>ML682007.1:735835-860086 GCA_007922195.1 Podocnemis expansa
GGGGCTATTGGGGGCCCATGAAGGGGCTATTGGGGGATACACAGAGGGGGTGTGCTGGGGTCACGGGGGGCTGCAGGGGGCAGACAGAGGGGGTATCCAGGAGGGCAGACAAGGGGGCTATTCTGGGGTCACCTGAGGGGGCTATTGGGGGCAGACAGAGGGGGGTTGTGCTGGGGTCACAGGGGGTATTGGGGGCCCACAAGGGGGCTATTAGGGGGCAGACAGAGGGGGTGTGCTGGGGTCACATGGGGGACCTATTGGGGGGCAGACAAAGGGGCTATCCAGGCGGGCAGACAGAGGGGGGCTATTCTGGGGTCACACGGGGGGCTATTGGGGGGCAGACCATGGGGGACTATGCTGGGGTCACACAGTGAGGCTATCCAGGAGGGCAGACAGAGGGGGCCTATCCTGACAGGTACGAGGCGAACCTGGATTGGGGGTCCACGCAGACGGGGTGGCCAGGGTGGGGGGGAACATGGGGGGCATGAGTGGGGGTCAGTCGAGGTAGGGGGTTGGCAGTGAGTCTGGAGAGGGGCAGCTGGGGGGAACAGGGAGGGGCAGGAAGAGTGCTAGCAATACGCCTAGGGGGTGGGGGGCACACAGAGGTGGGCTAGCCTGGGGGCAGGAGGTGAACCTGGAGGGGGTAGCCAAGGCAGGGTGACCAGGACGGGGAACAAGGAGAGGAAACTTTCCTCCTCTGTATGGTTCATCACCCTGTGGGGCCAGCTGCCCCACTTCACCCCCATTAATGCCTTGGCCCTTGCCTCCTCCGTTCCCATTTCCTGCCTTGCCCCAGGCTGCTGACGCCCCCCCAGCAGCAGCTGGGACACTGAGGTGCAGCCCTTCCTTGGGGCCCAGGGCCAGGAATTCTGCCTTTCTGCAGACTCTTTCCCCCGCTGCCGAGGGTGCTGGGCAGTGAGCGGGTTTGTTTCCTGGCCCCAGCACTGGCCAGGACGACAAAGGCTGCTCTTACGTTAATCCTTCCACCCAGGGTGCTCTCAGCATCAGCCCCATTGTCCAATCCGGGAGCTACCGGCATGGCGGGGCAGCCACATTACACCAGACAGGGCACGTGACTGGCGCTGCAAGGGGGGAGCTGCTGCATGGGCCTTCTCCAGCTGCTGTTTCCCCCTAGCTCCCAGCGAGGGGCTCTAGCCCTCAGTGAAGACAGGCCTCAGGCACGGCCCTGCAGGGTCACATTCTGCCAAGCCCTTCGCACAGAGCCGGACCAGCAGCTTGGCTCACCAGGACAAGTGGGTCCCATGGGGGCACTGCTAGGAATTTGAGCCGTCTCGCAAGGCCCCACTCCCCACTCCGGAGCACATCTGCGCAGCTGGGAGCAGGCGTAAGGGGAATGAGCGCTCTCCTCTTCTGGGGTTTCAGCCCCCAGTCATGGGTAAAACAAACAAGGCAGACCCTTTCCTCCAAGCTTGTGGGGTACACGGTACAGCTAATGCTGATCGAGGGGCCCAGCTATCGGCCACAGGAACGCACAGAGGTCAGCAAGCACCAGCACAGCTGTATAGGCTCTTGGACTTAGCCCTGGAGGAGCCCATGCTGAAAACTTCAGCCAAAGGATGGGGAAATCAAGTGTTTCTGTAGTAACCAAGCCATGAGGGATGGGGAAGGAGAGCACTGTAATTGCATGGAAGCTCCCACAGCTGCAAGAGCTGTCCCAAAGCAATGCTTCAAGAGTGCCACTAGTTCCCGGAGCACAGTGCGCAGTGCACCTGCTGCCTGGCCTGTCCCCGTGCCAGTAGGATGGCGCACACACCTCGCATCCAAGCTGTGAAAGAGAATCAACATCTTGCTACGTCTCGGTAGTGGCCCTCACTACCAGTCTCCCATAGGCAGTGGGGACATGTGCCCCACTTGGGTGTGCAGCCTGAAAGAGGCCCTTGCCCAGTCTGAAACCAGCATCCGGTGGGGGCACACCTTCAACAGGAGTCGTGCCCACCTGTGATCCCTCCCTTTAATCAGCCAGGTGGGGGCAATATGGAGGGAGTGCCACACTGACAATGTGCGGGGCGCTTGGTCCTCTGCAGCCAAGTCTGCTCAGGCCTAATTTTTAGGTGACCTCTCTGTTGAACCCTGCACCCAGCTTCTTTGCAGGCTCTGAAAGAACTGGCTTGACCCATACAGTTATTCCCCCTCTGGAGTAGCCCACAGCAGACTGGAGTTCAGCTTCCACATGAGGTGAGATTAAAAAGGCTGGGCCTGTTCAGCCAGGAGAAAAACAGACTAAGGGGGAGTGTATAATAGAGGTCTAGAAAATCATGACGTGTGGGTAAGCAAGGGTTATTTACTCCTTCACATGCCACAAGAACCTGGGCTCATCCATTTAAATTAACAGGCAGCAGCATTAAAATGAACACAAGGAAATTGTTCTTCACACATGCACAGTCAACCTGTGGAACTCTTTGCCAGAGGATGTTGTGAAGACCCAAACCCTAACTGGGTCCAAAAAAGAACTACCTAAGTCTGTGGCGGGAAGGTCCAGCAGTGGCTGTTAGCCAGGATGGGTGGGGACATGACCCCATGCTCTGAGCAACTGTGGCCTGTGGTTGCCAGAAGCTGGAAGTGGCTGATGGGCCGGATCACTTTATGAGCATCTGTTCTGATCACTCCTTCAGAACACACCATTAGCAGCCAGGATCTTGGGCTGACTGGGCCCAGGGCTCACCCTGTCTGGCTGGGCTGTACACGTGGTTGCATTCTCCTGCACAATTTTAGGCCACGTGGCCCCGGAAGCGGATGGTCTCCATGTCCTTCACAGTGCTTATGCAGGCTTCTTGCCAGGGCCCCATCCTTGTCACTGCTGGCAACAGAGGTGAGTTGGTATGGAGACCTTCCCCAATACAGGGGTGCAAAGACCCACATGCCCCGGGAGTTGCCCTTGGCTTACAGCAGCGCCACATGCATGCAGGACCAGCACCCAGCTACTTCAGCTGAGTCTCATTCTTGCTCTGGGAGCTGCCAGTCAGTGTGAAGGGCAGCCTGACTCGTCAGCATTGTGGCCCGGGCTGGGATGAGTGAGCTTTGCCTGGCCCAGCAAGTCCTGACAAACCAGAAATCCAAACAAGTCTGGGCTGCAAGCCAGCCCCTTGCACTGCCCAGCCCTACCCAGCCTAGCTAGTGCTTGGGCCTGCTCCCGGGACACTTGGCGTGGGAGGGATTTGGGCAGGGCACTGAGGGAGTGGGCTGACTATGTGAGTCCCTGTTCCTGCTGTGGGGTAGCACAGACTTTACTTGCTGTGGCACCAGGTCACACTAATGGGGAGCAACACACACCTTTTCTCAGCTTCTGCAGATCCAAGGGAGGGTGAGGCTCAGGGGCACAGATGGGACGGTGGTTCCTGCTCTTCCCATCTGGTGCCTACAATGCTGTGAATCAGAGCCATGACTAGACTGTGGCTCTCACGTAAAATCCCTGCCCGCCACTGTGGCTACATGGAACCAGGAAACCCCATCCAGCCCGCTGGTGGCAGCCTACCCTGGTATCACAGACAAGCAGCCAGGGCCGCTGGAGGGACAGACGGGCTGCCTCCCTCACATGCAGGCATTGTGGGGGACTCAAACACTCCTCTGCGAGTTAGTCTCTGAGACAACCTCCATCCCTTGAGACAATCCCACCAGACACACACATGGTTAGGTGCATCATTCAGCCCACCCCAGCGCCCAGCCCAATGCCCACAGCCCAGCCCCACCAGGTGAACAGGCAACCGAAAACAGTGCCAGAGGTAAAAAAAAAAAACAAAAACAAAAAAACAAGGAGTCTTGTGGCACTTAAAGACTAACAGCTTTAGGTATCGCATGAGCTTTCGTGGGAGAAAATCCCACTTCCTCAGACGCTTTGAAGAGAGGCATCTTACAGACTGGGCTGAAAATAAATGCAGGGGAGAGTCAGAGATGGGATCAGGTCAGGCTGCAACAGTGCATGGGGGAGGCAGTCAGGCCACGCACCTACCCGCAGCTCTGTCTGGGATGCAGCTGCGTGCACGGCGGGTCCCCTCCTGTCTGTGGGGCAGGGGGCCTAGTGGTTAGAGCGAGGTGGGGCGGTGTGAAGGCGAGCTGGGAGCCGGGACTCCTGGGTTCAGCCCCTGCTCTGGGAGACGGCGGGGTCCGGGGCAGGATGGGGAGCGGGGCCAGGACTCCTGGGTTCCTCTCCAGGCCCGTCAGGGTGAGCGGGGGGCGCCGGCCGGGGGCCCCCTGCGCCGGGACGCCCCGCCCCGCCCCGGGCCCGCCCCGTGAGCCGGGACTCCGGGAGCGGCCGCTCCGCGCTCGCCATGCTGCCCGCCGCGCTCCGGAACTGGCTGCGCCGGCCCAAGGTGAGACCGGCACCCCCGCAGCACCCCCGGCCCTGGGGGGCTCCTCGGTGGGGCCGGGGTCGCTCTGCCGCTTGTGCCGGTGGCTGAGGGGGCTCCCGGGACAGAGCCGAGCCGGGCACTGCCGGGGGCCCCTTGGCTCTGGGGCCCTTTGCCCCCAAGTCTTGTCGCCTCCAGAGCGGGGGGGCGAGATGCTGGTGAGCGTGGCCGCCTCAGTGGCATAAGACTGGTCCTTGGGCTCCTGGGCGTAAGTGCCCAGGTCGGCACCAGGCACCTAACCTGTCCCTGCCCGTGCCCAGCCTGTGGAAAAGCGGCAGGGGTGCTGTCCAGCAGTTCCCAGCCCTGCTGTGCAGGGGCCCACAGACTCTTGTGGGGAGCGCCCAAGGGCCTGGCCCAGGGACACAGCTGGCTCACCCAGCTCCAGGGCACAGGAGGCTTGGTGCCCTCTATGGGGTCAGAGGAGAGTGGGCACCAGAGCTCACCAAAGTTCACGCTCCGGGGACTGGATGTGAGCCAGCGTCCCACTATCACTAGCCCCCCAACTTCTCTCCCTTAGGGCCCTGCTTCTCAGTGGGCTGGGGCCCTCCTGGCAGCTCAGGGCAGTGGGGAGCCCAGAAAGGGGCCGGAGACCTGGGGCTGGGCCGGAGCCATGGGGAAGATGTTTCGAAGTGTGCCCGGTGACTAACACAGTTGGGGGAGGCTCCAAGCCACAGCCCACACATGCCTGAAGGGTGTAAACAGCAAGGAGAGTGGGAGCTGGTTCCAGGAGTCCCAGAGCTTCCACCTCAGGCTGATGGGACCAGCTTACAGAAAGGCAGCGTGGGGCAGGGTGAGGGTCTCTTCCCAGATCCAGGGATGGGTGGAGGAGCCCTGTTGCTCAGGGAGTCGGGGTGCTGGCACCTAGGTTTGGAAAGCACCAACTGCACAAGGGCCAGGAGGGAAGCTGCCTGCCTGGGTGCTGGGCATGGCTGGGTAGGTGACCCCCTTCCCTGGGGCTGGGGTGAGGAAGGGGAGGGCATAGCCCACGCTGATGATAACCTGGCCCAGCCATTTCAGCTTTCCCTGGGGTAAAACTCTGGAAGCCAGAGGCTGGGATTTCCCAAGGCCAGCCCCAGCTAGGGACTCACCCCACATGCAGGATTCAGTGCCGTGTCAGACACCACGGTCCAGGTCTGACAGACCTCATGGCCACCGCCACACTGTCAGCAAGGCTTTCTCAGCACTCTCCCAGTGGGGTGTGGTACACGTGCCACAGTCGACCCCCCCCATGGTGGTGCAGGCTGAACTAATTAACCCTGTTTTACAGTGGGGAAACTGAGGCACAGAGAAGGGCTTCACAGTTTGCCCAGGCTGAGGCAGAAGGTCAGTGTTAGAGCAAAAGGAGCCAGCCAGGATTCCTGGAGCTGGTCCTGGTCCACTGCTCCCGCCGCCTCTGCCCAATCCAGTTCAATTGCTGTATAAACTCTGCTGTGTTGTTAACTCATTGTGGAAGGCCTGGATTGAGGAAGTGGGTCGGCAGGAGGGCGTGTGCTACTGGTCTTTGCCAGGGAAGAGCTGCTTAGCCTCCGACCTGTTAATGCCAACTTCCCTGCCTCGGGTTTGGGCGTGAGGGGCCTGCTGTGCTCGTGATTGGACTGTTTACTACATGGGCAAGACAGACCTCAGCACTTCAACCAGCCCTGCAGCCCTATTTCTATTTCTCCTGCCCCCATTCCCCCTGCTGATGCCCCTCAGCACCGTGAGGTTGGGGCAAGCCCAGAGGAAATTCCCCACCAGAGCAGTCACGGCTCCTGGATCCAGGAACAGACAGGTTGACTGGGTGCAGCAGTGGGAGCTGGGGGCTGCCTCAGGGCAGGGCCTTCCAGCCCTTCAGGAAGTGGGCTGCTATGTCTGAAGACCTGCAGCCCAACTTTGGCCCAGCCCCTTCAGTAGCTGCATCATCCTCTGGGCATGGGCCACATCCCATGCTGGGAACCTGGCTGACCTGCGTGCTTTCTGCTGGCTGCAGCCAGGAGTGGAGCAGGTTGGAGCGCCTCGTCCTGCTCTTTTCCTCATGGCTCCCGGACTCTGGCAGAGGGCTAATGGCCCAATGCTGCTGCTGCTCAAGGGCTGAAGGAATATTTGCACCGGGGAATCTGGGACTGCTCTGAACTTGGCCTCTTGTTCCCGCATGGGACTCCACATGCTCCTAGAAATGATCTGGGGCAGCCCAGGGCTGAGCTCCCACCTGAGGAGGGCAGCTGGCACTCTCAGGGATGCGTGGGTCTCCATGTTGCACAAGGCGGTGCCCCTGGCTGCCAGAACAGCGTTGTAGGAGCCAGGCTTGCCAGGGTCTATCCCCAGCACTGCTGTGGGAAAGGTGAATGAGTCACACCCTGGGCCTGCATGTGTCTGACTGCAAAATGGGGCTAACACTCCTGCTCACCTTGCCAAGGGCTAAAAGCACTTTGGGCGCACAGACACTGCTCAGCACCCAGCCCTGAGGCCAGAACAGAGCCCCACACGGCACACAGAGACAGGAAAGCTCCACAGCCACTAGAGACAGGGCCGGCCAGGAGTTCTGGCATGAGTCCCATGCTTGGCTGCCTCGATTAGAAATGATGATGATGATGTCGCTGGGTGACTTGAGTGAAACCCACGTCAGCCCATACTCTACTCCTGCATTGCCTCCTCGTACTCTCGTGTACCAGTGTGGGATGTGCTGCCCAAAGCAGCCCCTGCCTGGAGACGCAGAGCCTCCTTCCCTCTCTTAGTTTCCTTCACAGCAGGGGAAGCCCGGAGCTGAATAGAGGGGAAGCAAGGAGAGAGATACACAGTCAGTCCTTCTCGCCCACGCCCAGCCCCTTTCCCTGCCCTTCCAGTCAGACACTCCCAGACCAGCCGGCAGCTGCTGTCTGGACGCCCCCTGTCTCTCAAAGAGCTCTGTGGGATGGTGCTGGCGTGCAGGAGCCTGGGCTAATCAGCCCAGCTGGACAGGGGTCAGGAGCCTCCTGCAGCCCGGCTCCCCACAGTGCCTCTTGGTGGGGAGCAAGGGGAGGGCTGGAAACCACTGCACTCTTTGCTCCTCAGAGTGCCGACCTGACTAACTCCTTTCCCCAGCGATCTGACCCCCGGCTCCTGGCCCAGTTCTTCTATGCCGATGAGAGGCTGAACCAGATCGTGGCAGAAATCAATGGCTTGGACGTGGAGACTGACCCTCAGCAATACTTGGTGCTGCTAAGCCAGCTGCACCTCAGCCAGGTACACTGGGGGCCAGGGCCCATGTCCTGCAGGGGCATGGAGCATCTCACATCCTGCCCTTGGCTACGGGAATGGGCTGGGCTCTGTCCAGTCTGGGCACCCAGAGACGGCACAGGGCATAGTGGGGCTGCAAAGTGTTCTCAGGGTGCCTGCAGGCCTGGTCCTGGTGGAGAGAGTGCATGCTCTGGGGCAGCCCCTGGGTCCTGTGCTACATGGCTCAGCCCTCCCATGGGGGAATCAGTGGGTTGAAACCATCTCCCTTCCCCAGGCTCGCTTGCTGGCCATCACTGAGCAGATCATGGATGAGTACATTGGCAAGGAGAGGCACTCCCGCGACTACCAGGCGAAGTTCCCAGAGGAGCTCGTGGTGGATAACCTGAGGAACCACATGCTGTTTGCGGCTGAGGTCAGCCTATGGGGAGGCCCCCAGGGGAGCTGTCGAGGAACTCCCCTGCCCCACTCCCCATTGAAAATACACTTCCTTGAACTGGAAGGAGCCTGAGACCCTGTGGGCAGGGGTGCAGAGTCCCTCTTGCTAACCCGAGCGAGGGGGTGAAGCACCTGATTGTGGAGACATGCCATGCAAGGTCTCTGGCAGGCCCAGCTCGCCAGCCTGGACCTTCTCCCAAGAACCATGTGTGACGGAGACCCCAGAAAAGCCTCTTGGATCCCTGCTGTCCACAGCCAGTCAGGACTCTGCTACGGTGCAGTCTCCTCCCGTCCAGCACCCGGGTCTCCACGCTCTGTGCAGCCAGCTCCCAACTCCAGGTTCAGAGGGTCAGATCCTTGCTCTGTCTGGTCTTCCTTGGAGGGGGTTTCCTCCCTCCAGGAGGGTCCCAGCCTCCCCAATCAGCAGTGACTCTCAGCCAGTGTGGCACTCAGAGGGTTTATTAGCAAACCAGTTCGTACAGCAGCAAGGACAGTTGGTATCAGCATCCTCAGAACAATCAGAAGTGAAACCCCCAGGGGATTAGGGCTACATCCCAGGGCAGGGTCCTGTCTCTTGGACCCCCCATTTCCCTCCTTCCCCTTGGTCCTTTGTTCCCCTGCTTGCTCTGCCCACCTCTCCGCCCCCTGGTCCAACCAGCTGAATCCAGTGTGACCAGCGGGGGGGTCCCAGGTACAGGCTCCCTAAACACGACCCCCCTGCCCCATAGTGGCTCTATCCCATATCACCCACCTGTGTCCCATCACCCGAATAGAAAAGAAAGAGGGTCAACACCCGTGTCCTCCCTTATTAACCTAGCAGAGGGTTCCCACTTCTCCACACCATGTCCCTCTCTGCTAAGGCCAGCCATGCCCTGGGACTGTGCCAAGCCCATGGCCCTGGCATTCACTCTCAGGGGTGGTGTGAGCAGGTCTAGGCGGGCTCTGGGAGCTGTTCCTCCTCTCCACACAGTGTCTGCTAGCTGGCACTTCCTTGGAGCTGGAAGAGGCAGACAGGCTGCAGCTGTGCCCCCTGGCCAGGAACTTGCTGCGCAGCTTGCAGGTGGTGCGGAAAGTGCTCCGAGAGCAGAGCCTGAGCCAACCTTGCCCCTGCCCAGAGCCTGTCCGGCAGGCACTGATCCAGTTCGACGCACAATTTGCAGACTTCGAGCTACGGTACATGCCAGCTTCTGTGGGAACAGTGTGCGGCCTGGCCGCAGTGCCCTGGGCAGAGGAGGCCCTGCTGAAGCACTGGTCCCCAGCCCTGGGAGCAGTGTGCTGGGCATGGTGGGGCAGGATGCCTGACCACTCAGGCCCCTGCAGCTAGCGTGTGTGTGTGTGGGGGGGGGGGGGCTGCGACAAAATTGGGCCAGCCATCCCAGAGTGAGCCAAGCAGGGCTGGAGCTGTCAGGAGTGCCCGGGCACAGGCTGGCATGGAAGGGGAAGGGTGGGGGGCCCCACACCAGGCCAGAGTGTGCCATGGTGCCTCGTTGGGGTCCTTGGTAGCAGGGTTTCAGAGGTGACCTGTCTCTCCCAGCTATGTGTCCTTGCTGGTCTCAGTGAAATCCCCCGAGGAGGTCTACAAGCAGCAGGAAATCGTGGTGCTCTTCTGTGAGACCGTGCAGAGGTGAGAGGCTGCCAGGCCACCACAGGTGCTGGACTGGGTGGGAGGAAGAGGTCCCATGGGACAGGAACTGCAGATATCAAATATGTCTTTTTGTGTGGCTTCGCCCTTGGGCCACGCAGGGCCTGAGGGATTCCATGGTGAGCAGAGCAGGAGCTGAATGACACCACACTCACCTCCCAGCCCAGCTCCCCACTCATCCAGCACTCACCTCTCTCCAGCCGAGGGCTAGTTGCACTGGGGCATTCCCAGGCTGGGTGCTGGGACTGTCTGCAAGGCTCAGCTGCTGCTGTGGGGGTACCTCCAGCAAGCACCTGGGCAAGAGTCCTGCTGGGGAATGAGGGCGCAATGTTCTGTGCCTACCTGGCTCTCTGGAGGCAGGCCCAGGGAGTGAGGAGCCCCAGGTGCTCCCAGCTCACCTGCAGGGCCCCAGCGTAAAGCAATGGCTGTGGCTCTCCGCTAAGTCTGTCGTCTCCCCATCTCATGCAGAGCCCTGGAACTTGGCTACCTCACCCAGGAAATGATTGACAGGTACGAGCCACTGCTGATGTTCACCATCCCGCGCTTGGCCATTTTTAGGTGAGTTGGTGCCTGCAAGAGAGCTGGGAAGCAAGGTCACTGGCCTGCCAGGCACATCTTGATGCCTTGAGCTGAGCCCCTTTCCCTTCTAGCGTGACTCCAGATGTTTCCTAGGGAAATGTGTGTCCAACTACAAGGCTCCTTCCTGCCTTGCGCCTGGACTCTGGGCCTCTCCTGGCAGAGCCCTGTGGGCACAGGGGGTTTCTGATGGGGGTATCTGCCAGCCTGCAACACAAGGGGTCCCCTTCTCCTTCCAGTGCCAAGTGACGCCCGCCACTCATTGGTCTTCAACTGACTCCAGCTCAGGAGCTGATGGGTGGGGGTGAAAGACTGGCCAAGGGCTGGCACTCTCTGCTTTACAGCCCCAGACAGAGAGCCAGAGTTTGCTCTGAGCCCGGGCTGTGAGGGGCAACCTCAGGGCTGGAGTGATCAGGGTGTGCCTTCTTCCCCCCTGCCTGCAGTGGGCTCCTGATCTATCCCGAGGGGCCCCTCAGCCCAGACCGGAAGCCAGAGGAGATGTCCAGAGTCTTCAGCCCCTTTCACAGCGTGCTTAAAAAGATCCGGTAGGTGCCATGGGAGGGTGGGAGCCATGTGGGGAGGGGTGCCCCTCTGCAAGGAGCTCATGGGTGCCAGTGGGGCTTCAAAGGGTGTCTGTGGTTCCCCTGACTTGGACTGGAGCATCTTGGCCATCATGCTTATTGCCCTGGGTCCCACAGCGACCTGTGGGGTGGAACCACCATCTCCCCCCCGCCCACCGCCCCCAGACTTGGCAGGTGAGAAAGGAACATGTCTGGCAGGTTTCCTCATGCCCGTCTCCCGGCAGGGCCCTGCTCCATGTGCTGTCTGAGGAGGAGCTTGCCCAACTGGAGAAGAGCTTGTGCATGTCTGAATCAGAGTCTCCTGGTCACACAGCAGCTCCTGAGCCCAGGACTGAACAAGCTCTGGATGTTCATCTCCCTGCCCCTCATACCTGCTCTCTGCACCCCCTGGCTGAGGGGCTGCCCCACTGCACACTGGCTTGCAGAGGTAGAACAGCTGCTGCTGCTGCTTACGGGACTGCAAGAGGAGCCACGCAAGGGGACTTGGTGACCCCTGGTTCTGAGCGCTTCCCTGAAAGGCTCCTCCCTGGAAGGACTACGGATCTGGATGCCGCCTGTGCTGGATCAGCCTGGCTAGGCCCCTGGACCCCTGCTAAGGCTGTGCCACAGATGGTCCTTGGCCCTGCCTGCAGCACCAGCAGAGACACATGGCTGTGGATGCACTCGGCCGTGCTCGAGGGAGCAGGGCATACTGGCAGCCTGGGGCCCCCCTTGGATAGGCTCTGGCAGTCCCAGGCGTACTCCACCAACCATGGCCAACTGGCACTCATGGGTTCTGGGTCACAGGAGCTGACTCTGCCTGCAGGAGTTGTGAGGGCCTGTGCCCACATGCAGAACGGGCCGGCTAGGCCAGGCCAGGCCCTGGCTTACCCCCCACTACTGCCTGTGCCCGGCATTGGCAACAGCAGCAGGTAAGTGGCAATTAATGACGGGGCTGGAAAGAAGATGCCCTTGGTGGGGCTGTGCTAGGTCCCCCAGTGAGGGAGCGAGCAGCTCTCCAGGGCTAACAAATGCCTTGTCTGGGGCAAGACCAGGTGGGTCTGAGTCCCTGAAGGAACCACATCCAGTTCCGGGGACCGTGTGCAGAAGAAGGAGGCAGGGAATACTTTGCAGTCAGATCAGATGGGCTTGGCAGGAGAGAGGCCAGCCCATCACTGCTTGTGCAACTAGCTTCTTTCTCCTGTGCAGGCCCCTGGGGCAGCAGCCAAACAGTGCCCAGGGCAGTGTGCTCCCTGCAGCCAGGCTCAGTGTGCGTCAGGCAGAGCTGCGGTCCCGTTACAGCAGTCCCGCGGAGATGATCCACACACTCTTCGTCTGCATCTCTGGTGCGTGCTCTGCCCTGCTGGCCTCCTCAGCTGTCCCAGGCTGCAGTGGGAGAGCCAGGGACCAGGGTGTGGGGCTGTCAAAGAAGACTTGATGGCCAGCATCAGGCAGTTGCAGCCAGGGAGGTACCATGACAGGTGCACAGAAAGCTGCTGCTAGAGCCACATGGCAGCACTGGTTCTGGCCCAGATTTCAGCCACTGCCAGGCCTGCATGACTGGAGGAGGCACATCCCCCATGGTCTGCAAGAACCGGCAGTGAGCTCCAGGTTCCTTGGCCACTGCTGAGCTAGCCAGGCCATAGAAACCTGATGGGGGGAGTTGGAGACACGCTGGGGACAGGCTGGCACTGTGATGAGGGTGTGCTGGGGTGCCCAGCCCAGGATGGAACCAACAGGGCCCAGTGCCAAAAGCAGGAGTAGGTGTGCAGACAGGCAAGCCTGCCGTGGAGACCATACGTCCCAGCATGCCCAGTGTCCCAACAGCTTGGATTAAGCCTGAATGCCATGTGGTGGACCTGTAATCTCTGTGAACCAAGAGGGATCGTGTGACTCAAGGCGCTGAGTGCTGCCTACACAGCAACAAAGCCCCTTTAAAAAATCTGCAACCCTGCCCCCCGTTCCCCACAGCCTCTGGGAGCATGACACTGTGGGTTGCCATTTACTGAGTTCCCTGCTGGCAGACAAGGGCCAACCAGCCCCAGGGAGGGACTCAGTCAATGTGTCCTGCGGACCAGGGACTCCTTTGGCCAGTAGTTAGGGTGGTGCTGCCTGGATGCCAGCCTACCTGCGATCAGCTGTCAACATGGCTTTGATGGGTTGCCCAGTGGGGGATGGCTGCTCTGCCATGCCCCTGATGCTGCTGTTCCCTTGTGACCAGGGGTGGCTGACCAGCTGCAGACCAACTTTGCCAGTGACCTGCGAAGCATCCTGAAGATGGTGTTCAGAGTTGTGACATCCCAGTCTGAGACCCCACTGGCGACAGATTCCGGCCGTGAGTGATTCTTCTCATGGGACAGGTGCAGTCTTGAAGGGGGTGCTGGCACAGACTGAGTTCATCCCCTGGGTCTTGTCTGTCATGTGCTGATTGTGAAACTTGCTGGCAGTGCCACGCAGAAGCCCACTGGCTAGGTCCAAGCCCCTGGCCTGGGGTGCATGCTGGGCTGGATGAGGCACAAGGAAGGTGTGTGCACCAACCAAGTAGCATCTCACACACACACACGCACGCACAAACACCAACCACCTTGCTGGAGACTGCCTGCTGGGGCAACACAATGGCCACAGCACACATGGCTTGTTTCTAAAGCCGCTGGGCCATCTGAAAGCAGGCGTGCAGCAGCACACTCAGTATCTGGCTAAAAGGCCAGCATCGTCTGCACTGTGGGACCTGAGGTGGGAGCCATGTGTGCTTGGCCTTGTGCTGCTGTGGCCACAGTGTGGGGCTGCAAGCAGGGAGTGGAGCAGCAGGAACTGGGGCCAGCAGCTCCCCACAGCCTGTGTGTGCCTGGCAGGGCCCTAGCTAGGGCAGGGCAACCGGGGCAAAGCCCCAGGCAGCGAATCTTAGAGGATGCCGCAGGGCTGTTAGCCGCAGCTTTGCGCCCACCCTCTAATATTCGGCATCTGGGGGTGGCAGGGAGCCGGATCCATCCCCAGCCTCTGCTGGAAGGCAGCAGGGAGCCAGATCTGGTTCCCTGCTGCCTCCTGGTGGTGGTTAGGGACAGATCCATCTCCCTGTCGCCTGCTGGCAGTGGCTGGGGATGAATTGAGTCCCAGGCCAGATCAGGGCTGGGCACCTTTGGGGCTGCTTACCCTAGGCACTGGCACGGTTCGTTCCAGCCCTGGTGCCTGGCACTAACACTTCCTTTTGCACTGCAGAGAAGGATGAGGCTGGAGACGTTCCCCGCTCGGCAGAATGTGCACTGTGTTCCAGCCACAGGCAGGGGTCTGGGTCCAGGCGAGGAGATGGTAAGAGGGGCAGGGTTTGGCTGTTGACCAAACAAACTTGCTTGGTCTCTGCATCAGCCTGAGCTGCCCCAGCTCCCTGTATCAGACAGTTCCAGTTGCCCTGAGCAGCTCTTGGATACCTAGAGATGAGCCAGAAAGGCCCCTGTGATCATCCCCCCAGCCCCTCCTGTATAAAGCAGGGCAGAAACCACCAGGTATTGATTCCTGTCTGCACCAGAGCAGGCCCCAGGAAACCAGCCAGGCTGGACTTCCTCATTGCTAGTGGCAGGGAATCTACCACAGCCACTGGTCAGAGCTGTGCAGTGGCCGATTCCCCCATGAATGAGTTCCCAGCTCCCCCTTGTCCCCTCAGACCCCAACACAAACCCCAAACCCACTTACACCCTTCACAACAGTGCCATGCCCCCTCCCCAGCCACCCCTAGAAGATAGTCCTGGGGGAGCTCACACTCCAGCATGCTATGCCAGGTTTATGGGTGAGCAGGACTCGGTTAGCCACCAGCCTTCCCCAGGGGCTCCTGCTGGGACCTTGGCCCCCTTACCAGGTCTGTTCACCTCACCTCCAACAGGCCAGCCTGGCCAGCCCTCTGGCTACAGCTCTCCAGCAGCAGATGGGCCCCTCCTGTGCCATCCGGCCTCGCCAGCCCCCAGTGCACTGTCTGCTTTCCTTCCCCCAGGACCCTTGCCCCAACCACTCATGCCCCAGATGCTGTCCTGACCTGTTTGGCCAAACTGAGCACGCCTGAGGCCTCAGCACCCCCCCCCCCCCGGTGTTAACGGGACCTAACCCCAGCAGCGGGGCCTCAATCTCCAGGCAGTCCTGCTTCGGAGAGTGGCTACTTGCAAATCCTGAGGCTGGGGCTCTGGCTAGTGCAAGGGTTGGCAATCCAAAAGATGAGACATTTAAAAAAATTCCTTCACTAACCAAGTGTTTTGAGAACCTCAGTGGGTATAACCTCCTGGTAGGAGGAGGCGTGGGGGGGGGGGGAACCTGCTGAGGGTCCCCTGGTGTGTGTGTGTGTGTGGGGGGGTAGCTTGGAACCAGACGTGAATCCCTCACAGGGTCCCCAGTGGTGATGGGGAGCACAGAGCCTAGCATGGGCTACCTGCAGGGTCCTGGGGTGCAGGCCAGAGCCCGGAGTGGACCGCCGACAGGGTCCCCCAGTGGTGGGGGGGGTGGGCAGTTGAAGAGGCAGGTTTGGGTGCAAGCGGGTCCAATTCCTTCCTGCGTCTCTCCAGTGCAGGGGAAGGCAGGGCAGCTGCCCGAGTGGGTGCTAGACAGCACATGCAGTGAGTGCACAGCGTGTCATGCACCCTTCACCATGCTCCGCCGCAGACACCATTGCCGCAACTGTGGGAAGGTAGGATGCTGGGCCCAGGCCCTTTTCCCCCCCGAACAAAGCCACATGCCATACCGAGGGCTCCTCCAGGGCAGCTCAGCAACTGGCTCACCCCAGCCTGCTCATTGCCCTGAGCTCCTGACCGGGTGGTGGGCGTCCGCGTTGGGAAGGGCTTGGTCACCAGCACAGGCATGGTGGGTGTCCGCACTGCGCCTGCAGCCTGGCTGGTGACAGTGAGCTGTGCTGCCCTAGGAGCTCTCACATGGTGCAGTCCTGCAGCCTGCCAGACAAGGCTTCCCGTGCAGGCCCCTCACATCTGGTTCATCTTTCTCTGGTAGATCTTTTGCTCTCGCTGCTCCCAGCACACGGCACCGCTCCCTCACTATGGCCAACCAAAGCCAGTGCGCGTCTGCACCCACTGCTACACCACGCACCTCCCCACCCGCAGGATGCCCAGCTGCCCGTAACCAGCATGCATTGCAGGTCCCGGTTTGATTGGCATGTGCCCTCCGTGACTCATGCTTACCAGAGATGGCTCAGAGCTCCCGACAGCTGCACACCCAAGAAGAGTCTGGGAGCTCCATAATGTCTTCCCTGCTGCCCTTGCAACAGGGTTTTAGCATTAACACAAAGCAGAATAGATGCAGGCAGCTGGCTGTGTGCAGTGCAGCAGAGCTGCCTCTTGACTTGCCAGGGCCCAGGCCACACAGCCACCTGTCTGGTCTAGCAGGATGGTACTGCTCACTGCTGTCTGCCATCCTGGGCAGCACATGGTTCCCAAGTTGTGCTTTCTCCCCTGCCAAAGTGTGCGCATTGGGGGAGCATCTCTTCCTGTTCCCTTGGGGCTCGACCCTCCAAAGCCCTGGGACAGGGTAGAAGCCATTGTGGCTGCATGGCTCTGCTGCAGAGTCTGCCTGGGGGAGGGAGCTGGCACTTAGCGCCAGGCCTGGCTTGGGATGCTGCAGCTGTTCAAGGACCAGTCAGGGTTGCCAACTTTGCATTTTAGTTTTTAGTGACAAAGATCTGCCTTTTTTTTTTACTGACACTGTAAATGTCACTGACATCATTAAAAGTACTGTAAATGATACAATCATTATATTACACCCATTTCATAATGTCAACAGCAGACGAAGGTGGGGAGGCTGCGTGGAGGAATGGGAAGGGCAGAGGGGGAAATGGGGCAAGGGGAAGGAGGCTAAAGGCCAGAATGCTGGGTCGGGGAAGGCTGTGGGGAGTGGTAGGGATTCTGCCACCCGTGGGATTAGGGACTACAGGAATGAAACTCATATGCATCCCAAGAGGGAGCATGGTCTTCTATGGGCTGTCTGTAAATTCATGGACAGCTGGCAACTCTGTGCCCAGGCTGTGGCCTGGAGGTGGGAGGATGCTCCACCACCAAGACCAAGTGTTAGAAGTGCCCCCTCCCTCTCACAGCTGGCACACCTTCTCACAGCTGGGCAGTGTGCAACAGGCCCTCTTCAGCAGCCTCCTCCTGGCTTCCTGCCACAGCTGTCTGGTAACTTGAACCCCAAGCAGCATCACTCTTCCCCTTGCAGGCCCTCCTCTCTCCATGCCTGCCCCCATCTCCCCCCCACACCAGGGGGCTCAGCTGCTCTCTGGAACTAGAAACAGGGACTGGCCCACGAAAAGCTGGCAGTGCCTCCCGCTGACACTGCCTTTACCCTGGACATGCATACAGGATGTCCAGAGGCACATGTCCCCTCACAGACTGGCACCTGGCTGAAGCTCCTGACCAGCACCAGTAGTCCTTGGTCCCCCCAGTACACAGGCACTATCCCTGTGGTGGAGCAGAGTGGTTTGCCTGCCTGCTGCACAGGGTCTTTGATGCTGTGTTAGACACATGCCCCACCAGGGAGCCTCAGCCACCACGACTGGAGGGAGCCAGCTGAGGCCCAAAGCCATTGCACAGCCACCCTCTTCCTGAGCTCTTGGGGCAGCACAGCCAGGCGTGGGAGGCCTGGGGTTGTCAGCACTGTGAGGAAGCCAGGCACCAGCTCGCATCCCTCACACCACAGGCTTGTAGAATCAGGAATTACTTCAAAATGGCAGCCTGGGATGAAGGCACAGGTGGGGCCAGTTTTGGGGCTGGACTGAGCATGCAGGACACCTGCAGGCACGCATCCACTTAGCTAGGATGCCGGCTGCCTGGGGGCGTAGCTCTAAACCCATAGGGCTTGTGCCCCGTGTCAGCATTGCCTCATCCCTGAGTCGCTCCACCTTGGGCCCCCAGATCTCCAGCTCAGCCTCGGCACTGCATCCCTCCCTGAACTTCTTTCAGCCTAGCTCAGAGTTAGACACCCCCTTTCTCCCCTACAGGGCTGTTGGCTCCTCCTGTGGGGACTGACTGCACAGCTGCAGCACCTCAGCTATGTAAGGCTCCCCTGCTCTGTCCAGCCTGGGCCCACTCCGCAGTAGAGCCCAACACCTTTCCCACAGAGCAGCCAGGTGACTTGCACCTGCTGTTGGAGATAAAGACACAGGGAAAGAATAAACACACAACTGCTTTCCCTGGGCACTGGCTGCACTCCCTGTGCTGGGCAGGCTGCAGGATCCAGCTGTGACTATCCTCCTTTGGGCCCAGCCAGAGGGATCCAGCCTGAGACCCTCACCCTGATAACCAGCTCCCTAGCGTGGCACCCACAGCTGGGAGGGGTGAGGCCTGTGGTGTGAAACCTCTGGGCTGAGGCAAAGAGCAGAGGAGCCACTCCCCACCCAGCAGAGTTCTCTGCGGTGTTTTGTCCCAGGCGTGTCAGAGCACAGCTCTCCCTACAAGCACCCGTGGCACACCTCTCTGGCTGGCAGGATGACTCATAAGGGCACAGCAGACTCCTGTAATGCCAGTCTAGCTACACTTCGGGGTGCCTCTCAGACAGACAGGCTTCTCCCTACCCCAGCAGCTACTGCTCTGCACTGGGGCGGGGGGGGGGGGGGGAACGACAGCTCTCCTTGCACAGCAGCCCTGCTGAGGTGGGAAGGAAGGGAGGGCTCCACCTCAGGCCTTTGAGGGAGAATGACAGGCCAGAGGCTGCCAGCAGCCCCGGTCTGCCTGTGAGACCACAGGAAGCCTCAGCGCTGTTTGCTCTTGGCACCCTTTGGGAGGCTGGACAAGCCGAGGTGTGTGCAGCAAAGGAATCCGGGTGGAAGGGCTGGGCTCCTCCAGCCTCTCCAGGGAGCACTCCGGGGGACAGGGAACAGCAGGCCAGTCCTTCCCTCCCGCCACTTAGCCTTGAAGGCTGGTCCATCACCTGCACTGGTGCCAGAGGTGGCCTTGTGCTGGTTGCCCCCTGGAGGTTCTTTGGCCCTCACCAGCGAGGCTCCTCCCATGCATCAGTGCAGAGGGGCTGGGCCAGACAAAACCACCTGTCCAGAACTGGCTGGGGCTCACCCTTCCCTCCCAGAGGGAAGGAATGGGGTGTGGCAGCAGTGACGGGAAACCTAAGCAAGCAAGTGCTCCCCATCCAGGCCTCTGCGCCCTTTCTGAGGAGCAGCCCTGTGCTTCAGCCCAGGCCTGTTTCCTCTGCTCCCCTCCCCAAAGCCACACAGCTTCCAAATCCCCGCTATGAGGGGCATGCAGGGGGCCTGGACTCTCTGTAGACTAACCCCAGGCCGAGGTCCTCATGGTAGGGCAACCTGGCAGCCATGGCCAGCTTTGAGGGGACCTACCATCTTTGCATTTGCCATGGAAAGAAGGCGAGACAGCCTCGTCGCCGCAGCAAAGCAGCTGGGGCTGCCAGGACAGGCTATGGGAAGGGGAATGTCCTGCTGCTGCAGGGGGCAGGCAGAATTGGGGGCATGGGGCTTCTGGGGGCATGGGGCTGCCCCACCCTACAGACAGCCCTGGGAGTGGCCTGCTCATAGCCGCTGTAAAGGAGTCTCAGCTTGGAAGATGCCGTGGGTCCCAGAAGGAGCTAGCAGGTTGGAGCTGCAGTCTCTGGACAGGCGAGCGGGCTGGGCATGCACATTCGGAGGTCGTGGGGAAAATAGATTCTTTAATGACAGCTACACCTCAGCATGCGTCTGTCTGCAGCTGATTGTTGGGCATAGGCAGTTTCAGTTAAAAAGTATAAACTCTAGGGTGGCTCCTGGCCGCCGTGAGGTGCGGGATGGAGCTGTTTGTACTACTCTGTACTCATGCCAGCAGCAAAGGGGACGACTTCTCACACGTACTGCTGTTTCTTCTTGGTGGCTGCCTTGCTAGCCAGGTCCTTGGCTTTCTCGGTGGCTGCTAAGGCTGTCTCCTTGGCCTTCTCAGTGGCCTCCTTCGCTGTCTCCACCAAGGTCCTGGAGGGAGCTTCTCCTACAATACATCTGTGTAAGCCAGCTGCTCTACTCCCCTGTACCTGGGCTTGCAGGGCTGCGCACGCATTATCCAGCATTTCCAGCCCTGAGAGAAAGGCTCCTCTTGTTCTGGGGTAACAGGCTGATGTGAGCAGTTGGGCTAGAGCCAGTGGCCCCTACATAGCAGGGGTGCAGGGCTGAGTTCCTTTCCCGGCTCACAGCACACCTCACATTTTCCAGCAAGGCCCAGGTCACAGGGTGTATTATTTGAATGACAGGGAGTAGCAGGCACAAGCCCGCCCACTGCTAAAGCCCCTCCCTGAGCCTAAAGGGAGGAAGCAGTAGGGCCAGATCGGACCAGGGACAACAAATGAGTTAACAGGGACAGATACAGGGGTCAGAAGTTCAAAATGAGAGACTCAGAAAGGGACACTGAGCAGAGAACCCCAGACAGCACCCACTGCTACCAGCAGGTGTTAAGGGAGCCAGCAGACACTGCCCAGAAGAACTCTGCCTGGATTTGTGAACAAACAAGGGACTGGAAACAGGTGCCACGGTCACAGAGATCCCTCTCAGCCAACATTCTCTTCCTTGTCTTATAGACAGCTACTTTAGCAAGCTCCAGGAGATTGGCAAGGAGATCCCATGACTTCATGGGGCCATGGACAGGGAACGCACACAAAAACAAGTGCAGGGGAAAAGTCCATCCAGAACCTCATGGAAGGCCGACGAACTCACCCAGAGGGTTCTCCGTGGCTCTCAGAGTGATAGAGGCAGCACAGGCTCCCTCTGTGACCCTGCTGAAACTTCATATCCACCCCAAAATCCTGCCCCTTCCCACACCTGGCTGCAGTCCAACTCGACTGAACCCGCAAGATGTGCAGAGAAATATCTCATGCCCACTCAGCATAACACGGGCCAGGGGGGGCCACTGGCTACAGTGGGGTGTCATGGGGGCCTAAGGGAGTGTGGTGTCCATGTTAAAGATGAGGACAATATCATACTGCCTCCACCAGTCCAGGGGGCTGCCAGGGCATGCCCAGCCTGTCCCCAGGGCCCAAGGCACTCACCTTGCATTTTAGCTAGCACATATTCAAACCCCTTGGTACTCTTGGTCACGTTGCTCTTGAACCTGGCCAGGCCAAACTCCTACAACAAGACAGAAAGCCCCTTAAGCTGCCTTGGTTTCTTGATCCAGGCTTGCAGCTATGCTCTGAGTGCCCTCCCTTCTTCTCTGTACCATGGGGATCCCTGAGGGCTGTCTGCTAAGCACCCAATGTAGAGCCCTATGCGGATACAAATAAGTGGGTCCGCATCAGATCAGCATCCACAAGAAATGGTCTGTGGATATCTGCATATTTGTAGGGCTCTAGATCTGCACAGATACAAATGCGGGGACCTGTATCTGATCTGCATCCACAAGAAATGGTCAGCAGATATCTGCATTGTATCTGCAGATGCAGTGTGGGTTTGTGAGGCTCTAACCTAATGCAATCAGTTAGCTTTTGGCGGCCCCAGGGCTGGTGCTCACAGCATTCGGCTGCAGTGGGCTCCAGGGACACGCTGAACATGGCAGCCGCTCACCTGGATGGCTCGGGAGACGCCAAACAGGCTGGAGGAGACCCAGGCTTCCCGTCTGACTTCGGTCCAGCTGCTGTTCTCTGAGTTCACACAGTAAAGGCAGCGCTCCTCCACCACCTGCAGGACAGACAGCAGCATCAGCTGGGCTGATGGCACTGGGTTACCTCTGGGAGCAACATTTCTGGTCCGGGTCACTGCCCTCCACTCACCATAAGACGTGCATGATTAATATTCCAGGTGAACGTGGTCATGGTTCGGTTCTTTGGGTCCACGATAGAATCTTCCAGGATGTACACAGAGTGGGCGACGTTAGCAGGAAAGAAGCGCTCTGCCCACCGCGGCATCCTGTTGGTCTTGGTCAGGAGCCGCCTAGAGAGCAGCTTCTGGTCCGCTGTCACCTCCCGGTGCACGATGTCTTCTGTCAGGACATGCTTGCTGTGTGAGGAAGAGGAGAGGAGAAGGGAGCTCGACTTATCTCTGTGCCCTGATGCTGGGACATGCAGGGTGTGCTAGGACCCCCTCAGGCCCTGGTTTCTGAGCATGGCTGGAGCTGGGTCACTGCTGAGATGGGAGAGGCCCAAGCAAGCCTCGGGGAATGTGCATGGCGTGGGCACTAGATGCAGAGGTCCGAGGCGCTTGGCCCCCCCAGAGGGAACGGAGCGGAGGCACTGCATGCCCCGGTGCTTTGTGCTCAGACGAGATGCCCCGGGCCCGTGATTATCCGAGATGATGTTTGGATCTTCCCCTCCCTGAACCGCTGGCGCAGCCATGGCCGCCTCCTGCCTCGCTCTGCCAGGGCACAGGGCGGTCCCGCTGCACAGACAGGCAGTGAATTGGGCGGGAGTCTCCGGGCTTGGATCCTGGCCCGCCCCAGCCCAGCCAGCGGCTCGCTGGGCCCGGGGCAGGCGCCGTGGGGCTGAGCAAGGGCCGGGGAGACGAAGGCCCCGATGCTGCCGGCGCCCGGGCCCGGCCGGAGGGGAGGGGGCCCGGCTCACCTGTAGGGGTTCGGGTAGCGCTGCCAGAAGGCGGCGAAGACTTGGTCCCAGGGCCCCCTGAGGACGCTCAGGCTCGCGCAGTACTTCCCCATGGGCGCGCCGCGCTCACCCGCGCCGGCGCCGCGCCCGCCACCGGGCCTCCGCCGCCATGCGGGACAGGGCGCACGGCGGCCACTTCCGGGCTCGCGCGCCCCGCTTCCGCTTCCGCTTCCGCCCCGCGCACTTCCGGGCGGCCGCAGCCCCGCGGGCCCGGCGCCATGTGGCCGCGCTGAGCGGGAGGATGAGCGGGCAGCGCGTGGACGCCAAGGTGGTGATGCTGGGGAAGGAGTCGGCGGGCAAGACCAGCCTGGTGGAGCGCTACGTCCACAAGCGCTTCCTCGCCGGCCCCTACCAGAACGTGAGTCCCCGGCCCCGGCCGGACGGGGAGCGGAGCCGGGCCCTGGGGCGGGCGAGGCTCCCACCTCTTCCCTTCTCTTCTCTGTCTCCCTTAGACCATCGGGGCTGCCTTTGTGGCCAAAGTGATGGCAGTGGGGAGCCGGACGGTCACGCTGGGGATCTGGGTGAGTCTGCTGGGAAGTGGCCTCGGGGGCTGGCCGGGAGCCGGAGAAGGGGCCCGGCCGTTAACCTTCGGGCTTGCCAAGGGGCCATGCCGGGCTGACCCGGGCCTGTTGAAATTCCCCTGGTCTCTGGCTGATGGTGCGGCCGCTTGACCAAGCGATTGCTGGTTGGGCGGGAGCCGCGGACCCAGGCTCCGGGAGCTGCTGCGGCCACCCCTGGACGCGGAAAGTGATCACTTTTTCCATCCTTCTCCTAGGACACGGCTGGGTCGGAGCGGTATGAGGCCATGAGTCGGATCTACTACCGCGGGGCAAGAGCCGCCATCGTATGCTATGGTAAGGGCTGGTCACCGGCAGTGGCCTCGGGCCCGGCCACACACTTCTCTGGGCCCTCCTGTCCTGCAGCCTGCCTGTGGTCACCGAGTCTGGGTGAGCTGAGGGCTCTGCCAGCCCAGCCCCTCTGAACAGAAAGGGGCTGCTGGCTGCTCGATGCCTGGACGTGGGCATTTTTAAATGGGCCCTAAGGCCCAAGAAAGGGCTCAGATACTAGGTGGAGAATCAGTGGTACCTGCCCACACTGCTGGTGCTGAAAGGCACCCAATTGCTGCAGCAGTCATTGAGAAGGTCCCTGCTCTGTCAAAGTTGTGTTTAGCTCTGCTTGATCTCTGTCTCTACTGGGCATCAATTCTTGCTGGTTGTGGGTCTTACTGTCCTGCTGCAAGGGGTGCCGAGACTGGGCAGGGGGCTGCTGGGGAGAATGCACTCAGCGCCCGACTTCTTTCCTCTCCTAGATCTCACAGACAGCAGCAGTTTTCAACGAGCCAAGTTCTGGGTCACCGAGCTGCAGAACTTTGAAGAAGTGAGTTGCTTCTCTGCTCCGAGACTGGGCTGTGGGGAGGGCCAAGGAGGAGAGCTGGAGCTGCTGTGGGAAGAGGGTTAGTTCGTGCTTCCCTTCTGGGAAGGTTGAGTAGGACAGCCAGATGGAGGGATCTTCCTTCTTGTGAGGAGCTAGTTCCAGAAGCAGCCAGGGCTGTGAGCCTCTGGTGCAATCCCTGCTGCTGACTCAGTTCCCCCAGTAGAAGGCTCGGGGGCTTCCCCACCCGTCTATCCCCAGCGCTGGAGCACATCTGCCAGCGATGCTGTGTGCCGGGCCATAGCTGTGTCTGTAGGGGCACAGCAGGACACTTTGGGGACACCTGTCTGTCGGTACGTAGCTGGGGGCCTTGGAGTCCTGACATGTGGGCACTTCATGGTGAAGGTGGCTTGCAGGGGCAGCATCCTTGGAATGCGCAGGCATGGGGGGTCCATAAGCTGTCAGTTCCAAGCAGTCATGCTGCCTCTGTTCTCTGCTTCCTCCAGAACTGCCGGATCTATCTGTGTGGCACCAAGAGTGACCTGCTGGAAGAGGACAAGAAGAAGCGGGGCGTTGACTTCCATGATGTGCAGGATTATGCAGAGGGTAGGTCCCCCCGCCTTTCCACTGAGCACAGCCATCCCCGCAGGCTGGCCCTGGAGGTCTGCAGTGCAGCTCACACTTTCTATGGCGTTTCACGTGTGGTAAAGATCCGAGTCCCAGGAGCCACCCCCTGTGCTCTGCATGTGGCTTCATTTTCTGCTCTTAGGGCTCAGGCCCCCTGCCGTTTTATTCCCCCGCGTGGGAGCCAGAGCTCACCTGCAGAGCTGGAGCTGAGGGCAGATGAAAGGGAATGTTTTGGATTTTTTTCAGCTTCCCTTTTCACACAAGCTAGGCACTGAGCAGCTCCCCCTTTACTCACCTGAGTCTGAGTCCTGCTGGGGCAATGGGTTCTCCTGCTGTCTGGGACCCAGTCCCTGCTGGCACTGGGCCTTGTGCAGTTGGCAGCATGGCGGGAGCAGCTCATGGTGTGACCTGTTTAGTGTCTCCCCACACTGGATTATCAGCTGGTGGGAGATGGGGCCGACAGATCACATAAAGCCTGCTGGATTGAGGAGCTTGGCAGAGCAGTGCTTCCAGGTCTTGTGTGGGCAGGGAGCCAGCCTGTTCCTCCTGCTTGACTGCCTTTGACAGCAGCACCAGCCCTTGGTGCTGACGTGGTTACAAGGGCGAATGCTTGGGGACCTGTGCTCTCCTGGCACTGCACACAGCCTAGGCCCCTCTGCCACTAACTTGTTTGTGTTTCAGAGATAAAGGCTGAGGTCTTTGAAACCTCCAGTAAGACAGGCCAGAGTGTGGGTGAGTTACCCTTCTTCCCTGGGTCGGCTTTTACCAGCAGCTAAAGCGGGCTGGGGGCAGCCGTACAGGTTAGGGGCTCAGGATCTGGCCCATCTTCCTAGCCCAGAATGCTCTGTGCATCCCAGAGACAGGCTCAGGAGCTGGCTGCTGGAGGTTTAGTGGGACAGCCTGGGGGTGGCAGAGTGCCTGTGGCCTAAGAGCTGGGAAGAAGTTGAAAATGACGACTTGTCTGTTCTGCAAGGGCCAATGCTGGGAGCAGGCCATGGGGACATCAGATCACAGAATGCCCTACTGGCTGTGTGCTGGGCCCAGAAGCAGTGAAGACAGCTGTGGGTCACTCTCCACCACCTCAGGGATCCTGTCCTGCTAGTTCAGGGGTGGGGGTGGGGGGGTTGCAGTTTAGCGACTGAAGCTCTCTGCAGCAGTTCTCTGCTAGCTGCTTCCCCAGCTGTGTGATTGGCTGTCCCTGGTGGCACTGGAGACACATGCACACATGCTCTCTCTCCCCTTGCTGTCTCAGATGAGCTGTTCCAGAAGGTGGCTGAGGATTACGTCCATCTCACTGCTTTCCAGGTGATGACAGGTGAGTGGCAGAAGACTCTCCAAAGTGGCCGAGTCAGTGGCTCTGCTACCCCTTTCCACTTACTCTGTCACTGGTATTGGGGGGAAATATGCAGTGGCCTGTCTTTCTAGTTACCGCTCCAACAGCTTGGCCTGCTCCTGTTCCCTAGCCAGGGACTCAGTCCACCAAAGGGGAGAAAATACTGAGTTCCCAGAGGACATGGCTGGCAGTCTGGGACAGTTCCCCAGGAATCAGGGGTAAGGCTGTGCCATTGTGCTCAGTGCCACAGCAGGGGCATTGCTGGGAGGTCTCCTGCTCATCCACAGCCCCTTCCTTCCTTTGTTGCCCTGCTGCCCATCAAAGGAGAGCTGTGCCTAGTCAGACCTGCAAAGGAAACACTGCTAAGAACCAGCCCTGTCAGTGGGCAGAAAGGTGCAATTCCTGGCAGCAGTGGTTTTAGGACTGGGCTTCCGGGAGGAGAGGGGGTCTCTCGCCTCCACCTGTCAGTAGGGATGGGTGTCTCCTCAGCTGTTGTGGAGACATACAGACCTGTCACTAGTGCACATAGGAGCAAAATTCCTGGTGTGGGGCAATCAGGGGCCTGCCCCATGGAGAAGAGGTGGATGTCTAGTGCATGGTGCTGGAGTTTTAAAGGAATGCTGGGCAATTTGAGAACCACATCGCCATCTGAAAACTGCTGCGGCCACTGCTCCCAGTGATGGGGAAGGGGGTGGCTGAAGCACAAATACCAGAGGGAAGTGCTGGGCTTCTAGTCTTGGGTGCCTGTTAGCTTCATTTCCTCTCGCCTGTGCATTACCTGGGGAGCTCTCAGCCTAGCCTTCCTCAGCCCATGAGGGCAGCCAATGTGGCAGGATGGAACAGCCAGACCCTCTGCAGGAATGGTGCATTAGGTTCTGGGCTCCCTGGATCAAGGGGCTGGACTCAGAGAAGTGGGTTATAAAGCCCCTTCCACAAGCGCCATCTGCTGCAGTTATGTTACTTGCTGATGAGCTGGAAGTGGGGGTCACCAGGCCTAGGACAGGAGGCTGTGGGGTTACAGGGAGCAGGCTGCTGAGCTGGATGCAGTGGCTTCACCTCACTTCTGTGGTTCTTTCCAGAGGACGAAGGCATGGACTTGGGCCAGAAGAGCAGCACCCACTTCTATAGCTGCTGCCACCACTGAGCACGCTTCCTTTGCCAGACTAAAACCAGCCACTGGGGTTCGCAGTGCCTGTTCAGTGCCTTGTTCCATCTGTTGCGGGAGCCAGCTGGCACGTCGAGAGCATGGAGGATGTGGCACACAGGCACTGAGGAGAGTTGGACTCTGTGGCCTTGACACACACAGCAGGTGCCTCTGCACTTCAGTGAAGAGTCCCTGAAGAGCTGCTTTTCCCAAGGCTCTGGGTGGCCCCGGGCCTGTGTAGCTGTGGCTAATCTGTTTGTAGGGATGGGGCCTGGTTCTCTGTAGATTATTTAAATGGCTTCTCCTAAGTTATACAAATGTAAATAAAGTGAGTGTGGTCCAAGAGCATAAGTAGTTGTAGCCAGGCATTCCTGGAGATGGCAGGACAGAGCTGGGGCCTGTGCCCAAGGAAGAGGGAGGCTGGTGGGCAGAGGGGTTTGATGTGAGCAGGGGCTGGTTTGGGGAGAGCCCTGACTATCGTTTCGCAAACTGATGTTTGCAGTGGGGGGCTCTAGCTTCTGTGGCTTTGTTGCACTTGTCCACAGCTCTGCGCCCCCCCCCCCCCCCCGCTGGAATTGTGAGTTCAAGTAACCCAGGAAGCCTGAGTGCTGGTGGCAGGAGGCATGACCTGGTGCTCTTGACTCCCACCAGGCAGCTCAGCTGACCAAAGCTGCTGGGGCCTGTTGAGTGCCTCCTGTGCCTGTCACAGGAGCTGGGCTATGGGCCAGGCAGGCACATCTGAGGAAGCATCAGCCTTCCTAGCTCCCTCTGCATGGCTGGTGTGCCTGTTGGGCCTGGCAGGGGCATCAGACTCACGTGCTAGAGTGAGCCAGATTTGACTTAACCATACTTCAAGTAGGCTGTATGCACCCATTGAATGGCAGGACACTCTCAGAGCATCACTGAGTGCTGGATATGCAGAACTGCACTCCATGAAGCCAACTCCACCCCATTAGAGAGTGTGAAATGCAGTCTTGTATCACCAGTGCTGTGATGTCGCAAGACTGGAGTTGGGGGAGTGTGTGGTCTTGTGGAGCACAGTCCTGGGCTGGATGGAAGAGGTTCACAACCTGCATGTTTGACACCCCTGGGCCAGGGGAATGTGCTGTCAGTTGCCCAAGGGGTTAGTGCTCTGTGGTATAAATTAAACCCCAGGCTCAAAGCTGTGAGAGGGATAAGGCCAAACAGCACCTGTGCCACCTCATTTCCCTCAAGCGCTGCCTGCTTTCTGGTTCCACAGCAAGATATTTTCTGCTGCATGTCAGGCCAAGCTGTGGCAACCCTAGAGGGGGCAGCGTCTAGCTGAAGGTCTTCTGAAGACAGCCAATTCATAGTCTGCTAGGGCCACAGGGTGACAGATTGCTGGCCCAGGCATATGGCTTGGGTTGAGGTGGGCAAGCTGGGAGTTTACGGCAGCTTGTGCCCACAGGGCCAGTATCTCATTCCTTTCCCCCATACCCAGCACTGGAGCAGCTGGCTCTTCTGCCTCAGCCAATCCTTCAGGGATGGGCAATGTACACTCGCCTAAGGATGCAGCTATACTGGATCATTGCTTCCTGCCCTGCCTATGATGCTGGTCATAGATCACTGAACTGGCAAGTGCATGGCCAGCTGGGTGGCTGCTGACATGCCCATTGAAACTTTTCTTTCTTCCTGGGGTAGAGACTGGGCCCAAGGCACCCTGGAGGTATCAGGGAGCCCCACTGTTGCTGATTCTTTTACACAATGCCAGTATCATGAGGGTGTTTTTGGCCAAAAAGGGCTGAGTTTGGGCTTTCTCCCCATGCTACTGTGCATTGTTTAGGATAAGGCAGCTAGAAGGGATGTCTCCAGACATGTTGCCTGATGGCTACGCACTCAGTTCAGAGACTCGTTGAAAGCTGAGCAGCCTCCAGCCAGTCAGTGCTTTGGCAGTCTTATTGTTGCCTGGACTATGACACTTTCCCTGGGAGAGCCTGGCTGGTCCGTTGCAGCAGAGGCAAACAGCAGCTTTAGCTAGACTAGCCTTGGCACTGTAACTCAAAGCTGTCCCTTCTTCCAAAAGCCTGATTCCCGTAGCAATGCCTGGGTGTAAGCATCCTAACTGAGGTTCTGCCAGGAGGCTAGGGCAAAGTGACCTCCAGTCACCCCTGGAGAGGAGGCACCAGCACATGCGGCACTGAGAACTCCAGTTCAATGCCCTCAAAAGAGCTCAGTCCACCAAGCTTGGCACTTCCAGGGTGTCAGCCCTGTCATGAATGACAGATGACTGTCAGAGCCTCCATCTGTTTGCACTCCAGGGCATCAGATAAACTAGGAAAACTGGCATGACCTAGCAGCTAGCCTGTGGCTCCATCTCCTTCCCATTTGCCACCTTCCACATGCAGTTCTGTGCAGGGGGGCACTCTCGTTTCCCAGTGTTATCTAGGTCCTGCCCACCCCAGCTGGGGCAGCACTGACCATCCCGAACAACAGCAGGGTACCAGTCTTCACAGGGCAGAAGGGTGTGCGCTTGGTTGCACAGCAGACCTTGCTGGTGCAGATGGGATGAAATGCATCCAGCTCAGGGCATGCATGCCGCTCCCTGGCTCTGCTCCAACTCACATAGCATCAGCCTTTGCTGCACAGAATCCTTAAATCAGCATCTGCCCACCCTCAGTGAGACAAATGACACGAGAGGAAATCAAGAGTAAAGTTAAACTTTACTTTACAGTAATTGTTTTCTTCTATATACAAAGAATTACAGTACATAGTTTGGGAGCACCTGGAGAAGGGCAACCCTCTTTTCATTATCGCAAGTTTCACATACACAGCCAAGTCTAAGGGGAGAAACATGAAATTAATCAATGGTCCAAAACTCTCCCTTCTCCCTCTTCTAAAGGTAAGAGATATATACTGTAAATATAGATGCTTCTCAGTCCAGCTTGTGTTCTTCACAGAGGTGAGATGGGCTAGTTCTGTGTCACATCATTACATTAGCTGACCTTTCACAAACACCCATGTGCTGCATTCATGCACCATACGCTGCTCCCTGCATGCACACACAAAGGCCTGGCACACTTGTGGCAGACCACAGTGATACTGGGGAACCCCTTCCTGCAGTCACTATTCCCAGTTACTTCAGCTGAAGTTCTGCCTGACCATCTTACCAACCCCAGGGAAGCCTGCAGCAATTGTGGTTCAGGGCTGACATAAGATTCAGTGTAGGAACACAAAAATGCTTCCTCATCAGCACCCTTTCCCTACAGCCATCTCTGGGTCCTGCACCTCCTGGCAGTACTTGCCCTAACCTAGTTCTTATAACGCCAGCTGGAATATCACACCCAGGCCTAAGCTGCAATTCCCAGGAGTCTGGATTAAGCCCAAGGTCCTGCATCAGTGGCAGGGCCACAGCACGCACGGGGAGAGGTGTTTAGCTGTTTAAAGGCATTTCTCCCCAGTGCTTTCAAGCAGCTTTGTACAAAACTGATCAGTCCCACACATTCCATAATTCACTGCTCAAGTGTAAGGGGTGGGTGGGAAATAGGCACTCACAAAAACCCCCAAGGGCCCTTCACTGGCCTCAGTCATGGCTCCCTTCAGTTACCTCACTGTGGGGAGGGGCAGGGAGATGATTAATGATTACCCCTGGAGGTTCTTTCACCTACACCTTCCTGGAGATGTCACTGCAGCCTTGGGGAAGAAAGGGGGTTGAGCCACTTTCTGAAGAACTTCTGTTCTTATAACACCCAGTGCCATGGCAGCAAAACCTGTAGTGGGAACGGGCCAATCCGGAGGCTGAGCATGACACCTTCCTGAGACTGGGGGCTAGGCAAGAGGGAAGGAAGGGTAGGACTTCTGTTAAAACCATGCGTCTTTTTCACTATGCTCCTAAGGCCTGACAATGCATCTGGGGAGCAGAGTGGCCAACGTAAGCAAGGTTAGGCCCTGTGCCTTCGCACCGCCCTCAAATCGCTCTTGGACTGTCTCACTCGCTTGTACTAAACGCTCCTTAGAAACACCAAATTTCGTGCCAACCTCAAGGCACTGATCTCCAACCCGCCCGTTCTCTTCTGTATGTGACTGACTGATTCTCATGCTCCTGTATCACATAGGCCTGCAAGTTGCTTCCCTTCTGATCTCTGCCCACCATGCCCTCACGCCAGACCATGCTGACCGTTCACCTTGCTTTGGAAGTCTGAAATTTCAATTCCTCTGTCACTGCTTCTCAGGTCAACAGAACTTGAGCCAGCTCAGTGCCCCTTGGGCTGCTGAAGAACATGCGCTAAGGAAAAGGGAAGTCTCATTCCACACGCAGGAAAAAGAATACAGACTCACTAGCACCTTGGTTTGGTTTAAAGGGATCTCAAATCTGGTTAACATAAACACAGTCAAGGGGTTTCCAGGCTTCACATCCTTCTCCTGTCCTGTCTGTTGCAGCTATGCTAACCACAGGCCAAGCCCTGGCTGCCAGAGAAGGGAAGGAGTCAGGGATTGTGAATTCAGCTAGACGCTGCTGAGACACCAAACTTTAAACAATAGCACCACAGAAGCCCACGTACTTTGCCATGGGCAAATTTCAGATTAAAACTTTCCCTAGAAACAGGATATAGCAATATTAATTAGCAGAGATTTCTCCAAGAGGTAGATGGAGAACTGCAGGGACTGCCCACCATGGCCACTCCTCTAGCTGAGGCCCCTGCTAGCTGGTGAGAGCTGACATTACAGCAGGACATCTTTAAAGAAAGAAATCTGTTTTCCCTCAGTTGCCTGGTAACCAAGAGCCATACTCCCTGCTAGCCTTCCCTAGGCAAAGCTCCCACTGAAGCCAATTGGACATTGAAGTAAAAACTGCTGGTGATATAGATTTGTCCCTTCTCCCAGGGTACAAGAGACCACCAGTGAGACCTTGTCTACCTTAGAAGAGTTAATACCCGCATTGGAAGAAATGCCTCTATCAGTAAAGTACTAGCAAGAGTGACTGTACCAGTGTAGACAAGGCTCCCTTTCACAAGAAGCTATTCAGAAGGGGGTCTGCTCTAGTGACAACATCACTGCCATCAGCTGTGGAGACGGTAAGACTGTGTGCATCTCAGTGTGCAGGGGAATGGACATTCAAAGAGGTGGAGTCATATCCAAACACAACACTGTTGAAACACACAGTTTGCACTCCTACATATCCTGCCTCTGCCCTGCAATAGTGTCAACCAAGAACCATTCAGTTATGATGGATGCAAGTTGGGATCTGATTAACTGATCTAACTTTTATGGAGTTTTTTCCCCTTATTTTTCATTTCTGCCTCTACAGGAGTTCAAAGTTCTTTACACAACTATAAAGAGTCTCATCTCATTAGGCAATATATCTTTTAACATTTAAAATTAATTCTGAATTCCCTGGTTTTATATTACTCACAACATCCTGTAATTTTTTTACCCTAATTTACTCATACATGTTTTCTGCCATAACTGTTTGTCTAGGAACATGATTTCATGTGATCAGTAACCACATCTCCCAAGAAGACAGCCACCATCAGATTTAAAACTACCTGAAGTGTCAGTCTTGGCCATCTCAAACTTGTAACTCGCACATCCATGTTCACCAGCTGACTGCTTTGTGTCAGGTGGGAGCAGTTCCGATGTGACTAATTAAGCTGCATTTGCAGGTGTTTTTATCATCAAACCACCATGGCATAGGCACTCTAGCTCCTGCCTCCATGAACATTTCTTCTAACTCCCCCAACTGCAGGGATTTGGTGCAAAAAGTAGTTTTGAAAATATCTTGTCAGCCTTAAGGGCCATTATTTTGCTGTTACTCTGTAAGGGAAGGCTCCCATCTCATCGTAACTGAAGTGCTTTGAGGCATATGATCCCAGGAGGTACCGACTGTGAACAAGGGTCTGCACCACATACCAAGGACCAGAAATTCTTCAAGAGCGCTGTCTGTTGGTCAACATGTGCTCTGCGTCTTCTTGTGCTGTGAACCGAGGTTGTAAGGGGTGACATGGACCAGCTGCATCTCCACTTCTTTCTCTCTCCATCAATCACAAGGAGCAGGGTGGGTGGGTCTGAACGCCCACGCGTACCACACAAGAACGAACCAGTTCCCGTAGGTAGGTAACCTCTCTCTTCATCAAGCGCTGGTCCTTAGGGCTGCTCACCGGGCCCGATTCCCAAGCAGTACCTACTGAGAAGACAGGCTGCAAGAAGCATTTTCAGATGAGGCTTGAGTCAGGGACTAGAACCTAGTCAATATGCAAACAGAGCTCCAGGTTGCTGCTCTCCCAGCTTTGGAGACTGGGAACCCCCAAATGCAGGATGCCATTGAGGCAGCCTGTTCTCTGGGTGAGGGGACTCCCACCCCATCAGAGCACAGGAGACGACAGCTGGAAATCCATGCAGAGAAGATCCTGCTGCTCCTTCCGTCTCACAACTGTGGGGACAGATAGCGAAAGAGGCTGAAAAGGCCTTGTCCCACCTAGCAAGAACAAGAGCTATGCAGGCACCAAAGCGTGTAGCTCTTTCCTCCTCCATCCTGTGAAAATCCAGGTAAGCTGTGAAGTCAGCTGATGTTTGGGCTGCGATCCCAGGGCCACAGCCTCTGAATGACAGGATCAGACAGGCTGGGCACAGGGCCCCAAACTCAGCTTCCTTCTGGTCAAGTTAACAGCTGTGAGACGGTTACCTTCAAAGAGCAGGAAGAAGTGGATGCTCAGGGTCCAAAGGGTGGTTTCAGGAGTTGGAATGGGGCGAGTTCAGGTCCCAAACCGGATACTGTGGGGAAATTCTGAAAGAACTTCTCTCATGGGATAGGTGAATAGTGAACAGCTCTCTCCTGAAGAAGAAAGGCACTGATAGGCCTAATGAACCAGGCCTCACTGACTCCCAAAGGAGAAGAGGAATGCTAGACTCTGCTGGAAGCAAACTGGGCTTCTGACGTCACATGCAGCAGTGTAGAGGGTTTCCTGCTAGACTAAACAGGGCCTACCTCAAGTAGGGTCCTTCCGAGTCTGCTGTTCAGCTAAAAAGCAGGCTGTCAGGTAAAAGGATGCTGGGGTGGGACAGCTGGTCCAGAAAGAGCTGTGGACAAACATATGGCAAAAGCAATACAATCAGACACTTCCTGTTGTCCTGGGTTGCACAAAGGTTGCAAAATGGGAATCCCCTGGCTAAAGATTTAAGGGGCAAGTGATGCACTGCCCCATGGTCTATGTGAAAACACCTGCTGGGGCTGTATGCTAGAGTTTTCATCACTGCAGGTTGGTGCACTGCAGTGCTCCAGGTCCAGTCTCCCTGAAGAAGAATGCAGACCTTGCCTCCTGCTGCTTGTTTCTATAGCAGAGTGGCTGTGCCATCTGACCTGAGCTGGACACAGGGCTCCTTCCTTGCTTGCTTTGTGGCTGGCCAGAAGCTGGGGCAGGCTGATGTGGCATGTGAACTATGAGCGATGAGGTGACCCAGGGGTGTCCTCTGCATAGCTGTGGTGAGCTATCACCATGTCTTTGTGGGCAAAGAAAATTCCTGCAAATGCTAACTCCCTTTCCTCCCAGGTGAGAGGCCTTGATGCTGGAAAAGAGTGCATCTCTCCTGTCTCAGATGTAGACCTGCCTCAGCCATGCATTGGGACTGCGGGAGTGAAGTCTGGGGAGGAGGGTGCCACCACATGGCCCAGGAGAACCAGACTACAGTCTGAGGACTGAGACAAAGTTTGGATATCGTGCTCTCTCATTGTTGAGAATTTGTCTTGCGGCAACTAGGCTCTGTCTGCAAGCAAGTCAGGAACTGTTCTAGCCACCCAACAGCCTTTGTGGGTGTTAAACAGCCTTTTCTGGGTTTATCTGATGTCTGAAGGAGCAGCACAGATCAATCAGGGAGGCAAATGCTATACGCACTGCTTGATGGGATCGTCCCTTGACAGGGCAGGCATCTAGAGAGGAAAAGACACGGTAGCGTTGCTGGTCCAGGCTGATTGTACTTTCATCATGCTTGGTGCCACCAGAGGCCATGGGGAGCACCTTGTGTTAGGTGTGCTCTCAACCTGCCACAAAATGCAGGGATTTCCTGCATATGTGAAAACAGGCATCCTTTAAATCAAGCATTGCAACCTAGCTGCATGTCTCAGGGAGGGGATTCTAGCCACAATCATTCTGATTCAACTACCTCAGGACGGATCTGGTGGAAAAGCCCTTCTCCTCAAGCTCATCAGGTGTCTGTTGCTTCTAGGTGGACTGGGGAGTCCCTTCTTAGGGAAGGAGCTCCTGGTGAGGGGGGCCTGAAGAGGGATGAGGACAGGTATTCTGTAGAAGAGGCAGGAATCTGTGTAGTCGGTTGAGATGAAGCCTAAACCATGCGTCAGAAGTTAAATGCTGTCACATCAGAAGACAACAAGCTAGATGACCACCAAAAGGGGGAGGGGAGACTGGAGATGTAAGGACTGGATGCACAAGGACGCGCTTGCTGGACAGGTCTCTGAGTCTGGAGAGGGGGCAGTGGTGCAGCCATGTGTTTGAGACATGGCCGTCTCTGACACTTTCTCAGCAGTACCACAGCCATGGGGCCAGGCAGGATTTGCTGCAAGGAGCCAGGGAGCCTATTCCCAAGGAATGAAGGATAATACAAAAAAGAGTCCTTGAGTGACTCATCAGGTCTTTCACTGATTAAACTGTTGCTCCCAAAGGAGCGATCCTGGGAGAGCTCTGGTACCCCCTGCTGTGTGCCAATCTCACGGCCTCTGAGGTAGCCAATGAGCAAGAAGTCATGTCTGTCACTGGCTCCAAGACTTCCTACATCTGGGACAGTCTGGAAGCAGAGCCTAAATTCCTGGGGTAGTGTACTGATGGATTGCAATAATTTGGAGTAGGCAAGGAAGTGCTATTTTGACACAAGCACCTGGTATAGCACAGCATGGAATAGGCTGGCAGAAAATAGTTCTTTCTGCCGTGGAGAGCCACTTCCTTGATGTCCTCGTCTGATAGATTGCTCGACGGTACTTGCTCTGTTCATTCCCTCTGAAGCACCTAGCACTGGCCGCTGTCGGCAGGCAGGCTACCCTTGGGCCAACCCAGGCTGGCTGTTCTTATGAAGTGGAATGTGTTAGGTGGTGGCTGGTCCTTTCTGTGACTGCCTAGGACAGGAGTTCACATATGGATGAGAATTAAATACACTGTGCTCTCTGAAAGGACAAAATCCTTCTCTTCAGGGCTGGAGTGCGGAGGGTGCTGACTGCTTTTAGTGGGCTCCAGGACAGCCTCATTTATAGGGTGCATGACCTTGGTTGAGGCTGTGAACTGGAGGAGATTGAGGGGCTTGGGTGTGGAATCTTGACTCTCCTGCAGTGAGATCTTGATGGCTTCAGCAATCCTCCTCAACAGCGCTGGATATGGTTCAGAATTGCTGGCGGGGTTATTCCCCATCCAGAGACGTAGCAGCCCATCAGCAACACTGGCTGCTCCGATTCTTTGATTGCTCTGGGAGCCTGAAGCTGTTCTGCTGGTGATGACTGCAGGGTCAAAGTCCGGGTCTTGCGTGAGGGCCCCTGACACTCCAGTGGAACCAACGGGCAGTCTCATGGCAGAAGCAGGGAGACCCCATGGGTGGGGGGGGGGTTGAGGGATGTGTTAGTTTGCAGGAGGCTCTGAAAGCCCTTCCCCCATGTAGACTGTTCACAACACATCCTTGTCCTCCTCAGAGTAAGAGTCAACTCCTAGTACTGCTCATCTGCTGGCAGCTCCACTTCTGGTGAACTGTGACACACGGTGTCCTGTCAGCATCAGAAGAGCCTTAGCTGGGAGCGGAGAGGGGTGTGTGGATGGCTTGGGTGTAGAAATGCCCCTCACTCCCACCAGTCCGACTGGTTCACTAGCTCTAGGTCCACACAGATAGCATGAACTCAAGCAAGACACACCAAGCTGATGGGAGTCCTGGGGTGGAATCCTCCGCTGGAGTGCTAGCTTGGTGTGGTGCAATACTGCACATGCAGAGAACTCTCCTCTGTCCTCACACACCTTCCAGAGCAGTTTCAGAGCTCTGGCATTGTGGGTGCTGGCTTTTGCTCCCTGTAAGGTCCAGGTGCACTTGGCCTGGGACTCGCAGTATCACTCAGTCCAGAGGAGCATGAAGAGAGCCATCCTCTTCTGTGAGGACTTGTCAGTCTTCTGGTGAGTACTCCACTGCCCTCTTAATGTGTCTCCTTAGTGACCGTAGCTCTGCTGGAGAGCTTGACCAAGTGTCCGCAGAGTCTGAACTGCGGGGGTGAGGAAGGAGAGGCACATCTTGTACTTTGATGGCTGGTGAGATCCCTGCAGGCCACTGAGACAGGGCTTGTGTTGTTTAACAAGGAGACTTGAGGGCAGGCAACACAAGGCCTGAAACCCGGAACCCTGGGCATATATGCCTCAGATGCAGAGGAAATAAGGTGGAGGAACCTCCCAATCTCCTCTAACTGCCACTTGTAAAGCACTTGCTAACTAATGAAGAGTCACATCACAAGCAAAACTTGTGTCTGCAGGTAACACGCTGAGCCAATGTCAGAAGGCTGTTGAACTGTCCCAGATTGTGAGCAGCAGAAAGAAACAGGAGAAGCACTCGTGCTGCACTGCCACTCATCTGTCCTCAGTTTTTAGCAGAGGAGATGCAGAGCACAGAGAGGGACCAATGGACGCTGCAATCAAATAATTTCTGGTCCTGTGTATCAACAACATGCATCCAAAGCAAATATCCATGGGGCCCAGATGTCAAAGTAGTACAGACTATCTTCAGCAGCAGAGGCTGGCGCCCAGTATCTGACCCCATAGAAAAATTCACCAACCAACACTGTCTTTCAAAATGGGCATGCTCACTGACAGATCAGTGGGAGACTAGCTGTTCTGCAAGAGGGCTGCAAGTGGGGAGTCTCTTCAGCCTCCACCAAAGGGGAATCTTTGTTATGGACAGACAGACTTTTCAGCAGCAATGCCTTGCTGTAGATCTACTCAGTCTCCTTTGGGCCAGCATGTGCAGCAGCACCCAAGCTGAGCCATGGGGCAACAAAGCCTCTTTTCTAGGCAGGTACAGCATGTGTCATCCTCAACAAGAGCGGATTCTTGCTGTACATGTTAAACATAACTTCACCTGTGCTATGGGGCAGCCTCTATCTGATGCTACTCTGATGCAGATACAGAGAGTCTTGAGAGAGCTTAGTGTCTAGGGCAAAGGCCAGAGTGAGCATCCTGTGCCCTTCATGTCATTTCCTTTTACACTGACTTTCTCCACAGCTACAGCCCTCCACAAGCATAAACATCACAGCAACTGTTTGCTCTGTTTGCTACAGAAAGAACCCCGTGATCTCAATGACTGATGCAAATTCTAAACAGTAGTGAAGGAAATAAGCTGCATTTAAAACAGCCCCAGTGAAATGTCTCCCTCACCATGCAACTCAGCAGATGCAGCTGGCTGCCACCATCTGAAGTAGGGGTGTAAATACCAGTTACAAATAGCAGCTATTTAAGCTACTAAAATACTATTGGTTAAGTATTTACTGATATAACTGTTGCCTCCCAACTGTCCTTTCAGCCTCTGGGTAGCACCCTCAGACCCACTTTGTGACAGATGTCCATTTCAGGCCTGTGTTCCCTGATGTTCTGCAGCGCCTGTACCAGGGCCTCACCTTTACTGGACAGCAGTGCAGGCTGTGTGGCCGCCCCTGTTGTGGCCTGATGTTGCCCACCATGGAGACAGCACCAGTGCTGCAGTTAACCAGTGAGTACTAGCCAACGGTAAGACTCATATTCAGCAGTAACTTCTTAGTACTTTCCATCCCTACCCTCAAGTAGTGGAACTCAATCTTGTTTTCTGGTCTGTGGATTTCCCTGACAAATAAAGTGTGCCAGCCTGGCAGCCCCGAGAGACTGAAGTAATTTCTCCTGCCTTTGCTACAGTGGTGCACAGCTCAGGGACTACATCTAGGGGCAAGAGCACACTTCACCTCAATATTCTTTTGGGCTTTGGCCTGATGGCTGAGGCTACCAACTGGGCGGGCAGTTCAAACTAAGACGATGCTGGCCAAGCTGTTATTTCTCACCCTCCATCACATTAACTTACATGGATGTTTGCATCAGTATTAGTAACTTCCTCCTCTAGCCTGGGATAAAACAGATGTGAGCACCAGCCAGCCTCCACCATTCTTCAATGTTCTCCAGCTCGCAGACCTCATCAGGCTAGTGAGGGTTCCAGTGCACATTCCTCTTCAGCCCAAACAAAGAGGAAACCCCCACATAACCCGTTCCACCTAAGACAGAACTGCTTCCTTGCTTCCTCCTGATACTTGCAGAACACTCCTATATGTATGACTAGGGCCCTGCAGTTTTTCATGGACAGATGAAGTGCTGCCTCAGCACAAGAACTACCTTTAAGGGACATTTTCCAGTGCAGATTTGTATTTAACCAAGCAGCTGCCAAGAAACATGTCCACTGGAGGGTGGGTGGACTGACAATCAGGTCTGTATGGAAAAGGTGTCGAGGGAGAAGAGAAGAGACAGGGGTGCAGTCAAATGAGAAGAGGAAGGCTAGGGGTTGAAGTACCATGCAATGGCTCAATCTACTTTCAGTATTCGAACAGGAGCTGATAGCGCGAGAGGAGTCTGCTGTTGTGGGCCTTGCCCTATATTTCAACACATAATTTATAGAATGATTCTTTAAACCTGCGCTCATGAGAATTCACTGAGAACTTCTCCATTGTAAAGATTTAAAATAGCCTGCACCAAAAATATTCACAGTTTAGTTTCCATGAAACAAATAGCTAGTTAACACGTGACATTGCAAAACCAGAGTTGGACAAAGCAGTGCAGACGCCTTTTCTTGTTACAGCTACAGACAGCTGGCACAGAAGACGCCCCATCCACACCATCTACATGGCAAAGTCTAGCTCGTAGGAAGGCCCATCAACGTAAATCGGATTTCTTTTCCTTCTCACACATGAGAAATACTTACTACGCTGAACCCCATTACCAGTTTTTTTTTCCATTTTGTTTTTATTTTAAAAAGTTAATAAAATGCCCTTAGTTTAGTTTCTCTCTCGATAGTTCTGAGGAGATGTTCTGATTCCCTTTGTGCAAGAGTCCCGTAATACTACAGCTGTTTGCATCTCCCCAGGTCAGAGATCAGGGACTCGCCTTCATGAAACGACACTGACCCCCAAAGATTTCAGAAGCCATAAAGCTTTTTGAAGTCACTAGCTCTACTGTGAAGGGTCTGAAGTGACTCAGACTAGAGTGGAGATGTGTGCCAGCACTGGGAATGTCTCTCAGTGCCCAGAGGGGAGCTAACTTTGGAAAGGAGGCAACAGGATCACACAGATCTGTCTCTCTATCACAGAGACTCAGAAAGCTAAATTATTGTCTTTTCATGGAGCAGGGGGAACATGTGAGCTGAGTGCCAGCACTGATCTGTTCCCAAGTCAGAGAAAAGGGGAGAGACCCACACATCTACTGGAAACAGAAAGGACAACAGTACCTGGAGGCTGAGACAGTGGGAGTCCTGCTGCCCACGAGAGTGGTGCTCAGACACATCATGCAGGTAATGTGTTGAGAGACAATGTTGATCAAACAGTGCTTCCTGATGGCCTGGTAAGCTGCACTGACCGTGGGCAGCACAGATCCAGCCAGCCTGTTTGCTCCTTCCCATGTCAGAAGCTAGCAGCAACACAAGCACTGCTAGCCACCAGTAGTCATTTCCTAAGTCCCTGGCTGTAATTCAACCACATAGCTTATCAGTGCCTGACAGAATGTATTTCTGCCTCAGCAGTCAGCTAGCTAACTTGCAACACCAGCCTGGCAAGTCACCAGGTGTGAAGAGTTAAAAAGAGAGGCAAAGAGCATGAAAGGCCAGCCAGGTGCCAGAGCCACTGTGTTCCAGTGTGAGAATAATTACAAACATGACACTGCTGTCCAGGTGATTCAAACCTCCCCCAGGGTTTTGGGTTGGAAATCCAGAGGCTAACCAGGGGGACAGTGTTGAAATTGTTTTCCATTCTGGATTTGGCATTCTTTCTGAAACAGGATCTTGACTGCACTATGGAGTGAGCACCAGAGAATTCACTCCCAGCTCTGAAAGGCACCAGACTGCTAGGGATAGAAGATGCTTCGCAAATGTGAGTCCTATGCACGCAGGGGAGGAAAAGACTATTCAATTTGCTTCTTCATGGTAACAACCCAAAATATTCAGGTTGAGAAAGGGGTGCCCCGGAGCGCTTAGAGGGCAGTGTCTTTGCCCCATCCAGGGGGGGCGCATGGCATCCAAGAGGGGCCTTACTCATGCTCTACCCTGCTACAATTGGCTGCAGGGTTGCAGGATGGGAAAGGCAGTGGAAATTCTGCTGCCAAAGAGCTGAGACCCAGGAGTGAGATGCCTGACAGATGGTATCTTCAGAGCTCTTCTAGCCCACCCCCCAATCACAGGGCAGGTCTCTTGCCCTTGCTGAAATGGACTATATTGCCTGGCCCAAGTGACTCCGCCATCTTACAACAGCACTTGGTTTGGTGAGCCTTGCGCAGGCGGCATGTACCACATGCGCACATATGCAAAGGAGAACCCTGCGGGGCAGGAGAACTGGGCAGCATCAGAGATAAACCCCTTCCCTTCTTCAGAGTCTAGCAGACACTCGTTCAATTACTCTGTGTGCCACTGAAACAGCTGACATCCCAGCACCAACTGGTAGTTTTGCTTCCACTAAGAACAGCTAAGAGCAAACAAATGGTTTCCCGGGGGTCATCTAGCTGTGCTTGGGAAACCCTTGTGGGTGCAGACCTCGCACGCAGACGTGCTTGATCAGTAATTTGACCATTCCAGTGGAACTTGATTTTATCCAGAGCGGTCTCTTTATTTCAACTTTACCGTTGTAAGAGGAAGAGGAGAAGGTCTCTGTGTTCCCTCTCTGTGGCTGGGCCACATTGATTAGGTAACTGTCCTTGCTTATGTCATGAGAGTTTGCACGGGGGTGGGGGGGAATGTGCCCAGGCTAGACGCTGGCCCCAGGGCCATGAACAACAAACAGAACAAAGAAAATCCCTCTCCCCAAACAAACAGACTGCAACCTGCCTGTCTCATTCACCGACGTCACTTCGGTTTTGATTCAGCCAGCTCAGGACTGGGAGAGTCCCGGTTATGGATTAGCACTACATTTTGCTCAGGCAAAGGGTCCTGCCCCATGGGTGTCTGTGCTTTTCCAGAGAGCCAAGAGATCCGCTCAAATGTCTGAATGTTCCTGGCAAGCCAGGATGTCTGCTCTGAGGGTACTGGTGCTTCCCTGGCAGGCCAGGGGGTCTGTTCAAATGTACGTAACCTCTCCACTGTCCAAGGGCTCTGCTCAGTGGGCGCTGATGCCACTTCCTGGTCGGCCTGAGTGGGCGGCTCAGGTATCTGTAATTTCTCTGTGGTTCGAGGAGACTGCTCTGCAGGTGTCAGAGCTTTCACAGTGGGCCAGTGGATAGACTCACGTGTCTGCAATTTCTCCACGGGCCAAGGCACCTGTCCCGTGTGACACAATGCTTTCCCTGCAGGCCAAGAGGTCTGCTCATTGGGTACAAAAGTTCGTTCCTTCTGCTGCAAGTTCAGCTCCACTCTCTCTTTCAGCTGAGTATTCTGATCAACGGGCCTCAGGGCTTTCTCAGAGAGCAGCAGCCTTGGTGCTAGGGCCATGGGAGGTTGCTCTGATGCCTGGGGCCTCGGAGCTACAGCGGCAGGAGGCCTGTCCAATGTCTGATGCTGCAGGGCTGCGAGAGCGTGAGCCTGGTCTGACAGGAGAGGCTGCAGGCCCTGGTTGGGAGTCTCATACAGCAGCTGAGGCTGTGGGACACTAGCAAGAGCGGGAGACTCATCCAATAGCTGAGGCCACTGAGCCCGGGCGGCACCAGGAGACTCATCTGAGGTCACGGGATGCAGGCCCTTGGCTGGAGACTCCTCCAACAGCTGAGGCAGTGGAGCCCCAGCCACAGGGAGAGACTCGTCTGCCGGTGGTGGCAGGGCAGCCACAGCAGTGGAAGAAGACTCATCTGCCGGTGGAGACTGCTGGCCTGCAATGGCAGCAAGAAGCTTGTCTGACTGCCGAAGCCGCAGAGATACAATGGTGGGTTGTTTGTCCGACTGCAGCCTCAGGGACATGGCAGCAGCAGGCTTGTCTGATGGGTGTAATCTCACGGCCACAGTGGCAGGTGGTTTGTCTGAGGGCTGCAGTCTTAGAGCCAGTGTGGAGGGGGTTTTGTTTGCCGGGTGCAGCCTCAGGGCCACTGTGGAAGGGGTTTTGTTTGTTGGGTGCAACCTCAGGGCTACGGTAGTGGGTGGTTTGTCCATTGGCTGCAGTCTGAGGGCCACAGTGGAGGATGGTTTGTCCGAAGACTGCAGTTTCAGGGCCACGGTGGAGCATGGCTTGTCTGATGGCTGCAGCCTCAAGGCTACAGCCAGGGGCAGCCTGTCTGAAGGTGGAAGCCTCAGGCCCATCACAGCAGGTTGCTGGTCTGGTGGTGGAGTGCTCTGAGAGTTAGCCAGGGGTACTGCAGGAGGCACATACTCACGGATTTCCCCTGGTTCGAGAGGGTTAGGACCGCAGGGATCATGCTCTGTGCAAGACAAGCGTCCATCCAGTTTAGAGATAAAGAGCATACCCTCCCTATGCTGCTTGCAGAAGGAGCTGGGACACATCTCACAGAAAGAAGCTGCTTCTTTGCCACAGATGTCACACTGGTGCCAAGGGCACTCCCACTTCCCTGCAGCAAACAGACAGGAAAAATGGTACACATTAGGATGAGCATACAACACAGCTATGGATGAGAAGGCTTCCCTAAAACAATGCCAGCCCATGCAGAAGGTCAGAAATTCCCCTTCTCCTCTCCTGTGGGGGTGCTGTGAGGCTGCAACCATTAGACAAGGACAGAAGAAAATCTAGGCTCCCCTCAGCACAGGGCCAACACAAGGAATGCTCTGCTTTGGAGCCACACCTCTCTCTGAAAAGGGCTGACTAAATTTGCAGCCAGCTTCCTCCCTTCACCCTTCTGTTAGAGAAGAAACTGGAAGATGCTGGAGACAAGGAACTGACTTTCTCTTTCCTCCTCCTCTGGGCAGAGAACACCAGTTCTTTACAGAAGCCGAAGTGTGTCTTAACGAGTACAGCTTGGAGTTTCACTCACAGGTAGAATCAAAACCACCACAGAGAAAACCACCCCTTCAGATCTGTAGCTCAGTCAACTGGAGGCCTCCTCTTTGTTGAGCCAACCCTTAGCACTCCTCAGGGGGTACCTGCTGCTCTGTTTCCCCCCCCCGTTACCTAAAACCTCTCTAGTTGACAGTCATAGCATTCAAGTCCAGTAGGGACCATTCAATCATCTAGTCTGACTCCCGGCACAACAGACCCAAGAGGTGAGGAGGAAATGACAATATGGGCAAAGGAACTGCCCTAGCTGTGCAGTGCAGGGCCCTGGCCCAAGTCCATGTTCCCTTACCAAGCCCAGCAAAGGGGCTGCAGGCTGAACCTTGAAGGCTGTTGCAGAACAGATCCAGAGAGGGCAGGAGAATCTGGTTTTGCATCCACACATTTCTGGGACTCCTTAGTTTGGCCACTGCAGCTGGTGAGCTGAGACACTGGTGGAGAAACCACCACATTGCCAGCTAGCCGAGGCTTCCCTCTTCATTACAACAAGGGCCACCAGAGAGCTGCCTGGTGATGGGTGCAATGTCTCCAAATCCAAATCCAATCATAGGGCTGGAAGGGACCTCATGAGATCATCGAGTCCAACCCCCTGGGAATTGAACCCAGGACCTTCTGCATGTTAAGCAGAGGTGCTAGCCACTACACTATTTGCACAGAGTTAGCATGTTATCAGTGGCACATTTTAGAAATGCCCAATGTGTGGTACTGCTGGTGAGTGGAGAATTCACTTTAGCAATGCAATCTCTGTATCCCCCTTCCACTGACCTGCAGGCCGTTTGGTCAAGTTGAGGCAGTCTGCGTGGTACACTTTCGGGCAGCCTGTCTTCTTACATGAAACTAGCTGCCCTCCATCTCCACAGCTGAAACACTCATCCTCTCGCTCCTTCATCACCTCTGCCTGGGATCTGCGCTTCACCTGGTGCCGTCTCTTGAACTTCTTGGACTTCTCCTCTGTTGGGTTGGGAGGGTTCTGCCAGCAAAACATGACAAATTAAATAGGTCTTGGTCCCAACCCCACTGGCTGAGCTAAGCAAGTGATATGGGCCATGCTGAAGTGTCCTGCTATAAGGCAGCTGCCCATCCAGTGCACAGCTTTTGTCCTCAAAACAAGACAGCCAGGAACACTTGCTATGGTTCCCAAAGGGAAGAGCACACTGAGAACCAAAGCAATCACTATTCAGTCTACGCACAGAAGGGCAGCCACTCACATTCCTGGTTCAATTTTGTCTCTTTTTGCAAACAGGAACCAAACCCAGAGAGTACACAAAAGGAGAGTGTTAAGTGCTTTACACTTGAAAGAACTGAAAGTAGATTTGCTTTAACTTACCTGAAAGGCATGAGAGCTGTGGACAGGGACGTTAGCTTCCTAGATCGCAGCGCACTGCCTGAACAAGGCCCATTTTTAATCCCTGAAAAGCTTTTAAACCCCTCAGGATACGCACCATGAGCAATGCTGCAGTGAAAGCGATGTGGGTGGTGCTTTCTCCCCCAGGTAGGGCAGTGGGTAAGGATTCCATTCTGGGAAAGAACTGCTTGGCAGATGATACAGAATTAGAAAACCATTGCCATTGGAGCCCGAGCCATGTATCTGGTGCGATTCAGTGGTTTCTAGAAAGTTTTGTGGCTATTTTAGTAAGACAGTCTGCTGCTGCTATCAGGTCTGGAACCAAGCGAGAACCATTGCACTGAACTCTCTGGTAAATATGTGCACTCTGCCATAATTAGCAATGGTAAAATTAACACACAATGGAAGCAAGGTTGAGGATTACCAGAATTTATGGCTGCACCTTATGAAATATGTTGATTGGAATTTAACGGAACTCAGGCTGAAGTATTTCAGTATCTTTCCAGTCACAGACGGAATGACTCTCCTTTTTTGGTCTGACAAAATGGATTACTGGAGTGGTTGTGACTGCTCTAGGTGAAGCTGCAGCAGTTTCCACTCTTACCCCATTCTCTCACCTTTGCCAAAGCTTACATACTTGGACTTCCCCAGAGTTTTTCTGGAAGCCTGAATAAAGCCGTTGTAGTGGGTGAGTAATAAAAGGTTAGCTGATGTGCACATTTTTGCCCTCTATAGTAAACCCGACCACCACTGCAAAGATAACTAAAAAACCAGCTGATTTTGAAACTTCCTTGTAAACAATCCTTTGGCCAGATTTTTGTGGACCTGTACACTGCAGGGAGGTTACTCGCTCCCAAAGTCAGTGTGGCTGGATCAACATAAGAATCCTGCTGGAAGAATTCTCTGTAGCACAGATGCCTCCTACATCTGTAGAAAGGGTTTTTCATTGAAAGGCTCCAAGACTGAATTAACCACACCAACAAGAAAAGCCCTTCCACTGACACAGGAAGTGTCTATGAGATAGAGCCACAGCTGCAGCCTCTGCAGGGTAGACATGGCCTGAGCTTTGGCTTTGTTAAAAAAAAGGACGTTTTCAGCCCTTTTGGTTTTAAAGACAGTCTTCAAGACACAGCGTCACCAAAGCTGTGCTGTCTTCCTGAGTCTGCAGACAGCTTGAGGAAGTGAACTACGTTAGACTACAGTGTTAATCTGGACCATAACAATGGCAAGTGGATTGCAAACACCATTAGCTGTTTCACTGCTGATACAGCCATTGCGTGCTTATCAAATCCCTAAGGTCCAAAGCACGAGCTGCTTCCACCCTCTGATTTCTACCATGCAATCTGTAACATCGGTACACAAACGAGGCACCCCGGGTGCTGAATAAGAGAAACTGACTGTAATATCAGAATCAATAAAGGGGCCCACTCTGACAAGCCTGTGGTTCAGCCCATCCATAATGAACTGAAAAACTGTGGTTTTAACTGAAATGAGGCTGCTGCAGAACTCCAATCTGCTGCACCATCCAGACACAAACTTGGGCACCCAGCTGCCGAATTTAGGCCCCACTTGCTGCGAAGATCAGAGAGCCTGGCCGGTAAACTTGTGGAGCTTTGGTGCAGTGTTCCACTCAACTCTCAAGGAGGGCATTTCCTGAACCTCTGTTGCCACTCGTGGCCAGTAACTTCAGAGCAAGGAATTTACAAACTGTCTTGCTGAAGCATATGGATTGAATACACAGCTGTGACTCAGACTCCGCTGGTGAAGACTGAACTGTGCCTCCTATCTCTGCATTTTTGCATTAAGATGTTCCCTTCCCATGCCAACAGGGAAATTAAATGTAAAATCATTCCTGTTAGTGCAACTATTAAGGTTACAAAATCAAGTGCTCAAAAGTTAGGGACCTCCAAGAGCTAACATTTCTCCTATGACGTTAACTCTTCTTTGCTGCGTGTCTAGAGTATTTCTTGCTCCTCTTTTCCTTGTCAACTTTCATGCTAAACCAGTGGAAGGATTCTTCCAGTGCAGACCTGGCCTCTGTCTGGGATTTGGTTCCTATACTGATTTAACAAAGCCTGAGTTTCCTAGTGTTCAGTTTATGGTTTACTCAGGTCTGGTTTAGAGAAGAGGCCTGGATGAGGCAAGGTTCATTTGTTGTTTGAGCAGAGCTCTTCTGGGGGTGATATTTTTCTCTACTCTTTGCTTTTTCAAAACTGTTGATGGTTTAACTTGATGCACATGAAGTAACAGCTACCATATCATGATCCTTTTTAACAACAATGTCCCAGAGAAGGAAAAATCCTAAAAAAGGTCCACTCATTCCCTACCACTGGGCATCTCTGAGTTACTTTTAGCATCACAAAACCAACCCTGCTTCTGTAATATGACTGAGATTCTGTGCTGCTGTAACATGCACATGTGACCTTCTCACCCCAAGCATGATTTCACTGGCATTTCAAAAATACAGTGGCATTTATTATGGCAATTCTGTGATCCCTGCTGTAAGCAGGCCACTTTAATCCAAAGAGAGCCCATGGAAACAACAAGCAAAAAAAAAAAAAACACTAGGGAAGACATGTCCTACCTTTGGCCGTACTCCTAGAAAACCGCTGCAATTCGGAGCACCACATTTGCAAACTGTCTTTCCATTCCCCAAACATTCCAGGTTGTAGTTGAACGTCAGCTCAGTCCCTGCAACAAAAGAAAAATCAGAAGATGAGATCTGGATTGGGACAAACTAACTAAGAGAATGTTCTGCTTCTACTCCTGAAATGAAAACAACAAACTGGTACAGAGGTGGAGGGGTACCAGCTCCTTCCGCCTCCCTTGCGGCAGATCTGCATGGCCTGGTGTCTAGATGCAGACCCAGCCACCTGCCACATTCCAGGTTCTGAAATTCCATTCATTAGCTTGCCATGGCAACCCAGGGACATCACTGGATCCTGGGCAACCCTAAGTGTGCATTTTGCTGAGAATGGGGGACATGGAGAGACACGGCACAAGGGAGCCTAAGACTCAGCAGGAGGCATGGGGAACTGGGAAGCTGGGAGGCTGTGTCTGGACAGTTCCTGCCATTCCTAGGGCCCCTCCTTGGTATTTGGCACCTATTAACAGAGGTCTCCACTCTAACTTGGCTGGCTGGGGGCATATACTACGTCCCCTCTTTGAGGTTCCTGCATGGCTGGGAGAGGACAGCTGTTCCCACCTGTTCTTCAGCAGCCAACCCAGTGCTATGTGCCGCGGTAGCTGCTCTGGCACCCAGGTCTCTCTCCTCACCCCCACATATGCATATGAAGGTGGAAACACACCAAGGCCCTACTCTCACCTCCACAAGATATTGTGGAAGTGTGGGGTGGAAAACACTGGGGGAACACATATCAGCCCCCGCAGTAACAGGCCAAGGGCTCTTACCAGCTTTGATATTGACAATAGCAAAGAGCCCAACTCGTGTGTCACCGTTGACAGACCATTTCTGAGTCTCGCAGTTCGGCTGGCAGCAATGGTTCATAAATCGAGCATAGTTGCCCTTGGGGCCAGCGTCGATGATTCGATCCTAAAATCACAAGGAAAAGCTACTTTTTGCAAGTCATGTCTCCTGCTAGACCCAGCACCAAAGCATGCTAGGAAATACCCCAATGCTTGCTTTATACAATGCTTAGGTATGATCTTACAACCCACTCACAGGAGGAGGTTGTATCTTGTGAACTTTGGACAGCTGATGGAATCCAAACTGGGTTCTGCACCCTGACTGGCTTGAGTGGTGTTTGCCAATGAAACGTAAAATGCAGTGACACCCCTCCCCCCCACAAGCATTTCTTGATCAGTGCCGATGGAGGCGTCCTGAGGAGAAGCTGCTGCTTGGGCCATCCAGCTTTCTCTTCTCAGCAGGTTAAAACCCAGGGCTCAGATTGGGCCAGTGTGCTGAGGCCCCAACCCTATGCTTCTCTCTTATGCTCCACATTCATCCGTGTTACTGTGTCACCTAGGAGTCCAAGCTGGGGAGCTGAACCTCCAGTGCTAGGTGCTGTAGAAACCTATCAGAACACCATGATGGCCTGCCCCACTCCAACCTATGCCTAAGATGACGAACAGCTGAGTACAAGTAAACCATCAGGTAACACAACAGGCCTGTTCTCGGCGCACCCCAGCCAAACTCTCCTGAGTTTTCACAGCTGTCACAGCAGAGGAGATTTTTGACTCAAGATCTGCCAGTGGATAATGAGGCAGCTTCGTGGATCTTTGTGGGGAATTCCTGCCAAGCAGGTGGGGCAGCCTGGGGAGAAGCACAAAGGAACCTACTAGAACATTTAAAAAGCAGACAGTGCAGGCGGACATTGGGGCCAAATCAGAGATAAGCACTAATGGCTTGATAGCAAACATGGGAGGAGAGGTAAGGTGGGATAGGCCATGAAAAGTCTTGGGACTTGCAGACAAGCAGCTTCTGTCTGATGAGCAGAGGGAGGCACAGAGAGGGTGACAGGGTCAGGCCACAGGCTAGGAAAATGACCTTTGGATCGGAGCAGGGCAGGATCACATTTATCAATGTCAGGGAAAAGGAGTTTGCAGAAATAGAGATGATGAGAGCCTGGCTATGCGTTTTAGGTGTACAGATGGCTAGGAACAGCTGAATCTGAGAGCCACTACACAGAAAGACTCAGCAAGGTTTAGACATAGCCTCAGTGTGAGGACTAGAAAGAAGTCCATGCTGAAGATGGTACCGATTCTTCATTTGCCTTCAACTGCTATCTGAGCACTTTTCAGGCTATAGCACGTGCGTATTGCCTCCAAAGCTAATGAACAAGGAGCTTCTGTGATGCAATTATCTCTGCCCACCTTCAGGTCTGGGACTGGACTTTGGTGCAACAATACTGGCGAAAAGACCTGAAAAGGAGGGATGGATTCAGGCTTTAATGGGACACAAGCAGAGCTGTGGGTCCAATCTGACAGATCTGTGCTGCCGTGGGCCCAGTAAATCATCTGAGCACCTACCCAGGGACCCTGCCCTTGCTTTTCTTAAGGATGAAACCTCTCTGGCTTTTCAGGCAGTTTTGCACACCTCCCTGGAAAACTCAAACTGCAGGAGAGCTTTGAGTGGCTCACGCAGGCAGCAGTGAGCATATCTCAGTCAGGGCCTTAAGACATCACAGGAGCAAGTCATGCCAGTGCAGAAATGTAGCATGCCTGCATTTTAAAGCTCCTGAGAAACTTCTACTGTAACTGAAAGGAAAACAGAATGACGGAGAAGCAAGCAAGACAGCAAGAATACGCAGCACATCATCAAGAGTGCAGAGAAGACTATAGCTGTGACCCACACCTCTACTGGGTGCTGAGATGCTCAGATGCTCTGAAAAGACACTCAAGTCAAGAGGAGTCTTGGATATTCAATGATGCACCTAAAAACGGAACAAGAGCAGTCCAGCTACTGAGCACTTTCCCAGCCTCTGTAATCAGGGGAAGCCTAGAACCAGTGAAATCCCAAATGTGCCCCAAAGGGTCTGTCTACACTGCAATGTAAGCCCAGGGTTAGCAGAAGTCGAGCTAGCAGATCCTGGCTTGTTAACCTAGCACCTGAGCGTCTCCCCTCACTTGGAAAGCCACTTAGGAATCACTGACCACTGCACTCTGTGGGCCTGAGTCCAACCACCCATATCCAGGCTTCCTAGCACTCTCCTGAGGTATGGTCCCTCTAGGCCTCTCTCCCTGGGCAGTGTGGGAGAACCTGACCATTCATAGCATTGGGACAACCTGGTTGACCTTATGTTCTCGTGTACAGAAATAGCTGGGCATCTCCACAGCTGCTCCAAGAACAGCAGGAGGCTAGGGCCTTGTGGTCACAAGATGAGGTTATGCCAGCAAACCTTTTGGTGCTCAGAGGGGTGGGGAAAAAACATCCCCCAAACACCACAAGTTTGGTCAGCATAAGCGTATGACGAGCACTACATCAGTGGGAGACACACTCATTTAGGTGGTTTCATTGGAGCTCACTCACTGACATCAAGCAGCAGCTATAACCGCTCTTCCCACAGCGCTGCTGTAAATTCTAAGTTCACACTAACCTTTGGGCTCTATTAGGGTTGGTATGGCCACAAACCAGAAGGGTACATAGCCACGGACCAAAGCAGCAGAAGAAAAAAAAGCCATGCCAAGGAAGGGGAACTGCACTGCGAGGTCTGTGAGTTGACAATCAGCAAGGTACTGTCCCAGCAGAGTTCCTTTTCTGACCATAGCCAGAAAGTAAATGTGCTCTGGTAAACTGAAGGCAGCCTGAGTGTCATAGCAGGGTGGACCAAGACACTCTACGGCTGTGATGCAGGAACAGAGACCCATTAGGGGCAGAAATCATGTTTAGAGAAACTATTGTCTGTCAGCCTCATACAGCCCCTGTGACCATAGCTGAGCCCTGAGGAATCAAAGAAATGAAACACAGGAGGGAACTCGACAGCTCATCTAGTCCAGTCCCTCACTGAGGCAGGACTAAGCATTATCCAAACCATCTCTGACAGCTGTGTGTCTAACCTGCTCTTAAAAACCTCCAGTGACAGAGATTCCACAACCTCTCCCTTACAGTGCTTAACTACCCAGGTTGTTAGGAAGTCTCTCCCAACGTCCAACCTAAACCAGTTACTGCAATTTAAGCCCACTGCCTCTTACCCTCAGAGGAGAAGGCAAGAACAACAATTTACCACACTCCACCCTGCAACAATATTTTATGTACTGAAAGACTGTTCACATGTGCCCCCCTCACTCTTCTCTTTGCCGGACTAAACCAACCCAGGTTTTTCACTCTCTCCTTGTGGGGCATATTTTCTACAGCTTTAATAATTTCTTTTGTCTTGCTCGGGACCTTCTCCACATTCTTCCTGAAGAGCAGCATCCAGAACTGGACACAGTACTCCAGCTGAGGCCTTATTGGTACTGAGAAGGCAAAAATGACTTCTTGTGTCTTGCTTACAACACTCCTGATAATAATGCCAGAATGGTGTTTACTGCCCCACTACACTACTGACTCCTATTTAGTTTGTGATCCACTATAACCCCCAGGTCCTTTCTTGCAGTAATCAGTGCAACTGCTTGTTCCTTCCCAAGAGGAGTACTCTGCATTTTTCCTTACTGGATTTCCACCTATTTATTTCAGGTCATTTCCCCAATTTGTTAACATCCTTTTGAATTCTAACACAATCCTCCAAAGCACTTGCAACCTCTTCCTGATTGGTATCAGCCACAAACTTTGTAAGTGTACTCTCTCTGCCATCATCTAAATCACTGATAAAGACATTGTCCAGAACTGGACCCAAGACATATCCTTGCAGGACCCCATTTCATGTGCCCCTCCAGCTTGGCTACAGACCATTGGTAACTCTTCTCTGAAGATCCCTGTCTAACCAGGTGGGGACCCACCTTACAGAAGATTTCCCTAGGCTATATTTTTCTGGTTTATTTATGAGGTCATCTGAAAACAGTGTAACAAGCCATACTGAAGTCAAGATAGGTCACATCTACTGCCCCGCACTACCCCCATGATTTGTTAAAGATCCCTGAGCCTGTGTGCCAGAGAGGCTGCTTTTGGACCCAATGTGCCAGCCAATGACAAGCCTCTTGCAGGGCCAGCACACTCCTTGCACTGGTTTTTAATCTGCATCACCACTAGCTTCAGGTGCTTCTCCCACTAGTATCTTCCTGCTTCCTTCAGGACACCCACAAAACGCCTGATATGCCCCTGTCCAGGCTGCAGCTCGTCCCTCCTCTTCTTTTCCCATCATGCACTTCTGCTACAAGGTCCTGGAGGGGTCCCCCACACAGGTGAGGTTACTATGTTCTCAGCACAGGGCTGCCTGATGCTTTTGTGTCTAACTCAGGGAATTTTCTCCTGGGGGCAGGTACTGGCCCACTTTTAAGCTCTGGATGATGCTAAATTAGCTGTTGGTTCTCCAGAAGTCACACAAAGGTATTGCTTCAGTCTAAGATACCAGTGAGGGAGAGGCCTGTCGCATACCTTGTCTAAGGTCAGCATGTAGAAGTTGGTAATGTCATGTTCCTGTGCATAGCGAATTCGTGCTCGGCACTCTTCCTCATCAATCAGCTCTCCCACATACTCGTTAACAAATTCACCCTGAAAGGGAAAAAGTGACAGGCAGCTGCTCAGGACTTGCCAAGACAGAGGCAGAAATCTGGGGGATGGGGAAGATGGGGAGGAAGGAAGAGAGAAAAAGCCACTTCTGTGTTAACAGAGCTTGCTATTGGTTTTTGTCTTCCTTCTACTGGAGACAAGGGACTGGGTACTTTGCAACTAGTTTGACCTGGATTCTGCAGCAGCTTCATAGATTTAAAAAAATGTATTCAGTAAACTAAATATGGTTCTTAAATGACTGAGTCCCTGTGCTATTTGAAAATACAAATTTTAGGAATAGCCTAAAATAAAGTGAATTCAGTTTAGTGCATGACAGAATTCTGTACCGACATCTACTTCCTAACTGAATCACAGCAGTTGTCAAAAGCTATGACACCCAGCCTGGGTCCTGCACCTTCACAGGGCCCCCACTTTACACACTGTTGGCATTTTCCCCCCTGAAGCAAAACCAAGGCAAATGGCCACCCAAGTACAATTTTACTCCACTTCTACCAAAAGGCACTTCTTTTCAGCATCTGAGTTCTGCTGGTTCCCTGGGCGCTCATTAGAAATCGGTTAAATGTGAGAAGATACAAGGGTTTGCAGGGACAACCATTTACACTGTGTCTCTGACAGCACTTACATCAACCTATGGAAGTGCAGGTCAGGGGCCTTCCTTCTCTCTACAGCTACCCAACCCGCCCTGGCTAGCTCGTTCTCCTGTCTAATTGTCCTTAAACATATGACTTGTCTGTCTTCCATTCTGCTCAACTCTCTGGTGCTTCCTTTCCTCTCTAGCATACCCCTCTTTACTCCAGACAGTGAACCCCTCTGACCAGAAGCAGAGAGTAATGTAGGGCTTTGGGCAGCAGAGGGCCCCCAACACACCAAATCCAGCCTCAGCGCAGCTCTCCCAAGATTTCCCTTTTTTCGAGAGCCATGTAAGTACGGGGACCACACTATCCTCTAGGATGGTCACCATGGAAATTATTCAGAGAGGTAGCCATGTTAGTCTGTGTACAGCAAAAACAACCAGAGTCCTGTGGCACCTTATAGACTAACACTTCTTCGGGCATACAGATGCAGGAAATTATTTGTTTACAAGTCACTGCCCCAGCTAAGCTAGAACATCCCTGCCATCTGGATAAAGCAGGTCAAGAAAGTAAAGTCACCCATGTCCCTTCTAAGTGGGATCAGAACATCTCTGAGTCATGGAAAACATAAAGATTGCTAGTAAGGCTGGCTCAGTGTTACCAAGGAGTGAAACAGACATGCACAGGGGGTACCTTTCTAATGTCCCTTTTGGCTTGCAGGCCCCAGCCTCGTGCCAGGGTTCGGAAGATTTCCACCTCTGGGTACTGCCTCTTGGAGAAGCACTGATTCTGGCAGCGCCCACCCGCTGGACACACCAGGGGATGGCACTCATACAGCAGCATGCGATTGATGCACTCTGAGTCTAGGCCACAGGGATTTTCATCTGTGGGTTTACAGTTGCAGCGTGGGATCTCAGACAGGTCTGCTGTGAAGATCTGCACCTTGCCCACTGGTTTGTTGACCTTTGAATGCACACGCGAAGTTAACACGGCAGCAACAAGAACTTGGTTGTTTCTTGTCAACACTCCACTGACCCCCACCCTCTGAACACACAGACCCCCAAAATGCAAATCAGTTACAGCAAAGGACTGAAGGCCATACGGGTCTACGAATATATTTAACTTTTGTGCATACCCCTCACTTCATCCTATGCACACTCAGCCGTGTCCACATCCTATGTGCTATAATGTGTTCCCCAATCCCTTAGTGATGGCCATTTCTCGGATCTCTGTTGCCTTTGATTCAGTTACCATCAAAGAGTTCTGAGCCACCTTTACAACACCTACTCTGCATTCCTGTGACAGGGTGCAGGGGATCTAGCTGAGCACTGGCAAACAAGTAGTTACCTTGCTGAAGTCTCTTGCAAGTGTAAAGGTAAGTGTCTCCAGACAAGGGCTGGGGTAGGAAGGCCAATCTGGGAACTCAGGGTTAAGCCAGGCCACTCTGGTTAAGCCAGAGTAGCACCTAAGACATTGGTTCATTTATAGCTCAGGTGAGGACCTCTGATTGTGGCTAAAGATTAGGAATTGAAAGGCAGACAATACGGAGCCAGGACTCTGAGGAGAAAAGCCCTTTGCACCCCTTGTGATCTCTTCTGAATCCACCCCAGTGCAATCAACTCTACAAGTAGATTACTCATCTGTAACTAGATCTGTTCTCCTCCAAATCCCTCAAGAGCCACCTCTTCTGTAATGGCCACAGTTGCTGCCTATGCAGCCAGGCCCACTAGCAGGTCACTCAGAGCCACGGGCACTTAGCTTATTTACAAACAACCGAACACTGTGCCACCAGGCCCCCCACCCTCCCACAACTAGTAACACACAACCTCTTGACCTACAACACCCCACCCACACAGCCTTCATCTCTCTTATCTAGGCCAGCTGGTTTCAAACGTTCTTCCTCAGGACCCAGCTGAAAAAATCATTGATACTAGTGACCCAACAGTTACACCTTTGGGCAACACGCTCATCTTTTGGTGGCACTAGCATGGGTGTCATGACCCAGTGTTGGGTCCTCTGTCGGTCTGAAAACCACAGGTCTAGGGCATAAGCTCTTTGGGGCAGACGGTTGGCTGCTGTTGAGGCAGTGCCGTGCCCAATCCAATGGGATACCCGGCAGGACATCACACTGCAGTACAGCCTTGAAGAGTGCAGCCTAGCAAGCCAGACCCAGTGATGCAGCATGCAGGCTCCCATGTCAGCAGGCAGTAAGAGTGCCTCTCTTACCGAGGTCCACAGCAAGTGTTTGCTGCTTGAATTCAGGTAGCAGAGAGGACATACGAATTGCCTCCACGCACTTCCGGAAGCTTAATAACCTGCCTGTCAATCCCCCAAAGGGTAGCTAATCAACCTTCTGATGCGCACTCTGCAATGCAGGATGCCACAGGCAGGAAAGGTTGTGGGAACCTGTCAATATTCCACCCCAACAGCTCAGTCCTTAAGCCCACACCTCCCGCTACCACTCGCCTGCCAGTGCGTTGCTGCTCTCACCTTGATGTGTTTGTAGGGAGGGGGCTTCTTATCGTTCTTCCTGTCTTCCTGCAGCTGCCTCAGTTCTTTTTGTGCCTTCAGTTCTTCAAACCTCACAGCTGCTTCCTGAAGAGCTGAGAGAAAAATCAGCTGTTATAAGAAGCCCCTTGCACTCGCATTGGAAGCGGGTAGCATGAATAATATCCATGATGCATCATCATATGCCTTTTTTGGAATGGGCAGGCCACTCTCCAGTCAGTTTGCTACGCTGCCCTCCACAGCGACTCACGTGGTGGAGACAGCATCCAAAAAGTGCTCTCTGTACCTGTGGGATGATTGGCACAACACACTGCTACAGCCAGGAATTAGGAAGAGTAGTTTCGTAAAGGGGTGCTGGCAAAGGCCAGACTGAAGGGACATGCCTATGGCTGGAGAAACAAAATGTGAGCTGATAGAGTTGCTGAGACAAGCCCTCCAGAACGAATTAAGCCTCTAACTGGTTTACAGGGATGGGTTTTGTCTGTGACAGAGACTGAGGTGGAAGTGCATAGTGGCGGTAGCTCAGCCACGCCCACACACAACGTGTGGCAGAGCTGGAATAAACTTGAGTTTTTTCTGTTACCCTGACAAGCTCAGACACCTCGAACTATTATGGGAGGGTTCGTTTCTGGGCATGAAACATGCCGCAGCCTTCTCTCAACCTTGACTGCAGAAAGAGCAATGGTTTCCCATAACACAAATGCCTTGCATAGGACCAGCAAGAAACTGGCACCAAACAATCTCAGTGCAGACATCTAGTACCTCCCTGGGGCTCAGAGCTGTGTGTTACCTTTCTTATAAACGCCATCCACTCCCTTGCCCATCTTGTCCTTGCTGCTCACATCACCTTCCATGTAGGGGAACACGCGAGCCTGGTGTGTCCACAGGTAATCATTGGACCCAAAAAACAGCACAGGAAACTCGCCAATGTCATGTTTCATCTTTTGGATATTCACAGGAATAGTTTTGGGATGGCAAATCTCAGCTGGCCACCACCTGTCACAGAGGATACAGACAAAACTGACACCACTGCCCCCAAAGGCCAGCAACCGCGATTCTCCATTCACTGGGGCAGGACAGAGAGAAAAGGAGCTTCCTCTGCAACATACAATGCAGCAGGGCAGAAGCCAGAGCTGGGGAAGAGACAAGAGACAGCTGGAAGATGGAAAGAAGGTGGGGGGGATGTGCTTTCTGTTTCAGGCACTGACAGGGAACTGGAAACAGATCCTGCTCCACAAACATGCTTAGAAAGAGCTTTAGCCAGCCTGAATGATGTTGAGTCTCACTCACCTGTAGCGCCCGACCTTCACCCAGACAACCTCCTTGTAATGTGGTTTCTTGCCAGCTTTGCAGTCATTGCAGTACCAGCTTCCCTCAGGCATCTCAATGTTCAGACACTCACGGTGAAAAGCAGCTGGGCACGACTCACAGCATAAAAGGCTGCCCCCTGCATGCAGGATGGACATGGTGGTCAGAGCCATGTCACAGAAACACTGGCCCCTCTTCCCAGATACCATCAAACTGCCAGGAGGAGGGACAATGCAAAGCTTAGCCACCCAGCCTCTCTACCAAAGAGCAGCCCAAAGCCAGGTAGGTCAGACTGACCCCACGCAGAGCCAGGACAATGTCTATGCACCCCCCAAGGCCCACTGAGGTCCTCAAAGTAGGATTACAGGGGCCTGCGGATATCGTAGGCTGTGCCCTTTGGCCTCCCTCAGGTTTGGCAGAACTGGTACATGTAGGTGAAGAGATTAAAGAAGGGCAGCTTTTGCAGGAAGACAAGGTGCAACCACATCTGAAAACAGCTGCAACAGGCTCTGGCTCTCCTCTGTAAGTCTGTGCCCTAGGCAAAGTCCCTCCCCAAAGAACCTGATCTCTCAAGAGCTGTCCCTAGCACGGTTACTGATACGCAGGAACACAGCTGTCTCTTCTGTGGAGCAATGGTCTCCACCACAGCCAAACCCTAATCCACCAAGGATTGTTGAGATCCTCACAAATACATTGACCTGGTGCTGGATGGAAACAGGGCCCAAGAACTGGTCTGTTCTCAGCAGTTTTTTCTGGCTATATAGCTAGCTCCTTCCTTCTGTCTCTACCTCTGTCACCACAGCCAGGACCTTCCCCATATTCCCCAGTGGATGATCACTGGTCACCACAGCCAGGCCAGGCCGCCCAGAGCTCACAGTGCATTTAGGCACAGTACAGAGGGACTCACCTTCTGAGCAGACAAAGCACCAGCTGACATTGACGTGCTCGTGGTTCCTGCAGCCCCGCCGTGGAGAAAAATGATTGGGGCAGATGATGCTGTTGGAGGCAAGGACGACTGTCCCGGCAGCGAGGCAGAAATCGTTGGCATGATACGCCACGGGACATCGAACACAGCGCATCAAGCGGCCTGACAGCAGGAAAGTTTGGAGACACGTAAACGTGGGAGGGAAGTAACCCGAGGAGTTAGTCTTGCCAATATCCAGGCTTAAGCCACAGGGTAAATGGGTTCCCATGAGGAACTGACACCGCCAGCTCCTCAGTATCTCATTCACCAGATTTAAACTAAGTGACTGAACCAAAACCTGTTCTTTAGAAGGGTGAGCTTCAGTCATGGCTTGCCCCTACTCCAGCTGCCGACTGTCCTGGTCCCAGGCTGACAACCTGAGCCCTCACCCAGGTCTCCTTCCAGAAGGGACCCTACCATGGCTGCTGTTATTTCACATTTGGGTTCCAGCTGGTAGCAAGGGGGTGGCCGCACCTCACAGCTGGAGTCATCTCTGGGAGCTGACAGTCAGGAGCCAGAGAGAGACCAAGTCATGCACAGATTCACACACTGAGCCTGGGTGCCCAAACTCTGTCTGGAGCCCCACTGCCATCCCGGTAAGGGATGAGGGAGGAAGAACAGCCCAGCCCAAGCAGCACTGGTCTTGTCCCCCCGATGCCTCATGGGGAAGTGGTGGTGGGGCACCCAGCTGAGAGCTCAGAGTCCTTCTGGGGCTGGGGGCTCCAGCTGTCTGCCCTCTTGGTGCTGACAGCAACAGATGATGTAAACAAGGCAGCCTACAGACACCACCTTGCCCTAACGCCTCCCTTGCGTTATTGGGTCCCTGCTGCAGGCAGAAGCACCACAGTAGCATGGACACTGATGTAATGAGGTTGATGCCTTCTGTAGTGCAGACCAGCCCCCCTCAGCTTGGCTCTAGTAGCTGGGACAGACCTGAAAGGCACTGCCATCCTGTGAGCCAGGCTCCCTTTTCTGAAACAAGGGGTCACTGCTGCAGGGCAGGTGCAGGACTGGCTCACTCCACCTAGGGAGGACCTCTCTTCTCTACCAAGCCATGACTCGGCTTGCAGTCCAGGGCAGAGAGTGCTGCTGAGTGTCATCTGCATCCCCTTAGCCAAGTGTTGGCCCATAATTTGGGGACTGTTCTCCACAAACTGGACCCTGGGCAACTCTCCCAGAAAGACAAAACACAGCTAGTGTGTCACCTGAGGAAGGCATTTAGGAACCATGGCTTCAGAAAAACATCCACACACACCTCACTCTGCACAATGGGCTACAGAGCCCAAACACCAGGCCCCACAGAAGGGACAAATCCATCATTCATGCTTGGAACAGGGAAGACTAAGGCACTAGTTCTTTACTACTGTGCCACAACACAGAAGTGTGTTAGCTGAAATCAGGCTGTCACCCAAAGCGGCCCCCACTGCTAAACAAGGCTGTTGCTGCATTAAAAGTTGCAGCCGTCATTCTTTTAGGAGCTGGTGAAAGTGGCTTAAAGCTGCTGCTCTCTGTAGCTGGGGGCTACCTTCCAAGCCTTCTGCCACCAAATTTACCTCTGATGGCAGTTTTCTTCTGGCAGCAGGGACTACTTAAATTTCAGCTGCCACTGAAAAAGCTAGGGTGGCAGGAGGTCCAAATGTGTTGCGACACTGAAGGGGTTGAGAACCCCTGGACTAAGGAGCCAGCAGGTCCAGCTTCTAAGGAGCCGTACTGGGGCAGATTCTCTCCCCTTCCACTGCCTCCGTATTGTCCTGGTGTTGCTGGGGATGGGCCTCACAGCAGGCTGACCGCACGGCTCCCCAACAAGAGCAGCACTAGGGAGCAGGGAGAGTCAGAGAGGCCACAGCTGGTTTCTGTATGAGTATGGTCCCACCTCTCTGCATGTAAGCCTGGCAGAGCAAAAAGTCTGGCCCACCCTCACAGCTGCTTCCTTCTCCTGCTGCTGGGAGTGGTGCTGTTTGTGATTCCTGTGCAATGAGGGTGCGTGCAGAAGGGCGATCTGGCTTTAGGACCTCGTTAAAACAAATATAAGGTGGATGTGGGGTCACAGGGCCAATCAAATGTCGAGTGCTAGACAAACTGGAACCTTTCACTTGCAGGAGCAACTGGTTCTGTTTTCATGGCATTGCTAGCCCAGGTCTATAGGAGGTGGCTCGTGGACTTGATGTTTTCCAACCCCATGTTGCCATATAAAACCTGCGGTTACAATTGCTGGACCCCGATCACTCAGTCATGCTGATGCATCCACACATACAATGCAGCTCTTCCTACTCAAAACTGTGGTTTGTTCCACGTCCATACAGCAAACGGATAGCGCTTGGGCCTGAATTTCCATGTGACTTGAGCTTTGAGCCACCACAGCAGCATCCTAGGACCCAGGTCCCAAGTCAGTGACCTGTGTGTGTGGATGGAATGGGGCATGGGCTCAATCCCAAGTCAGCATCCAGGCTTAGTGTGCAGTGCAGACAGACCCTTTAGCAAGGCAACAAGCCCCAGCAGTGCCAGGCACAGAAAGCCTTCTTTACCTTTTGATGCAGAAGGGTTTGCTGGGTTAGCAGCATGGCATGTCATGCAGATGTGCAGTGAGCATCGAAAGCCCTTGTTCTGCATGACTGTGGGTGGATACTTCTGTGCACATTCCTTGTGATAATACTTCCCACACAGGGGGAGCAAGCACCGCCTCACATCCTTCCCGCTGTCCTTGCACACAAAGCAGGTGTGGACACCTGGAGAGAGAACAGCCGGAAAGAACATCAGTCGTGCAATGGAGCAGGCTCCCCAAGAGAAAGAGAGAACAGTATTAATTGCAACTAGACTGGCTGGCTCCTTTTTGGTCCCCCAGCCAGGACTGCACAACTTCCCAGCCCACTCCATGCTACTGGTCCCTACAGCAAAGCTTCCTCAATTCATGCCTTCTGTGAGCAGAAGGCCTGAGAGCAGACCTGTGCTCACCCCTGGCAAGAGGCTGCACCATACCTGTGGAACACTCATTGCAGATAAACTTGCCCTGTGGCATTTCGGAGAGACCAAGGCACTGCAGATGGAAAGCACCGCAGCACTGCGCCTCACACAGCAACAACTCCCCTGGTTTCTCGCAGATCTACACGGGGAGGAAAGGCAGCGTCACATCTAAGGCAGATCACCCCTGGCCAGCCACACACAAGGCAGGAAGTTCAAGAGAGCCCTGCCAGAATGCTGCTGTAGCTTCCCTTCATGCTCGCTCACAGCATCCCTACTACCACATCCCCCTCAGCCCCCATGGGAAGGCCACAGCTAACTGACACCACTCCACCCCCGAAGAAAGGGAGCACTGAGCACTAGCATGAAGAGAGCAGCCATGCAGCATCTGGCCAAAAGGGGCTGCCGAGTACCCAGGCATTGTCAGCCACATTAGTAATGGAAGGACAGCCAAGGCCTCGTGCCAAGAGTGGGACCTAAGCATGTTAGTTACTGCCCGGGACCTGCCTCGAGGCCGTCCTGTCAACAAGGGACCTGCGTGCTGCACCGGGAAGTTATGAGTCACCTAAAGACCTCAGCTCTCTACCTGACAAACATTCTCCTTGAGGGCGGCTCCTCCTCCACGCTCCCCCTGCATCTTTTTGGATGAAGGCACTCCATGGTCGATCTCAGACCCATCCTCAGTGACGTCCTTGGGGCTTGCAGCGGACCCATGAACTGGTATCTCACCCTTTGAAAAAATAAATCCAGAATGTGGACAGTCCATATGCTCTGGCCCACCCTCCAGGCTGCAAGTCCGGCTAGCAAGCATGTACAGGCTCTCAGCCAGGCTGCAGGCAGCATCTCTCATTCTTTCTGCTTTTAAAGGCCTCCTCTGGGACCAACTAACTCCCTCTGCACTGTTCCACTTCCCAGCACAAAAGGGGAGGAAACTTTGGTTTGTGCTTTAATAAGGGACACTCAATATGGCTAGATTGCCACCCACAACCCTTCTTCATAGGACACTCTCTGGATTAATTCTGCCTCAGAAGGAAACACTCAGTCTGGTGCACGAACAGTCCTGGAACCTCCAAGAATGCCCATAAAGCTCAAGGCCGCAGGGCTATGTCCCACTGGAGGAAAGGCAAAGGAGCATAGCATGTTGGGAGCAACCATTATTTCATTCTGCACATGCCCGCACAGTAACACACTGACAGCACTTAACTGGGGAGACTGGCTGCATCCACACTACAGAACCGGACTGCTAGGAACTGAGCAGGTGGAGCTGCACCAGAGCAGTGAGGCCACACCAGCCAGCTGGGTTAGGGGACAGTTCTGTTCCACAGGCACACACAATCCTAAACCTTTCTGGCCATTTTGCTTGCTCTGCATGGCAGAGGCCAGAACGTCCAGTGGCACCAATACATCTTTTAGAAAAAAATGCAAGTGATGAGACTCTAACACGTTGCCCATTGCACTAAGTCAACAGTTCCTTGCAAGGCCTGAGACGAAATGTCACCTTGGGTAGGAGACCCAGTTGAAGGAGGGAATAGCTTTTACTAGACCAACCTCTGTTGGTGAGAGGAGAAATGCTTTCAAGCTGACACAGAGCTCCTCTTCAGGGCTCTGTGGGGAGCTGCCCTGACACTGTGAAGGCAGACCACAAGAAAAGGAGCGTTTCAGTTCTCCTGTGGAAGCCAGGTACCCAGAGAGCCGCTAGTTGGCTGTGCACCTGCTTGGTATGCATGGATAATTCACTCAGTTGAAGGGGCATGGGATCAAGATGGTGACTGTGACTGAGATGGTTGAGGGGTTTAAACAACTGGGAATCCTGAGCCGTTTTGGAGCATGTGTGTATTTGATGGGTCTATTCTTGGCCCACTCCTGGCAAGCGCAGAAAAGGTGTCATTCCAGGCCGGTGCAAAGCCTGAGGGGTAGGGGGTTGCCTGTAACTGGCTCCTCCACTGGTCTGGCAAAGGACTCCACATAACCAGCCTTGAGAACTCAGCTCTTGTCAGAAGCAGACAGACAGCAAGGTGATCACAGAATAGCTCTGCTCGCCTGGATCCTGAAGCCAGACCATGGCACACTAAGCAGGCACAGGAGGGTGCTCAAGTGTGCATCTGGAAGGCTGAAAGCGAGTGAAAGTTGTGGCTGGAGTGCAAGGGACATCAGAACCAGAAGAAAACTCACAGGAGTCTGCTGTTTTCTGCAAAGGGGTAGGCATTCTTGCAGCAAGCCTGATTGAAAAGCAATACCCCCCTCCCCAAGCTTCGACTTGTGTGAATCCTGCCTGCACTTGGTGTGCAAACAAAATGGGAGACAGTAGGCACACCTGTCTGAGCTAAAGGAGCAGTGGGAATGGGTTATCTTGAAGCCTGGGACAGAGAAAAGCAAATGTTAGCATACCTTGCTATTAGGGCTGCAAGTGTGTCACCAAAGTAATTATGGCCCAGAGACTGCAATTTCTGTTTGCCTAGGACTCTTTTTTGTGTCTGACTTTAATATATCCGGTCCACTGGCCTGGCAGGGAACTGAGGGTGACCCTGGAGCGCAAGCCTCTAGGGCACTTACCCGCAGCAGTGACTCCCATCCTCTGACACTACACCTGGCTTCCAGCTCTGGGAACAGCACTGCTTGAGCTTGGCCAACCTCCTCTGTCACAACAGAGCGCAACTCAGCCAAATCTGAGTAAACGGCACCTGGCACACAGGGCTACAGTGTCACTCACTCAAATTTGGCTCAGCTGCTCCTCTGTCATCACAACTGAGGAGTAGCTGGGCCAAACCTATGGGACACTGCAACCCCACACACCCGACTGCTACGGCTGGAAGGGGAAGCCAAGCCCAGCCCCATGGGACAGGCGCTGTTGTAGGAGGGAGAATGCAAGGCAGGTTCAAATTCCAGAGGCCCTCCCTAGGGACATTCCTGCCTCATGGCCAGGCCTGGAGTCATGCTGCAGAAGCAAGGGTGGTCAATGTCCCCTTGGCAGGGTGAAAGGGTGAGGGAGGAGTGGCAGAGAAGGAGGAATTGGATGCTGGCTTGTCGGGGACCCCATAAATCTGGAGCTGGTGACTTGCAACAGAAGACAATGTCAAGTTGGTGGGTCACTGTACTAGAAGGTCTGGGAGCTATTGTAACAAAGTGGCTCAAACCTGAATACTTGAAAAACACGCATTTTATTTAAAGAGGAACAGAGGGGAATTTTCATACCTGTGACTTTCACACCATTTCCCCCATAAATCTTTGGCTCCCATTGCATTTAGCATGACAGTCCTGCAATTTTTGATTAAAAACGCCAGGACAAATCTGCAGCCCCAATCAATGTTTCCTTTGCTAGTGGTTTCTCCTTACACAGGTGCCACACTTTTTCATCTGAGACACCTATAAATTTCCATGAGTTTGCACGAAGGGAGTTCTGGAGCAGGGGTGTGCTGATGGTACAACAAAGGAGATGAGAGAGAAATGTTTATTGAGCACATCCAGCAGCAATAACAAACTACAGTGAAACCAAACTGCATCACGGTGTGCGTTTCTGCAACGACATGGCATATGAGCACATGCCCTGGGAGTTGGACTTTTGCCACCCAGCTCGTTGGCAGGGATGGAACGCCATGGGAATGCCCAGGAAGAACAGATGAAAACGAGCTGCTCCACCCTGTACCACAGCACTACATACTGTAAGGTGGAATGTAACGGCCAGGTGCATGGACCTGTTAATAGGATAATGTCGCTTCTTGTCATTATCTTTGCTTTCTCAGGTGTTCATTCCCTTTGGAATGCTTGCACCTGCTTTCTTCCTTCCGTCACAACTCTCTGTTCTCTTCTCCACATTGTTCTTGGCTTTCGAATGCCTTTTGCCTGCTTGTTCCTTGAAGCTGCACACTGGCTCAGAGTCCCCTTTGTACACCTCCTGCAGCTCCAAGGACAGCCTCCTTTTTATTTTCCATTTTTCCCCACTGCCTGGGGAAGCGTTTAGCCTTGCAATGTTCTCAGATGCCTGATCCCTCTCCTGCTCAGCAATGGCCTTGGTGCAGCAGCAGTCCCTGTAGTGAGGAAACAGAGGATGGTTAACACGTGTACTGAGACTGGAAGCCTCTGAAATCCCAAGAAAAACAAGAGTTCTAGTTCCTGCTCACTTTGGGATTCCACTGCCACCCCAGGGCCCAGCTGAGCAGATGAAGGCATGACACTTGGGACATTCTCCTGGATAACACGAGGGCATGCTCAGGGAGCGGGGAAGGGGGGAGCTATTGCCCTCAGAGAGCTGGACATTAGAGTTACTCCTCATTTGATCATTAAAGCCAGAGACTGCTCTAAAGTCTGGGGGAAATTCCCTTTGTTTGCAGGGGCCACTGAGGCTATCATTCCAGCCCTGTTGCCCACAGTTGCCCTTGAGCAATTTGCTCAGTAATGCCTATGCCACCATCTCGTACCATAAACAGAAAAGCAGACAAAACAGATGTGCAGTCAAGAGAGATAACATAGCCTGTGCAGAGGGGTGGGGAGGCACTCCTGCAAACAGTGCCTGGATTTCCAGCTTAAACCCAGAAGTCCATCCTGCTTGGCTGCTGTTGCGAGTCCAGGCACATGTGTGGCTAAGGCAGTCACTGCATGCTGAAGGCCTGAGACCCCTGCTCCAACTTGGAACAATGCTCCCTGCAGCAAATGTCAGAGTGGCTGAACCTGGTGGGCAGGGTAGAGTGCACAGCCAGAATGTGCACTCATTGAGGCTGCAACTGCCCATTTCTCCCAAGCGCCAGGCACACTGTCACTGCAGGCCCTGAGTCTGCAAAACCAGCCCTGATGGTGAGAGCAAACAACAGCCACATACCTTGTGCAAGGAGCAGGCCTCTCTTCCTGAGCCTTCCGCTGCTGTCTCTGGAGAGTCCTGGGAGGTGGCACATTCCCAGACACAGCCTGATCCACGCCAGTGCTGTCCAACAGGATGTCAGGCTCCACACGTGTCAGTGAGTGCAGAAAATACAGTCTTGTTCAGCATAAGGGGCAGATTTCCCTCTCTGCTCCGGAGCAGCTGTTACTGTTCTTGACCCTCCTGCCTGGACAGTCAGCTCTTTCATTTTCTCCCAATACTGTGCACCACAGCGAGGTATGTCCTGCTGGCAAGCCACCTGGACACCCACCCATTGACCAGGGGGTTCCGAATTACAGCGTTCCACTGCGATGGGATCACCTTGTCACCTTAAACAAGACCCACAGGAGTCCAAACACCCCTTGGGCCAGCTGGCAGCACATTACGCCAGATCTGCTCAGAGACATGCTCTGAAACTGGCTTGCTCGAGTGCATGGCAATCCCCAGAAGTGGAAGCTGGTAAGAAACAGCACACAGCAAGATGTACAGGGCCCTCCGAAGTCTTGTTCCAAGCCAGCACAATTCAGAAGGTCCCTTTGTCATGAGGGAGGGATGGTGAGGCAGGAGGGTAGGGGCTCCTTGCACGCTTGTGCTCATTATCTCCACCGGGGCAGTGACGAGACTGGCCCTGCTGGGTAAAAAGCTATGGACCACTAGGAGCCATAACAAGCTGAGTGGCTCCTAAAACCCAACCTGACAGCAGAAGGTACTGTCCCAGGAAATGTCTTGCTTGGTGCTGGCTCTGAGATACTGGTATAAGCGGTCTCTGGCACATGTTTTCACAGTATCCAAAGGGGCAGTGGCCCCTATGGAGCCACAAGGATCACCCCAACTCTGCCCATCAGAACAGAGAATGAATTTTAACAAGAGGCTCCCAGACAGGAACCAAGAGCCCTGGACTCATGAACAGCTCCCTCTGCCAGCACTCTGTAGCTGAGGCTGAGTGGCACCCACATTTGCACTCAGAGCATGTGCTGATGAGTAAGGCAGGATTCCCCTCTTTCATTTGAATGACAAACCTTCCAAATGGGCAAAGCCAAAGCCCAGATGAAATTCAGCTTGGTCCTCACGGTGACATCAGCCAAGCACTCACCCCAAAGCTAAGCGCAAGCTTAAGTGGCCAGCTGCTAATTCAAAGTGACCCATTCAGTTTAAACTTAGAGCACACACAGCTGCATTTGGAAAACCAAAAGCCCCATTTAAATGCTCTTCTCTCCAACCCAGCCCATCAAATGCTGCACTTTTGTTTTTCATACCATGCATGGAGAAGAGGCAGGACAGGGTAAAGGGATTCCTGCAGAAAGTTTGCTGCACATAGGGGGACCAGCAATACCTCAGAACTGGGCTCGTCAGTCCTCCCTTTCTTGTACTGCGCTATGGCTGGGTAATATCGCTGCCTCTTGCGCTTTCTCTGCTTCTCCGAGAATTTGTCCGGAGCTGCTGGGAGAGACACACATCAAGACAATGGAGAAAAAGAATTTCTTCTGGCCACTTACACGCTGCACATTCAGGATTTCGTGTGAGCAACCTCGAGATCTGCTCCACACCTAATGGACAAGGCTGGTGTGAGCCAGCAGTCAGCACCTCAAAAGGCAGCTCCAAACAGCTGTCCTGACACCACCTCACGTTCCTACAGCCCCTCTCAGGGGCAGGAACCCGGTATCAGAGATCTCCTTGGTTCTGGCATTTCAGGAGAAAACTCAAAGCCCTGACTGCTCTCCTGTGAGGAGTACAAGGTAGGTCAAAGCACTGTAAGACATTTAGAGAATTTTACTTGATAAGGGGAGCATCTTTAGCTCAGGCATGGGAACTGCCATTGCCTCTTCCCCTTCCAAAGCACAAGGCTTCAAAAACTTGGTTTTAGGGGGAGGGGGGAACGATTCCTAAGTCTCAGTACCCAAAAAAACCCACCTGGTCATCAAAAACTTAGTGGGACCTCAGAAGAGAAAAGGATACTGAGGAACGTCCATGTGAGCAACCAGAAAATATCCCTCTCATCCTCTGGCCATACAGCCTCCCCTGGTGGGACAGTGCTCCAAACACAGCCATACGCAGCTGACAGCAATCATGCACCTCGGCACCTATTTCACACTTTGCAGAGTTTACTTTTGGAAGCAACTTGTAACAAGTGAGTTACCCTAAACAGTAAAGGTCCTCTGTAAACCTTGACTGGGAACCACATACACATGTCCTATTCTCCCACTGGCATTGACAAAGATAACATGGCACAGATCACTCCCAGGAATGGCACAAGAAGTCAAATGTTTCTCACCTTCTCCGAGATCCAAAATTGGGGGTGTGGAATAAAACTCAGAAAGGTCGCTCTCCAAAGGGCCAGCATCAAAACCCTGGGAAGAAAGAAAATTGAAACAATTCGACAGTCACATTCAAACACAATCAGGAAGATGTGTTTCCTGAGCAACTCAACCAGGAAGCTTTTATGAACTGTTGTTATACGAGTAATACTTCAGATACCAACAAGCTAAAAGAGATTAGAAAAAACAGGACCCTTTAAGCATTCATTCATTTCCTTTGCTTTGTATCAGCCTTTGTATATGGCTAATCCACAATGGACACTAAAATACCATGATATCTCATTGGGTCCCTGCACTGCCCCATCTGGGTGTTGTCGCTCATCTTACATGTCGACAGCATGCTCACTGGGACAGCGCCTGTGCCTCTGCCATAGATTTGCACAGAGCTTGGAACAATGTTAATAACCCCTTCCACCGCCCCGTTGTCTTGAGAGGTTTCACACAGTAATGAGAGAGGAACATCTTCAAAACAGGAAAATGCGATTAAAAACCCAAACAAACTGGAAAGGACCTTTGGTGGGCCTGGAACCTGATGTACCCCATGTTTAAGAAAGATTACCTTAAACTGAAACATGTGCAGAGAAGGGCTAGCGGGACGACCAGAAGAATGAAGAACCTACCTTAGAGGAGGAGACAATGAGCTTGGCTTGGTTAGCTTAAACAAATGAAGGCTATGGGGAAAAGCAATTACCCTCTATAAATACATCAAAGGGATGAACACCAGGAAGGGAGAGGAGTTATTTAAGGGCCAAAGTTGGCACAAGAATGAATGGATACAAACTGGCCATCTGCGAGCATAGGTTTGAAAGCAGACAAATATGTCTAAACCATCAGAGGAGTGACATTCTGGACAAGCCCTCCAAGGGAGAAGTGGAGACAAAAACTAACTTGTTTCAAGACTGAGCTTGATAAGTTTATGGAGGAGATGGTGCAATTAGGTTGCCTAAGTCACATGTGTCTCATTTGCAACTGCTAAAGGCTCACAGGAGATAGGACAATAGACTGGAGAGCTCTGAGTTACTAAAGAGAATTCTTTCCCAGGTGTTCGGCTGGTGGGTCTCATCAACAGGATTCCTAGAAATCCACTGGCCACAGAAAAATGTGGAATTTGTGTTTGTACAGAGAATCTTTCATTTTTTATATTTTTTTCACAAAACAAACACATACATTAACTAACTTTTATGGAAAGTAGCAGATCACTTACTCAATGTGTGCAACCTCCCTCCTCTTGTGGCTGATATTTTAATGAACTTTTACATTTACCTAGCTAAACACACTCCAATAAACTGGTTCCAGAATACAGAGGTTACTCAACAGCTCATGTTTTAATGCATCTCAAATTTCACTTCAGCCTCCACCTGAGTAACTGAAGTTATGAAAAGATGACAAAAACTTTAAGAATCATCCCCTAAAGAACATGTCACTTAATTTGGCAAGGAGAAATTTCATGTTGACAGTGTTGTGCTGTTCTGTGCTCTATAAAGGCTGTGGATGACTTCTGAAGGCAAACAACTGTAAGATATGAAGAGTGTGAAACAAAATGAATGAAAATTAAATAAACCAGGAGGCTAAAATAGCAGGGTCATCAACAACCATAAAGAAACAGTGTACTGGGGCTGAATCTTTCCATTAATTTTATATTGTAATGAGCAATAGCTCTGGCAGGCTTCGAACTTGCTTAGAAATGGTAAATGTATCAAGAGAACATGATGTCCAATTTATATACACATTGCAGCTAGGGAACTAGGTTCAGTGTTTCATTTTAATTGTAGAAAATATAGATTTCATTTATTTAAAATCAGACAACTTCTGTTTTTTCATCCTAGAAAAATAGGCTCCCTGCTTATTGCGATGTCTGGTCTTGGGAAGGAACTTCCTCCAGGTGAGACTGGCAGAGACCACGGGGATTTTCACCTTCCTCTGCAGTGTGAAGCACACATCAGTTGATGGCTTGAACTGCAGTTAATGGTGGATTCTCTGTAGCAGGAAGTCTCATCAAGGTTTGAGGGCTTCAGTAACTCACCCAGAGATTGTGGGCGACTACAAATGTAAGTGGGGGGCGTTCTGTGGCCTGTGATGTGCGGGAGGTCAGACTAGATGATCATGGTGGTCCCTTCTGGCCTTTAAGTCTTTTTAACTCAACTTTCAAAACCAGGTTATCTGGTGAACATTAGAGACCAATAGATGGTTTTCCTTTACATGTTTGAGTCCAACACCATAGAGCAGTGGTTCGCAACATTTTCTCCCCTGTAGCACACCCTGCTATCTTTAATTAATTTGAAGCACACCACCCTACAGTTTTCAAATGAACTCACGAATATTCATGAGCAATGAGCCAATCCAGAGCTCCGAACAGTTTTTCAAAAAAGTTTGTGGCATACTTGCTTAGACCTGATGGCACACCGGCTGGGAAACACTGCCATAGAGAGCAACTTGAATATTCAACATCATCCAAACCCATCAATGTAAAGTTACAGATGTGATGAGATCCAGCTAAGATATGTTCTTCTCTGTGAGCTGGTGAACATCAACGTAATGAAAGAAATGTCTCCTCTTTAGAGAATTTGGAATATGAAAATTCTGGAGCAAAGACTTCAGGATTAAGCTCAAGCAACAACAGAACAGAACACACAGAAACTGCCTGTTCTCCAGCAGGAGAAATCTACTCTAGAGCATTTCCACTTGGGTGTCCCTGGCTAGCTTCCCAAAGTTTCCTTTGCCAATGCAAATTAAAGGAGACGTTTCACAGCAGAAACTATCCGGTACTCCTACCGACCACAACTGTCCCCATCCTTATCTTGCTTTAATGGTTTTATTCAGTGTAACATGCAAATCAAAAGGTGGTGACTCTGCACAGGGTTCAGATGACTGAACGTCACCTAGTCTGACTAGGTTTATTAATGCTGAACCCATGGCTGGGAAGGAAGGTCAGCTGGGATGAATTTATAAAGTAGAGTTTGTGGAACATGTTCTGAATCCATTTGCACTGAGTATTTCATAAAATCATGAACTGTGACCATAGCCCAGGGCAGACTGTTAACCAAAGAGTCTGAAATTCACATGTTGTTTGCTATCTGCAGCCAGCTACAGACAGAAGCTGGTGTCTGGCATTTAACTTCTATCTAGCATTCAGGATCTGCTGGAAGGAATGTACCTTCTTCGAAGGAGTCCACCCTTCTTTCTTTGGCATAAACACAGCATCCAAATCATTCGATTCCAAGAGCTTCTTAGTTGGCTTCCTCTGACGCTTCCTTGCTAAGCTCCCTGCAACAGAGTTCTTCTTGTTAGGAAAAATAGTTTCTTTCACTGGATTCAGACTAACAAAATACATGATTGGGTACCAACGAACACTTAAAATCTCATCCACTTGTACACCTTGTCTTTTAAGCTGTGAGCTCTCACAGGCACTAACTATTGGGTATTTTACATTTCTGGAGCACCCAGCATTATGGACCTCAACCCAGTTGTAATCTCTAGGTTCTATCAATGTTCAAACCACCACCACCTCCCAGAAAACTGTGGCTAGCTGTCAGTTAAGACTGCCTGCCCCAGCAACACAGCTCATAAAGGGCAAGACAATCAGCCACTACCTCACTCCAAAGCCTATTTAAACACCACACACCAAGTCCCCTTCTCCATCTCAACTAATTCCCTTCTCCACCCATAAATCTCCATCTGCATCCTGAACACCAGCTGTCTGTACTGGTCATGGATTCACAAGTTACCATCAGATTGGTATGGCTTCAAAAACAACAACATGATGGGAACTTCTATATTTGGTGCATTTAGCTGACTGAGGTCCAGTTGCTGGCTCGTGACCCCAAAATGACAGTGCTTCTAGTCTTGCAGTCTCAGTAAAACATCAGCTCGAAGCCAAGCACCTGCCTTGTACAGATACAGCAACCATGCTTTGATCCTGTTTCTCCAAAATGTTTTGGGGACACCAAAACACTTTCAGCCCAACAGAAACTGAACAGTTGCAAGCAGCATCCATGCAGAAATAAACCTGATGAAAAGAGAGTGGTCTGAATTCCCCAGGTTTGGATAAACGTGTGGTGTGAAGCAAGCAAATCATGTTACTGATAATGGTAGGAAACATGAAATGACCAGCTGATTCATCTGGCTACCCAATTTGTAGTTCATGCTTGTGTGCTCTTCTGGGCTAGTCGTGTTACTGAGTTGAGCAGAACAGAACAGAAACCAGTGAACAGCCCTTCAGCTTCCCACCACTGGTCTGAGTCAGAATTCCTGCTGCTAGATGTAAAGCAAACTAGCTCTTTTCAGCAAAGAGGCAGGCTGCATCTCACTCACCTGCTTTCAGGAGCCGCTCCTCTGCCTCCAGAGAGCAAGCAGAAACTTCAGACGCATCAGGGGACGACAACGTCAAATCCGGCATATCTGACCGTCCCTCTGTGAGTAGGTCAGTGGGCTCTGAGGAATGAGATGTTGGCTCTTCTAACAGTGAGTGTTCTGCTTCAAGGACTGGAGGTGCCTCTTTGGTTGAAGAGGAAGATGGAGTTGATACGAGAGAGCTCTGCTCCAGCCGCCCAGTCCGGGCATCTTTGCCATGACTGCATCGCGCTGGAAGCTTTTCCACTTCTTTGAACTCAGACCTCTTCAAGGAAGCCACCTGCCAGCAGCAAAATGCATAGATGGAAGTGGGTTTAAGCTGTACTGAACAGGGCTCACCGAGAAATGAAACAACATACTGCAGGATCACAAAAATCACAGGCCGTGAGTTAGCAGCAATCACCTACCCTTTGCAATCGCTCCTGTCTCTTCTTTGATTTTTTCTTAGGTGCAAATATATGATCGTACTCTTCTGCATATTCCAGAAGCCGCTTGCTTGGCTTTCTAAGGCGTTTCTTTTCTGTGTATGCTACAAAAAAAAAAAGAAAAAAGCTTCAGAACGAAGTTTGAGAAGAGCAGAAGGCTGGCATAAAATTCCCCTTCTAGCCCATCCACAGCAGTCGCTCCAGCATTGTTTTCCAGAAGCACCATGATGAAAAGACAGTGTAATCCAGAGGAGAAAAATCCCTTCACTTGATTGACAAATCATTATGATCTTTAAAGATGTGTCTGCGGTGACAAGAGACTCACAGCACAGCCATAGCTGGCCTGAATTAGCTGAAACGGGCTTGCAGAGTTATAAAACTGTCATGCAGATATTTGGATTTAACAGGAACCCCAGTTCTGGGACTCTCTTCTCTCCCGGGGTCTCAGAACCCAGGTTTCAGCCCAAGATTTAAGCCTGCACTGCAGTTCTATGCCCAATGCCTGAGCCCAAGCCAGGCCACCCGAGTTTTTTACTGCAGTGCAGACATCCCTAAGATTCTAGTTCTTGGCATGGTGGGGATGATTTTCCAAAGTGCCCAGGAGACTCAGGCACCCTGAACTCTCCCTGAAAGTCAGTGAGACCTCACCACCAGATTCCACCAAGACACTGCTGGAAATCTCACCATGCAACTCCTCCCCCTGAGCTCCCCCACTTCACTGAGACTTTTTACCAATTTCCCTCTTGGTTCATACTCCCCCACTCACTGCTGTTAACATACTTTACAGCCAAGCCAGAGTGGGCTGTATTGGAAGCCTCTCTTCTTCCCACCCCCTCATCTCCTTGCACTCTTGATGTCACCTGCATTCCATGCAGCATCCTACACTGGAAGAGCCTTCAGGTGACCTCCCCTCTCTCCTGTAAACCCACCTCTTCCAACTAGCTTCATGAAACTAGACACTGCTGTGACTATGTCTGATGCCTGGATCAGACTGCAAGTTCCTCAGGGCACAGATCTGCCTCCTGTGTGTTTGTTAAACCCTGCAGTAACAATAAAAATGCTCTTTTTCATAGATGCCAAGGGAAGAAAGGACTATGGGATCCTCTAGTGCAGGGGTCAGCAATCCGAAACATAAGAAGAGCCATTTTTAAAAATTCAATCAATAACCAAGTGCTTTGAGAGCAGCAATAGGTGTGCAGTCTCCTGGTGTGAAGTGGAGGGAACTGAGCCAGGGAGCCACCTGCAGGGTCCCCTGGTGGGAGAAGGGGAACCTGGAACCAGGAATGGGCCTGCCACAGTCTCTCCCACTTCTGGAGGAGAGCCCGGAGCCTGGCATGGGCCACCCACAGGGTCCCCCAGTGGCAGAAGGTTTTGGGAGCCACATGGACTACCCACAAGGTCCCCCAGTGGTGCTAAGGTACCTGGACCATGGAGCCACAACGGAGCAGCCAAAGAGCTGCAGGCTGCAGACCCCTGCTCTAGTCTGGCCTCTTGTACAGCACAGGCCAGAGAACTTCTCCACGTAATTCCCAGAGCAGAAATTATAGAAAAACACCCAGTCCTGATTAAATAATTGCCACTGATGGAGAATCAACTACATCCCCGGGTAAGTTTTTTCAGTGCTTAATTACCCTCACTGTTTTAAAAACATATGCCTTATTTCCTGTCTGAACTGATCTAGCTTCAGTTTCCAGCCATTGAAGAGTGTTAGACATTTTCCTACTCGAGTGAATTATGAAGCACTGTTCCCCATAAAGATACTTGTAAACTGTGTCCAAGTAACCCCTTAGCACTCTCTTTGTCAACCTGAATAGATTCTCTGAGTTCATCACTATAAAGCAGGGTCTCAAACACGCGGCCTGTGGACCGCATGCAGCCCCCTAAAGCTAGTTTCTGCAGCCTGCAATTACACTATTGTTACCAATATTTGCAATACTGTTGTATGAAAAGGTGTCAGTGCTGTGGCCCTTGGGCTAATGTACTAGTCTTCATGCAGCCCTCATGGTGATTTGAGTTTGAGACCCGTGCTATAAAGCCTGTTTTCTAGTCATTCTTGTGGCGTTGCTCTCAGCCTTCTTCAGTTATCAATGTGCTTTTTGAATTATGGACACCAGAACCGACCAGTAGTTACACCAGTGTCAAGTACGGAGGTAAAATGACCTCCCTGCCCCTACTCAAGATTTCCCCGTTTTTGCATCCAAGGGCCACCTTAGCCCTTTTGACCACAGTGTCGCAGTGGGAGCCTCTGTTCAGCTCCTTATGCATTAAGACCCCCCTCCCCAAATACTTTTCAGTCACTGTCTCCCAGGACAGAGACCTGCACTGTGCATGTGTGCCATACATCAGTAGTTCTCAAGCTTCTATAGATCAAGACACGCTTGGCGGTGTGTGCATCCCTACAGGCAGAAGCGCTGCTGGCCCAGGAAAAGACCCCAGGGCTCAGTGCACCGTGACTCAGTGTTCAAGTCCCGTAAGCGCCACACTGCCATGGGCGGCCTAGTAGTGCACCTGTGGTTCAAGCCCTGTAAGCCCAGCGTCAGCAACACCCCTGCCTACAGCACACATGAGCCTACTCTTCCCCAGGCCAAATCCAATACCACCACCACGGCTCTCCACGATACTTTTACCACTGCCTGGCAAAACAGTAACGTGTCCTGACACAGCGGGTGAGAAACACCATCCTATGTCCTCTTCTCCTAGAGGTACCATTTATACAGAAGCATATTAAAATGCATAGCACACTTGGGCCCAACTTACAAGATCAAGATTATTTGGAATTGGCAACCTTTATTCTTCATTACTTGCCATTCCCCAGTTCGTGCATCGTCAGCAAACTTGAGCCATCACATTTTTCTTTTCTTCTCTTCTGAGTCATTAATAAAAATGTCCAATTGAATTAGGCCAAAAACTGATCCCTGTAGGCCTATGCTAGAAACACAACCCTTGGATGGAGAATTCCCTGTTTTACTGTGACATTTTGAGATCAACCAGTAAACCAGTTTTTAACCCATTTAATGCATGCCAGGTAACTTTTATACCATTCTAAGCCTTTGATCAGAAAGTTGTATGGTACTAAGTCCCATAGTCTACAGAAGTCTAAGCACCTTACATCAATACTGTGCATCTTTATCAATCAAACTTGCAACCTTGCTGAAAAATGGTATCAAGTTATTTTGACAGGAGCTATTTTCTATTGCTGACCTGTATTAATCACATGCTCCTCAAACTCTTTATTAATGAGTCCTACATTAGCTGCTCCATTCTCTTGCAAGGACCTCTGGCAGGCTGATGGCCTATAACTGCGCAAGTCACCCCTTTTAGCCTTTTAAAAATTGGCACATTGGTTTTCCTCCAGTCTTCTGGAACTTCCCCAGGGCTCCAAAGCTGATTGAACATCAGCTCTTTTACACCTCAAACAGAATTCATAGAATCATAGAATCATAGGGTTGGAAGGGACCCCACGAGGTCATCTGATAAATAATTCTGATAAAGCTCCTGCTAATCTGTGCGGTACTGTCTTGCAACATACCTATACATTTTACTCTTAAATACATAGCTTCAACTCTACATCCCCCCCTCTACTCAACAGGGTACAGAAGTAGGAAGGCAGTACACCTTACTTCCCTCCTTCACTCTTTGAAACACTCCTCCATTTATTTTTGAACAATGCTTTTCCACTTCTGCTTCCTGGTGGAACATACCATTAAATAACCTTCTCAGGAGATTCTCATCGGTCACTGAACATTCAAAATCTGGTAACGTCAGTTTCTCCAGAGCTCAGGATCTTACAAACAAGCAAAGAATATCTTCCTCCTTCAAAAGCCTTTTTGCATGTGTGTGTAAGATGGGCAATTCTGTTTAACGGCAATATTTCGTAACAAAGTTAGAATAGTGGGATGCTGGACAGGGTCTGTGCTGTAGTGTGACTACACACGTAGATAGCCACCTTAGCCACAAGGGCAGTGATAAACCATGTTTGCATACACCAGCTAGACCCCGCAGGCAGCCGTCTGGGTGGCAGGTCTACCTGGTGCACAGCTGGCTGGGAAGCCAACTACTTTCAACTTCTCTGTATCCAAGACACCACACACAGCATGTCAGACTGCACTAGCAAATGGCTACTCCACCTTTCACCTGACAGCCTAGATTTGTGCACAGACAGTCTCAATTGCAGAGTTTTGGAACACCTCACTGGCCAGCCAGACGACTTCCTTCAAAGTACCAGAAACCAGCAACTTCCAGTTATCCCCCTTTTCACTTATGCGGCACCGGTGCCAGACATGCATCAAACGCTCAATTTGAATGGACAGGATAATACAATACTGTACTGAGACCTTCTGCATGGCAGGATGCAGCCTGGAGTTATGGTTCTGTGGAGCACTGCTGTTGCCCAGGCTGTCTGTTTTAAAGGCAGTCCAGTCTAAGCCCTCTGCAATTGATATGCTTAGTCCAACTTTTTTCTCTCTCATGAAAAATCCTTGCTATTGGGCTTGCAATTTCATACGCCAGTTTATTTAATGGTCTTGGATGGAGATTATCCCCACCCCAAAAATCAGTCCCATTAAGCTGTTAAGTTTGGCTTCCACCTTAGATTTGATAACTTCTACTTCAGTATCCTCATTTCCATTAGCCACCCTCCCATTACCCCAAGCTCCTGAGTAAAATTACTGAAACCTTCCACCAGGCTAGCAAGAGCCCAACAAACTTCAGACAAGACAATGAAATAGGTGTCTGAGAGGTGGCTGCCTGCTCCTCATATCTCCTCCGGGAGACCGGTGGGCAGGAGAGGGCTGTATCACTCTAGCTTCCCTATGAGACAGACCACAGTGTGGCAAATTACTGTTGACTGGCAAAGCAAGTGTCCCTGTGTGGCCACAGAGGAGCTTTTACAAGAGTGGGATGGCACGCAGGCTTTGTTCCAACACTGCAATGAGCTTGTTCTCCCCTGATGATTTTCGAGACGCTGGAGAACTCTAGAACCGAAACAGAGAGACTGGAAGCCATCTTTATCCACTCTCATCTAGTCTGACAGAGGAACACCCACAGCAAATGGTGGAGAGTCCTGCAGTGCCAGAGGGTGGTGGTCCAGAAACCAGGGTGTTGGTGTGGAGGGATGCTCAACACTGATGAAGAGCAGGCTCTCCAGATTTATGAAGGACCCCAGGATTACAGATGAACTGAACTCCTGCAATATCAACAGGGGACTGGTTCTAACTGTAGCTGGATCACAGCTGCCAGAGCCAATGATACCATCTATGGTGGGCACACTGATGGCATCTGGCACTGTTGGTTGTTCAGTGCTGAGGGTGCCACGCACACAAGCGCCAATGGCTGGCATGGACTCAGTGGTGCTGTCCCGTATGCCTATGCTTCCCCTCCTCGCTGGCAGAAGGTACCAAGACCTTACTGGAACCATGTCTCTCCTGCATGCTCTCAGCTGTGCAGCCCTGCTGGTACCAGAGGGGTCATCCTTTGACTGAACAATACCAAGTCAAGAGATCATGGCTTCAGACTACTCTAGCTGTCTCTGGGGACCGGGACTTTTTCAGAGCTGGCTCCTTAAGGGGAGCCACACTCCTCTTTTCCCTGAAGACTCCAAAGCCAGGACAAGCAAGCACCGTGCCAAAAGGGCCCTGGAAGGTGGGGAGAGAAATGGGTGTCCCCTGACAACTCACAAACTGGCTGAAGCAGTCCAATTTAATCTCCCTGTTTTAGCTTGCCCTGGACATGAGGGCCAGACAGACATTGCAGTTCTGGAAGATATGAAACACCACCAAGCACTTAGCATAGGCTGTTGCTCATATGCGTAGCTTCTTGATAGAAGAGGAAGCCTTTGAAACCTGGCAGACCAGAAATGCAATGCCAGGAAAACAAGGTTCCCAGAGGGAAATGGGAAAAGAACAAAGCAGTCTTTTCCAACCTGGGTAATTGTCATGAGAGGCCTGTGAGGGCACAGAAGGCAGGGTCCCACGGCTTCACATTAAGGGCAGATGGTGGTGAGGCACTGGGGCCTCACAATGCATACCAGGCAGACATATGGCCCCAACCTTGCTGCATCTCATCCTATGCCACAGCTCAGCCAAAGCATCACAGCCTCCCCGCACCCCACAAGTCTACCATTGCACCCACCTGTCTGTAACGCACAGCTCATGCAGTGCATCCGCAGCCCGCCTCTCTATAACCCGCAGCTTGGCCAGTGCACCAACCTCCCAGCACCTAAACTCCTGCACCCCCAGCAGTCCAATGTCCCTGCACTGCAGCACTGCCTGTGCATTTGATGCACTCTCCACAGCTTTGTGTTTGCACCCCAATGTCCCTGCATCTCACAGTGGCAGCCAACTCTCCACTCCAACCCCTTGCACCCCCATCTCTGCCAGCGCATTCCTACTCTCCTGTACCCAACCCCAGCCCTACACTTCACAGCCCTGCAAATGCACCCCACCATCCTGCAGCCCTGGCTCTCCCACTGCCCCCAATCTCCCCTACATGCCAACCTGCCTGCACCCCCATCTCTGCCAGTCCACTCCTACCCACTGCAGCTCAGCTCTGGCTGGGTACCTGAAGCACCCTGATTCCTGGGAAGGGCAGAGTCCCAATGTGGCAGATAAGTGGGGGAGGGATCTGCATCAAGTGGAAGGGAGTTATGGGATGGGTGGGAGGAGAGAGACTGGACAGTGGGAAAGGGGACAGGGTTGAGAGTGAAAGCAGGCTTCATGGGGATCTGAGCCCCTCTCACTGCCTCCCACTTGTGCACCAGGATCTGAGGGACTCTCGCTAGGCCCATCTACAAGGGGCTGGATCCTCTCCTCCCATTTGCCTAGGGGGAGCTGGTTTCTGGGATTGCCTGCTCCTTTGGGAGCATGAGTCCACAACCCTACCCTCTACGTGAGCCAGGATCTATGGAAGTTCTGCCCCTTTGGGTGGGAAGCTGACAACAGGCAAACAATGCATATTCCAGACTCAAGGAGGGGCACGAATGGAACAGTTCACAAGTCTTGGGGCTGTCCCATTTCCATGGAGTGTTCTCATTCAGCTAAGACCATCCCATTGAGATGAATGGGCACTTCACATCTCACAAGGCCTTCTGTTCTGCAGATGGGCATGTAGAGGCTAAGTGGATTTCCTTGAAGTTCACTTGTCCTTGTGGAAGTGCACAGTGTGGTGAGCAACCCACATTTGGGATCATTTGAGCCAGGGTTACTGAGATACAAGCCCAAAAAAAAGGGAACCATTTTTTCAAAGTTTCTAGGTGTGCTTTTGTGCGCAGAGCTAAAGAGCAAACTACTGCTCTGATGCCAGGTCAGAATGGTCTCAATTGGGCAACATTTACCCAAGGCCGTGCCTGGCACACACCCAAACCATGACCAGCCTTCAAGAACATGCTCTTCTCTTCACATGCCCATGTGTGCTGCCAGAAGGCTTTTGAGAATGAGGGGTTCACTGCAGCCACCCTGTTCTGGTCTTGACAACTTGGAGATGCCATTGCCTCACTGAACATTGCACCAAGGCTGTTTCTAGTCATAATCTTTGCACACCTGTGCTAATGCCAGCTCCAGGACATAAAGGGAAGGAGGCACTGGCTGCCCTTCTTCTTCCCCTCCTTTGCTGAACAGCGGCAGATGGACTCCGTGGGGAGAGTGCCCGGCTTCATAAAGGAGCTTAAGAGCCCACATTTTTCAGCAGCCATGCGTTACAGGGCACGCTGTGGGGAGAGTGCCTGGGCCCCTTTCATCAGCAGTGCATTACAGGGCACACCATGGGGAGAGCACCCAGGCCCTTTTCAGCAGCCATGCGTTACAGGGCGCACTGAGGGAGAGGCCCAGGCCCCTTTCAGCAGCCATACATTACAGGGCACACTGCAGGAAGAGCACCCAGGCCCCTTTCAGCACCTGGCATTACAGGCCACACTGCAGCACTGTTGTGTTACAGGTCCATGGGTTGTCTGGGGAAGCAATGTCACAGCGCTGTCACTTGGCATCCGCTACGCCTCCACTAGGCTCTGCTGGCACAGCAGGATTGGCAAGGCCTGAACAGCAGAGAGGGTCTCACGTGGGCTGTGCAGACAGGGGGCAGCCACACCATCACACAGCATGACTGTGAAGAACCCGATTCTCTTCAATAAGCCAACAGCCACACTAACTCCCTTTGCCACCAGCGTTGTGGGGGGCAGGTGGGAGTTCACATTACATTCAATTTTCTCAGCTCTCCAAACAGCAGACCTATCTCTGACACCAAGGAAAATGACTAGCTCCAGGTGTGCATTTTTCCCACCATTACACTTCTCCTCAGGTGAGCTCTCTGCGCTCCCTCCAGCGCTTGGGTCCAACAGTCCCAGGAGCTGCAAAGCTGACATTCTGCCTGGGGGAAAGACTGGGTTGGAGTTAGGCTACACTGGGGACACTGATCTAATTTGTAACTCACTACCAACAAGCCTGTGCTGGAAGCTGGAGCTCTCCTGGCCTCCCAAGTCCCAAGCCACATCAAATGCAGTGCTTGTCGACAGCTCTCCACCTGTGCCCTACGTGCCACCAGAGCACCCTCTTCCTCCCAATCACACCTTCCATTCTGCTCATGGACACTGTCGCACTTTATCTGCAAGGGTCTTTGCAGCCTCTTTGCCAAACCCAAGCCCTCTCCCTCCTGCAGGCTCACCACCACCACTTCTTGCCAGTGGGAGGGGGTGTTCACACTGTAAAAGGGTGACATGGCCCTCACTCAAGTAACTACAAGACCTCTCACTCCCCCTCTCCCTTTGATAGTTGGTGACTGTTTCCTGGGTCCTAGCCAATCTACAGGGCACAGATTACACCTTTGTTTGTTCATGTGAAACACCATCACTTTGTTGGGTGCTCAGAAACTATACCAACAAACAGGATTCAGTGAATTATTGAAGATGTCACCATTTTGGGATGGGACCTTCACCTGGCCACCAATGCATTACAAACCTGTTGAGCCCATCTCAATTTGTCTATCATAGCACAGATGCTCCGTGGGGCAGGAGCTGCCTGTCTCTGTGTTGGAGCAGGAGATGCATGGATGGCAGTCAGGAAATAAAAGATTACTAACATAAAAAGGACAAGTGGCAGAGTAAACCTGCATGAGCAGTAAACACACAGCAACGCTAAAAGAAAGTAAACTCAAATTCTTCCACTTTGAGTAATTTATGGTAGTTCTGTAACACTGGCTGATGGATCTGAGTTCTACCCCAGTCTAATGCACAGTGGAGGTTGGTGGATCAGACCTTTTCAGGGGCAAACAAAGCAAAGCTCGTCACTGCCTCCAAAGAACCTTTATATGAAGGTGTTTTAATTTACAGCTATCCCCAGATGCTGAAGAGAGCTCTGACGGAGCTTACTCCCTATCTCTGTGCTTTGGTCTACTACTTCTGGTTTAAATAAGGCTGTCTGCACAAGGTGGGAGAGAAAATACACCATTTATTTCCAGTCTAATGCTAGTAAAGGGCTAAACACAAATACAGAAAAATAGACACAGCAAAAACTGAACCAGAAGTTACCATAAAATCTGTACATGCAGGAGTTAAAAATCTAGTACTCCACTGAACTGTAACAATCACAACAAAATCAGGGAGGGTCTTCAGCCCTGCACTAATACTGGGGAGGCTCAACCTGCCATCCACAGCCACGAAAGCCACCCTGAATCTCTGATCTCAACCCTCTGCCACCCACACCAGAGCTCTCGGCAGGCTACTCTATTCTGCAGAGGCTCCGTATTCATTGCGCCCTAATGGCTCTGCACTAAACCTGCTCAGGCTAGTGTTGCTTTCTGAATGACCAAAGCCTGCAAGATTCCAGGCAAGAAGGGACCACTGGGATTATCTAGGCTGACTCCTGCATGCCACAGACCAGAGACCTGCCCCAAATGGTTCCTAGAGCAGAGCTTTTTAAAATTAGGACTGGATTTTAAAGAAGGCCAGTGATGGCGAATCCACCATGACTATTGGGAAACTGTTCTAATTGTTAATTAGCCTCACTGTAAAAACATGAGTTTTACTTCCAGTCTGAATTTATCAAGCTTCAGCTTCCAGCCACTGGATCATGTTCTACCTTTCCCTGCTAGTTTGAAGAGCCCATTACTAAATAAGTATTCCATTTCTAGACTGTAAACAAGCCACCCCTTCACCTTCTCTTTCTCATGAGCAACAAACTGACTTCTTTTGAGTCTGACACTATAAGCGTGTATTCCAATAGTTTGTTCATTCTTGTGGCTCTATTCTGAACCCCCTCCTTCCTGAACTATGGAGGCAGGAACTGGACACATTATGAAGAGAGTAACAATGACCTCTCTGTCCCTATTCGAGACTCCCATTTATGCAGCCCAGGATCACTTTAGCTCTTTTGGCCACACTGTGGCACTGGGAGCTCATATTCAGCTGTTAACCCATCACAAGTCTGTCAGTCACAGCTTCCCAGAATGGAGTTCCCCATCCTGTAGGAAAGGCTGACATTTTTTGTTCGTACATGTTTATGTTTACAGCTAACCATATTCAAACACCTGTTTGCCTGCACCCAGACTGCTCTGTATCAGTGACCTTTCCTCTTCATTATTTTCCACTCCCCCAATCTAGGTCTCATTTGCAGACTTTCCTGGTAATGACTTTATGTTTTCTTCCAGGTCACTACTACAAACGTTATATAGCACAGGGTCAAGAACTGATCCTTGTAGGATGCCATCAGAAAAACTCCCACTCCGTGTTTCCCCATCTACAGTTTCATTTTGAGGCCTAGAAGCTAACCAGTTCTTGAGCCCTTCAATGTGCACCAGAGATTCGGTTTTTATTTTTCTAGTCATTTAATCAAAATGTCACGTGGTACCAAATCAAATGCCTCATGGCTCATTTTGGGATCAGAAGACCAAGCTGGGTTTTCAGGGTCATGAATTACCAGTGTAAAATCAAGTCTGCAGCCAAACCTCTACATCAGCTACCCCTGAGCAACTCCACTGAATTGTCCTAAAGTGCTGTCAGTATTTTCAGACCTACTGAGGGATGAGAGCCTGCAGACCTCGTGACCTCATCTACAGTCCATCCATCTGAAGCTTTCTCCCTCCTGCTTCTCAGATCAACCAACATGACCTGAAGCATCCTTTGGTCTACCTGTTCTCTTCCAGATCTAACTGAGCCCCAGCTTCCGATGTGCTTCTCTCCCTCCTGCTCCACATTTCATGGACAACATGAATGCCAACAGCAACACCCATTTCAAAATAGCCTGTGGGTTAGGAACTTGTAACAACTGACTAACTTTCACCCTGAACTACAGTTGGCGCATCAGCCCTTGTTGTGATGAACAGAATAGGGACAGGCCGGTCACTGAGCTCAAATGTGTAAAAGATGATGAGCCAAAGACAAACTGTCCAAAGAACAGAACCTGCTTTCCTCCACACTAGCTGGAATCAACCTACCAGTGTAACAGCACACTGTGACCCGTCAGGGGGAGGGTGGCAGGTCAAAACTGGCTCATTGGAGACACGGACTTCCCACTTCGCTAGGGATAAGCTACGGTTTCTCTGGAATGTGTTTCAGCTTTTAGACCAATGCGTCAAATAAAACATCCTCCTTACTCAGCCTTTTCTGCTACCGGTGTCTATAAATGCATCATCACATATGGTCTGCAGCCAGGTGCCCTCGATGTTCAACTCAAACCAGCCAATAACTAGACGTTTTACATTTTGAAGTCAAGCGTTACAGAGTGCACATGCACACGCATGGCCGTACACATGCACACGCACGCGCTCTTAGTGTAAATCGAACTCCTTACCTTGTGACGAGAACTCAGACTGGGACGCAAAACGGCAAAGCTCTGATTCTGAATGCATCACATCATTGTTTGGCTTATCACACACATTCAAACTTTTCACAACTAGGTCTAAGTGATTCTCCCAGTCCTGGTCTGTCAGGTCTCCCTCCAGCCCCGGGGAAGGGGTGGGATGCCTGTGCTCCAGGCACTCCTTTCCCTTTAGTGAAAAGTCACTAGAATTCAGGCCCCCAAAGGTGCCCAGGGAGCTCTCTTCTTCCCTAGATCTAGGAACGTGCCGACTGGTTCTAGCACTGCTTTGGTTAAAACGCTGCCATCGCTTCTTGGGTGCTACATGGTTTACATCATTAGACTCATCCCCCAGGGAGCTTTCGCTATTCACTTCCAAATTCAATTCTAGGCCCTCACCATTTCCAGAAGTGCAACTCTCAGTATTTTTATCAGGTTCAGGCCTCTTCCTGATGGGGTCTAAAATGTCATCAGATGAACACACAGAGTCTTCATCAGTAGAGTGCTGCATCCGCCCAAGAGGCTCTTTCCTTTCAGGTTCTTTAATTTCATTTCCTACAAGACTAGCGATAAAGCCATGTGTATCCCCACGCCGGGGAGACACTTTCTCTACTGCATGACTGGACACCCGATTCAGTGCGTTGCTCAGCCCTTGTAGTTTTAAATCCTTTCGGTTTGATGGTGCATTATCTACTGGCTTACGTGGCTGCTTAGATTTTGACCAGTTGTGTCTAGAGATGCAGTTTGTGCCATTCGTACCCGAAACAGCAGGATCTGCGGGGTCCCTTTTGTTTGCACTCCGCCCAGCCATCTTGGCAGTAGCACTGCATAGAAATGAGGATTCATTTGCACTGGAGTTCTGACATGCTGCCTCACGGACACGGTCCCCGTTTTTTTCTAATTGATAAGTGGGGCCATTAGCAGTCAAAGCCTTCACCCCACTCCCAGAGGAACTACCCATGGCAGCATTTCGATATGGGATCATGTTCTGAGCTGACATCAGCTGCTGTTCTTTGGTCTTGCTGTCGTGCATGTCCTTCAACATCATCAGCAAGGTGCTGAATTTGTAGTCAGGCTCAATGGGCAAACGTCCCTGCCCAGAGGCAGGAGAAAAGAGTAAAGGTGCTGGGGCCTTGGGTGCCCCACAGTCATTAACTTCCTCACCGACGGACCTATAGGACAGCTCCTTCAGCTCTGAGAGGACATGCTTCACCACAGCCGTTTCTATATCAGCAGGATCCCTAGTTCTCTCGTGTGCATTATTTAAGGGGTCATGATTATCAACTTTCCCACTTCTGGCAGAAGAGCCAGTGAAGCTTTTGGTGTCAGAAGAGCAGCAGTCCAAGCCACATTCCTCTTCTATGAGAGGCGATTCTGTCTCATCAACACTCTCCTTGTATTTGCCTCTTACACTTCTGGGCTGGGGTGCTTGGCTGCTTTTCAGCTGTAGATCTGGCTGCTTCATAGCCCCAGTGCGGGAGCTCTCCTGACAAACAGTCTGGGGTGTAGGATGCTTATCTGCAAGGGAAAGATGGTCATTTCTCAGAGCTGAAGAACACTCCAGGATAACAGCAGGCATCTCAGTGTCTGATGCTGACTCTTGGAGCTCCCGATCCCCAGATTCACTATCCATTCTGTCGCTTACAGAGCCTGCTGGAGGCCTATGACCTCTAGAAGACCTTATCTTGGCTCTTCTGTTCCTCTTCTGTGAGAGATACATGGAACACTTAATGTTTCCCCTTCTCTCTGCAGAGCATTCCCTTTCTTCTTTATCTGCAGAGTCACTCATTTCCAGGGCACTGCAGGCTGCCTCTGAACTTTGATCCCCAGTATCGGGATCACTGGTCCCATCATCTGAGAAGGAAGTCAGGGAATCAGATTCAGTTTGCTTTTTCTCAACAGCAGGATCAGCTGCAGAATATTGAAGTTGGAATTTAGAACGGCAAAGGATACCAGCAGGGCTTTTCTTTCTCTGTGCAGACCTGTTGGAAAGCAAATTCATTTTGATTGTGTCCCGGAGGGAGTTACCGTGAGGAGCTGCAGACTCTTGCTTCAAGGCTGTCTTTTCAAAATGTCTTTGTCCAAAAGAAGAGAGCAAGTAATTTTCCATGGCACCATTGGATGTTGTAAGAGTGTTTGCTATCCGGCAAAGTTCCTGTGATGCATGTTTACCCGGCCGGTCCCCAGCAATCATGTTTCTAACTATGTTCTCTGGCACCTTCTCTCCAATTTCTCTCCTTGATGCTTCCAGTCTGGTGCTGCTCTTTCTTACTCTAGTCCTTTTCCTGCGGTCAGAGCTTTTTTTCCCTGGTAATTTAGCACGCAACCTTCCTTTCTCGCTGGCTGAGCGTTTGGCAATCAAACAGCCATTCAGCTGCCTGCCCCGTTCCATGATGGAGCCGTTAGGGCAGGATTCTAATGGCACAGCCTTGTTGTTCAGCTTGCTGGAATTCTCACTGCACTTTTGATCCTCTGTCCCCTGGAGAAGAAAGTCTTCAGCAAGTCCAACACTAACTTCCCATTTCGCCATAAATCTCTGAGGAACCTGAATGTTTGAGAGGAAGAAAAAAGGAGTTACCATCAAATAAACATTTAGCAGAACTAAAGTGCTACAGCCCGTGCTCTGTAACAGCAGTCGCCAGGACAGGAGTCCTGCATCTTCTGGTGAACAAGAGTCCTGGACAGCATGCTCCTGGAACATCAATGTATGGGACTCTCACTGAACCCAACAAACTGTCCGGATCAGACCAGTCACCTAGTTTCCTGCTTGCTCTGCTAGTGGTACCGAAGTTTCTATAACAGCAGCCACCACTTTTGTGTCACCAACACTCTCAGGCCTGGATCACACGGGTGCAACTCCCTCCCCTGCCAGGCACAAGCCTGCCTCAAGACCTATCATGCACCTAGTGCAGCAACCTGGGCACCAGACCTCAGGAGGGAGGCTCTGCTATGGACCCCACATGGCAGAGTAGAGCACCAAACAGTAAGCTCAGAGGCTTCTCAGCACTCAGCCCTCTGAATCATTCCAAGGAAGGAAGGGTTGGTTTGCTCCTTGCTGACCCTTCTTGCCTCAAAGCATTCCCAGCTCTTCTACCCCAGGTACAACCCAACACCTGCAATAACCCAGACATGCTCAGCTGTTTCCCCCCCGGAGGGTCCCAGGTTCCATACTGGTTTCTGTACCCTTAATAGAAGAAAAGCTGCCCAGGCCATTAGGTGCACGCCTCTTGTAATGTCAATATAAATCTAAAGATGACTGACTTTCAGTCAGAGTTTGCTGTGCAGGTTTTCATTAATACTCCTGAAACAGAAAGAACCTAGGGCTGGAGAGCAATTTGAATTCCCCCCAGTTGATTAAAGAAAGGCAAGTAGCCCAGGGGTGCAAAGCAGCCTGATCTTTTGCAGCTTTGCAGGAGATCCTGGCAGGTGATCCATTTCCTGATCCAAACACACAATATCAAGTATGCAATGTGTTTGGTTTACATTGGTGCAGCCACGCCCAGCAACACACCCCAGCCATTCACAGAACCAGACAAGCTGGGGAACTCACAAGTACTAGAAGGTAACAAATGAGGGCTGGGAACAAAGAGAGAGAACTGCAAACAGCGAGTGAATGAACGAAGAGGTGAGAAATATCCCACACACAAAAGGAACAAGGAGAAAGGGAAGCGCAAACAGAGCTCATACATAAGAGTAAGTTAATTGTCTGGTACTTACTAGAATACCCAATCACTTACATTAAGACAACAAAGTCTGTCCCAACAACAAAGCAGCCACTGCTGTTAGAAGTTAAACTATCAGGATAAGATACAATTGTTTCCCACTTGCTGCCCACTTGCAACCATCCAGTGGCTCACTGTATTCCTTCTCTTTAGTGATGATGAACTGGTGAATTTCTTCAGTTACTGTTATACAGTTGCAGGGCAAGAAACTTGTACTATAGTATGTTTATTTAAATATAATATTATTAAAGACAGAAAATATACTTTTTTTTTAAATAAATCCATGGTACACCCACATCTGGAATACTACATGCAGATCCAGTCCCCCATCTCAAAAAATATACATTGGAATGGAAAATGGTAAAGAAAAGGGCAACAAAAATGATCAGAGGAATGGAATCATCTTACACATGAAGAGATTAGTAAGTCAGATTTTTCAGCTTGGAAAAGAGACAACTAAAGGGAGACATGATACAAGTCTATAAAAATCATGACTGGGTGAACAAGAAAGTAAGTGTTATTTACTCACTCTCATAACATAAGAGCTCAGGGTCACCAAATGAATTTAACAGGCAGCAGGTTCAAACAAGCAAAAAAGTATTTCTTCACACAGTGCACAGACAACTGGTGGAACTCCTTGAAAGAGTACACTGTGATGGCCAAGATTATAACAGGGTTCAAAAAAAGGTCACAGAGAATAGATCCATCAATGGCTATTAGCCTGGATAGGCAGGGATGCAAAACTGTATTCTGAAGTGTCCCTAGCCGGTTTGCCAGAGGCTACAGAATGGGCAACAGGGGATGGATCACTTGATGACAGCCCATTCTGTTCATTCACTCTGAGGCACCTGGCATTGGCCTGTGCCAAAACACAGGATATGGAGTTAGACGGACCATTGGTCTGACCCAGTCTGGCCATTTTTGTGTTGTATAAAGGCATGTCTGCCACAGGATTGTATCTTTGAAATAGAAACTGCTTCATGAACAGACTACATGCCAGGTTCTTCACTCCCTCTGAAGTCTGACTGGTGAGGTACTTTCTCAGTCAAATCATGAGGACCTCTACATATATATACACAACTTACTACAGAACCAGGGCTAAACACTGTGATTGTATTTTATACAGAGTAGTGGTCTACTCTAGCACAGCACAGCTTGTCCCTGAGTAAGCCAGGAGAGGTCACTGGAGAGCAAAGCAAGATACTTCAAAACATACACTCTGGAACAGGAAAACAAAGATGGCTGTCCCTTTAGAACTATAGAACAGCACTGTTGAACGAAAAGGGACATAAAGTTAACCTGTCAAACTGTGAAAGGGTGACAACTTGTCCACCTCCCTGAATCCCCACTACAGCAATTTAAAAACTGCAGGCCATGCTCTTATACAGAAGCAAATCTAGAAAATCCTTCTGGCTTAAAAATTCCAATTATCAGAGGAATTCTGCAAGTCAAGTTACCAGCTGCGCCCTCACAATTATTGCTGCATCAGGGCATGTTTCCAGACACACAAGAACCATTCTGCTATGAAACCGCATGGTACTTTTTAATCTTAGAAAAGAGCAAAACAAATTACCAAGAACAGAAGTTTTACCTTGTGCTTGTAGCCTTTTTCTTTTTGCTTCCCTCTTCTCCGAAGGACAGGTAGGTCTTCAAACTGATGTCTGCCTTCAAAGAGCACAACAGCTTTTCCTGAAACCCATGCTTTCTCAGAAGAGTCTCCTAAGGCATCTACATAGTACTCTCGATACGGTCTCCGATTGGAAACTATTGAAAAAAATTAATTCTGTTTAATGTCTTGTTTAAAGTAGCATATTGGTGATGGAAAGGAAACAGAAATTGACAGTAAATTTATTAATAGATTCTTCACTCATTCTCCTAATTATGCCTCACCAATCTATCAGCATTAATTGAACCAGCCAACAAGTTTGAGCAAGCATGATCCAGTAGATATAGTGCACTTAGTTTTAGAAAGCCTTTTAAGTAAAGTAATTACTTATAGGATAAAAGGGAAGTCCTCTCCCAGACCAGTAACTGGTTAAAAGAGGAAACAAAGGGTAGAAATAGTCAGTTTTCAGAATGGGGAGATCCAGAACATGGAGTTGCATCCCTGACCATCCTGAAAACTGTAGTCTCTACTTCATCCATCTGACAAATGCGACTGCAGCTCATGAAAGCTAATGCCCAAAGAAATCTGTTAGTCTTTAAGGTGCCACGGGACTCTTCTTATTTTTGCTGTCCACAGACTAACACAGTTACTCCCCTGAAAATGATCATTCAGTTAGCGTCCTGCTTCTGATGCACTTAAAGAAATTCTGCTGTTAGCTTTTGAGTCTTTTGCTAATTGAGCTTCAAATTCTAATTTGGTTTGCCTAAATATTTTTACATTGACTTGACAGGGTTTATTATTCTTTCTGTTCTCCTCAGTAGGATGTAACTTCCAATTTAAAGGGATTTTTTTTGCCTCTTAGCTGCTTCTTTTACTTTGGTTAGTCATAGTGCCCTTTTTTGGTTCTCTTACTATTTTTGTAAGTGACGATATACATTTAGTTTGAGTCTCTATTACATGGTTTTTAAAAAGTTTCCATGCAGCTTGCAGGCATTTCACTCTTGTGACTCTTCCAATTTCTGTCTAACAAGCCTCTTCATTTCAGTATAGTTCCTCTTTTGAAATGAAATGCATCTGTGGTGTAGTTATTTGGTATTATCCACCTCACACAGATGTTAGATGTAAGTATGTCCCCATTATCAGACCCTATGAAATTGTGTGTAATATATATACACGATGAGAAAAAAAATCTGGTGGTGAACAGTCTGAGGTGACATCACTAGCAATGCATGTTCTCGGAGCGTAGCCCCCCATCCCAACTGGCAAGGGCCACTGAAATTGCAGAAGCAACCATCACCAAACTGCAGCCTCTCCTGTGTGCAGAGCACTACCCCAGGCAGACCAACATTTTAACAGTTTCTGCTACCAAGGGAATGTAGAAACAGGGAGGCTAGAGGGAAAACAAGGGAAAGAAATACACAGGAGATGCCTGCTGTAACTAACTTCCCATGCACAGCACTTTAAACACTTCTATGTGAAGTGCAAGAAGGTCATTTTCCAAATCAAAGGGGCTCCCATTATACCCAGCCTCTCTGCAGCCTGTCACCTGGACATGCTCACTGCCTTGGGCTCACTGGAATGTCCTTTCCCAGCCCTCTACTCCTTCTGACCAGCATGCAAGGAAACTCCCTCTTCCTGGTGCAAATGTAACAGGAATCTATCCTTGGTTCCTTTCATTCACCCCTCAGCCACTCCTCCAGTCCATTACCCTGGGCCATTGGCTCTCAGATCAACTACACAACATCCAGCTCTCCTGAGGTCCCAGATAATTCCCCATGGATGTCCCTTCACTTTTTTCTACAAAAGGAAGCAAAACTGAACCTACCTTCCCCCCAAGCCTAACCTGAACAGTTCCCAACTACCAATGCCCCTCCCCTTCCCACCACCAACCTCAAGTCCATTCATCATCTCCACATACAAAAAATGCCTTGCTTTCCCTTGCAAGGCTTTGTACAATTGTACCAGCCGCATCCCATTCCCTACTCCCACAACTCCCCATCACTCTGTCCACTCTTCCCCCATTTTATTCTATGTGCCCTTTTCACGCTGCTCTCTCTGTCTGCAACACCACCACGTGCAGCACTTATTTGTTCCACTGACCTCTGTTCTCAGGCCAGCTACTTCCCACCTCGTCCTACATTAATGCCCATTCGCAAATGACCCTCCTGGTTCTCATTTGCATTAACCTTCATCTCCCCATTGCTATCTTCATGATCAGAATCTAATTTATACCATAGGTTGCTCGTGGCAGGAACTATCTTTTTTACCCTTGGCAGAGTGCCTTGTGGTTAAAGGGCTGTTCAAATGCTTATAAGTAATAAAGAATGGAAGGCCTCAGCCTTCTTAGCTGTGTAAGACAAGCAAATACGTTACCTTTCATTTTTGAGTGACAGTTGAGAACTGGATCACGACAGATTGTGCAGGGCCACCATGGTCGTCTGTTGAATTTAGCCCAGACAATGTCACCAACTTCATACTTTATAGGAGCAGGTTTCTTCTTGGATCGATTCTTTGAACAGAAATCAGAATATGAGGAATTAAGTAAGCTACAGACACCTGTGAAGAGTCTTATATCTCATTGGAGCACCACATGACACACAATGAGAGATGACATTTCTATTTTAAAAACCCCCTAGTATTTCTTCCTTCTGTACCTTTCACTGGACACCAACCACTTCCTCCCACCCACTTCTTCCCAATCCACTAAAGATGCACATCACATAGCTCAGCAATAAAACATTTCAGCTCACAGCCAGTGCTGGTTACTACTTAACTCAAGCAAACGGCCTGGTTCACAGACAAGGAAGCAGTATATATCAAGTGGTCTCTGGCTAGAAGGGGTGATGAGAACTACAAATGGACATCAGACCCTCTGAGTCAAGGAAGGCTGCTGGGCATGTATAAGCTAACGCAGCCCTGCTTCTCAGGTAAACGCAGGGAACGGTTTGCTGATAAAACACTTTATACTAAACTGAATGCATGGATGGTGATAAGATTTTCGCTATTTCTCCTGGCAGAGCCACCACTGCTCCTCCAAAAGCAACAAGAGAGCAGGGAAGTTCGCACAAGCCACCATATAATTCTAGGGCTACTGAGAGCAATTCGGCTCGCGGGGAGCAGCAAGTAGGCAGGTGCAACACTGCCTCAGAAGCCACACCTGAACATTTGTCACGTTAGACAATCAACTGCCCCATTCCACCTGCTATCAGAGGTCTACATACACCATCTGTCACTGGGGCCAGCATACCTGTGACAAGTGCCAAGACGGAGAACGAGCCAACTGTATCCACCTGCCAGCTGTTAACAAACAAGGTGGCTGGCCAGCAGCTAGCTAAATAAGGAACATCAGGGCCTCATAAAGGTTATAAATGCTCTGGCAGAGCAGCAGCAGAACATACAGAGAACAGTGCTGAGGAAAGGGGCTTTTCAGGGGAGCTGGCTGGAGACCGCACCAGAAAACAGACCATAGGAAAGGGGCTTCTGGAAGTAGAAAGTTCCAGAAACCCAATGAAGGACAAAGCCCCAAGGAGGCCTGGCCCCAGCAAAAGGGCCTTACTGGGCAGCAGCAAGAGGCCCAGATTGCTGGGAACTGCACATGGTCCAGAGAAGAGCTGCAGCCATTTAACCTTTGCATGGCCCAGAGGCCAGAGAAGGACCCCTTCCCTGACTCCAGAATGGGCTCCCAAGGCAGGGCCGGTGAAGACCCTGGATGCACAAGATGGAAGGACTCGGGTGGGAAAACAGAGGAATTAACTCATCCCACACCCCAGCTAGAATACTGAGTGAAGACTTGCTTGCACCTCTGTTCAGCCTTTACTAAGCTGAATAGCAAAATGCCTGCATTGAGGCCACACTAAGGTAGCCCATGCCCTCTGAAGAGCTGCAATCAGCCAAACCCACAGTTCTGAAAATCAGGAAATAACAGTGTTAAGATAAAAGCCCACAACCTTAAGCACCTTAACTTTGCCACCTGGGGCTGCCAACAGACAGTTGGCAATTATACACATGCCCTCCAGCTGCAGCCCATCTGGTACCTGTATTGAATGGTGCAGGAATACACAGCAGCATTGTGAATGTGATCTGAGCAAATCTGGGTCTGAGTCCCCACTTGTTATCAAAGGAATGAGTTGTGTACCTTAAGGGGCCAGTCTGCATCACTTCAGTACAGAATTGCACACATGGCACCTGTAGCAGAGCACTGGGGTCTTCTTGCTGTGGGTGCTGCTAGTACAAGAGCAGCCTGGGTGGGGAAAGTCTAGCGCCGTGGTAAGCGTGAAGGGCTTGTGAAAGGGTGCAAAAAGGGTTCTTAAATTTGACCAATGTGGTACTCTGTGTATGCACCAGGTTCAGTGTTTGAGTGCAGACAGCAGCCATCCTTTACTGAGACAGGGCAGGGTGGCGTGCACATGTTAAGGGTGTATTGAACAATCACTCAAACGCGGCAGAAACAAGGTTGGGTCAGTGTTTGTATTTCCTCTTTTTCACCAGTCTAAGTTCTGGTGAACTTGACATTCCAGAAGGGCAAAAACTCCCCTCAGGTAGCCTCAGCTCTCTTACTTTTTGGCCACTTAATTTCCTAGGTTTGTTTCAATACTTATAGGTAGCAGGTAGCCCTCATTTACACAATTGCATGTCTCACCTAGATTTGCAGCTGATGTACTCCTGTGGCTAGGTAGTAAGTAACTGGCTTTGACACAGTGCTTTTCATCTGCAATTTTCAAAGACCTTCCCATTCCACAAATGGGAGACAAAGGGAAGTGACATAACTTCCCCAAGGTCATCCAGAAGGTCAGCAGCAGAGTTAGAAACAGTCCCAATTCAGCAGACTTTCCTCCAGGCCACACAGTTGCTATGTGGTTCCACAATGCTCCCCAACCCCTGGACATTTTGTTACAGCAGAACAGGGAATATGTTGTTCTTTTGCTAACAGGGCCTGCGAGAGAAATGTCCCGCACTTAGAAGAGTTTTATCATGGTGCCATGAGAGAGACTAAGCACCTTCTCCAGCACCTCTCTGACTTCCAAGCCCACTGACTCACTGCAGCAGCCACTGGCAGGTGGGAAACTGCTCACTGCCATCTCTGCCTTGGGCTCTCCCCACCAGCCCCATGCCCCACACACACGGGTGACATTTTCTGGGTATCAGACATTTAAATCTGTACAACAAAACAAGGAGTCCTGTGGCACTTTAAGATTAACCAATTTACTCATCTCATGAATTTTTGTGGGAGAAAATCCCACTTTGTCAGATGCTTTGAAGATGGAAGAACTTAGCATCTGATGAAGTGGGATTTTCTCCCGCAAAAGCTCACGTGATAAATAAACTGGTTAGTCTTCAAGTGCCACAGGACTCCTTGTTTGTTTTGCTGAACTAGACTAACATGGCTCCCCTTTGGAACCTGTTTAAATCTGTGTTAACTTAAAGTCCTGTCCCTTACGAGGTCCTAGCTCACAGGGTGAAGCCCTCCCAGATCCCACATGCACACAAAGGTGAGAACTCAGAACTGACACACTCAACTTCCTCTGCCAGGCCTCATTCCTCAACCTTTCCTTTTTTCTCCCTTCCCACTCTCCTTAATCCATACCCCACACCAATGTTCCCTCTAATTACTCATAGATTGTGTGCACAAAATTTCTTTGTGAGCACCAATATTAGCACTATTAAATTTTTTTGTGCCCACTATTTTTTTGTGTGCGCAGGTTTCACGACCTGTGCGCGCACACACACACACAGCTTAGAGGTAACAGTGCCCCCCACCCCTTACCCAAGATCCCCAACCAACCATTCCTCTTCCTAATATCCTCCTCACCCACACAGACATAATCCTCTCCTACTCTCACTCTCCAATCACCCCCTCCCCATGACATTTGGAAATTATGTGCTTTTCAAAAAAAGTTTCTGCACCTTCCAAGTACTGGGCTGTGCTGAAGTTAAATTTCTCTCAATCATATAAACTGGACTTGACAGAGGCAGATTTCTCCCACATGCACTGTTTGTGCTCAGATTTCTTCGCAGGGTTGGGTCCAGAGCAATGGGAAGCGGCCTATTCATCTTCATGAGATGTCTCCAGCTGAGAACCCTGACCTTCTGAAGGAGCTGAATACAGTCTGAAACAACAGCTCTGAGACAGGTGGACTGCTCCACTCTTGCCAGTGGTGTCTCACCCACATCAGTGTCTGAACTCAGCTCCTCACCCATTTCTGCAGTATGCTCAGAGCACGCCTGCTCCAGCCCCCTAGACCAGACAGGTGTCCCTAGCTCATGTGCAGGCGGGAAATAGGCAGAGAGGCTCAGATACCCCTAGAAATGCAAGCCCCCTCCAGAATCTGCCTCACATGAAGGACAGAGAAAAGAAGGGTCAGACTGATGGCAGGGCAGGAGCCCCCCAGAACCTGGTGCACACAAGAGCAGGGACAAGTGCTCATACAGAAAGCCCCAAATCCTAACACACAGAGGGAGGCAGAAACAGCAAGCCCACCCAGCACCTGGCTCACATGAAGAGAGCCTCACCCCAGAACACAGCACAGTAGGAGCAGGGAAGTGGGACTGACAGGTGCCCTGGTCATCATCCTATTGGAAGGAAGGACACGGCAGGTCATAGTGGGAGTAGCAAGGTATGCGCCAAGCACAGACCAAATGAAGACCAGTAATGCCACACCTGAGCAGTAAGAACACAGCAGCAGGGATACGCTCCCCACCCCTGGGCCAGGATGGCGACAGTGACTGTAGCAAGTCAACAAGGCCCTGCTGCACCATTGCAGCAGGTCTGACAGAGAACCTAAATGCTGATGGGCAACTGCTCTCCTATTGGCACAATTACTCCACCTCTGCTAAAGGTGTTTGGCTCCCTATCATCCACATTGCACAGGGGCTCTTTTCTACACCCGAGTCATGTATATTACATCGACTAATGCGAGAGTGACCAGACAGTAAGTGTAAAAAATCAGGACAGGGCTGCAGGGTAATAGGTGCTTATATAATACAAAAATCCCAAATAGCCCCATAAAAATCAGGACATCTGGTCACCCAACCTAAGGAGTAGTATAGACCTAGCCTGTGAAATGCTGAGGGAGATTAGAGAAGCTATAAAAAACAAAAATTCAATAATAATGGGAAATTTCAACTCTCCCCGTATTGACTGGGTACATCCTATCTCAGGACAGGTTGCAGAGATAAAGTTTCTTCACGCCTTAAGCAACTGCTTCTTGGAGCAGCTAGCCCAGGAACTCCCAAAGGAGGAAACAGAATTCTTGATTTAGTCCTAGATGGAGCACAGGATCTGTTCCAAGCAGCAAATACAGCTGAACCACTTGGTAACAGTGACCATAACAGAATCAAATTTACTGTCCCTTAGGATGAATGATAGCAAAGCAGCCCATCACTGTAGCACTGAATTTCAGAAAGGGGAACTGCACAGAAATGAGGAAGTTAAAGAGACATTCAAAGGTACAGTGCCATAAGCAAAACCCCTGCAAGCTTCATGGAAACTTTTTAAAGACACCATTATAGCAGCTCAAGTTAAATGTATACCCCAAATCAAAAAAAACAAAAGAGGACCAAAAGAGTACCACCATGGCCAAACAACAAAGTAAACAAAACAGAGACAAAAAGTCATCCTTTTAAAAAAGGAAGTTGAATCCCACTGAGGAAAACAGAAAGGAGCATCAGCTCTGGCAAGTGGAACGTAAAGGACAATTAGCAAAGCCAAAAAAGACTTTGAAAACAGCTAAGACTAAAATGTAACAGCAAAAAAAAAAAAAAAAAAAAAAGCTTAAGTACATCAGAAGCAGGAAGCCTGCTAAACAACCAGTGTGGCCACCAGATGACTGAGATACTAACGGAGCACTTGAGGAAAAGAAGGCTACTATGAAAAAACTAAATCAATTCTTTACATCACAGCCGAGGACATGAAGGAGATTCCCAAAACAGCCATTCTTTTTAGGTGAGATCTGAGGGAGGAACTGTTACAGACTGAGTTGTCAGAGGTGGTTTTGGAACAAATTAATAAATTCAACAATCTTCACCCAAAGGATGTGAAGGAACACAATGAGAAATTACCGAACTAACTGTGTAGCAGATGACTGCAGGATCGCTAATGCAACACCAGTTTTTTAAAAAGGCTATCTAGGTGATCCTGGCAGTTATAGTCTGATAACCCTAACTTAAGTACCAGGGAAACTGGTTGAAACTACAGTAAAGAACAGAATTACCAGGCACACAGATGAACATGATTTGTTGAAGAACAGTCAACAGTTTTTATAAAGAGAAATCACACATTACCAATCCATCAGAATTCTTTGAGGGGGTCAAAAAGCAAGTAATCCAGTGGATGTATGTACCTGAAAGTTTTTGATAAGATCTATCACCAAAGGCTCTTAAGCAGGGGTCTCAAACACGCAGCCCGTGGGTCATATGCAGCCCCTAAAGCTATTTCCTGTGGCCCGCACTGACACGATACTTCCCAATATTTGCAACATGGTTGTAGGGAAAGGTTTCAGTGGTGCAGCCCTCAGGCTAACGTGCTAGTCCTCATGCGGCCCTCAAAGTGATTTGAGTTTTGCGACCCCTGCTCTTAAGCAAAGCAATCTGTCATTGGATAAAAGAGAAAGCCCTCTCCTGGATCAGTAACCAGTTAAAAAATAAGAAAAAAGGGCAGGAATAAATGGTCAGTTTTCCGAAAGGAGAGAGGTAAATAGTATCCGCCCAGAGCTCTATACTGGGGCCAGGACTGTTCAGCATATTCAGAAATGATCTGGAAAAGGGATAAACAGTGAAGCTGCAATATTGGCAGATGATACAAAATCATCCACTGTCCTCAAACCATATTTCCCCAACAGGGGCAGACTGGAGCAACGTGCCCGAATTTTCCTTTCTTTTCTTTCTTTAAAATTTCAGATGGTAGGTTTGGGCAGTATTTGAACTCTCAGCACCTGATAGGTTACTTTGATTCACTGAAAGTGACAGTCTCTGAGCCACCCCAGCCTTGGAATAAAGAGGCACTTTTCCACATACTGTAGTCAGCCTTTCTATCCAAATAAGATCAATTAATCCACTTAAATAACAAATAGGCTTGTGGGCCTTCTCAGAAGCTTACCTGGAGAAGTAAGCTCTTTTTGAAACAATGTTTGTTTTTGTTTTTTTCACATCCTCCGAAGGGCTAGTGCTCTTTCCCTCGGAGTGCTGTATCTTAGGAATCCCTCAGTCAAATGGCCCTAAATATAGCTCACTAATAGAACTCCAAGGCACACCAAATTTCAAGTAAATCCAAATAACTGTATAAGCTTTTGAGCATTAGAGTTGAGCTTAAAAAAAGGAGGCTGGTTTTAACCTTGCCACCCTGCTATAATAAACTATATCCATGAAGAAACAGTGTTCAATGTATACAAGTGTCTGAAATCACTGATAACCTATCAGAGGAAACTGAGGCAGAGATACAGGCTGCTCTGCACTAGCCAACCACAGTGCACAGGCTGATTTCAGTGTTGACACAAATTGGGAGCTCTGTGCAGTGAGTGCCCACTATAACACCCCATGTGATGGCTTCAAAATTCACACCAAACAACTGCTGTGCACACAGCCCTGCTCTACACCTAAAACTTAGGTTGGTCTACCTATCACCACAGCATGAACAGCTTCAGACTCAGAGCCGTAGTGAGGTTGACCTAGGCTCCGGTTTAGGTGCAGCGAGGCTGATGAAACTATCCTTTGGTTAACCAAGTTATCGACACTCAGAGGGCTGAATTAACTCCTCTGATGGGTAAAGCAGAAAGCATCTACACCATGGCACAGCAGCAGCTGTACCAGAGTCCCCTGGAGGCTTCCTACACTTGGAACACCCTAGTGGTGCATTTGGTGGGAAGGGATCTCCCATCAACAAAAGTAATCCATCTCTCCAAGAGGGGACAGCAAGAATTCTCTCAGTCTGGCACCGTCTCCACTGGGGCTAGATCTGCTTAACCACGTCCCTTCACCCATTAAGTTTTCAGGGCAAACCAGCCTCCCAGACTCTCTGGAATGCACAACTCCAAACAACACGTGCTAATAACATTGCGTCTACTTGAATCAATCTTTCTGAAGAGAGAGTCTATGTTTCTAGCCACCCTGGTCTTCCCTCTGCTTTCCTATAGTGTAGCAGTGACTGTATTAAAAGGCATTAGAGATAGGTCTAGTTGACACTAAAAAATTAGGTTGAAAAATTCAGTTGAGTCACTCAGCTGATGTGCAACATCCATGCCCCTGAGCCCTGCAGTTACAAGGAGCCAGCCCTGGTGAAGTAGCCAGACAGAACAATGCTGCCACTCGCCTCTTAGGGAGGTGATTATCTGCACTGACAGGAGGGGCCCTCCCACCAAGATAACAAGTAGCTACTTGAAGTGCTGTGGTGGCACAGCCGCGAAGGATAGCTGTAACCTAGGTAAAATGGGAACAAGAGGCTTTCACACAAGCCAGGTATGATCCTTAGCCCAAATGTGCCAGCTATTCACTCTGGCCTGCGAGCCTCACCAGATACCTGCCCGTGTTGTTGCAGTGTCCCACACCAACTTTCCAGATGTGATGCGCACTCCATGAACCTGTGCTGCACAGAGATGCATGGAGTCTTGAGGCTGTTCCCTCCCTCTAACTTTTAAATGAGGTAATTCAACAGTACCATGCTGACGACCAGCTGGGTTATATGGACGCAGTTCCAGCTATTTACAGGCCAAGACTTTACTGAGTTCTCACTCTCTCTAGTTGAAGAAAATACATAATACTTTTGGAAAGACTTGTCCAGGTTTCATCTGCATTGTTAAAGAACAGAATTCCAGATGGAAAGGCTTTTTGCATGTTAAAGCTGTAGGAAAGCTCCAGCAGTAATTACATTACAAGACCACATTGCTCAGAGCCTTATAACTTGGTCTCTCCGATACCACAGAAATTAGCATAACTGGAAGAGCTCAGATAATTCTTCTAAGAGAGACAGCGCAGCCTAGTGGACAAACACTGAACTGAGAGACAGGAGATTCGCCGCTGGCCTGTAAGGTCGTATTACTCAGGCAAATCCTTTCCTCTTGCTAGGCTGTCATATCTCCTTCCACCGTGTACTTTTCTTGTCTGTTCTGGCTGTGAGCGATTTGGGGCATGGCCTGCCTCTCACAATGTGCACACAGCACCACCAGAGTAGGGTCCCACCCCTGTGGGCCTCTTGGTGCCGCCATGATCTAAATGAATGTTTGTACAGACACAAAAGCACATTGATCAGACTGTTCACCTCACAATACTCATCTGAAGTACTTCAGGTTTGTCACCAATAATGAAATTCTGTAAGTGATTAGTCTAAGATGAGCACACTTGTTTTATGACTAAGCATGATCTCTCTCCAGAGTGGAGATCCACACACAGAACCTAACAAATCTTTTAAATCTATATACATGATGCTCACAGCATTGGTTTGGGCAGGATGACCTGCAGTTGTGCAGCTACCTCAGGACAACTATGCCAGGGCAAAACTCCCCCTGGAGACAAGCCCAGAGCACAAATCTTGAAGGCACAGTCTAAAACTATCCAGCTTCTCCACCAAGAACACGCTACAGAAATTCTACAGGTTTTAGGCAGCTAGGAAACAGTTAACCTAGTTTCATTACACACTGGAATCCTTTCAGCAATCTCCACTCCAGCCCTCAATTACTGTAATTCTTCACAAATTTACAGTCTTATTTCTCCAGCAGAGGAGTCAGGTGTTGGTCTGACTATTAAGCACTGCCAAGGCTCCAGCAATGACCTCATGAAAGGAAACTGAGGTAGTATAAATTGCAGTGTCTTGATGACAAGCACCAGAGCCAGGTGACCTGGGACCAGCTGCTACTGGGCATGGTCTTTCCCACAAAACCTAGGCAGAAGCAGCAGAAAGACTCTTCAATGTTTTCAACATATTGATTTCCTATTAAACAATATTCAAAATATTAATGACAAAGAATTCATGCTGGAGACTAAATAGCCCTGAGTAGCCAGTTACAAAAACAAAGCTGGTTCTTCTGTTAAATTCTGCCATGTTAAGCTTTACTTATGGTCCCAAAAATACCGGATCAAAGTGCCATAAGGTATATTCCTAGTGCATTATAATTACTGTAAGACGTTATCATTTTCAGTTAAAACAAATCAAATATAGTTGCAAGATTTTAGAGAGGGTTAATATTCTTAATTTAACTTAATATTTCAATGCCAGTTAAGTTAACTCTACTGGGACACAGGGGAGCCCCAGATTTAATCACCATCACCAAAACACTGAATTTCTAGATGGAATTCCCATTCCTGGTAATCTCACAAGACACTACCACCTATTAACATGGGGGAGGACATGGAATTTAAAATAAAGCCGGTGACCTGCCCATACAAGGCAGATCATTCTCTAGCAGTGATGGACAGAAGTCACACAGCGATTGGGACGTAGAGTACATGGGAGGCAAATGATGTTACCTAGCGCTATTTGAAATACACTATAAAGGAACACTGTGTATTAAGTCTGACATTGTCTTTCAAGTTAGGTTAGCACTGCCTGGTTTATCTTCAATCATTTGGAGCATAGTAAATTGATTTGTGTTGAGACAAGGGCTAGTTTTACAAATAAACAGAATTTAAAAGTAACGTGTTCAAACTACTTTTGGAGGAAGCCAAAACAACTTTTTGATGGTTTAAAGCGCTCTACAGCTCAAAGCACAGACCCCAAACTATGGCCAAACAGTAGAGAGAAGGTCACTGCCGACAAGTATGGTAGCACAGCCTTGCAGGACACATGTATGTTTCCGCCCTGAACAAATGTAATCCCCATGCACTAGTGTCTTGGGAGACAAAGGTTCACTGCAATTCATCAAATTAATATGGGACATCAAAATAATGGTCTGAGGCGAAAAAAAAAGAGGCTCCTACAGACATCAGCAATGTTATATAAATGTGCTAAGTAGATCATGCCCAGTCCTGCAGTTCCCTGTGAAACAAAGACTGAGCTAAGAAAGCTCAGACATTTAGAGGATTTATCAGTATGACAAACACAAGAAAAAAAAAAACAACAAGAAGAAACCCCCCAACTCTTAGTCATCTTCATTTTAAAACAGACCAGTTATTAAGCAGTGTTAACAGCTACACATATATAGTAGCCACCCTTCCTACCATCACTGTTTGCTGGTCATCTTTTAGTCTTGATGGAAGGAGGTTAACCCAGAGATTCATATGACCTAACCCATGCTGACAGCTCTGGGTGTGTCATTTCTGCAGCCATTACCCCATTGTCCGACCACTACAGTACAGTGCATCGTTACCACAGCATGGCAAGGTCAATCCTCCCTAGCATCGTGCACGAAGCAACCCTCGTGGTAAAGAAGCAGCAATGAAAGACTGCAGGCCAAGGGCAACTGAATGCAAGGCAACAAACCAAGGTTTTCAACACTGAGCGCCTATTGCTAGCGTCCTAAGTCCTTACACAGGTGTCTACATGAGTCACCTGACTTCTGAAGGGCCTGACCAGTGACAGGCACTTCTGGAAGACAGGTGACTTCTCTAGGTGCTGAATGCTAGGCTCCATTTTAGAAAGTCTTGGCCAAGACGACTTCATGCTTTAATGTCAGTTCAACAGAAGAGAACCTTTTATGTTGACAAAACTCTAAAAGCTCTATGGACACATTAACATGTATGACTACTGTAAACCTGCATTACATAAAGGAAGCAAACAAATATTCATGTTAGGCTCCAGCTCAGCAGTCCCATTCTGCCCGCCTGAATTTCCCAGTGGCATCTGTGTCCATGCACATGCTGCATCCCACAACAGAGGTGATTCCAGTACAGCAGAAAGTCAAATAACCCCAGTGAACTGTTTGTAACTCTCATGAACAACCTGCTGCTTGCAAAAGATGCTGTAGAAACAGGATCTAAAAAAAATTTCTTCATGCAGGGCAAGTATGAATCTTTCCTACACACGCACCATTAACTTCTGCTGATTTTAAGCTTTCTTTTTTTTTTAAAAAAGATTCTCACTATTGTGTTGTGATGAGAAGCATCCAAACATGAACTGAGTGCAAACTGATGCACCAGCACCTTCCCAAGCCTGCTAGCACACAGCTTCCATGCCTGCTCAGCAGCAGAGAGTGAAGTTAACAACTCAGTGGCTATTCAGGATCAGCCAGGTAGCAGGAAAGTGTCAAGAATAAGGCAGGTTATTGGTGCCCAGGAAAATGACAGGCAGTGACAAACCCAGGACTTGTTCACTGGAGAAATGGACTAAGATGACACATGGCAGTCAGAAGCAGAAAAGGACAGATTAGCAGAAAGCTCTGCCAGTGGTTTACTGAAACCCAGGATGTTCTGGGGGCAGAGAGAACAAAGAAGGCCCCTTCCTTGCAGCAGACAAGGGGTCGGAAGCCTTGAAAATCAGCACCCCCCCCCCATGGCAATAAAACAACATGCTGAACGCAAGTCAAATATAACAGCAATACAGCCATTCACAAAGCTCCTTACAGGGACCATGTAGTGCCCTCTCATTTGGGTGCTACTCCAGGGGTGCAGGCGTTTTAGCCCTCTGACTGCCAGCAGTTCGACTTTCCAAGCCCTTTGTGTAAAGGAGGCAATGTGATGAGGGCTGTATTAAAGGGTGGATGAAGACACACTAGCAGGCTGCACTGAAGAGAAATCTGGGCACAGACAAACTGTCATGGGTGGAGGCGGGAGACAAAGTGATGCAGGGATCAAAAATATAGAGTCTAAAGGCAGAGAAAAAGGAAAGCACAGACACTCACAATGCAGGAACACAGCCTTATCAATTGTTGGAAAGAAGATAAGAAGAGGAATGAAGGTGGATGGGGAAAGATAAAAAGCAAAAGACAATCTATTTTGGGAAAAGCCTGTGATATACAGGGAAGTAGATGATCACAGTGGTCTCTTCTGGCCTTAGAAGCTACCAAAACCAAGATACTGAACAGACAGCGGATTGAGGCGTGTTTCCATTGAACAGGCAACACACACTTCACAGCTGTTTGTTTCTTTAAGTGCAAAGAGAGACTGCGTGAGGCCCTACTGGCAGACTCTTCCAGCTGGCCAGAAAACTCAGTCACAGCCTGGTGCATGTCACCTAATAGCGCCCAGTCTGGTCTGTAAAGCCAACACGTAAATGAGGGTAGCTGGGTTTAGAAAGGCACCACTGGGCTGAATACTTCCACTACTTCATTTTGAACACACGACTGTGTTGCTAGTGGAACCTGTCCCCTCCACAGACACAGGCACAGTACAAAACATAGGCCATTTTCAAAACTAGCTCCAACACCTGTTTAGCTCTCCGTGAGTTGGCAGCGGTGGGGTCCTAGCTTAGATGGACCAGCTGGTGTTTAGGCACCAGGATTACACTCACTTTGACCATGGGTCGAAGACAAGCACTCAGAAACTTCTGGACTGGCAGGGCCCTTTCTGACAATCCGCTCTGACCCCCTGGAAAGCACAGCCCAGCAAAGAGCTTTTAGAAGAAACATCCAGCTTTGATCTAAAACTTGTCGGTGATGGAAAATTTGCCATGGTCTTTGGTAAGTTGTCCTAAAGGTTAATCATTCTCACTGCTATGCCATGTTTCCCGGTTGTATTTGTCTAGCTTCAGCTACAAGCCACTGGGTCACGTTACACCTTTCTCTGCTAGGCTGAAGAGCCCATTATTCAATATTTGCTCTCCAGCTTGTGTCCAAGAGATTGAAACAAGTTATCTGAACCAGCTGACTTTAAAATGTCTAAGTTTAGTAGCGGCATATGTCACATAATGCCAGCTGCCACCTATCTTGGGCCAATCAATGGTGCCAGAACCAGAGAAGACAAAGGGGCCCTGGCCCCTGCAGCAGCACGAAACTTCAGCAAAGAGCCTAGCATAGCAAGGGCTCACAGAAGCTGGGACAGCCCAGCAAGACCAGCAGCTTTCATTTACGTGAAAAATAAACAGTGTTCATCCAAGCAGAGGATGGGAAATAAGCCTCACAGCTCAGATGGTGCAGAGAATTAGACCCACTCAGCTGCGTGTCTCTGCAGAGTAGAATTCAAGTTCTGCCCCCCTCACAGATGCAGACAAGGAGGACGGTCATCTGCTCACATCAGACAGTTGACCACCACTTGCCATTTCTGCTGAAGAGGCCCAAGGAAAAGACATGCAATAGATCACTCCCCAGATGCACCACCAGAGATACACCTGGCTGAAGATGCATTTTCACACTCACTCATTAACTTATTTGAAAAGAAAATAGCTACCTTTGACAGCTAGAAACAATTGCCAGTATGGCTTGCATTTGTATTTTTAGGCTTCTTTCTACCTCACTACCTTAGAGGGTCTCTCAAGTGATTGCACGTGGGCAGATCAACAAAGTGCAGACCCTCAATGATGGTCTATGTCAAGGGTCAGTGCTGACTCCTTTCCTGTTGTACACCTACGTCAGTGGCTCACCTGACTCCATTCTGTCTGGGCAAGTCATTTCTGCTGATGAGATCATTCGTGGAGTGCAAGGCAAAGAGCTCCACCAGCTCAGCAACAGCCTTTCCACTGACCTCGAGACAGTGGCGGAGTATTTTAACACTGAAAGCTCCACCTATCACTTCCAAAGCTTGGCTGGTGCCATTCAGCTAAAACCAAAGCTGCAAAGGGACCACCTGACACCTTTTTCAGTCAGACCCAAAAAGAGCCCCTATCCAGGTACTGGGATGTAAACTGGGATGGGCAAATTTCAAGAAAGTGAAGGGCAGGCCTTGCAGTGGCAGAGGCAGGAGCAGCCAACACATTCCACTCAGGGTGTTGATGCTGGGCCCACGTATTGGGAGAGGAATGGTTGCTGTGCTTCAGCCAGATCACCACCACTGGGCCAGCTGGTGAGGAGTGGGGCTGGGAGGAGGGAACGGCTGTCAGGCTCCAGTAGACCCAGCTGGAAGACCTGGTTCCATGGGCTGTATGTGGCCTGTTGGCCACAGTTTGCCCATACCTGGTATAAACTCAAAATCTTAACTTTTAAAGCCCATGGGGGGGGGGGAACGTACGTGGAAGAACCACACTAGTCCAATGACTTCAACATCCAATCTGGGCTAGCTATGCACGCACACTTCAAACACAAGACGTGGCTTCCCTGACCAGTTAATGTTGTGCACCAGCCTGGGCAAGCAGCTCAATCAACTGCTGACTAATTGCCCAGTCTGGCACACACTCAATTTACAATTCAGTGAGATGCGCAAAGCTCAGGAGTACAACAGACCCATGGCCAACCTAAACTAATACAAATTAGCGAGGACCTCCAGAACCTTCCAAAGATGTAAGAAACCATACAAGCTTCTTCAGGAGCAGGGTAAAGCTCCTACAGGGGCCACATTCAGCCCTGAGACACACCAGAAAGAACTGACAGACAACACTAGCGTCCCAAACACACACCTCTTTGCGGACCTCACAAATATGCTCCCATACTTCAACAAACCCCATAAACAATGGTCCATACTGAACAGGTTAGAACAGTGCATGGCAGATGCTGTCATCTCTTACGCCTTTGGGAGGTGCAACACAATCTACAATGTGACTGTAGAAACCAGCAAACTGTGAACCACATTGTAAATCGGTGCTCGCATTGATCGCTGGCCAGTAGGATCTCAGTAACACCAAGCCCCTCCCAAAACCGCCTATTGCCTCACAGACCCTGTCGTGGTTATCTGAACATTGCAAATTACCCTTTTGAGGTACAAGAGATGTCGTTCCACAGATCATTATTTCTTTCAGTGCTAACATAAGGATGGAGAAATGATAAAATGCAGAAGAAAAAAGGCAGGACCCTAAGAATGTTTGTTTGGGGTCACTTACTTTTCCTTGATGTGGGGAGAACATTAGATGCGAAAATTGGAAAAAACTGAAAAAAGTGAACAAATTAACTTTTATCCTCTAATTGATCTATTAACTCCTCTTTCAGCAATTTTTTTTTTAAATTAAATCTCTCAATCAAAACTACATACACCAGCCAAAACACACAGAGAGGGAAGAAATATACACATTACATAACTGGTAAAGAAAAGTTTAAATCCAAGCAGAGTCCAGCTAATAAAGTTTCTATAGCACGAAGTAACTCAAAGGGGATCAATCCTAAGGCTTTGACTATCCACACAAGCTGTACTGTTTTAATATACGAGTGCAGGAAAAGTGACACACCTGCCTAATGAGCTCACAGTTATGTCACTATAACAGCGTGTACAGCACTATCCCTCATTGCCTTGAAAGACACACCAGAATAAGCCCTTTGGGATCCGTGTCCTGCAACCCCACTATACCAGCTGTACTACAACTATTTCAATTGAAAAATCTCTCCTTCTCAGATCAAAATAGTGACACAGGTATGAACTGTCTGTGTAGAGCCGGCCTAGAACACAGAGACACAAACACACACCCAAAGAACTTTAACAAGACTGCCCTCCTTCTCTAGCTTCAGGGCCTGACCCTGGAGACTAAAATCAATGGGATTTTTGCCATTGGCTAGGGCCGCATGAGCAAGTCCTGAGGTCAATGGCAGCTGAGGGCTGATGACATGACAGCATGAAGCCCTCAGCAACTGATGGGCTGAAGTTCTAATCAAAGCTGAAGAACCCAAACGGGAGTTCGCCTGTTGTAGCCACGACTGCAGAGCAGATGGCTCAGGGTTTTCACACATCTATAAAAGCACACGGTATTCAGCTCCCTTCAGCTCCACGGTGATCGTACCACCAGACAGCTAACATGCAACTGACTGACACTAACCTTCGAAAAGATACAGCACTACTTCAGTTCTAAAGAAGGGGAACACTGAACAGTTTACAGTTCTGTGACAAAATAAAGAACATGATAAAAGGCACAAGTGGATTTTAATTTCCATTTGACTAGCAGATAATTTTTATTGCTTTATCTGAGGCCAACGCTTAATATTTTTAGTATTATCTTTTAATTAGTGGGCCACACTCAGACACCACATGAGTATCTATAAACTGGAAAACAACAAACCAGTTGGCAGGGTTATTTTCAATAATCTGGACTTGCAGGTTCCCCAAGCTTCAAAATTCAAGCATCAAAACAATAAGACTTCAATAGAAAGGACATGCTATGGATGAAAAGTTCTTGGACACAAAGGAATAGGGGTCCAATGCATCGCTATTTCACCAGTTGTCATCTTCACTGTACATCCATGTTCTGGGGACTGGCTGGATCAGAGATCGGCAATGGGATACTGAAGTTCGCACCTCGGCATTACCCCAGTAACCAGAGATCCAACAAGCATCATGCAGCAACAGCACGACTTGGGGTTCTCAGTGCAGCTTCCTGGTCAACAGCACAAAAGGAATTCTGTCAAGTGGCACTGTGACAAGCAGCCACCAAGGCAAAGCCAAGAACTGAATGTCCAGGAAGACTGAGCCATAGGATACAGTCTCCCTGCATTAAGGATAAGAGAGTAGCAGCGGATGGACATGGTGATGCTTACACTTCCTGTTGCTGAAGGTACATGCTTTCAGAATAAAGATGACTTTGCTCTCCTGGTCTAGCAGCTTTATTACAGATAAATTTCTCAGAAGTAAGAAAAATGCATACAATATTCCCTGCATTTTCCCCACCTGCCTTATGGAAGAGTCTTCTCACTGAACATATGTTCCACCATTAGAGAATTCATCAACCATCAGCCACAGCCCTGCCCCTCTGCCTCCTTCCTGAATACAGAAAGCTAGAGTCAAAGCATGAGACCGGAAAGGATTGCCAGATTATCCAGTCTGCCCTCCTGCATAACCTAGCCCAGCACTACCACCCATGTGCTAAAGCAGGGATCTCAAACTCAAATCACCACAAGGGCTGCACGAGGAGTACTGAAGGGCCACATGAGGACTAGTATGTTAGCCCAAGGGCTGCACCACTAAAACCTTTTCATACACACAATATTGCAAGTATCAGTAAAAACAGTGTCATTGCAGGATGCAGGAAATAGCTTTAGGGGCCGCATGCGGCCTACGGGCAGTGTGTTTGAGAGCCCTGCACTAAAGCCAACAGTGGAAATCAGATCAAAGTACCACAGGCTATAGCAGACGACTCTGAAGTGCCACAAGCAGAAAGTAGGAGGGGTGGAGGAGGTGCACCAGTGCCTGAGGCACCCACCAGGGCACAGAAACAGTTAAAAGGGCTGCTAGACCCACATAATCCTGGAAGGTGATCCACAATCATATGCTGCAGAGGAATGCAAAAATTGCCAAGGCCACTGCAACTCTGATCTGGGAGAAAATGTCTTTCCACCTTGCACACGGCCATCAGTTAGATGAGGGGTGCCCAAAGTGCAGCCCGCAATGGCTTTTTGTTTAATAATACACTAAAAATATATATCTGTATGGTGCAAAAGAACCAGTTTTGGAATTTTGGGACCCATAGACCTGCACCAATCAGGCTCTGCAGCCCCATGTAGGAAAACTTTGGGAACCCCTCAATTAGACCCTAAGCACACAAGGAGAACCCACCAGCCAAGCAACTGACAGAGACCACTGGGTACCGCCTCAGAGCCCTGCTCCCCTACAGCCTTGCCAGTGCCCTTCGCCAGACATGGCCATCCCTGATGCTTCAAAAGGAAGGAGATTAAAAAAATCCCACCTAGATTACTTTTGCTGGGGGGGCATCCCTTTTTGAGCCCTGCCAGGGGCCAACTGAAAACCTGAAGCATGAGCTTTTATGAAAACAAAAACATCATAAGACTGCTACACATCATCACAACCAAACCTGTCATACAATCATGGTCATAAACTAGTCCAGTCTTTTCATAAAACAGATTAAGTTGTTGGCTCCCACCACTCCTATTGGTAGATTGTTCCAGAAACCAACTTCTAATTTCCAGCCTAACTGTGGTCATGGTCAGTTTAAACACTATGTCCACTTGTTCTTGTGCCACCACTGTCCTTCATAGCTCTTCACTCTCCCTCGTATTTATGCTCCTAATATATTTATAGAGAGCAATCATATCCCCTCTCAGCCTTCTTTTTATTAGACTGCACAAGTCAAGCTCTTCCAGCCTACTCTCATAACACCAGCCCTCACGTCCCTGATTGTCCTGGTAGCATTTCTCTACACCTGTTTGTGTTTCAGTTTATCTCCCCTGAATACGGGTAGCCAGAACTGTATGCTGAATTCCAAATGAGATCTTACCGATGCCTTGTACAAAAGCATATGTACTTTTCTCTCTCTCGGAAACATCTTGCCTGGGAGCTCCGAGGATCAGGTTTGCCTTTTTTTACAGCCCCGTCACACTGGTGGCTCACAGTCATCTTCCGATTGATGCAGACTCCCAGGTTTCCATCCTTCTGTCACTTCCAACTATTAAGCCCCCAACTTATAGCAGAAATTCTTACCACTAAGATCCTAATGTATGCTCTTGCTTTATGTACTAAGTTCCACTTTTTCTCTGAATTGATGACACCTACCACCTTTGGATCACCAACCAACCGCTTTGGGACACTCCTTTTCGTGACAAGGTCATAAATAAAAACACAGAGTAAGATTTGTCCCAAAATCGTTCCTTGAAGAACTCCACTAGTAACCTACTTACAGCCCGATAATCCATCCTTCAACACAACCCTTTGCCTTCTTCCCTTTAGCCACTTCCTTACCCATTGCTTGTACTGATCCCCATCTTCCCTAATTTAACTAATCATTTCCCATGTGGTACCATGTTACTGAAGTCGAAGTACATTACATCTACTCTACTTCCCTTATTCTAAAGGAGAATTCACTTTCTCTAAGAAGTTGATCAGGTTAGTTCAGCCTGATCTACCTCTGGTAAACCCATGTTGCATTATATTCCTTTTACCTCTATGAATTTAATTATTTTTTCCTTCACAAATTGTTCTAAAACCTTATATGCTACTGAAGTCAGACTGACAGGTCAGTAATTGCCTGGATCACTCTTCTTCCCTTCTTTGAACATTAATATGACATTAGCAATTCTCCAGTCATAAGATACTACCCCAAAAGGAATAGTTTTATTAAAAATCCTTGCTACCGGACAAGCAATCTCATGTGCCAATTCTTTCAATACTCTGTTATGGAAATTATCCAGTCTCCTAATTTGAGCACATTAGGCACTTTAAGTTCCAGTTCCATCTTCCCTGATGTTAAGAAAAAAACACCCACTTTTCAGTATCAAAAATTTGCATAGATCCAACATGAAGGCTGCATAACTAAATATGAAAGTTGAGAAACAGAAAAAAAATGAACATTCACAAAGCAACATGAACTTGGCTTTGTACACACCTGTATATATCATACACGTGCAGTGCAAAAACCAGCAATATTATTAAACTGCAAATTTAACCAGAGAACCAGGAATAGAGTACATACATATAATGCAGCCAAAAAAGCGTTGCTGCTCAGGCCATAACTTCAGCATCCCTTGACCCCAAACGATTTTACACTTGCAACCGTAAAGTCATATTAGCACAGCTTTCAGCACACACAAAATGCACCCTAGGAAGTTAAATGTTCAACAGACTATTTAAGGAAAGTTTGTAAGGTGCATGTGTAGTTTGAAATGTACAATACATTTCATATTTGCTAAATCGAGCTTTTTTCCCCAAAGCAAAGGCTCTAGGCCTCAATGAGGGTTATGCTCATGCCACATTTTAATTTAAAAACCTCCATTGTATCCCTTTCAGAAAGTGAAGTCAGCAATGTTTACGTCACCCATACAAACTCACCCTAGTTGGTTTACTTCTAGAACCAAACAGTAAGCAACATGCCATGGGGAATACCAAGGCCTTGGGTATCAATTTCTGCAAATTTAAGATTTAATTTTAAAAAAGATGAAGCTCCTAGACCTTGTGGTTGTGAAGGTAACTTCATAATCGGACAATGAATTTACAGACAGCCGCGGTGCTGCTGCAGAGTAAAAGGAAAGGCGAGTGAAATTAACAAGACTCTGGCCTCTCTCACTGCTCCAATTCAGAAATCTGCAGACAACTGGGACACTCATCCAGAACCACCTAAAGTTCAAGCGGCTGTGTGCAAAAACAAAAAACAGGGGCAAGGGCAACATTAATTATCTACAGAGAAGGAAGACCAGCAACATCATAAAAATCCCTCCCTGCCCCTTTCTGCAGCAGCTATGCAGCTTGGGGCAGAGTAGCAGCCGATTTCTTTTTGTTGCAGAGGACAGACCATTTCCTTCTTTCTTCCAACAGCCAGAGTGGGGCAGAGCACTGAATTTAAAAGATGGAAGTGCCAACAAAACCCTAAGGACAACACTCTGCTAGATATCCTACCTTGCAGAGTTGGACAGGTAGCTAGATTTTTCACCAGGACATTGTCCCAAGACTAGGGTTACCAGATACCAAAGCGTGGACAGAGGGGACAGGGAAGTATGAAAAGGAGGACATTGGAGGCACAGAGAAAATGTACTATTAATGTAATATTCTGCTGTTTTTAGGGGGTCCTGGAATGTTTCCCTCTAAAAATAGGGTATCTGGGGGCATTCCAGCATACTTGAACCCCTCTAAGTAAAAAGCCAGACAAAATCACGTGTTTTTAAAATGCCTGCCAGACAGAGGACATGAAGGCAAAAAGGAGGCTATGTCTTGCCTGCCATCTGGCAACCCTACCCAGGACAGATCCAGCAGTTCTCCACTCAAAGCTCTAGTATCAAACAACTGCGGCTACTAAATTCCAAAGGGGCAGCCATGTCAGTCTAGTTCAGCAAAACCAACAAGGAGTCTAGTGGCACTTTTTAGACTAACAATTTTATTTATTGAAAGCTCATGTGATAAATAAATTTGCTAGTCTTCAAAAGCACTACTAGACTCCTTGTTTGTCTAGCTCCTATGTGTCTGATAACATTTTGAAGTTCTACTTCCCCTTCGCACCCAATTCAAGAACTTGTACATGCTCAGATCAGCCAAAAAAGGAGAATGCCAGCCTCTCTTCCTTCTCCCCCTCCCCACCCCATTCAATATTTTGGAAAATTATGAGCCTATGAGAACATGGGAGAGTTATTACTGGAAGCTACTTGCTATGCTAATTGTAGCCATCACAACCGAGTGCAGTGAGGTTTGTTACTTTTTAAGTTAAATAATTTAAGTTCCAGCAAAGAAATGTCAGTGGCCAGTCTCAAATGAAGCTCACAGGTGTCCAGCATCATGCTCTTTTATCAAAGCAACCTGGAAGTGTTCTCAGACTATTAAGAATAAACAGAAAACAAACAAACCCAAAACTGTTCTGCCACAGTAGAGATTACGTCAAGACACATTCCACCCACCCAAAAACGTCGAAAGGATGCCAACAAGGGAACTCTCCAACATTCCTTGCCACCTTTCTGCTGCCTAACGTGCTGCCGCTGCTAACGTGTCCCAAGAGGCATTCACCTGTCACCTGCACATACCAAAAATTAATAGGTACCCAACTCATCCCAACTCTGTCTGCTCCACTCACACACTCCAGACCCCAGTTCTCCACCTTCCAGCCTGCCACTGTGACATCACATTTCTCCATGTGTCAAACTTCTGACATGCTACAACACACGCTCCTTTCAGCCTTGGCAGCTACTGTTCCTTGTGGAAGTCCTGACACACACACTGTCCCCAAACACAATACTTCTCCCATCATCCCTCCAGAGCATCTTGGGAGCTCACTAAGGCTCACCAGTCTGCAAGAGGAAGCAGCAGTCAGGGGGAAAGAGATCAGAACTGGGGTTTGGCGGAAGAGTCATCTTGGGGAAGGGCACATGGAGGTGGGCGCTTCCACAGGTGTGACTGAGCCCCCTCACTTCCCCGCCAGCCCAACCACCAGACCCAAAAGAGACGATCACAGAGAGGACACCAGCTAACACAATCATGAATGAATATACCGAATAATCCTGAATGTTTAATGCCATTTCATGCTCCACCACTGCAAGAGGCAATGGTTATTTCCACATGCCCCACAATGCCTCCTTCCCCAGATGCATTCTTCATCCCAAGCTAACACAGCACAAGGCTCTCTCTCTCTCTCTCTCCCGGTTATGCCACAGTGTAAGGTTTCTGAGTCTGCTCCTCCTTTGACCTAGAGCTCTGGTCCTTTAGCTCAAAAGAGCACCAGTTCAAAATCAGAAATGCAGGGCTCATTTCCCAGTAAGTGATACAGCTGGGGCATCATCACGTATTACCTAGCCACCGAAGGATGACAGAGTCACACTGTTAGCTTGAACAACACTCACCACAGCTGGGGAAGATTGTCTGAGCTGCAGGTGTCCATAGGCAGGTAAACCCCCATACCCATCTGCAGGGACTGAACCTCAAACAGCTGAAAGTACAAAGGCTCTGATGTTCGAGCTAAAGGATTAGGACTCGACTCAAGCTACTATCTAGGAGCAAGGAAGACGTCTGGATTGCAGCTGCCATCTCCTGAAATCATGCTGCCTGGCAGTCTGGTGCACTGTGTCGTCCCTAAACCCTCTGGTCCTGCTGCTGAATAACTCCAATGCTGTCCTCTACTGAGAGTCACAGGTAATCATGTCAAACTTGAGCCATGATACTGTATCCATGCCAACATTACAAACATTTAAAAAAAAAAAATCAATCAAATCAATCAATCAGAACTTGTAAGGTATCAAATATTTATGAACTGGGCTCCTAGCAAGGAATCACATGTAACTGCATGCCTGACTGAACTAATAAATTTTCGAAAGGGATCCACAGAAAAGGTCAGACACTAGAAACATTTTAGTCACATGGCACTTCTTAAAAATCACATTTAACGTTTTATTCACCACAAACTACTACAGAAAATTCAAGCAGTTCAGAAATCACAAATATTGGCAACTGATCCTCTAACTCAAGGCTAACTTTTTATAGACCCTTTTCACTCCTGCTAAAATTGACATCCTGCCACATCCTTAACTGCAATGGTGTTACTTCCCCATTGTCAAATGACTTAACTCCCATCTCCCCAAGCCAACAGTGCACAGCACAGTTCAGATAGATCAGCACACACAAGACTAAATTCACAGCACCTTTCCCAGAGCTAACGTGCACTGTCAATTTTCACTTTTTTTTTTTTTAAATTAATTTAAAATAATTCCAGGTCCCAGACCTACATCTGAGGGCCCCCTCTTGCCATTTTTGTCATTTTTTACAATTACATGCTTTAAAAACATCCTCATTCCTGTGTTAAGGACTCACACAAACAAAGGGAACTGACTGATGGACTATACAAGAGAAACGATGGAAGTGAATATATGCAAAGTGCTACTGAAGAGTTTTCTTCTAATCTTTCAGTGACAGTTACCTTAGATGTGATTTATAACAATGCAGAAGTCTGATTTCTATGTTCATGTCCCTTCAACTACTTGGAGTTACTTCAAGACAATGTCACTTGGATTCTCCTTGTTCTTCACCAGTTCTAATTCAGAACTCATTAGGTTTAAAATAAACAAAAAGGCTCCATCTCTCCATTCACCCTACAGATCTAAGTATATTTCTGACTGTATTTGCTTTATTGGTGCTTTTTAAAGAACGTCCCATTTATATGGCAGAAGTTAGAAAAACAAGAAATCACAGAACTCCTGCTCATACAATCACCTGTCTTAAAAGAAAACCAGAAGTTCTAAACCTCCCTCTGAAAATACTCCACTATGAGTTTCAAAGGGACCTATTATACTAAAGCAGGAAAGTAGCAAATGCATGCGACTTGGGGGGGGGGGGTCAAAATATTTGGGTTTTGCACTCCATCTCTGAGATCACTGTTCCATACACAAAACTTAATCTCAATTCTAACATTAACTAAACTAACATTAATCAATCTGAAGTCAGAAAGAGTTAATAAGGACAGAATTAAAGTCATGCTCAACTACACGAAATTTTAAACAGCCAGTTTTAGAAGAGATGTTCTAGAAGGAAAAAAAAAATCAGCTGAACAACCACCATTGTAATCAAAGAAATGGTGTCCAACGCTGTACATTCAACTAAAAAGAGCTTTTCCCATAATGTCACTAAGGCCTGTCAAACTTGTTATTCTAAGTAAAATGTAAACTATACTGAGCTATTCAGTACTTAAATTAGTACGGTATAAATGGAATATATCTTGCTGTGAGAGAATTTCTCTTTTAGATTACAAATACGTGGCTAAAATGAGAATACAGGTAGAAAGAACATAGTACAGGGGTTGCCAACATTTGCCAGCCCCACCCCACCCCGAGCCCTCTGCAGGTGCCGGGGCAGGGCCCGAAAGGGACAGGAGCCGCTTGCTCCTTCTGACCTCACTCCCCAGCTTGGAGAGTGGGGCCAGCAGGGGACAGGAGCCACGCAGGAACCAGTAGTGACAGTGCAAGGCATGAAATTTATATAACATTTAGAACAATAACACTTTACTGTGATACTCTAGCAACTTTCACAGCATGCTACTTCACAGTAAGAATGAGCTCCCATCACACAGCCATTTCAAAGAAAGTGTCAGATCTTCCAATCCAGACAAATTTCAACCTTAAAGGGGGCCTTTGAAAGAGGCAGAACAAGGATAGTGACGTGAGGACGGCATCTTCTTTTCAGAGCACACATGAACAGCAAGCATGTTGCCTGTTTTCAGTACAGAAAGCCAAACCAATCCAAAAACTACACCAAGGGAAAATCGGAGCTGAAAGGGGGAACTTATGCTGTGAATCTACATAAAAACTTTCATCTCACAGACATTGTGTTACTAGAATAATTTAAATGAATATGTACTCCTAATTGTTCATCCTACAAGAAGGATTTTACACTTGAAGATTCTGCTAGATATCTCTGCAATAGCAGTGTATTTAGCAAGACGCTAATGTAGAATGAAGGAATTACAAAGAAAAAAAAAATCACCGAACACAAGCCACGTGTTACAGAGAAGCAGCAGCAGCAACTCCTATATATTGGTTCTATTATAAAAACTATGGTTACTTTTCTCAGAAGAGCTTTCACTCCTCCATAGTTTGCAGCAGGACTCTAAAGTTTAGCAGGTGTTCTGGAGGTGTGAGAGGCGCTTTCTGCGTGAGAATCCTCTCAAATCCAAGCAAGGTACAAGCAGCTGAAAACTGCCATTGCTCATCCATGTTTCAAACACAATATAGGCAGTTTTGGCAACAGAACCCCTCCCCCCCACCTCACCCCTGTGCTCTATCATCACAGCAAATGCACCCCAGATGTCTCAAGTGGGGTGCAAATCACTAAATAACTCAGAATTAGCGGAGACTCTTACAAATCTGGCCATGGGTCCTCCAGCAGCTTAACAACTCCTGTCTTTCACCAAGCAGTGTGACAATACATTCAGTAATGTTAGTGAGGACCAGACAGGACACTAATGAGCACCACAGAAAAGCCTATGAAGAAATCAATAATTCTGCATTTAGCTCAGGCCCCGACAAATCTGTGTTTCTGGTCACCATGGTGACCAGTTTTAGCAGTCTGTCACCTAACTCCACTGCAGAAAAGTAATGGAGGAGCACCCTCTGGCAACCAAAAGTATAATTGCTGGTGCCTAGCTGTGAGACAATTTTGTCCATCCCTGATTTAGCCAGGGGTTGGATACCATGCAGCAAACAAAAGACCAGGCCAGACACTGAATGATAAGGAACACTGAACTATTCCCTGAGCACTGAGCACCCTGTACTCTGACCAAGTCCTGTGGTAAACAGCATGAGGCTCTGAGATATAAGAAAGTACCAATGAATGCACCCAAAGGTTGCAGAGGTGATCTTAAATCCTGCATTTCTTAAGCGCTTAACTTGACAACGAAAATAACCTTCTTTTAGCAGTTTTGTGTTCTTAATATAATTAACTTTGACAGAACTCTAAACATGAAGAGCAAAATAACATAAAGCAAAATTTGAAAGAAGGACCTTTTTTTTTTTTTTTTTACAAGAACAAACGTACTGGCCCTGAAATGCTCTGCACACATACTGAAGAAAGCAATGCTCACTGATCTGCAGAGATACACCCATGTACACCACACTGCAGAATGAGAGCCAAACTGTCTATATCAGCGGTCCCAACTCAGGGCCAAAAGCGGCCCGCAGCTCCGCTTCTGCTAACTGCAGAAGGGAGCTGTTGTCTGAGGACCCAGACGGAGCACACTTCCATGGGGCTAAAAGTCTGATGTAGGCTCCTTACCGCAAAGCCAAGCAAACGGGAGATCAGTGTTTCCCTCCCTCTGGTTGTAGCATGGCAAAGTGCTCCACTTGGGCCCATAAGCACTGGGGTCCCTACTGGAGCCAGAAAAAAGGGAGCCCTGACCTCCCTTTGGTTGCAGAAAGGAGCCACTGCCCCAGGATCCAGGTGGAGCATGCAGGGCTACAGGACCAATGTGGTTTCCCTGTTGCAGCCAGGGAGATAGGAAATCAGCAAGGAGGCAGCTGAACTCTTTCCACCTGGCAGCAGGAGGAGGCCTGATGGTGGAGACCAGTGACCCCTTACAGTTGCAGCATTACATCTGTGGCCCTCAAGCCACTGGTCTGTACTATTCCCACTGTGCTGTATCCTGATTTGTACGATTCCCAGTGTGCTCTCCCCAGATCCACTCAACTTGCCTAGACCAGAACAACTGAGCAGAGACCATCTGAATTTAGTGACTGTCATATATTAAAAGAGCAAAAATACAGCAGCAGAACACAGACTTACAAGGCCACCCATTTTAAAGTGAAGCAAAGAGCTGTAGTCCACTTATAAGCACCACACAGGGAAGGGAAAACACCGCAGCCAACACCATGCCTGCTGAGCTGACTTCACTGTGCCATTAGCTCTGAAGTTCCCTTGCAACACTAGCAGTCACTGCTGTGGATAAAAACAGAACTTTGGTCTGGTCTAACATTCCCTTCATGTTCAAAAGAAGTGAAGTAAGAAAGGTGGGCACTTCTGCTTCACCCCTAACTTGAAGGCAGCAACCCCTTGCCCCTGTGACATACACAGTACGCAAACGGAGCAGAGAACTAATAACACATCATCAGGTAAAATGGTACACACTTTCTAATCTCAACTAATCAACAAAAACTTAGCACACACCACAGTGTCTATTTTTAAATATGGCTATTTTCCCCCACCCAAAGTCCAAATCTTGTCCCATCAATTCCACTGGAGAAGTCACGGTCATTTTGGAAACCACCATCCCTTTGAAAGGGAATGCCCAATGCTCCACTTAAGAAACTTCTGAACACACGCACAAATGAGTAGCTCTACCTTGAAACAGGCTTTACTCCTAACAAAACAGGAAGTCTGAGAAGCTGAGGGCATACTCAAAAGCAGTTGCCATTATGAACAAAACTCCCTGCAAGTTCTTATACGACAGGTAGCTCTGTCCTTGGGGGCCACGGTTGAAAGGGCTCACAGAGTACCCATCTCTGAAAAGCAGCTCGAAAAACAGCAGTGCCAGGGGCTCCTGATTGTTAAAGCTTTCAGCATATCCAAAGAAAATGAGCTCCAATTACACGTCAATAGGCGGGGTGAGGCATTAACTGCTAATACCACAAACTCACCTTAGGATCTGAGAAGCAAGCTTGGTTATTTCTACCTGATATAATTTATAATGATAAAGACACTACAGTTAACTAGTCTACCGGGAACACGATGCAGACTGAAATCCAGCTTCCCTTTCTGGGACTGCAAGCTAACTAATGTAAACTTTCAAGAACTGGCTTTTGCCAATAAAAAGAAGTAGGTAATACCTCCACAATACACAGAGAAAGATGACCTGTTGATTCAAAGGGTGCTTTGGTTTTTCAACACTATTTTTCCAAATACAAATGGTCTTTTAAACAGCACAAAATTATTTTAAGGATTCAACCAGAATACAGCAAACAGGACTGCATTTTATTAAAAAGCTACAACTTTGAGCCTCCTGTTTGTACATAAAAAATATTAAAAATCCAGTACAGAACTAAACCAATTTGATTTTTGTGCCATTCCAAATTCTGCAGTGCCTTAAAAACAAAACAAAAAAACAAACAAACAAAAAAAAAAAACCAACCTCACTGATCTACAACTCACTGCTTCAGCGCCAAGTGCTGTTGCAAATACACCTCTACATAGCTTCTGTTTACAAAATGAGACTCCTCCCATTGCTGCATCACTGAACACATCTGCGGTAGGTACTCCTTTGCTTTTCAGAACAAAAAAAGTTGCAGTTAAGTACAAAAGACATAGAGCAGCAACAGGATTTCCCCGAAGACATAGAAGGATAGCAGCCCGCATGATGTTACTTTCACTAAAACCATGCATCACATTCTGAAAGCTTCCTTCGCCCAGGACTCATTGCAAGAACTGGGTCTAAAACAGCATCACAAACAGATCAAACCGAGTTCCAAAGGGGCAGCTGTGTTAGTCAAGTAAAGCAAAAAAAGCAAGGAGTCTTGTGGCACTTAAAGACTAACAGATTTATTTATCGCAGGAGCTTTCGTGGGAGAATATCCCACTTTGTGAGATGCTTTGAAGAAGATTAAACTAACATTCCTACTTTTCAAACTTATCCTTTTTGATGGGTACAACAGACCTTTCTGAAAGCACTCTCCGTCTTTAAACCAATCTTAGCAGAACCCTCAGAGGCTTCTGAATTCGCAACTCCCCTTCCTACACCAAAGAGCACAGACCTAAACCTGGATCAATTCTCAGGAGTACTGCACACACGTACAGCATGCAACACTGCAGGATCTGTTCTGAAATGCAAAAAGCACTTCGGGATGGACGTTGTCACATTAAGTCGCCTCCCTAGGAAATATTTAAAACTTAGACAGAAGACATGCTTCACATGGGGGGCGAGGGAGTTTTAACTCGATGCACTTCAAAAAATAAAAAGTATGTCGTGCAATTTCAACAACATGTTACTGCTGCAGTGATGGTCTCTAAAACATGTACTTGGAGTTGGGTGGCACATGTAAAATACAACTCAACAAAAAAGCAGCACACAGCCAGCTACATGGGAAACACTAAAGGAGGGGTCTGAAAATTGACAAAGTGATCAAGAAGCTATAACCAAAAATAATGGGATTTTTTTCTCTGAAATATCTGGTCTAGGAATTATTTTGGGGGAAACTCTATAGCCTGTGTTGGTTGCGGCCCAATCAGCACACAGCTGTGGCCCACATGACAGCCCCAGGGCCACTCACCAAATATATCTGATGCAGCGGCAGCAGCCCACGTAACACACCCAGGGCCATAACTACGGCACAGCCGATGGGTCTTTGCCCCGGGCACGCTGGAGCGGCTCAATGGAGCCGCTCTATTAAAAGGTGCATTTTGTGGCACCGGCCCCAAGCACCCCTAATGGCGAGGGGTGCCTTCCGATCGGAACGTGCCCCGAGCGCCGAACCGCCACATTATGGCTCTGAGCACACAGAAAGCCGCACGCGTGACCCATGGCGGTAAACAGGCTAAGAAGCCCTGGATGAGATGATCACAATGATCCCGCCTGGCCTTAGAATCTGTGACATCAGAAATAAAAAGTTTAGCCTGCACAGCTGGAGAAATTTCCTGATAGTGAGCTCTGGTAAGCCGTGAAGCAGCCTCCCAAGCGATGTGGAGAAAATCCAACTGCCTGGGTTACTTACAACTAGACTGGGCAGAGCACTAAAAAAATGTACTGTGTGGAAGCAGGCTGCACGTGTAAGGGGTGGGGCAGACAGCTCAATCCCTCTCTTCCATCTTCGGCTTCTAAAGTTTTAAAGAAATACAGTGTAAAAAAAAAAAAAAAAAAAGACTCATTGTAAGGAAAGGTCTCCGAAAAAGCTATTTCTAAGCTTGAAAACGACACCCTGTGGAGAAAACCCGCATCGGAGGCCAGAAACTACAGCCCGCCAGCTCGTGGGGGGCGAAGGCCTGGGGAAAGGAGTGTCCGGCTCGGAGAGGAGGGCGGCACCGGCAGCCTCTGCCGGGGGCAGATGAGCCTGGCCGGGCTGCGCCGAGAGCAAACCCGGCTCTCCCCGCGCCCCGCGATCAATGAAGCCCTCGCGGCCAGGCCCGGGGCCATTTTCCATCCGTCCCGCTCCGCCGCCCGCCGCCCGGCCCCGGCCCCGCCGCTTACACGCTGCGCTGCCGCCGGGGGCCCGGCCGCCTCCGCATCCTCCTCCCCGCAGGCCGGCGGCTCGGCTCGGGCCCGCGCCTGCCCCAGCGGCCCGGGGCCGGGGACCGGGCGCAGCTCGACGCGCTCCGTCCGGCTCCCCGCCCCGGCCTGGCCCCGCAGCTCGGCGCGGATCGCCTCCGTCCGCCACGGCCGGGCCTGCTGCGGCTCCTCGGCCGAGTCCGAGTCCGAGTCCTCCGAGTCCGAGTCCCGATCCGCCTCCGGCTCCGGCACCGGGCAGCCTCCGCCCGCCGCCGGCTCCTGCGCGGGCCCCGGGCCCGGGCCCGGCCCCGGCTCGGGCTGGTCGGCGGCGCCGCTGAGGTACTCGGCGCTGATCATGGAGGCCAGGTCCTGCAGCCGGCGCAGCGGGATGTAGCAGGAGGCCGGGTCCTGGCCGCAGCCCGCCGCCGCCGCGCGCCCGTGCGGAGCCTCAGG
>ML682007.1:860486-1009363 GCA_007922195.1 Podocnemis expansa
GTCCCCGCCGGCGGCCGAGGCCTCCGCTCCGCTCACCCCGCAGCAGCCAGCCCGACGCGCGGCACGGCGCGGGGCCGGGGCCGGGGCCGGTCACCCGCGGGGCCGGCGGGGCGCGCCGAGGGAGGCTCGGCCTGCCGGGGGCACGGCCAGGTGCCGCCCGCCGCGCTCGCCTCGCCTCGCCTCCCGCCTGCTCCAATGGCTCTGGCGGCAGCGTGCCCCTTCCCGGCCGCCGGCGTCTTTCCAAGGGCTGCACGGAGACTGGGCTCCGCTCCCTGGGGGCCTCAGGCTCCCGCTCCACCCCCAGAAACGTGCAGAGCAGGGGCCGGGGTCACGCCGGATGCTCGGTGCCACTGCGGCCCGTGGGCCCGGCTTAGCCTCCCTTCGAGGCGAGGGCCGCCCAGGGACCAAGGGGGGAATAGCCCTGCCGAGCAAACCTCCCCACCACTGAAAACTCCCAGCCCAAGGCTGCCTCTGCCCCCTGCTCTCCCTCTCTCCTTTTCTTCCCTGCAGCAGGCCTCCATTCCCAGCCCCTGCGGGGCTTGGGTCGCACCCCAGCCGCTAAGAGCCTCGCTGAGTAAGTGGTTAGGGTGACACAGTGTCCTCAGGGAGTCAGAGGCGTAGGGCCGCTGGAGTGCACTCTCCCGAGTCGCCGTTGCAGGCTCTGCACACACTCGGGCAGACATAACTGCATGTGTTGCACAGCTCACATTTAGGGGGCTGCCACGAGGGTCTGGGGCTTTTTTAAAATTTAAAGCTGGGATTCTAGAGCATCTGGATGTACCACCTGTACTTCACCTAGATAAGTACAGTAGGCATCATCCGGCCACCAAGAGCAATGCGTGATGCTCCTGATTTAAACTGGAAGTTCCTGTGTCTCCGTCCTTCCCAGAGCTTATGCCAGCTTGGACCCCGTACAGCAGGGGTCTCAAACTCAAATCACCAGGAGGGCCACATGTGGACTAGTACAGGGCCACACAAGGATTAGTTCAGTAGCCCAAGGGCCATACCACTGAAACCTTTCCATACAATGATATTGCAAATATCAGTAATGAGGGTGTCATTGCAGGCTACCGGAAATAGCTTTAAGGGCCACATGTGGCCCACAGGTTGTGTGTTTGAGACCCCTGCTGTACAGAGTGGAGCAGGCTAGAGGCCTGTGTAGGTGCTGAGGAATTGCAGAGCTTCCCCTTCCCTCCTCAAGCCTTGTTGCCAGCTCTCTCTCTGTCATTTTGTATGGCACCAAGGCTTTCAGCCCCTTTGTCATCTGGGGCTCCCTGTCCATGCCCCCTCTCACAGGCTCCATGACTCACTGGGTTTCTCCTTTTGTTCTTGCCCCTTCTGCCTTTGGCATGGTTTTCTCCGGCCAGGTCCCTCCTTCCAAGAAGATGAAGGGTTAACCTTGGGTGCAAGCAGCAATTAACCCTTTGTTCACTAGGTAGAGCCTCTCACACACATTACCACCTTTGCTAAAATCCACACCTCTGTCATGGTTTGCACTGAGAGACAAGGCGAGGGGGCTGGTCTCATCTATTGGATCAACTTCTACTGGTGCCAGAAACCAGCTCTGGGGCTGAAACAGCGCACTTCTTCAGGGCTGGGCCTGTCCTCCGTCACAGCTAAACGCAAGGTGGAATGGACTGTTCAGTGTATGCTGTGGCCCACGGACAGCTCTGCAGTCATAGGATGGAAGGGGGCGGGGGGTGCAGGTTGTAGTTAGCTGTAAATCCAGCGTCTCTGTTCAGTCCAGGATTGTTGAAGTTACCAACCTGAGCTCCCAGGCTCACCTTTTGAAAGTGCAGTGCAGGTCCCCTTTGAGGCTGAGGACTGTGGTCACAACACAGAGTGTTGGCTGGGTGAGAGGAGTTCCCCGCGAGTGATGGCGTGTTTATCTTTTATCAAACTCCACAGCAGGGGTCTCAAAGATGGGGCCCCTAAAGCTATTTCCCGCAGCCTGCAACAGCACTATTGTTTACTGATATTTGCAATATTGTGTGAAAAGGTTTCAGTGGTGTGGCCCTTGGGCTAATGTCCTCATGCAGCCCTGTACTAGTCCTCATGTGGCCCTTTGAGACCCCTGCTCGAGAGCGCAGTAAGCACCTGGTTGCACCCACTTTGTTATTGGGGCATTCAGTGCACTGCAGAAGGTGCATCCCTCTGCTTTACTACCTGTGCTAGTTGCTTACACTATGCGCTCTGTTCCACTTGCATTTAGCTGGGACCCTGGGAGCCCCTCTTTCAGTCCTGAGGGAGAGCTCCATACAGCTTCAGTCTCTCCCACCAGCAGAGGCAGCCTTAGGCAATTGGGGGCCCTTTATAGGGCTCCTGTAGGCCCCCAATGCTGCCCCCACTGCCACCCTAACCTTCCCTCCCACAATCCCAACTCCCCGGGGAGGGGGGTGCAGCCCCCCCGGGCCAGAGGCTGCACCACCCGCCTGGTCTCACTGCACCAAGGATGCAGCAGTGCTCCTCGTGTACACCCAGCCGGCCATGCCTCCCCAAGGGGAGGAGAGCAGCCAGCACAGTGCTGTGGCTGGCCGGGAGTAGGGCCCCCTGGAGTGGCCCAATCTGGAGAGTTGGAACCGCTTCACCCCTGGCCACCCCAGGCCTGAATAGAGGCTGCCTGGCTTCCAGGCCCTGGATCAGGCCTGGGGTGGCCAGGGGTGAAGCGGCCCAAATTCTTCGGAGCGTGCTGCTCCAGGGGACCCCACTCCTGGCAACCGCAGCACCACGCCAGCCGCTCTCCTCCCTCCCCCTGGGAAGGCACGGCTGGCTGGGGGTAGGTGGCGAGCACTGCTCCAGCCCCACTGCAGAGACTCCAGCTGGGCAGGCAGGTGGTGCAGCCGCTGGCCCTGGCAGTTTGCAGCCTCCTGCTCCCCCACCACCCCGCGGTGTGAGCGCTACAGTAAGTGAAGCAGGTGACTGCTAAGGGGCCCCCTTACTGCTTGGGGCCCTGGGCGACTGCCTGCTTCGCTTACCCCAAAAACCACCTCTGCTCACCAGCAGACGTTGGCCTCAAAGAATGATAACTCACCCATCTTAAGTCTAATATCCTGGGACCATGCAACTGTGATAATGGTTTGCCTAGGCCAGGAACCTCAAGCACATGGCCCGTGGGCTGCATGTGGCCCCCAAAGTTATTTCCTGCAGCCCGCAATGACACTAATTGCCAATATTTGCAATATCATTATATGAAAAGGTTTCAGTGGTGCGGCCCTTGGGCTAATGTATTAGTCCTCATGCGGCTCTCGTGTCGTCCTCATGTAGCCCTCGTGGTGAATTGAGTTTGAGACCCGTGGCCTAGACCTAGGCCCACAGAACTAGTCACTACCGTTGCTCTCTGGTACTTACTCTCTTTGAGGGCTCTAGTACCAGCACTGACCAACTGGTTGTGTGCAAAGCCCTCTGATGTCCTTACAGTCCATCTCCTCTTGTGACCTCTTCAGCTCCTCAGCAGTGATATTCAGGGCTTGTTCACACTTACACACCTGTAGTCCGCAGAGGTATTCCACCTCCCTGAGAGGGAGCAGCTATATTGACAGGACAACCCCCACTGACATCCTGACGGCTACATCAGGGTAGGTCTGTATAACCGTGTTGACGTAAGTTGGTAGTGTAGCCTAGGCTCAGCCTCACAGGACACATATGCTAAGCTTGCTGCCACTTTGCTTCCTGCTGTATTTAAGCCAGATGAGTTTGGAGCTGACCTCTCTCTTTTTTTGGGTAATTGGTCACATGCATTTTTTAAAACCTACTCCCATAATAAAGCTAAAAACTGTTTTTGTAAATGGTCCAACAGGCCCTCAGGGCTCTTGCTGTACAAACCCAAGCACTGGTGGAGAACCTTGGGTTTGGGCTGTCCTTCAGTAAGGCTTGTGGAGACAACCAGAAAGCCCTGTACGTTTCTAACAAAGCACGCCCAGCTTTGTTGACTACAACTTCTGGGGCCCCCACGGAAATGCATTCACACCAGGGTCTTCTTGACCTGTCTGTTAAACACTGGCAGAGCAAAACTGTAGCTGTGTGGAAGGGCAGAGTAGAGACGGCCCAATATCTGTTAGTCTTAAAGTGCCACACAACTCCTTGTTGTTTTTTTACTGGACTAGACTAACACAACTATCCCTTGTGAAATTGGCCCAATATTTGCCAACAAAAGCACCCAAGGAAATGATTTTCTCAGGTGCTGGGCAGACTGCCCGCATGTACAGCCCCCTCACTCCTTGTTTGTCTGCACGTGCACAGTTGTCTGGGTGGGGGTGCCTATGTTTGATGGATACAGCCCTGCTCCCATCCCACACCCCAGCCAAGAGCTCAGCCCCAAGCCCAGGCCTTGCAAACACAGCCATGCACATGTGCCTATTGTAGCCAAAGGGGTTACTCACATGTTGAATGCTGAGCCTGTCCAGCAGCCTCTGCAGAAGAGGTGCAATACGTACCCACAGGACAGCCTGAATTCCCTGGGCTTTAGGAATGCTTTTCCTTGATTGTTCTCCTAATTCTCACCATAAGATCAGCTACACGGGGTCAGACGAATGGTCCAGCTAGCCCAGTATCTGTCTTCTGAGGTGGCCACTGCTAAGTGCTCCAGAGGGATGAGCAGCAGCCGGCAGCTATTGAATGGTCCTTCTGTCGTCTAGGCCCGGCTCCTGGCAGTCAGAGGCTAGGGACGCTCAGTGCAGGTTGCAGCCCTGTCTGTTGCCCAGCCTGGACCCAGACTCCATGAACCTGCCATTTCTGTCTGAACCAGCCTTCCTAACAAACCTGGGCAAGGAGCTCCCAGGCTGGCCTTGTGCTATGCCAAGCAGCACAGCCTTTGCCTGTTTTAAACCTGCTGCCTGTTCTCCTGGGCTGAGCCCTGGGAGCCTCCTGTATTTCCTGGCATTCAGGACTCAGCCAGGGCTGAAACCGGTTTTAAACGTGCCCTGCGCACAGCAGTGACTCACGCCAGCTCTCGCTCCTGTGTCTCCTCCCTGTGCTGTGTTTTCATCACCAGCCACAGCTCTCCTCTCCTGCTGCAAGTCTCAGTGCCGAATACTGGCGCCCTCCGCCGGCTCTGCCCGACAGCTGCTCCCCTTAGCGTGACACCGACTCTCTGTCACTGGGGCCTGGGACCCACCCCCCCATAGGCTGCTCTGGAGCATGGCTGGATGCAGTGCGCCACGCAGGATGGGGTCCAGCCTCCTTGGCCGCCAAGAGCCATAACCTCTAAATGGGCAGTGACACTGCGGCCATAACCACCCTGTCAGCCAAGCATATGCAACGCGTTTAGTCTTTCCTGACCATCATGTCACCTTTCCCTGAGACACCCTGGAGAAAGACCGTGACCAGACTGCGGCCTGCAGAAATCTCCTGTCTCCTGCTCTGATACAGAACAGAACCCCTCTTCAGCTACCAGTGCGCCGGCCATCCTGCAGTGGCTCCCGCTGCCCTGCACACGCACGCCGGATGGAGTGGGAAGGGCAGTGGGCTCAATAATTCAAGAGAAGCCTCTGGGGGGACTAATCCTGACTACAGCTACCCCACCAGCGGGAAAGCCAGCCTGTATGCTGAGTCGCTCCAGGAAGCTGCAGGGGACCCCCTGAAGTGCACTAGCAGCCCTTCAGTCCTCCAGCCAAGACAGCCTTGTCCTAGGCCCAGCTGCTCCCTGGTAGGATTCAAGTTCACAACGTGTCCCCTTCTCAGGGTCACTTGTGCAGAGGGAGGATGAGCCCCTGCCAAGGGCCTTTGCTTTAACTTGCTCCCTTCTGTGTAAAACAGGCAAGACTAACACATTTATTTAGTGCATGAGCTTTAATCCCTTGTGTGTATCACACAGGGAGCTCTCTCCCACCTGCCAGAGGAGTCACAGGCCAAGTCCCCTGCTGCCAGTGACTGGAGCCTTCTTCAGATAGGCTGCTGCACCCCACTTCAGTCCCAGCCAGCAGCTGGGGCCATATCTCTGTGAGGGGAGCTCCCTGCCAGCCTGGGGCATCTGCCCTCACCTGGGCTGTGCTTCAGTCTCTCCCCCCGTCCGCAGCAGAACAAAACAAACCCGTCTTCTGGAAACCAACAGTCTGGGTCAGGCTAAGTTCTGGCCCCCCACAGCCCTGGACCGGGGACAGAGCCCACAGGGCTGTGGAGCCCCCACAGTCCCCATTTGTTTGCCACGGGCCTCCTTGAGCATAGGCCCAGGCTGACAGGCAGCTCCACTCACAGAGATAATGACTGTAGCTGCCACTTATTCCTGGTGCCAGGCCTTTCCTCAAGCAATGCTGGCACACAGCAAGGGAACGTTTCTGAAGAGTGTCTCATGCCAAGCGCCACAGCTGCCATCTGTCTGGCTCCCCCACAGCCTGACCCCTGCGCTGGGCCACAATGCGCTAAGGTGCTGACAGGACACACTTCCCCTGAGCATGTGCATGCCCTGATCTCCTTCCACTTCCCCCACACAGCGACTGGCTCAGCAGGTGGGGGCTGTGTGTGTGGGAACCACAGGACACCTCATCCTCTGCCACCACAGGCGAAACTTCCTCGCAGCCTCAGACACCGCTGCTGTGTGTACCCAGACACTGCTCCCCCACGCCCGGGCTCTGTTAACTGAGGAGCTCTGGCCTGCTCCCTGCAGCTGTGCAAAGGCATGGGGGGGAGGGTTAGGTCTCTTGCACCCTTCTTTGCACCAATGCTGCCATGTAAACACTCTGCACCCAGTTGCACAGCTCCCACTTGCAAGTGAGGGCAGGTCCCATTCCCTCACCAGTGCTATGTGGTGTTGGACTGGCTGGGGAGCAGGACTGGAGCCCCATCACCTTTGCCTCTAGGCGTTAGACTCCAGGCTGGAGCCCTGCAACCCACTGGCCGATGTATGTCCCTTGCCTGCAGGAGCAAGCCCCTTGCTGGTTTCACTCAACTTGTGCTGTAAGTCGGGCCCAGGCCGCCTCCAGCAGCTTCTCCCTGTGGGTCCTGGCCCAACCAGAAAGGAAGGCTCAGGCCCGCACCCCATGGCAGAGCCTGGCTAGATTTGTGCTGGAACCCTGCCTGGGGAATATGCCCACAGCCTCTGGGAGCCAGGACTCTACACCAGCCCCATGACACTGCAGGTACAGCCCAGCCACTGCACAGGCCCAACCGTGGGCCTAGGGACCTGTGAATGAGAACACAGTGGTTTGAGACCCAGCACGCAGCTGCATCAGTTACCACAGCCACCCCACACACACACACACACACACACACAGGTCCCCAGCCCCACAGCAGGGCATTCCCTCTGTTGCAGCCCTGGAATCCTAGAAGATTAAGGTTGGGAGGGACCCCAGTAGGTATGTGGTCCAGCTCCCTGCTCAAAGCAGGGCCAACCCCAACTAAACCCTCCCAACCAAGGCTTTGTCAACGATGGAGAGACAGACGCCACCCCTCCCTAGGTAACCCATTCCAGAGCGTCACCATCCTCCCAGGGAAAATGTTTTCCTAATCCAGCTAGACCCGCCCAAACTGCAGCTTGAAACCATCGGTCCCAGTTCTGCCATCTGCCACCACTGAGAACAGCCCACTCTAGCTCCTTCCTCCCTCAAACCAGGTAGTCAAAAACCACTACCAAAACCCCCCTTACTCTTCTCTTCTGCAGGCTAACCAAGTCCAGTTCCCTCAGCTGCATCCCAGCCCCTAAAGTAGCCAACAGAACTAACCTGCTGGCTTGCACATATCTTTTCCCTCATAGATTGTAGTATTTGTTTTATGATAAAATCATAGATTCATACACAATTAGTAATGCTGGAATGAAAGAGCCTGCAGGCAGCATCTTGCATGAGAGCTAAATGAACACACGCATATTCAGGATCTTTTACCTAGGTAAATAACAACAACCACCATGTGCCTTTCTGACAAGCACCTCGGACAGTCAGGAGGTATCAAAGAACGGGGGGCTGCCAAGGTCATGCCCGAACAAATGTCACAAAACCCACCCAAAGGGCCAGAAATAACCATTGGTGTGAAGAGCAGAGATTGTCTGGACTGGAACTATCTGGAAAGGTGTCCCAAAGGAGTAGCTGTATCAGTCTAGTTCAGTAAAACAAAACTGTCATTAATGCCTTTGCAGACAGGGACTTGATTTGCCTATTATCAGTTGTCCAGGACCTTCCCCAGATAGTTTTCAGAGACAATGGCCAGTAGCGCTGCAATCACATCAGCCAATACCTTAGCACAGGGGTGTGCTGCACTGACCCCCGTGGACCCATGCACATCCATCCAGCTTTCCTAAATAGGAAAACAGCTTTCCTGAACCTGTTCTTTCAGCACAGAGGGCTGCTCGCCTCCTCCTTATTCTGTGCTGCCCAGTGCAGTAGTCTGGGAGCTGAATATATCTGTGAAGTGGAGGTTAAAAAAAAGCAGTGAGTACATCAAGCTTTTGCCACATTATCTGTCACTAGGTTGCCTCCCCCACTGCATAAGGGCCCACGCTTTCCCTGACCTTCTTGTTGTGAACATACCTGCAGAACCCCTTCCTGTTACCCTTCATACAGAGCACCTGTATAGCCGTTTGTGATTTGGCCTTCCTGATTTCACTCCCGCATGCTCCTCTCAAGCAGTATTTTTGTATTCCTTCCTATTCATCTGACCAAGCTTCCACATCTTGTAAACTTCCTTTTGTATTTAAGCTCAGCGAAGACTTCTTTGTTTAGCCAAGCTGGGGTGCCATCCATATTTGCTGTTCTTGCTGCACATCAGGCTGGTTTGTTCCAGTGCCATCAACAGAGTTTCTTTAGAATCCAGCCAGCTTTCTTGAACACCTTCCCCTTATATTAGCTTCCCAGGGGATCCTGCCTATCATCTCCATAAGGGAGTCAGAGTCTGCTTTTCTGCAGTCTGGGGGCCATGTCCTGCTGTTCACCTTTCTTCCCTTAGTCAGGATCCTGAATTCAACCATCTCCTGGGTATTGCTGCCCAGGCTGCCACCCACTTCCACTTCCCCTGCCACTCTTTCACTGTCTGCAAGCAGCATCCTAGCAGGGCCCTCCTATAGCCCATGCTACAGGGGCTCCTTGATGCTGGTTTTCCCACCCTGCACTGGGAAGAGAGCTGGCCTGGCTTTCCAGCCAAACTCCAGATGAGCTGAACAGACATGATACACACCTGCCTGTCTTGGGACTGCAACCCACCCTCCACAGTCTCCTCACACAGCCCTCCTGCCTCTGGACGCTCCCACACCATGCTCCTGCACAAATGACTGCTAGGGAGGCTCTTCTGGTATATGGGGCAGCCCCTGGCAACCACACCCTGGGCCAGGGGAGTTCTGGGATACATCGCACACATGCTGCCTAAAGTCCCTAACAATGAGCAGTGTGAACAGCTAGTGTGGCAGGGACCAGAAAGTAGGGCTGGATTAACACATACTGAGGCCCTAAGCTATACCATAAAAAATGAAGAGAAAAAAAGTGTATTACATTATAACAGAAAGAACAATGACAAAATAAATTATAACCCATTATATTTGTAGATATACACAGGCAAAGATGCCATGAAAAAACAATAAAATACACATCTTGCAACCAGTCTTACTTGCATTATAAATTTCAGTTATGATAAATCTTCTTAGTTGTCTCTGACATATTTAGTGGCCCAAAGCCATGGCTTACCTGGCTTGTGCCTAAGTCCAGCACTACCAGGAAGGTAGTGCTGAGTGCTATGAGTTGATAGCTCAGCTGCCTGAGGATAACAACCTACTACTACCACAACCAGCTTACTGAGTTCCTCCTCTGGCTCAGGGGGCTGCAGCCTGTGCTGGGGGGTGGAAGACTCTGAGCCAAACCCTGCTGCTGATCTGTGGGATGTCATGCAAGGACATGGCCCAATGACTCTTTGAGAGCCATCACGACTATGGGCTTCTGTGGAGCTCACAAGGGCAATGATCAATGCCTCCATGCCAGTGAGTGGTGCAGTGCTTCCCTTCTTGGGGCAGCCAGGCCCTGTGCGCTCAGGGCTCTGCTCTTCCCACAGCATGGGATGCTGGCGCTTTCTGGGAAGCACTTCTGCAGGTTCCTCAGTCGGCGTTTTACCCCCTGGGCAGTGAAGTGGAGCTGTGTGGGGGATGACTCCAGGCCTCAGCTTTTGTGGCTGCTGCACAGGAAAAGAGGCCAGGTGATTGCCTGGAAGCACGGTGTCTTGGATCAAGAGGTCTGAGTTGCAGGACCGGGTGGGGAGGGAGGTGGCTGCAGGTGGCAGGCAGGTGAGAACTGCAGCTGGACCCCTGTTCCAATGTCTGATCCCAGGGATCTCTGGCCAAGACACTCTCTATCTAGCTGTGTGTTGGGGAGCTGCAAAACCACAGAAGCAGTCCAGAACGGGGACCATAGACCACACTAGCGCCCTGCAGTATTTGGGCAGCCAGTAGGAGGTCCTTGGCTTGGGGCAGCACACGACACAAGGCAGGAATTCTCATGGGCCAGTTGGAGATGGATGGGACTATGTGGGTCCCCACCCAACAGAGGGTGGGGTGGGGTGGGGGAACTTGGTTAGTTCATCCATGGTATAGGCCTTTCCACCCATCTACTGGTGTAGCCTTCCCTGGCTGGGTGCTGGGAACAGGATATGTTTGCTTGTGGCCTCGGCTCCAGGCAGCAAGTTCATGGTTGGGTCGTTAGGAAGAGGGGAGTCATCAAGCTGTGCCATGATTGCCTAGCCTGGGGTGAGACAGGAAAGCTGTCTCTGAGGTTGGGGGGTGGGGAGACGACACCCAAAATTGCTTGGCAGAATGCAAGTTCATCCCTTAAAAAGGACAGTGAAATGGGCTGGCTTGTGTGTGAAGCAGAGAAGGCCAGGCCTGAAGCCTGGACCAGCTTTCGGTAGCCAGAGGAGGCCAGCAACACGCTGCTGATGTAAAAAGAGGAAACTGCCCCACATGTGGGAGGATGGAGATCCCCTGGCCTGCCGCTGCAGCTCCTGCAGCCCTGAGGGGCTGGCTTTGGGGCCAGTTCCCCCTTTCGCCAGCAGATGGGGCTCTCAGCGCAAGGGACAGGATAGCTGGGACTCTGGCTCTCAGGCCAGCCAGGGCCCAAGAAAAATAACAGCAGTAGGGTTACCAGATGTCAGGCAAAAAGAGGACATGTCCTCCTCTTTACCTTCATGTCCTCTGTCTGCCAGGCATTTTTAAATACATAATTTTGTTTGCCTTTTTACTTATAGGGGTTAAAGTATGCTGGAACGCCCCAGCCTATGTTATTTTTAGGGGGAGGCATTCCAGGGCCCCCTAAAAACAGACGAATATTACATTAATACTACATTTTCTCCATGTGTCCACCATTGTCCTCCTCTTCTTACTTCCCTGTCCTCCTTTCCAGCCTTTGAAATCTGGTAGCCCTAAACAGAAGCAGCCTGGGGTATGTTAGGCTGGGAGTGCTGCGTGCTCCCTCCAGGAGCAGGACAGATACTGGATGGCAGTCCTGCACTGCCAGAGCTATTTCTCCCTCCAGCCAGAGACCTCCTCTGGGGGCAGCCTGCCTGTTGATGAGAAAAGCCCAGAGCCCACAGTGAGGGGCTGCAAGAGACCCCGGTGCCATCTCCAAGGCCCAGCCAGCCGAGCTGGGAAACCGGCCAGAGCTCAGCAAGGCCCATGGGCCTGGGCCAGGAACCACAGACTCATTTCACACCCCTGCCACAGACAGTCTGGGGGGGCACCCAGCTGCCATGTCACACTACACCCAGACACCACCAGGGCAGGGCAGGGGATGTCACTGTCCCTGTGGAGCTGGGCAAGACGAATGGTCTGTTCAGTCTGGACAGGCAAGGATGGACAGAGGTGAGACCTGCAGCCTGCTGTGGGCCAGCCTCAGTCAGGGCCCCTTCTCAGGGGCAGCTGTTGAATAATAAAGAGCCGCTGTGGCAGCAAGAATCACCCAGTGGCTGCTCTGTGGCCAGTGCTCCCTAGTGCAAGTGCTGAGCCAGGCCACAGGGTAGGGGCTGCCCTTCGCCAGCCTAGAGCGACACGCTAAGGGCATGCATGGTGAAAGCAGGGATGGGAAGGTGCTGACAGCTGTCCAAGCCCTGCTACTCCTGCTTGGAGCCCCCTCCTCCTGACTGGTTTGCACTGTGAGCAAGGTGATGGCTTGCATCAATCTGCAGCAGGCTGATGGCTCCAGCGGGACAGCTGCTTTCTGCCTCCAGCCAGGCATTCACCTAGGCCAGGCCCCTGGGATCGGGCCCTTAGTGGTGAGGCGACCGTGCTGTGGCAGGATGCAGGTGGAATGGGGTTGAAATAGGAGCATGCTGGGCTCCCGAATGGCGAGCAGTGTTTGTGGCCAGGAACCCCTGAGCTCTGCTCCTTTCTCTGCCCCACGTGCTTCCCAGCAAGGAGCAAGGGCACTGGGTGACGTCTGTGAAGTCCCCTGGTGACCGAATTGGGTAGGTCTCCATGACCCAGAGAGGAGGAAAGCCACATTCCTGGTGCTGCTGGCCGCTGTCACCCCTCACTCCACGGAGCTGCCCTGTGGGCTAGAGCAGGGCGAGACGGGTCTGTGCCCAGCCAAGAGTCAGCTTGGGTGCTGGGCAGCGCTGGATGTGCCACCTGCAGTGCCCTCACTCCCCCAGGGAGGGTTGCCAAGTGCTTGCTGAGAGCCAGAGCTTGGATGACAGCCTGTGCGATGGGTGTGGGTGTTGGAGGAAGCCTCCTCAGGCCACAACCGGCCTCACGCATGAAGTCCTCACGGGCTCCTTCTCTGGCCAGAGGTCTCCAGGGGTTGGTCTGGTGAGGGGGGAAAGCAGGTGGGAGCAGCCCCTGCTGGCCAGGCTGCTGGCTGGGCCTGGGCCCAGGCCAGCCCCATGGTGCACTGTGGCGCTCCCTGCCTGGCCAGAGATTCCCACTTTTGAGTATAAGAAGAGAGCTTGGGTCACATTCAGCATCACCAGGCCCAGGCTCTCATGGCCCATTGCCAGGGGCTGTGGCACACGAAGGGCAGGTCTTCATCTGCTGCCAGGGTGGGGACCATTGAGGGACACTTCTTCAGTCTCCTGGGAGGCCACCACCTCACTGTGCCAGCATGGCCCATTCTCGAGGACTGAGCCACATGGGGAGGAATGGGCACCAAATCCTGTGCAGCAAGAGTCCTGGGGATTGGGCAGGGGCAGGGGCGCCCCCAGGCATCAGGGGCTAACGTTCTACTAACCCTTCCACTCGTCCCCTGGCGTGCTGACGCACGGCCCCACTCAGCCCACAAAGGGACAGCAGAGTGTGTGTGCATGTGTCTGGGGAGATGTCAATGTGTGCACAAACATGTGTGTATGCATGGGGTTGTACAAGGAGACGGTGCAATGGACGGAGCAGTGACAGGGTCCCATGTTCTGCCTGAGTTCACATGGCTCCACTGAGAAAATAAAGGCAATGCTCTCAATTAGCCAGGCACATGGCTTCTGTTGGAGGTCGTCCCAGCCCCCAAAAGCTGGAAAGAGTTTTTGCCTTTCCTTGCTGGAGTGGGGTCACACACATGGGAGTTCACATCTCTGTCTGCTGCAGACTGGGGCATCCCCAGAAGCAAGATGGGAAGGGGAGCAGGAACTCCGATAGTTGCTCATATCCTGCCACTCCTGACTCAGAGCATGGGCGGTTTCTTGCTGTGGTTCTGCATGGGGCGGCCAGACAGGACTGGGCCTAGGGCCCTGCTGGCAAAGGCTAAATGGGGGAAACAAGCAGGAACACGGGGAGGGCAGGAGCTAAGTAGAACGGAAACAAACGCTCCAAAGTGGCTGCAAAGACACAAGCTCCTTCATCCCCCCACAACTGTGACCAGCCCCTCTGAAGGGAAGTGGAAGCCAGGGAGGCTGCAGGGAGAGGACGGTGGGTCAGGGTGGGCTGTCCCGTTGGCCACCAGCTGGATGTGTCTGTCAATTAGGGAAGGCAGCTCCTGGGAGACTTTTCTCACCCCAATCACGCTGCCCCTGCATCTGTCAGACTGTGCAGCAAGAGCTCCCTGGATGACTGTTTCTTTCTGCCCCCCATGCTGCCATTCACAACAGATCACACTCCACACGCCCATTGATCAAACAACATGATGTGGGGATGGGCCAGTCCTGGGTGCCTGGGGTGCCATTCTGGCATCTCTGCCCACAGTTTCTCCCACCTGTCTGCTTACTGTTATGCTGGTGATTGCACACACAAGGACCCAGTGAAAAGCAGAACCCACCCACTAGTGCAAAGCTGGCTCCCTTGTTTCACAGCAAGGACAGCAACTGCCCACAAGGCACGGCAGGGCTTCCACTTTGCTCTGATGCTAATGCGCAGGAAAATGACTAAATGTGGCCCATGGTAATAAACCAAGCAAGGAGTCCTGTGGCACTTAAAGACTAACAAATTTATTGCATGAGCTTTTGTGGGAAACAATCCCACTTTGTCAGCTGCTTTGAATATTTTTTGTGGGATTGTTTCCCACGAAAGCTCATGCAATAAATTTGTTAGTTTTTAAGTACCACAGGACTCCTTGCTTTGTTTTGCAGAACTAGACTAACAAACTTAAAGACTAACATAGCCCCCCCCTCCCCCCCAATCTGTCGAACATGGCAACATGCAATGGTGATAAAGTTTGCTAAGGGAAGAAACTCAAGCCCAAGACCAGGGCTGGGAAAAGACCCTGAAGGGAAGGAGGAAGGCTTCTCCTGAACTAGGAGGCAGGACTGTCCCTGGGGTTGGGAGAGCAGGGCAGCGGCCCAGGACGCTGCGCTTTGGGGGGATTCATCCTGCTGCCCCACTCCATGCTGGGGACCAGGCTAGCTGGCCAAAAGCAGTGGCCTGGTTCAGCACTGTGGCTCTGCCCACCCCTCCCTCCCTGGCATGTGCGCTGGTCTCGGCTCTGTGCTGGCGCAGTGGGGCGGGGCGGGGCGGGGGGGGGGCAGGAGGCAGCGCGAGGCCTGTATCGCTACCCCCCCCGCACTGCTTCCTACCCCCTTCCCACTGCTCTGGCAAGGAGCAGAGAACAGCGCACATGGCTGGGGGGAGTGGACCATCAGCACTGAACCAAGCCACCCTTTCGGCTGGCTCGCCTGGGCCCCAGCATGAGATGGCCAGCGCAAGGGCTTGCCCCTCCCCTGGGCCAACCAGCCCTGCCTCTCAGTGCCTCAGGGGTAGTGGGGGGGGGGCCCACAGAGGGCGATTCGCCCGGGGCCCTGCACTGCCCTAGGGACGGCCCTGAGGGGCAGCAGCTGGTGACTTTAGAGTCACCCTGGGCTCAAGCCCTGAAATGGAGTAGACATAGGGGCCAGAGAGCAAAAGGTTTTGCCTGTTTGGGCCAAAGGACTACTGTATGGAGGGGTTGGATGAATCAGCCCCCCCCCCCCTCCGCAGGCAGGGCAACATTATTTTTAAATACTCTTGGCTATGAGTTATTGGAAAACCCAAGAGGGAAACTGAGTCAGGGTGACTGCAATGCCATGCCCAGCCATAAATGGATGTGCTTGAGGACACTCCTTGCAACAGGATCAAAGCGGTCCATCCAGGGAGGCAACTGGCACCTAAGACAAGTCGGGCTACATGCTGGGGCTGTCCATCCCGCTCTCCTGCCCCTGCTTCCTGGTGTGGCATGGGAGTGCAGCACAAAGGGTGGTAATCGCCCCCCAGGCTGGCAGCATCACGGGGCATCCCCCAGGATTACCTTTGGGAAGAAAGTTGATTGGCAGCATTAAAGGCCCTGCCCCTGAAACATGTGCAGGCCCAGCCAGTCAGCAGCCCAGGCCATGCAGGCAGCAAAGGGAGGGAATTGACTGGCCTGCATGCTGCAGTGAGGCCAAATGCCTGCCCATGAGCTCTGGTGCACAGACTAGTTAGGCAGAGGCCACCTCACTTTGATTCTTGCTCTCTCACATTCCCTAGTGCCAAGCCCCCTGGAAAGGCAGCACCCATCTGGTTTGCACCAGCACTTGGGGCCAGCGGCATTTCCTAGGCCACAGAGGGTTGACCCCGGTCAGCGAGAGCAGCTAAGACAATGGGAGTTGGTGAGGGAGATTGCACAGCCCTAGTGCCCCAGCCTTGGCACCCTCTCAGCCCCAGATCCTCATGCAGGCTTTGCCATGCCAACACGCTGGGCCACCAACCAGCCTGCAGGGTGGGCAGCGGCTGAGTGTGGCACAACCCTGCAGTGACATCAAGAGGCCAAGCAAAGAGATGTGGGTGGGCAGCTCCTAGGCTCCCACGGAGCATGTGGTTCACACTAGAATCACTGGGGCCCAGCTGACCCCCAAGTGCACGAGGGGCTTTCTCTCGGAGCTGGTGCAGACTGCAGCCCAGCAGACAAAGCGTGCGCCAAGAATCCCGTCACAGGCCCCTCCCTTGCCTCCACTACTGCCTGCTGCCCGGGGGGCGCCAAGAAACAGGCTCCTGACCCAGCTCAGCACATGGGTGAGCCTGTTCTGTGCCCCTGTGTGCCCTGCACTCCCTGACTTGCCCTCCCTGCCCACATGGGTTGCTGGGAGAGGCAGGACAGGGCTGTGAGACACTTTTGCTTCCCAGTCCAGAGCTTTGGCTTGCCTGTAGCCACTGGCCCCAGCCTGGGGTACTGGGGGTGCACTGAAACGGGAGTGGAGGACACTTAGCACTTTGCAAAGTGCTCCAGGCCCCTTCAGCCCTGAGCTGTTGCTGAAGCCTAAGGATCCGGCTGTGCCCCAGTGACCTGTGTGGCACATCCAGCATGGTGTCCATCCTGCGGCTGGCAACAGGCACTGGCTTTATCAGGGAGTGAAGCTGATGCCAGGCTCTGGAGCTGGGCCTCCATTCCCAGCCATAAGGCATTGTGAACCAGCCATCTTAGGAAACTTTGACCTTTTCCATCATCTGCCGAGTTGCCCTGCTGGTGCCAGGTGCTAGCTGCACTAGAGAGTGCTCCTCGGTACCAGGGCTGTGGCACTGCAGAGTGCTGCTCAGGGCAGCTGGGCAGTACCAGCTCGAGTGTTCCCGTCAGCCCTCGCTGGGGACTGTCCCCAGGCAGTGAGCCGAACGGTCGCACAGCCCTCATCCCTGGCCCACAGTGCACTGAGAGCCTCCTGCTCAAGCCCCACTCCCGTGTGTGCTCTGCCCAGCCTGGGTGCTAAGCCAGCCCCATTTCCTACCACCAGCATCAGGCCCTGGGCCCCAGGCAGCGAGTGTTGTGAGGTGCCTGGGTTTCCCAGAGAGGAGGGTGGTGCCAGGGCAGAGCAGGTTGGAGCCCACATGGAGGTCTCAGGAACAGCTTTTCTTGGCAGGGAGCAGGGCCAGCTTTTGTCCTGGCTGGGATGAATTCAGGAAGGGGCCATGGCCAGGGAGGGTGGCGACCTAGTGACTGGACAGTTTGGCCCACAGGCGCAGGGTGCAAGATGGACTGTACATGGCTGGCTGTGCGCCCTGCAGTGGGTCTGGGGGGTGGTCCAGGCAGGGCAGGGCAGTCGCCCAGTGCCCAGCCAGGGGCTGAGCATGGCAGGCGGCTGGGAGCATGTGTGTGGGAACACTGCCTCAGGAAACTAGCCGGATTTATGGGGCTGCGCGGTAAATCCTCCCTCACAAAGGGAGCCTGTTTGCAGGGACAGGATGTCGGCACTTGTTTTGCCAGCAGAGCCTGGCGGATTAAGGACAATTGGTTCAGCCGTGACAGAAAATATCAGGAATGTTAAACAATAAAATTGCCTCCAGTTGTTCTGGGCTTGTTGCCCCCCCTTTGGCCCCCTCCCTCACTTGGCCCCTGCTCCCACACACACTGCTCCCCCCACTTTGCCTGGCCTCTGCCCAGGGATGGGGTGCCCCACACAGCCACAGTGCAGCCCCCCGCTAAAGAGCAAATCCCGTCTCAGCCACGTGGGCCCAGGAGGGGCAACAATAGATGAGCAGGAGGGCAGGGCTTAAACCTCTGATGGCAGAGGTGCCACCACCTACTGTAGATGCCTGGGCCTGGGCCACGGGTTAACTGGCCTTTCCCAAGAGCCACTAACCTCAGTCCACGTGGCCTACCCGCAGTGGGTGGGGACCAAGCACCCACCAGCCTCAGCACATTCAAAGCCTGGTAATAGCACCCCCCAGCCTCCAATAACACGCCCTAATTTAACCTTTCTTCAGAGCCCGGGGACCCTAACTATGGCTCTGCTCTGGCCTGCAGACCCTGGTGGCCCTGTTTTGTTGCAGCTGGCTGGCTCAGGGGACCCACTAAAGACTTGTTTCACGGTCCAGCAAGCCTGAGAACACCTCTGAGGTGAGCCAGAAACACTCACACCCAGGGAGGCTGGGACCTGGTCTTTTTTTTTCTGCTTTAGCCACTGCTGGCCTGGCTGGGCACAGCCTGGGGCTAATGGTTCAATTGCTAAAATTGGAAAAGAGCTGCTACAGCTCAGAGCTCCTGCCCTGCACCCAGCTCCCATGAGCTATCAGAATTGGATCGGCTCCCTCCAGGGATTCCTGGTTGCAGCATTCCCTGTGTCCAGAGCCCAGCCCAACTCTCAGTGCAGCCAGCCACAGAGCAGAGTGCCAACCACACTGGTCCTCCCAGCATGGGCTGGCAGTAACCATGGGGAGGGCTCTTGCCACACCTGCATCAGGGCACACAGGGGCCATGCTGGGAATTGTGTCCCTGGCTGCTGGTGGGGGTACATGTGCAGGGCCCAGGAAAGCTCCACTTGCGGTGGGCCGGGGACTAGGGGCAGAGCACAAGAAAACAGCCCCTGCTGCGCTCAGCAGGACGGTGAGGGCCCACAAATTGGGTGGACATAGCTACTGAGAGCGGCCAGGGCTTGCATCCTGGGAAGGCGTGTTCAGCTCTCTGGGCATGTTAGCTTAAAGTCAGCAGCAGGAAGGCCCCAGGCAGCCCCTGAACATGCCAGCTACTAGTGAGAGAGGTTCGGAAAGGTGGACTCCACTTAGCCCTGTGAGCAGTCACTGGGGCCCTTCCTACACCCAACACCTATGCGCTTGTCCCACCGCCTTGAATGCATCCACAGGTGCTAGGGCTTTAGCTACAGGTGTAGGACAAGGGGGCAGGTAGCACATACAAGCCAAACTGGCATCTTGCTGGGAGCAGCCAGGCCTTGATCCCCCTGGGCCAACAGCTCCTGCCAGGGTTGAGCGGTGCAGGGAGATGCCCTGGAACTGGGGCCTGTGAGCTCTGTGGACACCAAATCAATTGCCCTCTTGTCTCCCTCCACATTCATCACTTCACCGCCTCCAGGCTGCAGTGATTGGCCCCAGCTCTGTTTCCCAGTGGGCCCCAACGGAGGTAAAGAGTGAGCACACGTGCCAGCTTGGAGAGCAGAGCCTGGAACAAGCAGGGCACCAGAGGCAGGGCATTTCCAAACCCACATCCTTCTCTGCCCACAGCTGAGTCAGGGAGGGAAGGGGACAGGCACCAGCGATGCCCATTGCAGCACAGACCCCCGAAATACTGCTGCCCGCTCCTCCCCCCAGCTACCAGTCCCTCCCCCCTCAGCCAGCCTGAGCTGCTGGGACACGAAAGCCCTTGCTGGCTTCTGGCCCTCATTCAGCGGCTGTGATGAACGCATCGGTTCTGGCACATTAGCAGACAGCTGGGTTTCTTCACCATGGCAGGGGGGGCTAGGAGGGGGCCGCTTTCACACCTGCTGGGGGTCTGGCTGCCTTGGCCATGGAGTGGGGGAGGGGAGGGAGAGTGCTGCAGCCCTTGGAGTCGGACCTGGGGCTGTGTGCAAGAGTCCCTGCAGCGAGGGGCTGGCAGCAGCAGTGGACATGAGTGGGGGCTGCGCCATCGCTGTGGGGCCCAGCTGGGCACTGGGTCCCACTGGGCAGGGAAGCAGAGGGACTTTCTTGCATAAGCCTTGCGAGGGGGAAGCAGGGAGACTGCAGCAAATGCATTACCCTGCCAGCTGGGGGGTCTCAGCACCCAGAAACAGCATGCAGATGACCAGCTATGTAGCTCAGGTGGTGAATGCTGGATGTGGGGACAAGCACTGGAACAGCCGTCGGTGGCCTGCAGTCCTGTGACTTCCCGGCCCCCAGGCCTGCCCTCTGCTCCCCTCACCTGCACTGTTGCCCCAGAGCGTGGGTTCACAGAGAGCCATTACCTGGGGCCTGGCTCAGGAACCGCAGAGGTAGGTGCTGGGTGCTTCCCAGTTCAGCACCACAGGGGGGTCGTCGGCTTGCAGCAGTTATGTTCCATTCCCTCCGGGACCAAAGTCGCATGTTGCTGAAGCAAGGAGGCCTTGCCTGGTGTAGGAGCCCCCCTTCTCCCCCAGCAGTGGGGAGTGCCCAGCCATAGCAGAGACCTCAGCCCAGCAGTGCCCTGCTTCCCCCCCAACAGAGCTTCCCTTTCTCCCCAGCACCGGGGGCCCCTGAACCAGCAGCACCCCTTTTCCCCCCAGTAGTCAGGAGCCCATATCCCAGAAGTGCCCTCACTCCAGCCGCAGTCCCGTTCCTAGATGTCCAAGTGAGTCACCCACGGAAATGTTTTGCCACAGGACCGTTTCTTTCACAAGTTGGCAGGATGGTATGGGGAGGGAGAGCCTATCCCCCTCAACTGGAGGGCAAGAGGGGCTGCAGCCACAGCTGGGGGAGGTGGAAGAAAGGGGATCCTGAAGCTAATGGCCCAGTGAAATCCAATCCCTGCAGGCGCTGAGTCCTTGGGGACATGCTGAAACCTAAACCCAGAGAGCAGCATAGCTCGGGGCAGGGACAGCTGTGGACAGTGCCCACCCGGGGGTGTGAAGCAAGAATTAACCAGCAGCAGTGGCGCTGCCCCTGCCCAGCATGGGGGCACAGGAAGGCAGCCCCCAGCCCCCGGCTCCCTGGGGATGAGCCAGGTGGGAGCTGGAGGACAGAGAAGGCTGACGTTTCCCAGACTGGGGGAAAGCTGGCAGCTGCCAGCTCGGTTTCAGGCTGATGCTGGAAGCGGAGCTCAAGGTGGCTTAAGCAGAACAGATGCAGCGGCGCTCTCTGCGTGACTGTGAGGGGGCCCTGGCCCCTACCTCCTGAGGCACATGGGACACAGGTGTGCACAGGATTCTTGGCCCCAGCTCCAACACAGCATGCATGCAGCCCTTTGCCCAGCATATGGCACGGCTCATGTCCCCCGCAGCAGCTTTTGGGGGCAAGTTGAGTGAGGCAGCGCTCTGTCCAGGGGGCACATGCTGCTTAGTGGGATGGCTGGCTGCAGCGTACCAAGCCCCGGCACCAGTTCTGACACCAGGATGCGCTACTGGCAGCTGACTGGGCTCTGGCCCACTGAGCGAACAGCAGCAGATCCAGCAATTCTGTCCCCCTAGGGCCAGATCCACGGGGGGGGGGGGGTCGTCCCAGTCAACCTGGTCACCTCTGAGAGGGAGCCTGGGGCGGTCCTAGGTCCTGCACTGCCCCTGCCCGACATCCTGGGATATGACGCAGCTGCTGCAGGTGAAGCCTCCGTCTCTCTCAACTGCAGCTATCACAGCAGGGGGACAGTAGAGCAAGGAGACGCACAGCACCAGGCAGCCTCTAGAGCAGGCTGAAGGGTTTGAATTTTGCTACAATTACCCAGGGCCCTGGGCCAGCCACATAGTTCCCCACCAAGGCCAGCCCAGGTTTGGAGCTGGAATTGATGCCAGGTGGCTCTGCAATGGCTCTCGCAGAGCACTGTCCCCCCCGGCCAATCCCTACTACTTCTGACTCCCAGCTCAGCCACTGAGACCAGCTCCAGGGCCAATGAGCCAGCACGAGTGCCCACTCCAGAGATGGTGCCATGGCAGGCTAGACCCCACAGCCACAAGATCAGCAGGCCCATTGTCTCTACAGGCAGCCAAGAGACCTCCAGTAAGAGGATCTATTCCAAAAATAATTTATCCAGTCAATATTTCATGTGCATTAGAGATGCTATGTACATAAATATTCCTCTCTCTGGCTATGTACAGGGGAGGTGGGATCTGGGGGGGCACTTAAGCAAGGCACTTCCCCATGCTCAGTGCAGGCAGTGGGCTGGGCTGGGGTGGGGAGAGGGCTCTCAGCGCTGCTTCATACAAATTACTACAAATACCTTACAACAAACCCCACCGTGTCCTGTGTGATGCTGTGTACAGCCCTGGGGCAGCCCCTCCTCCAGCCAGCCCTCTTTGCCCCAGGGCTGATGGGCTCCCTCTGCCCCAGAGGAAGCAGTGGCAGGTTCTCACCAAGGTAGCCGTTGGGGGGAACCTAGGGGGCAGAGGCACCAGAAGAAGAGCAGGGGCCTGCATGGAGGTTTCCAGGCCACCCAAGGACAAGCAGCAGCAGGTCCTTGGGGACATGGATGGGAAGGGCAGGACTGGTCACAGGCATATGGCATCCTGGCCAGAGCTCTGGGACTCCCACTAATCAGCCATGTGGCTGCCTGCGCTGCGCTCTGTAGCACCCCGCTGGACTCCCAGAGCCCTATTGACCAGTTCCAGCCTCCAGAGCAAGGACATCGTGGGCATCTCCCAGCACTGGTGCCCCTCATGTCCTCCTGCTAGGATAGGAAAAGAGGTAGGGGGTGTGGGGTGGGGGCTCATGGGTGAAAACGGAGTCATCGGAGGAGCAGGTGCTGGCGGTGTCCTGGCAGGATGGGGAGTACTGCTCGAAGGGCATGGACAGGTCCAGGTACTGCAGGAGGAGAGAACAGTCAGAAAAGCAGGCACCCCTCAAGGCAGGACAAGACCCACGTAGACCAAGTGCTGTGCCCAAGGGGGCTGGAGCTCTTGCCTAGTGCCCTCTCCCTGCCCCAGCTAGCCTTCCTGCCACCTACCTCCTCAGAGACAGCTGCCAGGATCTTATCCAGCCCCTCCACCAGCTGCTTGAAGGTTGGGCGCTGGGAGGGCACCGCATGCCAGCACTCCCTCATCAGCATGTACCTGGCAGGGCAGGGCAGGGCAGAGATCAGCCAGGGAACCCAACCCTGCCCCCCCCAACCCCTATGAAGCAGGCAGGACATGGACTCACAGCTCATGGGTGCAGTTGGCAGGCCGGTCCATGCGGTGCCCTTCTTTCAGCAGCTTGAAGAGCTCCTCCACTGGGATGCCAGGGTATGGGGAACCCCCTAGCGTGAAGATCTCCCACATCAGAATCCCAAAAGACCACCTGGAAGCACAGCAAGGATCAGCCCAAGCACGCAGGACACAGCTGGGCCTGGATGGGCACTGTGGGTGGGGGCCTGGCCAAGCAGCCCCAAGTTCAGGGACAGAGGCTGTGCCCAACTGGCCAGCATTGCTCGGGGAGGGAAGAGGGACCAGTCACCACCTTGGCATCTGAGTGCCAGCCAGGTGCATTGAGTTTTCCCACTGGGCATGGTGCCCCAGCCTTTGCCTCCAGCCCAGCCCGATCAGCCGAACTTACACGTCGCTCTGGTGCGTGTACACTCTGTCAAACAGGGCCTCTGGCGCCATCCACTTCACTGGCAGCCGGCCCTGCAGCAACAGGAAAGCCCTTAGGCCATGGCTGCAAGGTGAGACAGCCTCTGCTTCCCTTGGGACCCCCAACGTCCAGCTCCCGGCCCCCCCTTAACACCCTAACTCCCTCCTCCACACTCACGTTGCTTGTCTTTTTATAGTAGTCGATGTCATGGACGTCCCTGGCCAGGCCAAAGTCAGCGATTTTCATCACGTTCTCCTCTGTGACCAGCACATTGCGGGCGGCCAGGTCCCTGTGGATGCACTGGTGGGGCAGCTAAGTGTCAGAGGGCCCTACTGGAGCCCGACACCCCCACGGGAGACTGGCCAGAGACACCAGCATCTCTTCCCAACCTCCTCCCGCCCCACCAGCCAGGATCCTCTCAGCCCAGCACCTGCAGCTGGCCCCAGCCACAGTGATGGGCTGGGGGGTGTCTCACATTGAACCAAGGCTCGTTAACATTTTGGTGGCTCCAGGCTCCACGTACGTGCAAGGCATATGCACAGGGAACTGTTCTCAGGGTTTGGGGCTGAGAGCCATTTATACCATGGTGCCAGCAGCGGACAGCATCCAGAGCTCCTTGTGTCCCTGACAGGGTGGCCCTGGATGGGCCAGGAGATGCTGGAGCAGGCCAGCTGGCTAGGAGTCCCTGCTGAATGATCACCACGCTGTCTGCACCACAGTCCTGTGTCAGAGCAGGGCCCCACCCCAGCCAGGTCCAGGCCTTACCCTCTTTGATTCCAGGTACTCCATGCCACGGGCCACCTGGTAGATGCAGGAGACCAGATCCTTGAAGGAGAGCTGCTCGTCAGGCATGGAGGGGATGTCAAAGGTGTAGTCGGGCATGGGGGGGCGCCGGGCACGCAGGAACTCCCGCAGGTTCCCCTTAGAGGCAAACTCCACGATCACATACAGCGGCCCTGCAGAGAGGCACCTTGAGCACCACCTGCCTTGGGGGGTGGCCCCAGGCTGGCCTTAGAGTCACTGCGGCCCGATTCTCCTTGCACCACAGCCCCTTTCACAGGGGGCAGTGCCCCCATCCACCCCAAATGACATCTGTGCCTCCCCTCTGCTCAGATTTCAGCAGCTCCCCCAGCATGGCAGTGCCCCCTCCTTGTCCCGCCCAGCAGTCCCACCCACCCCCAACACAGCAGCTGAGCAGTCCGCTGCCACCCCTCCCATGAATATGGTTACCCCTCCCTTCTCTACCCCCCAGCACAGAGACCCTTCCCCCAGTCCCCTGCTCACCATCCTGTGTGCACACTCCCAGGAGGTTGATGATGTTTTTATGCTTGTCCATCAGTTTCATCATCTCCATCTCGGAGACTAGGTCGGCCAGGTCCTTGTCACTGGCATTGTCTGGGGGCACAAGGGGGAGGTTACTGGTGGGTGGCCTGGGCTTGGCTAGGAGCCCCTGGCCCAGGATTCCCCTCTGCACTGCGCACTACCTTTCAGCATCTTGACAGCCACGGTGAGGGCTCTGTCCGGCCTGGCTCGGTCAATCCCCCAGGCCTCAGCTCGCACCACCTGGCCAAAGCAGCCTTCTCCCAGGGGCTTGCCCAGCACCAGCCTGCAGGGAGATGGACAACTGTGAGTGGGAGGAGGAGGTGAGGAAACGGCACTGCTCGGTCCCAGGATGGGGCTGGCTGCTCCCCACGCCTCTGCAGGCACAGCGCTGCAAGGCAGGGTCTCGAGCTGGGCAGAGGCTCCCAGGGCTGGTGGCAGGCTGTGGAGTGAGGGGCACAGGTGGCAGGAGGCCCCCCAAGACCCTGGCCTGCATGCACATGGCTCTCTCGAAGACCCGAAGGCCATCTCCCAGGCCACACAGGCAGCCAGCAGCAGAGCCAGACCCAGGTCGCCTACTCTGAGCTGCTGGGCCCAGAAGCTGGGCACAAGTTCAGCTCCTTGAGGCAACATGCGCCTGAGAAAAAATGGAAACACACCATTACAGAGCCTGCACAAGGCTCAGGTCTGTCTGTCTCTCCACCTGCCCTTGCCCCAATCCCAGCCTCTGCATGGCCCTGGATGAGCACAGTGCTGACACCCCCTCAGAGCCGCATGATCTCCTACTTGTCTCGGGGGAATTCCCATTCGGCGTCCAGCGGCAGGTCAAGCTCCAGGACACCAGCCAGCATCGGGGTGCAGCTGGATGAAAGACGAGTGACGCGCACCAGGGATGTGCTAGACTTTCCTGAGGAGCTGGAGTCCAAGGAGAACTGCAGGAAGAGCCCAGCTGTCAGCAGCCTGGGAGAGCCTCGCCTCTGGAGCAGGCGGGCTGAATTCAGCCATGGGGCCAGGCAAAGCGTGCACAGCATGGCGCTTGGGAAGCAGGTGGAGACCAAGCCCTGCCTGTCCCGCCCAACCACCCTCACAGAGACACCCCCATGCGTCAGCCTGCAGGGAGTCACTGGATGGTCTCCCCAGCACACTCCGCTGGCAGCAAGGTATGCCAGCATGGTGTGGGGCACAAGAGGGGGTGGAGATGGTTACTGTGCAAGGCATGGCAGGGGGGAGGTTACAGCCAGACAACAACTCAGGGTGGTAGCATGTGCAGAGTCCAGCCAGTCCTACCCTGCCACCCTGGACCTGCTGGGGCCTGCTGGCCCCTCTCCCCTACTCTGTGGGCTGCTGGCACACACCTGTCTGATGAGCGGGAATTTGGAGAGCTTGTGAACAGCCATGGGCTCCAGTGGCTGCTTGCTGGGCTTGGTCTGCATCCGGCACAGCACCACAATGACGGCAGCCATGGCGACAGCCAGGGATCCCGAAGTGTAGATGATGATGTCCGTGTACTTGGTCTCGGGTGCCTCCACTTCCCGCACCAGCTTCTCTGCTAGAGAGCGACCCCCATGAGCCAGAGCCTGTGGCAGTCATGGGCCCTGCTCCCAAACCACAGGGGCCTGCCCCTTCAGCTGTAGCCAGAGTGGGTGGCAGCTGCCCTTCCCCACATTCTCCTCAGCTAGGGAGAAGGACAGCCGAGCTCAGGCCTGCTGTGGCCAAGAGCGCTCCCAACCCTGGCCAGCCCCCTTACCCGGCAGCACAGTGAGCCAGGCTGACTGGTAGGACAGGCCGATGGAGTTCCCCGCCAGGCAGGTGTATTCCCCAGCATCTTCCCTGGAGATGTTGCGCAGGTAGAGCACTTCCACCTCCGAGCTGTTAATGTCTGCCGTCTGCGGGACAGAGAGAGACGCGGCGTCATGGCAAAGCCAGGGCTTGCCAGAAATGGATACCAACCACGGTGGGGCGGGATTTACCCACACCTGGCCCATCGAGGTGACCTGCCCAGCCATTCCTATTTCCACCTTAGACCCAGCCCCAGCACACTTAGGGTCCATCTCATTTCTAGGATTCCTCCTGCAGCCAACAGCCTCCCGCTGTTGCTCCAGCACCCGATGCCAGTGAGCCAGCACCCACACCAGGAGGGGCTGCTCAGTGGGGTACGGTGCCTCTAGCTGACCATGTACCTTGAGCACTTGCACGTAGGGCACCCCGTCAGGGCCGATGTTGCTGCCATTCACCTCAATGTGCTTGAGCCACTGGATGTGAGGCTGGGCATCGCTGTACACCTTGCAGAAGAACTCCACATCACTGCCCACCACAGCACTGGTGTTGGCAGGCAGCCCGGCCTGCAGGATGGGCCTGTGCGGTGACCTCTCTGCCAGGAGGGGAGAAGGGGCAGCATCATCCAACAGCACAGTGCCAAGTGCACCACAGACAGGCTGGCCTGGCACTAACCTGCCTCCACGCTGCCAGATGAGCAGAGCAGGGCCCTGGGATCTCTATGGCCAACTCCCTCTGCAGCCTGGGCAAGTGACGACCACTAACTCCTTCCCCAGGGTCAGACAGGAGCCCCACCACTCAGAGCGCTCTGCAGCAGCCAGCCAACATGTTCCCTCTGACTGCTGCCCTGCACCACCCCCTCAGCACATGCCTCAGAGCAGAAAGGCTCTGGGCCTGTCTGCCCATCTCCCTTCTCACCCCCAGACACATGGTGTGGATCCTCCTCTGGCCTTCCAGACAGAGCTGCAACTGCACAGCCTTGCCTGGAACAACTGCAAGCTGCAGATGCCTGTCCCAAGGGTAGCAGGGCCCAACTGGGGTTGTCACTTTCATGACTTCAGGGCCCAGATGATCTCCAAAGGATCAGGGACCTTTTAGCTGTCAGGGCCCAGACCCTGTGCCCAGGGGTCAGTGCTGCTCCCAGTCTGGGGGCCCCAGCAAGGACAGACCCTCCTTACTGTTCTCTGTGGCCACTTGTGAGCACAGCCCGTGGTTCTGCACCTGGCCGATGTGCAGGTTCCTGGCATGTGTGGGGCTGCAATTGAATGTGGGAGCCCTAAGTCAGCATCTCCCTCCCTCCCCAGCTGCGGCCACCCATGTGCAAGTGAAGCCTCACCCAGCACGTCCAGCAGGTAGCTGTAGTGGATGCTGCCAGCCTGGTTCTCCACTACACAGGTGTAGTTCCCACGGTCGGATGGCACCACGCTCTCCATGACCAAGCTCCAGTGCTGGGGTCGGAGCTGGAGAGAAAAGGGGACACAAGCAGCAGGTAGCATCTTCCCCAGGGACAGGCCTGGCTCCTGTGAGGCGCCCACATTCCCCCACTAGCAGCCTTTGCCTTAACCCAAAGGGGCGGCAGCCTCATCCTGGGGGAGCCCTGAACAGGGAAGACTTGACTTGCCCCCAGGAGGGCTTGACTCAGAGGCGGCGCCTGGTTTACAAGATGGCTCTGATCTCGGCCAGGGGAGATTTGCGGTCTCTGAGGGGATGCCAGGGCCAGGCAAGTGCCAGGGGAGAAGGGGTGATGCTCTGCCTGGACTCCCTGGGACTGATCTCTTACCCGGATGCCACCAATGCGGTGCTCCCCCCGGAACTCATGCCCATTCTTTAGCCAGTGGATGCTGGGGCTAGGACTTCCTGAGGCCGGGCAGCGGAACTTGACGGTATTTCCCGCGGGGACAGCGTACAGCTTTTTATCCATTCGGTGGGGGTGTGTCCAGTATGGCGCTGAGGAGGACATTACATGACGGACTTTGATTAGCCATGGGGTGGAGGAGGGTTCCCTATCCCAAGTACCAGGGGCCAGGTGTGTGCGTCTGCCCAGAGGACCTGCCTATCTTGCAGCAAGGCAATGCCCCTATGGGCCATGCAGCTAGGGCTGAGGCAGCAAGAAGCAGCTGGCAACACTTCCCCTGCCCTGGAACCAGAAATGGGCAGCTGAGTGCAGGCTGAGGACATGTCCCACCCAGCCACTGGCCTCAGAGCCCAGGAACACGAGGGAGCGAGGAGGCCCAGGGGACAGGCAGGGGCGTAGTAATGCTCCTGCTGAGACAGTGTCAGGTGGGCAAGGCGCCCTGCAACCCAGGCAGCTCACTGAGACAAAACGAAACCCCTTCCCTTGCCTCTTGCTCCAGCTGAATGGGGAGGCAAGGGGCAGCCGGCTGTAGCACTGACCTCGGCGGTAAGATGGCTTCTCCTTTGAGTCACCACGGGAACCATCCCTGTTGCTGTCCTCGTCATCGTCACCAGATGCCAGCGAGTCTGATGGAAGCAGGATGAGGGGTCACAATCCCACCTGCAGGTGAGCTCCCTGCTATGCCAGTGCTAGTGAGTGGGGGCAAGCCCTGGCTTTGGAGCTCACCCAGGGGAGCCGTGGGGAGGAGCCCCCTGTAGGGGGGCACCACACGGAGCAGTGTAGGGCACTGGCTGAGGGGGGATTCAAAGAAGGGGGTGCTGCAGGGAGTGGAGGCAAGGTGCTGGCTGGAGGGGACTGCCAGCAGCAGGAACCACAGGAAGTGGGGCAGGATGCTGGTTGGGGGATTCCCAGCAGGAACTGGCTGAGGGGTTGTGGGGAAGGGGCCCCCATCCACCCTGGGCAGGGAGGAGCTGTGCTGCCCACAGCTCTTACCTACGACAGAGACAGTGAAGTTACGCAGACTCTGTCCGGCACCTTGCGCCCGGCACACGTAGAGCCCTGAGTCCTCATAGGCGACTTCTGTGATCTCCAGCAGGTTCTGCCAGACGCGGATGCGCCCCCCTGGAAAGAGCCGTCTGGCCCCCTTGTACCAGATGACACCCAGGCTGTGGTTGGCATCGCAGTGAAGCCTCAGCACGTGGCCTGGATCCAGCAGGAGGTGCTGCTCCTCCATCTCCAGTGGGTAGCTCTCAAGCAGTTCTGCTCCGCAGAGAAGAGGCGGCTGAGTGCGGCCAGCTCAGGGGCCGTGTTGGGTTCCCAGCACCCGCAGCTGCTGCACCCTTTGGAGAGCAGCTTTCACAGGACGCTGGCCTGGCCAGGCCACTTGCAGGCAGGGCAGCTGCAGGGGACCCAGGCAGCAATACCAAGCTGCTGCTCCTTCACCCCCTGCAACCACAAGCGGGGCAGCGCACCCCGTGGAGGCATTCCCGGGCAGGAGACGAGCAACGCAGGGGCCCAGTCCCTCCCTCTCCTGACAGCAGCTTTAAGGAGTAGCTGCTGCCCTGCAGCAACCTTCTGCTGCCCCTGGGCCCCATACACAGCCAGCTGATGAGCCCAGGCCTGTAACCACACCCCAGTCGCCAGCCCCATGGCCTAATCCCTCCTCGCCACACGACTGCTAGGTCCAGGCCCTGAGCACTTGTGTGGCTGGTGCAGGGTCCCTGTTTCTTTTTTTTTTTGGGGGGGGGGGGGGGCAGGTTTTCTTGATTCCAGAGCCAGCCTGTCCAGGTCACCAGCTCCCAGGCAGGGGTGTGCCCAGCCTTAACACTGGGGCAAAGGGCCCAAGACCTGCAATGAGGACGGGTGCCGTCACCCCTGCCCCCAGCCTTCTACCACTGACAGTGACCCCCAGAGCTCTGTCTCAGCCTCTCCTCCCCGGCTCCAGAGAGCCTCCTGCCCTGCCCAGCTCCACTGAGAATTGCACAGACACCTCGCGGCCCTGTCCCAGCTCCACTGGCTGACAGGCTTCCAAATGGACACAGCAGGCAGCCAGACAGTGCTGTCCCTCCCCCCAACCCCAATTTCTGCCCCCTTCCCAGGACCATCCTCAGCCCCCTTTGTGGGGGTCCCTGCTGTCCTGCATCAGCCAGCACAGTGGAGCAGCATCTAGCCCCCCCACATGGCCCCAAACAGTGCCTGCTGGGCTGGGGCAGGAGGACCTCAGCTGGACTTGTCCTGAACAGGAATGATGGGTTTTCACACTCAGCTGCCTCCTACACTTCCCGCTTGCCCTGTTTGTCTAACCTGGATTTGAACTGTAATTGTTTTGGTGACACCCCCGCAAGCCAGGACCCTGGGAACCTTGCGTGCACGCATTCCCATTCCCCACTGTGGCACTGCTGGCCACCCCCAGCCTGGCCCTGACCTTGCTAGAGTTCTTACAGCTGATCTCCAGACAGCACACCCCTCTTGCTGTGGCCTGGACTGAGGCTCTTGAAGGAGAGGAAGCCTCCTTGCTACAGAGGCAGGCAAGGGTGGTCCCTTCCCACCCCACAGATAAAGACACCCACTGCCCTGCAGTCGGTGCAGCCAGTGGTCACTGGGTGAGTGAGAGCCCTGACAGCTGCACAGGAGGAGAGCAAAAGAAGCCAGGCGTCCAGTGGTGCACAACTGGCTACTCTGTGTGTAAACAGAACAGGTCCGATCTGGAGTCAGACACAGTCAGACAGAGAACGGCGCCCGGGGCTCTTCCTACAGAGTGTCCCAGAACTGCACTTCCAACACACCAAAACCTGCACGTTGCCAGCACAGCCAGGAAATCCATAGCTGGCAGCACCAGCTGGGACCTGGCTCACTTGGCTAGAGGGCTGGGTAGAGCCCGGAGACCATGTGGAATGGTTTGTACAATTTAAGCAGCTTCTCCAGCAGCCGGTGACTCTTGGAGGAGAGTGGAATTATCAGAGCAGCAAAATGGGAAAGGAGGGACCCAACGAGGCGTTAGCAGATGACTTTGTCAGTGCCCCCAAATACATCCCTCACAGATGTCTCTGGTGTTTGCATGCACTCACCAACCCTCCCTCCTGCCCACAGGGGATGGTGCTATACACATGGTCTCATCCGCAAACTCCCAGGCACGGCCAGGGCAGCCAGCCTCCACCAGTGCCAGGCACCAGAGGCAGAGGCAGAGGCAGGCAAGGTGGCAGAAAGCTGCGCTCCAGAGAATCATCTCTGCAGAGCTCGCCTGTGCCCTCCTGCACGGTAGACGCTCAGTGCAGTCGGGGGCCTGTGCTGCGAGAGCTACCAGGACTGGGCATCTCCTGGGGCGAGTGCCCAGCACAAGGGCAGCCAGCCCGCAGCCCTGAATGGAGCCTCGGCCACTGAACAGCGCTGGGTTCTCAGCCCCAAGGGGCACCGAGCCACGGCTCTGCTCCCCCCCGCCGGGCTGGCCGGGCACCCCCAGGCAGACCCACCAGCACAGCCCAACGAGGAGCCCGGGGGAAGCGACTCCCCTGCCAAGCCCTCACCCCGCGCGGGGCCCAAGAAGCCGCAGGGCGGACACCAGGGCCGGTGGGCTCCCGGCTCCCCGCCCGATCTCTTACCTGGCCGCCCCGTCCGTCCCGGCGAAGCCGCCGCCTGAGCCCCGACCGTCGCCAGGGCCAGGAGCCCCAGCAGGGCGCCGGGCAAAGGCCGCATCCGCTCCCCGCCGGCCCGGAGCCCAGGTCGCTCCCTGCGGACAGAGGCCGAGAGAGGCTCAGCCGGAGGAGGCGGCGGGGGGCTGGTGAGGACACCCCCGGGGCAGGGACCCTCCTGGCCGGGGGACCCCGGTACAGGGCAGCCCCAGCCCCGCCTGAGCCCCACCGCCGGGCCCGTTTAATCGTTAACCCGGGGACAAAGGCTCCCCATTGCCAGCCCCGGCCCCGGGCAAAGTCCGGCCCCGCTCACCGCCGCCGTCGCGGGGCTGCCCGGGCTCCATCGCGCCCCATCCCGCGCCGGGCGCAGCGCCGGGCTCCAGTGGCTCCGGGCTGGGGCTGGCTCCGGCTCCGGCTCCTTCCTCCGCCGGCCGGTCGCGCTCCCGGCTCCGGCTCCGGCTCCGGCTCCCGGCCTCTGGGGCGGCGGCAGGAGGGGCCGGGCTGGGCGCGGAGCGGAGCACTCGGGTTACACCCCCCGCCCCCGCCCCCGGCTCCCGGCGCCGCCCTGGGGCGCCGCGGCGCAGGGACAGCGGGGTGGCCCGGCCTGGCTCTTGTCCCCCAGGGAGCTGGGCGAGGGGCCCTCTGGGCTTTCCTGGCCCGTTACCCGCCCCTTCCCGGGGACACAGCGCTGCCACAGGCTGCGGAACTCGCTGCCACCAGATCTCAAGAGAGGCCAAGGGCTGGGCAGGGTTCCCAAGTGACCTGTGCCCAGGGCAGCCCCTGCTCCCTCCCCTAGTCCTGCAAACAACATTTGCCTTCAAGCCTTTTAAATGAGTTGGTTGCTGGGAGAGAATGGGCAGCTCTGGCCCGGGTTAGAGGTGGTCTGAAGGGCAGGGCCCTTTCCTCACCCACCACCCCTCCCCGGGGGGAATCCAGCTCCAATCCTGGAGATATGCCCAAGACTGCCCCTTGGTTAATAGGAGCCACCCTCGCCCAGACAAATCATGCCTTGCGTCAAGCATGGCTTCATCTATGGCTTTACTGAGCCCCAAGGTAGCTGGTATTTTCACCCCATGTGTGGAACTTACAGGCCAGTCACCTCCAAACCTGCCCTCAGAAAGGCTCTGTGGGTCCAGCTCCCCCTCTAAAGTGAGTGTTGCAGCCCTTGAACTGTCCCTGTGCACAGAAAGGATCACATTGGCCTGGCTGGACACATTGTCACAAGGATACCCGTGCCAACTCACTGGCCACCACCACTCCTTGGAGCCAGCTCTCCCCTGACCTTCTCCTCCCACCATGCTTCGAATCCACGTCCCCTGGCCTGGCAATGAAAACCAGCTCAGCCTTCTCACCGACTGTTGCCATGCAGCAGAGACAGCGCTCCACCGACACGATGGCACAGCCCAGGCCCCTCAGGGCGCACCTGGACCTGCTGCCCCAAGGAGGCAGAACATTTTCCAGGGCAGAGGCAGGCATTCAAAGGCTGTGGGAGCCCAATCAAGGCACCAACAGACGGTGAACACAAACCAGGTGAGCTACGCGTGCCCCTCAGATCTCATCCTTTGTGCAAAGGCCTTGCAAGATGCTGCAGGAAGATTCCAGGAGCCAGGCGGCCCGAGCAGCCACCTACCCCACACCCAGGGATTGGCCTGGCCTGGTTTTCCAAGGGACAGTGAACAGCAAGTGGCTGAGTGGAAGGGAAATCCTGGCTATAGATGCCACCTGCCAGCACATCAGACTCCTGGACAAGAAATGCATCCCCCAAGCCACTCCCAGCATGACTGCATCCCTGAGGGTGGCCAGGCCCACAGCCCCTTCCAGCCCCATGAGGGGTCCAGCAGCCAGCCCCAGAGCTGACCCCAACCCATTTCTCTGGCCACACCCTCCCCTGCAGCTGTTTCTGGAAAGGGAGGGCCAACCCCTGGCCTCCTTGAAGCACATTGGTTTCATTCTGCTGCTGCCCCAACCCCACACGATGGTGCAGTCTAGGCCAGGCTCTGAGAGCCGAAGGCTCTTGTGCGAGGCCAGTGGTCACAAAGACAAGAAGAGCCTTCTTTTGAAATTCCTGAAACACCAAGTGTTCTGCGAGCCGCAATGGGTGTAGCCTTCTGGTGGGGGGAGCTGGAAACTGGGCCAGGGCACCTGCTGTAGGATCCCCTGGTGGGCAAGAGGAGAGCCCAGAACCAGGAGCAGGCTGCCCGCAGGGTCCCCTGGTGACAGGTCGAGGGGGAGCCCAGAGCCACAAGGGGACAGCCAAAGAGCCACATGTGGCTCCAGAGCTGCAGGTTGCAGACCCCCTGCTAGGCCCTATACAAGAATGTAGCCAGGAGAAGTGTGTGCCTGCAGTCCCAGGTGGGGCTTGTCTACACAGGGAACGTCCCCAGAGCAGTGTGATAGCATCAAGGGAGTGACTCCAGAGTCAGTCCATGAGGAGTCAGGCCAGCAAGGCTGCAGTTCTGTCACTGACCGGGGCAGCTAGGCAATAAATCTCCCATCTGGCCAGTGCTAAACAAAACAACTCATGGGACACAGTGCCCTTGGCCGGGGGGGGGTCTCTGTCTCTGGACTTGCCTTTCTGGGAGACGCTTCAGCCAGGCACTAATTAGTTACTGGCTCCAAACAGGAAACAGGGAAACCTGTGGCCTATGCTAGGGTGGCACTCGGGCTAGATGGGCTGATGGTTTCTTTGGCTCTTAACCCCCCTAAATCTTGGTGCCCTGAGGGATTGAGGAAGTGAGCTGATGCTGGTCTCAGCCCAGTCACTGCCAAGCCCTGGTCTTGCTCTGTACCTAGCTAGCATGGTGGGCAGGCAAAGGCGGTTCAAGGGCCCAAGCTGGCTGATGCAGAAAGTTGCACCTGAGGCCCTTCCTGATCCACACCACCTAGCTCTGAATCTGACTAGGGGCTGCTGGAGCTCTTGATTGAATCTCTGGGAGCAAAGCTGGATCCAGAAAGCTCATCTCCCAAACTGAGCCTTGCCTGGGGACAGAGCCTGACGCCTCTTATCTGCTCCCCACCCCGCCATGCATTTCAAACTGGGTCCTGCCTTCCCCTCAGGGTCTCTTCGCTGCATATCAATGGCATCCCAGGATGGGCGCTTAGCCTGGCTCTGGCCTTCTGGCTCCAAGTCCCTGGCCTGTGCCCTCGCTCCTCTGCCCTGCCCCAACCCAAGAACAATTTAAGGATTGGCTCTCGTGACAGGCCAAACTAGTGAGTGCCTTTTGAGATGTAAATGCAGGCTCACAAAATTGCCCTGGGGGAAGCAGCATTTGCAGGTTGCCCTGCCCCCACCCAGCTCCCGGACTCCACAGTGTCGGAAAGGAAAGGCTAAAATGTTGGGAGGGATTTCCCTAAACCCCCCCCAGTTGTCAGTTAGTAACAGTCTTATACCACTTTAGTGAGCACCCCCCCCTTTCAAGTCGCGGGGAAGCTGCTGTTGGGAACTACATCAGTGGTACCTTTCCCTTCTCCTCCCCCACCTCCTCCAGACCCAGGGAGCAGGCTGCACTTGATGGGCTGGGCTGACTGGGTGCTCCCCCCCCCAACTGCCCCAGGGAAGGCAAATGTCATTAAACACAAGGCAAAGGTCCCTGCAGTGTGCGCGAGCAGCATGTCTGCATGTGACCGTGCACGTCTGACAGTCACCACAGCCCTCCATTGGGACAGCAATAGCAATGCGGAAAGCTGGGCACTGAACCAGTTCATGGCTTGACTGGGCCATTTGGGGCCTGCGGGAACAGAATAAGCCTTGTTCCACGTTGGGGAATCACCAGAGCCACCTGGTACCTTGCCTTCAGGGAACCAGCACTCGGCTTGCCTAAGGCTGCCTGGACAGTACCCTTTGAGTCAGCTGTTGGGCTGGGCTGGGGATGTCCCTGTCAAACCCTCCCACAACCCCAGGACAGCTGTACTAGCAGACATGATCAGCAGGGAAAGAGTTAACAGTGTTGGCTTTAACTGCCCACACCAGGCTTTGGGGTGCAGGCCTCACCCCCACAGGTTCCTCACTAGAGACACTGCTTTGCACAGAGGCACGCATGGAGATGCACATGCAGAAAGATGCACACACATACCCTTTGCCGGGATCAACCTACCAGCGGTTGCAATGTCAGACACCCCACAAGGCACTGGCTACTGGCAGCCTGAGGGCCTGAGCTCAGGCAAGGATAGGGTTACCAGATGTCAGGCAAAAGGAGGACATGTCCTCCATCCGGCAGGCATTTTAAAAATACATGATTTTGTCTGACTTTTCACTTACAGGGGTTAAAGTATGCTGGAATACCCCAAACACCCTATTTTTAGGGGGAAGCATTCCAGGGCCCCCTGAAAACTGAAGAATATTACATTAATACTCCATTTTCTAAATGTCTCCTCCAATGTCCTCCTTTTCATGCTTCGGTATCTGGTAACCCTAGGCAAGGAGCAGAGCCTCCTTGTCCTTTGCTATTTGATTGACTGGTTTACCTACAGCCCCAACCATCCATGCACAGGTGCAGCACAGACAGGCAGATGTGGCCCATCCATCATTGTATCAGACCCAGTCGGAGCTGGCCTTCAGTAGGCAGATCAGACCCTAAGCCTGCCCTAGAAAAGAGTTGGTTCCAGCAATGTACAGGGGCTCCAGCTTTGTGGCGCTTGCTCCAAACTCATAGGTGCTGAGTGTCTGTGGGGGTGGGCATGTGGCCACTCAGCAGGTCGGCATCTGAAAGTCCAGCCAGGCTACAAGCCCAAGGAGATTGGGCAGTGGGCCACAGCCCAGCTAGGCCACACAGGCTAGTCCAGGGATCTCTAACTCAAATCATCACAAGGGCCTCACAAGAACTAGTACGTTCGCCTGAGGGCCACACTACAGAAACCTTTTCTTACAACAATATTCCAAATATTAGTAATGACCGTGTCATCGCTGGCCGCAGGAAATAGCTTTAGGGGCTGTATGCAGCCTATGGGCCGTGCATTTGAGACCCCTGGGCTAGTCCTTCCCAAGAGGGCAGGTGGTGGCAAATACACTTGAAAACCAGGAGAGACGGTTAAAAAAAACATGCCAACATGCCTCTGGTGCTGAAGGCCCCAGAGCCTGGCTCTGGGCATCCATCTTCCCAGGTCAGTCATGGCCCCAGCATGTTCCCCCTCCTGACAGCAGGCCCAGGTCCTGTGTATGGTCCTGCAGAGGGTCCTGCTGGCTCAGCTGTCCTGGCCGTCTTCAAGTGCCCTCACCCGCCTCTCACTCAGGCAGTTGCTTTGCTCATTGCTGGTGTGATTAGCAGACACATTATCACCGCCAGGGCCGTAAAGTGGCTGTGACCCTCATTAGGAGTCCATTAGAGACTCATAAAGCCTGGCAGCAGGAGGGTGGCGCAGGGCAGTGACGCAGAGGAGCAAGGGCCCTCCCTTAACACCCCCAGCTTGGCACTGCCTCTCTAGTCCTACCAAGCAAGGCTCCCCCCTCCCTGGCCCCACTGCAGCCCTGTGCCCACAGACGCCTGGCTTCAGCCCCAGCCTGTCCCTGCACTGGAATCCTGGCCTGCTTTTTCTCCCCATGTACAGATGTGCCAGGCCTGGCAGAGCAAAAGACAAGCAGCTGCTGTGGCATGCTTGAGCTGTCCCCAGGGCAGAGCAAATTGGGGTGACTGCTTTGAGACCCATGCTGGGGGGGTGTCACCATGCTGGGCCAGGCAAGACGCCCACACAGTGTGGTCTGCCATAGGCCCTACACTCCTCTAGGGCAGCCCTGGTTACATTGACTTGATGGGAGAGAGGCAGTGGGAAGCACCTCAAAGATCCTCTGTGCCCTGGAGGCTGCTCTGGGTAGCGGGGGGCTGCCTGACAGGCTGGGTAACAGCAGAGGCAGCAGGAAGGAAGGGACACAGGCTGCACTTTGAAAGCACCACCCACCCCAGTGGGTATGACATTGTCACAGGCACCTGCACCCCCGCATCTCCGTGGGTGCCCACAAAGCAGGCAGCTATCTCAGGGACAGCCCTTCCTGCAGAACTCCCATGCTGCGCCAGCCCATGGCAGTGATGGGCACACAGCTACAGCACAGGAACGGTGAGCCTGGCCCAACTCAGCCTCAGCAGCCCTGGCCCCAGGGGGGTGAACACGACGAGGGTCCCTGCCCCTGCTCTGGCAATTCACTCCCAGCCCTGGCCACTCGCAGTGGCGTCGGGAGCCATGGATTAAGGGTGGGCCTGGCTGGAGTGCTGCACATGGAGTCTGCAGGCCCTGCCGGGACCAAGCACCAAATGCAGGTGTGCACCAGCCCGTGCTGCAGGATTTCCACGGGGGCTGCTGGGAGGGAGGTGAGGTGTCCAGGATAGGGTGTGGGTAGGGACAGGACTCTTGGGGCCAGACTGAGGCAAAGGCAAGAGCTAAGAGCCGCATGCAGCTTGCAGCCCCTCCACCCACCCATTGCTGGTTCTAGCCCCAGGGGGGCCTGGCCCAGCTGGGGAGCAGCAGAATCCAGCTCTTGCAAGCCTGGATCCAATTGCCTGGAGGGATCGTCTTGCCCCTCCCCTCCCCAATTACAACCAGATTGGTGTGGTGTGTTTGGAGCCGGAGCCAGGCGCCTGTGGCTGGGGGGGGGGGCCTAGCCAGCCTTCCCTCCCTGGAGCCACAGTGGAGGTCAGAGACTTGCAGACTGCACGCACACCACTCTTGGCTGCTCCCAGCTCCCCTCACCCCCTGCCTGTGGGCTACTGAAAAGTCTGTTGGGCAGGAACAGCTGTCCTGGGATCACCCATGGACCCCGCTACCCCAGCCACCCCCCTCCCCCAGAACCTGGAGCCACCTCAGAAACCAGGCAGGGAGACCCCACTCCCCCACTTGCTGGGGGGTGCCAGCCTGTCCGTGGAAGGGCTGGTGAGCAAAGGGGGATGAGCTGATGGGCCGGACCATGGGGAGTCGCCCTGTAGCCCAGTGTCTTGTCTCTGCAAGGCCCAGCACCAGGGCTCAAGGGAAAGCGTAAGAGAGGACATGGCAGGCGGGCCCACCCACTTGCCATTGAGCCCCCATTGCCCTGAGCCCAGCATGAAAGGGGAGCCTGGGGCAGAACCAAGCAGCTGCACCAACCCTTAGCATGGCCCCGCACTTGTCCTGCCCAAGGCACCCCAGTGCTGGCTGAGGAACTGACGTGCCAGACCACAGAAATCTGCCAGCAAAGGGGGGGGGAAGTTTAATCCCCCAATTGCAGGGCAGAGCTGGGACATCTCACCCCTTGCCCCCCTGCTCTGCCAGCGAGGGAGCTCCCTCCCCATGGGGCTGGACAGCTGCTTTGTCGGGGGGGCCCAATGCTGTGGCCCCACTTTGCTATGAATGGATTGGGACACTGCCTCTGCCACATGCACCACCTCCTCCCCAAACACCCCCTTCCTGCCAATCTCCCTCAGCCCCAGGCGCTGGACTGGGGGGGAGCTGCTGAACCCCCCATTCAAGGTGGTTTCCAGCATCTTCAGGGTTTATAGTTTGGTGGTTTGAACACTCAGGTCCATCCAGGGCACCCAAGAGACACCCATTGTACACAGCGCACATGCGCATTTGAGGTGTCAAGGAAGAAGGTGCCCTGGTGTGCATGATGTGTGGCTCCACGTGTATTAATTTACCTGTGCACATCCATGCATCTGCATGCCCACAGCAGGGCCCAGGGGCCGAGTGAGGCTGCGGACACACCTGCAGGCCTCTCCAGGGCAAGCAGGGAAGGAAATCCACCAAGGCCATCCCTCGGCCTGATCATGCCTCAGCCTTGCTCCACGGCATGAAAGGCCCATGTCTGCTTTTGCAGAAGCCAGCTGGCTGGTGCCAACAATATTTCTCTTGGACAGCAGGCGGGCTGCGGCAAACATAGCAACCTTTGTGCCTAGCCGGGGCCGCATGTAGAAGTGGCTTCCCCTCTGCTGTCCTCGCAGGCCTGTGGGTGGAAGGAGCGTGTGATGGAGCCGGCTCTGGGACGCCTGCCTTCAGAAAGTTCCCCTTGGCCTCTTCTGACTCCTAGTCTGTGAGGCAGAGTCCCCAGGCCCCACCCTGCACCCCTTAGGCCTGAATCAACCATATAGGACTGGGTGAAGCTCCTTGACACAAGAGGTGGGATCACAGCCATCCATGGCAGGCTGGCTCAAGTCGGGGGGGGGTCTCAGTCATATGGCTCCCCACCAGCAGTGGCATGTAACTGGGCCAGGCCAGGCTAGCAGAAGCATGGTCTGGGGTGCCAAGAACAGGCCTGTCTTGCTAGGAGTGCTATCCCACGGCCTGAACATCATGTCAGGGCTCAGCCCCTGGGCTGCTCGTCGCACAGTTCACACTCAGTCCAGCATCTAGAACAGGCGTGGCCAAACTGTGGCTCAGGAGTGACATGTGGCTCTTGAATGAAAAATCGTGGCTCCCAGAAGAATGTCAGCAGATCAGTTTAGGAAAACAGTCCCAGCCTAGGAGTTCAGGAGGGGGTTGCGACGGTGGGGAGAAGTGCAGCACGGACAGGATTTTAAAAAACTCGCCACTAGCCTGCAGTCTTCTACATCGAGCAGCGGCTATGATTTTACTGTATAGGTCTCATTTTCATGGTAACCTTCATTCATTATTAGAATCTGACATTAGTAGGATCAATATTTATTCTCTTTTTATGATAAAATTAAAGTGTGCAATGAATTTTGAACTTAGTAATTTTGGAGTAGGTAAAAGTATATGGCTATAGGCCTCAGTGCGGCTCCTGATGGTTTAATAATCAACTTTGTGTGGCTCTTGCGTTCCATAAGTTGGCCCCCCAGATCTAGAAAATCAGCTCAACCCAGGCCAAAGGCTCCTGCCTCCCTCCAGCTGGTCGGCCTTGACAGGCCAGCAGCTTTACGACCTTTGGCCACTTCTCTCTCTCTTCATCATCAGTGGGGAGCAAGAGGCCTGCCTGCTCTAGGAGGGGCCCAGCCAAGAGCCCAGCCCTGCTGCATGGGGGGGGGGGAGCACAGCCACTGCTGGGTAGGAGCAGGTGATGTGGGGAAGAGGCAGACAGCTGGAGCCCTGCCCCAGTGCCACTCCTCCAGGGACCAGAGACACACACCAGGAGCCTGGCCAGAATCCAGCTAATTCCCTTCTGCCTCGTCCCTGCCTGGGCTGCTTTGATTGGACATGGGGCCCTTTGCTGCCCAACAGCAACCCAGGGTAGGTGCCTGGCTGTGCTCCTCCCCAGCAGGATTGCATTTCCGCACAGGGCAACTCCTGTGTCACGTGCAGGTAGGGGGTGCCAGCACCAGTGGGCCCTCCCCAGACAAGTGCCCAGCAACAGGAGCTGCAAGCTGGCTCAGCGCCCAGGCAGCACAGCCCAAAGCCAGATTGGGGGCAGCATGGTCAAGCCCCAGACTGACAAGAATGCAGCATGGTCCAACCCCCAACTTGCCTGCTCAGAGCATGGGTGTCACTCTTCCCCCCTCCCCGGCCCAGGCTCTCCCAGGGACTTATCTGACAATCTCCCTGTTAAGTTTTAACCAGGCACCATCCCAGCAAATATTAACTCACAGCCAGGGGATGGAGCCTATCCAACCCCAAGATGGGAGAAAGGGTCAGGCTCTGTTTGCCTGGTCTGTAGGGAGGTGCAGGGAAGGAGCAGGGTGGGGGATAAGGATTCGGAGCCCAAGCCCCTCTCCTCCAGCACAGAGCCAGAGACAGGCTCTGAGCATCTGCCTGGTCACAGCAGCTCCCAGCACTGCTGCCTTCACAGAACCAGCAGGCTGGTTTGGCCTCCAGCCCCCTTGAGCAGAGCCCTAACATGGCGTTTTACCGCCTGGGGCACATTCTGATTACAACATGTCCCTTCCCACTAGTGGCACTCAGAGCTGGTGCCACAAGGCCCCAGCGGCCCCAAGGTGGTTACAGCCCTGCCCCGAGCCTTGATGTTTCCAGGCCTTTGGACAGGGACTGCAGCCTCAGGTATCAGAGGGGCATGCAGCTTGCTGCTTTTTGGTCCTCACCCTCTCTCCCCCTGCACTTGCTGAGTGTGGCAGGAACAAGAGCCAGAGTCCCTGCCAGGGGCCCCTGCTCCTCCAGTGGGGAGAGTCACACCAGATGCCCCTGCACCCAGGATCTCCATCCCAGAACCACTGGCTGTGTAGCAGGGATGGAGCCATGCAGGAGGCAGTGAACCTTGCCCATAGCCTGCCCTCCACTGCAAAGGAAGACCAGGGAGAAGTTTGGGCCTTAGACCCAGCCTGCTCTGCCAGGCTGCATCCACTCACCCTCACCTTGCCCAAGCTCCTGGGGTGAAGAGCCCAGTGCTCGGGAGAGAGGCTGTTTTGGTTCCCCGAGGCTCCTGTTCAGGGACAGCACCCAGCACAATCACAAACCACCACCGCTCTCTACATCTGCACCTGATTTAGAGGAGCTGGTGCAGCCACAAGGGCTGGGAGCGTTCACGGAGCACAGGCCTGTTGCAGCCCCCACTCCCTACCCACCGCTAGCAGCCAGGAGGCACTGAGAACCAGAGCAATGGGCCCAGGCCACTGCACTGTGCCCTGCCTTGCAGGAAGCACCATGTGGGGCAGAATGATGTGGTTTTAAGCCCCTCAGACTGGGGGAAACCTCAACCCACTCAGGCTCTAACTGCATGAGTTGCAGCCTGCTCCAGCTCCATTTGCTGCTCCCTGTACAGACTGACCTTGCTCAGGCCAGCCTGCTGGAGCCCAGCAGCACACATGGGGCCCTTGCAGCCTGAGGGGAACTGCACAGCTGCCTAGGCTGGGATTTCAGGAGTGAAACTCTGAACTGAACAGAGCCCAGCATCCAGAGAGTGACCCTCGCCCTGTGGTAGCAGCATCAGGGTACAGCCCAGGCAGTCAGTGTCTGGCACGGGAGCAAAGTCCACTCAGGGGGGTGAGGGTGGTAGGCGGGCTGGGAATGCACTCCCAAAGGAGCCATGCTGGCCCTGGCTGCACCAGCCCTGAGCCTGCAGGTGCCGACGCTGCAAGGAGACCCAGTACAGAGGAGAGGCTCCAGGGTGGGTGGGTCGGTGTGTGTGGGGGGGTAGATGTGGGATTGGCTGGAGTCTTGGTGCCCTCCTGTGGGCAGAGGCGGTAAAGTCCTGGCCTTACAACACCCAGCTGTGCCGTGCAAGCCAGAAGCTGGCTCTGAGGCCCAGGCCTTTTGGGCAGCAGCGCACGTAGGGCCCATGGAACGCATCCCCATGGCTGCAGCTAGGCAGATCCCAGGCCCAAATTGCACACGCACGCAGTACCAAGCCAGGCCACAGCCATGCCCCACTTGCAGTGATGCCAATTAGCCTCTGGTAGGCACAGCACCAAGGTGAGCCCAGTGAGGTAGCACTGCTCTCCGCAGGACACGTCAGTCGCACGACCCAGCACCCCCTTGTAAGGCCTATCAGGCTTGGAGCAATCAGGAGAGGCTCCCTACTTTGGTGAGTCATAGCTACCACACAGTGCCAGCATGGCTAGGTTGGTGCCCATGACAGATCCACCCCTCCTGGCTGCACCAGCCTAGCCCCCCCATCACTAACAGGGAGGAGAGTGCAGGGCCAGGGCCATGCACAGCAGAAGCAAACACGCTGCCTGGCTTTAGCAGAGGCGAACAAGTTGACTTAGCCCTGCATTCCCCAGCTTCTAGTCCCCTGCTCTGACCCAACCAGCTTCCTAGGGAAGGCTCCAAGAGTCAAGAGAAGCCTAGGGTACGGCTACAGGGCCACCCGTTGAACCATGGACAGGCATAGAGTATGATGCCAGCAGCTCACGCCGAAATCACCCCTGAACACCAACCCAGGCCCAGCCTGGCTCTCCAGCGGTTCACACACACATTAGGGTGATAAGGGGGCAACAGTCAGGCTCACAGCTGGGAGACATGGCCTGCCTTCCTCTCCTGCCCATGCCAGCCGCCTGTGACCCCCTCCCCATTGTGAGCCCCATTGTGAGCCAGCCCTTGGGCTAGTGCAAATCACCAGACAGTAAGGAGCATGAAGGGCTGCTCTCCAGAAGAGGTTGCATCCTGTCCCCACTGAAGGTCTGTCCACACCAGGCAGAGTGTGGAACATTAGAGGGGACAAAAGCCTGTTTACTCTTCCCACCCCAGCTTCTGGGGGAGGAGAGGGAATAAAGAACAGGGGCTCAGGGCTGTTTGAATGCTGGAGCAGAAAGGAAGCTCTTGGCATTAACCCAGGGCACTAGCGCTTGCCTTAGAGCTGCCTTGAGGGAACCCTCCATATGGAGGAGTTTCATCCTCATCTCCCAGTCCTCCTCTGCCCTGGTTTTCAACTGGAGCAGTGGTGGCCCTGGGGGGAAGGTGCCCCTCACGCATGCAGCGAATGCAGAGGTCATGCCCATCAGCCACTGGCATCACCTCCTTACAATCAGAGCACCATTTAAATCCCGGCACGTTTGACATCATCCATTTTGATCACTACACTGCTTCTGTTCTTGCCCCCTTTTTTTCCTTCTTCTTACGGTACTTGCCTAACTATCAACAATGTTAAAACGGCTGATGGGAGCCACTGAACTCCGTGTGATCCTGGGGGCTGCTGAGAAGGAACTGAGGGGTGGGAGGGGCATGTGCGTTCCAACGGCTGCTGCAAGCTCCTCAGAGCATGCGACCCCACCACAGGCTCGGCTAAATCTCTGACGTGAGGTGTGGGGCGCAACCACACACCTACAGTGGAGCATGCGGGGGACACTGCTCGAAGTCTTCATTCACCCCTCTAATAAGCTTTTTAAGACTGTGAATGTCCCAACAGAACTGGCAACAAGCATTATCCTTGGCATGAGCCCTAAGGCCTAAATGACCTGGTTCTTCAGGAGGGGGTGTAGCCAGAATATTGCTGCCTTTCTTGGCATGAGGGACTGCCTAGCACCCACACCCCTTCCTCACCTGCAGTGAGCTGGAGTTGAGTGCCCCAGTGGCCTGGAACAGCCCGACATCTCCCAGAGCTGGAGGAGTCCACATCTGATGCCTGGTGGGTGAAATCTAAGTCCTGAACTCCCTGACAACTGCTACGTTGGCAGCCTGCCCTGAGTTGGTGCTTGCAGACTCAGCAGTGTCTCTGGGGCAGGACAGCTGGGCACATGGAAGGAGATGCCCCCATGCTATGAGGCAGGATGGGAAACAGGGGGTGCTCCCCCCTCCCCCTTTTCACATTGGTGGGGGCAATGCCACCTCTGACCATAGCCTAGGATTAATGGTTACTGTGAGCTAGTGCCAGACGCCTCACTCATTCATTCATTTCACCTCCTTCAGAGGGGCGGGCCCTGCACGGACTCCGCAGTCACCTTTGCCCTGACACTCAGAATAGGGGAAACTGGGAGCCACACAGCATCCTTGTTCCAGATCAGGGGCTGATCTGCAGGGCCAGGAACCTTCAGATTGCTATCGGGGTGGGAGTGGGGGGATCAAGTTAGCCCTCTTGGCCGAGCCATGCCTGGCATCCACCTCCCATTGGCATTCTGGCTGCCCTCTTCACTGAAGAGTGGATTGTGGGCCAAGGCCGCTGCAGGAAAGGAGAGCAAGTTAGGAGGGCTCAAACAACTGCTTGCAAGCTCTCTTTCCCTGGGAGAGTCTGGGGTGAAAGCTGTCTTGGTGCCATCTCCATGAGCTAATGGTACATCTTACTCAGTACCTAACAGTCAAGAGCTGCAGAGGGAGCCGTAAGGACACCAGTTAGATGTGGCTGGCACAGCAGAGTACCATGGGATCTTCCCACACCACAGAAATTAAGGCCCTTGTTTGACCTGACCCAAAAGGCATGAGGACCCAGCCCCCCAGCTCAGCTCCTTGTGGAGCATGGGTGCCGCCCCATGACACAGGGTGCCCTAGAAGCCTAGGAATGCTAGCCATTCCTGCAGCTGTCATCAGTGGGGCACTGGGAAGTGGAAGAAGGTAAAGCTGCACAGCCCCATCCCCATGTTGTGCTGCTGCCCAAAGCCCTGGGTATCGGCACCAAAATCCCCTGTAGAGTTTGCTGGTTGCGCAGAAGCCAGTTAAAGCTTCTAGAGGGCAAGTTCCAAGTCAGCACTGAGGTGCTGCTCCACTGCTCGGTGGGACGCTCTGAATGAGTGCTCCAGAGCTGTGAAGGTGTGCCCTCCCCTCAGCATGTGCCTAGTGCCAGCCCAACTACACAGATCAACAGGTTCCTGGGGAGCAGCACAGATGCCAGCCATGGCCAGGCATCCTGGCACGCCAAGGCCACGTCATGTCACTTCTGTACAAATTAGAACACAATTGAGCCCCACGCATGCAGCCCAGCACCCAGATGGGAAATTCAGCATTGGCAGAATGGTAACTGATTAAGGAACACTGCAGCCATGTGGGCCCCCTCACTTGGCCAAGTCCTTCCTTTTCCCAGAGCAATTCCCCTCCTGCTCCAGACCCTGCCGCCATGATAGAGAGAAACCGAACAAGCCCGCTCTGACTCAGGGGATCTATGTCTGCACTCACCATGTCCAGCCTCACCCTGTGGATGCATCCTGGGAACAACACGGTAGAGACAGGACTCCAAGGCAAGGAAGGCCCATGTTCCCCTATCAAGTCAGTGCTGCAGAAACAATGCCACTGTGAAAGGGGAACTCTGCTTTCCACTCTCCACCAGGGCAAGGGTGCTTGTGTGTTTTCAGACAGGCATGAGGCAAGTGGAGACACAAGGGGCACAGCCCTTCCTCCTCCTCAGCTGAGCCAGCACAAAGATCAAGTTCCAGTATTCACCTGTCCTTACAGCTGGGAAACACAATCTCACCAAGCTGTAGTCTCTGTAAACTGCCACCACCCACAACTCAAGATAGACAATCCAGCTCCTATGCCCAGAGCAAAGCGAGGAACTCACTGCATTCTACTTTCATTCCCACTGCACCTAACACGCGTGTCATGCTCTCAGAGCGTACATCCTGCACACAGGACAAGGCCAATTAAAGGAAGTCTAACCTTAAAAGCAGCCTTGACATGACACATCAAGCTCTGCAAGACACATTTCTGACCCATCAGTCACATGCAAGTTAGTTGCCTCACATTCAGAGCACACACAGACACATCTCAGTGTTGCAGCAGTTCACAGACAGCTGGCTCCCGCCTTGAGAAGGCAATCGGTCACCTGATGTCCATGTTGTGCACAGTTCTGGCCATAGCCAGGCAAGAACGAGGAGAGACTGAACAATGTTACGTCTGGTCCTGTGACGCATGAGAACAGCATGCCTGTTGGGAGCGGGAGGTATATGTGCCCAACATCAGCTCAGCTGTGCCACCTCATTCCCTCCACATACCTACTCAGACCTGTAAAGAATATGATGTATTCTCTCACACTCACCAGCTGGGGAGTATTATGGCAAAAACCCTACAACAGGGAAAGGGGAACCAGTTTCTAGTTTTGGCCAGCATCTGTCACGGCTGGCTACAGGTCACCACTCCAGCATGGCAGGCACAAGGAAACACATCACTGATTTCACTTCAGCCTGTGCACACTCTGGGCTACAGCACTCCAAGATCTAGGCTGACAAAGATGCTCCCTGGTTTACCCAAGTATGGGTTTCAATAGGGCCCCAGCCTGCTTTTGAGCTATGGGGTCTGGGTATGAACAGAAAATGCAGTAGCAAATACACACAGACACACCACAAACAGCAAAAACACTCTATTCAGAGAGCTTATCCTAGGAAAACAGCAGCTACACAGACACTGACAGCACAAGTGAAGTGTACCCCAGCGTGGGTGGGAGGAGATTCACACCCTGCTCCTGGAACCCTGGAATGGAGCCTGCCGTCAAGTGTTCTGGACACCAGCACAGAGATTACCATGCAAGTGGGCCAGTGCCTGTAGTGTCAGAGCACGCTCCTTGGTCACATTATGCTGTTTGGAAGGGGTCTCCAGCAGGAGATGAAGATGTCAGCCTTCAGCCTTGCAGCATGGCAAGACCCACACCAGCGGGAGCTTCTTGTGTGTGATCGCGCAGGTTAGGCAGGACAGACCAGCAGTCTGCCGGGGGAAGGGGAAGGAATTCAAGCCACAAGGTGCTAGCTCACTCAGTTGGAGACTGGCACCCAGCTTGGTCCCCTTGCTTTATGCTTTCACTTCCCAACTGTTTCACAACAGGGCTGTACTTCAGAGCCAAGGCCACCTCTCAGTCTTATTCCAACCTTTGCTGCTTCCCACTGGGCTGGGAGAAAATTAATGGCCTAGTGCCACAACCCCAAGCACCTCTGAAGCAATGTCCAGAGAAGGCAGTAACTCATCTGGCCCCACCACCACTCCACCCAGCCCAGGGATGTATACAGTATCCCCAGCCACAACACACTCCCTCCAGCCGCTGGGAGTCACTGACCAAATGCCATGCCTCCTTCCACAATCAAGAAATGGACTTCACCCCGCAGGGCAAAAGAAGCATGACAGAGCTGCCCAGGAGGCTGGATGGGCCAGGATCTGAGGCATGAGCCTCATGAGAGTGAGGAAGGACAGCTAAATGGGAAGCCTCTCCACAGCCAGGGGTAGAGAAGGAGTGTCAGACTGGCAGGAAGCAGAGACAAGAAGGAAAATGCCCTAATGTACAGGAACCTCCCCCCCAAATGCAATCTAACACTCAAAGCCACCTTAATGTCAGCTGCTAGCCCTTCCACCAGGGTCTTCCCTAAGGAGTCTTGGAGCACTCTCCAAGCCAAGGAACTCATGTCCATTCGGCTTTACACAAAGACACCTGCCTCAGGCATTTCCCAACAGATTGACATGAGCCTTTAAACTTTGGAAGAGTTTGCATCTGTCCTTCTTCCCAAGGAAAAAGCACCAGAAGTGCAGGGTAGAGGGGCACTGAATTTTCTGGGGAGGGCTCTTTCTGCTCCCCAGTTCCAGCAGTGTATTTTGTACCCCACAAACAGTAAGTAGACAGAGACCACCAAAACAGACTTTTCAGAACCAACACCCGCAGAACTACAAAAGAAGGTCTAATGGCAGCAGCCCAAGAAACAAACCATACTGGGGAAGAGACCAAGAAGAAACAGCTCCAGGATTTCCCAGTCTAAGCCTGTCTAAGGCTAATCTGTAGATAAAGCTGAGTCCAATTCTCACCTCCCCAAGTGCTGCCCTGGGAGAGCCAGGAGCCTTTCTTCAGTGACAGACACCCCGGCACAGGACTACCTCTTCAGACGCAGGAATTCCATTCTGTTTGTTCTCAGCTAAGGGAGCAGGTGGCCTTGAGATAGGCTGTTTCACAGTGCCTGTACCAGCCACAGCCTCACCCACCAGCCACACAGGAAGAGACTGCACCATGAGAGCTGCTCTGGTGGAGCAAGGTGCTGTCTGTTCAACATCTGCTTCCGTTAGACCCTTCATCGAAGAGGTGTCCAGCTCTACGTCTATGACAGGTGCACAATGAGGGAACAGCTTTGCTTATCCAGAGGGATAATGAAGCCCCTGTGGGCTGGCAAAGGATGCTCATTCTTGGACCCCTGACAGCTCCAAGAACAGGGCTGCAACTTGCTCTAGAAGTCTTGGCTGAAATAACTGTACCCCCCAGGGGCAGTTGATTCTTCCCGAACATACTGCTGCCTTGGAAAGCGTCCTACGACAGGCACTGCTCCCGGCACCCTGCATGTTGGGGGGCGGGGGAGGGAGGAAGAAGAGGAAGTAGACAACAGTCAGAACCACTGCGCAGTCTGTCGGCTCCTACCAGCACAGACCCCACTTTCATTAGGGATGCCCTCCTGCAGCTGGGTTTTCACACCTACCACCCAGGCAATGGGCTGTCAGGCAGTTATTTACAAAATTAAGCAAAAGAGCAGCTCTCAATACTTGCTAGCTATGGCACAGATCACAGCACCACTAGCCATCTATCAAGTGTTTCCATTATAAACCAGGTTTCCTTGCTTCCATCTCAGGGCAGCTGTAGAATCCATCTTGGAGCTGGGACCCAGCACATATGGGCTTAGATCAAAAGAGCGTAAACCATATCTGTTAGATAGCTGTGAAGACTGGGAACCTGGCTTTGTGCTCTCGGGAACTAACAGCAGTGTGCTGTTGACACAGTATGCTGTAAGCCTAGTCTGTGTGATGGGGATGCTACTGCTCTGCCTGACTAGGCAGGAGTTTTTCTGGAGACATGTCTTTCATTGCACTGATATTTTGCCTGGTGCTGGTGCTGAAAGAGCTTGAATTGTGGGCAAGCACCCCTGTGGTGTTATAAGGCACAGAAAGATAGCTAAATAGAGTTAGACAAGAGAGGGGCGGGTCCCCACTTGTTTTCTGAGAACACCCTAGACCTGAGGGCTCCCCAAAACAAATAGCAACATTTCACAAGTCACAAAAGCAGCTCTAGCTTTAAAATGCTGGCACAGGCTACTCCTGCTTCAGCAGAAGAGCTGGGGAAGCTCTCATTCACAGTGCATGACTCACATGGCCTGGGGAGCACCATGCAAGCATGCAGTTCTGAGCTATCAAGCACACATGGAAAGAAACAGCTTGTGGAGGATGTTTGTGGGACAATGATCACTGACAGCAGTGCCATCTTGCCACCCAAAAATGTGACCTAAGGCCACAATCCTGGGCAGGTTGAACCCTCAGCAGCTCCCACATCGAAGGCAGGGGCAGGTCATTTCCTCAGCTCCGTGTGCTTTCTTGGGAAGTTGTTAAACCACTTTTGCTAAGATGGCTTTGATCTGTGATGGAATATTCCATTGGTACAGGAGGTGTGTCCCCATTGCCTGACCCTGCTGAACATCTCTGGGGGCATCTGGTTTGGTAGCACATTTTCACCACGGAAATTTGCTACTATAGAGCTTTCCTTCCTGTCCAAGGAACTCTTCACCCTATCAGTTTGGGTTCATTAAAAGCTAGAATCAGGGCTCCTAACCATGCCAAAGTCCAGGAGAAACGTTTGTGGCGTAATGTATCAAATGTCCACCAAGTGGTCTGAACTGCTGGAAGTACATCTCAGGTCAGTAATGCAACAAGCAGAGCAGGTAAGTTGGTGTGCATGGCTCTGAAGAGCACACTGTCCGAGGTTACTTTCTACAAAACCAAGCAGAGTGTAAAGTACAGTGCAGTGCAGTTGTATGCCAAGATGGCAGAGAGATAGTGTACGAGATGACCTCTTACTGGACAACCTTCTGCAGATATGAGAGCGCTTACCAGACACACACAGAATTTCAGGTCTGGAGAAGGATCTCCCAACCAAAAGCAAGGTGGAACAGATTATGCTGAACAATTAGTTGGCATATACTGTAACAGGCCACACAAGATAGATGGTGAGAAGAGATCCACACCACTCTACCTTGAATGGTTCCTTACAATATCTGCTAAACAATCTGTTCCACTTTGCATTCAGCTGAGAGTACCCTTCCCAGGCCTGAAGATGTCTCTCTCACCAGCACAAGATAGTTTAGTAAAAGATCCAGAGGGGTGGCCATGTTAGTCTAGTTCAGCAAAACAATCAAGCAAAAACAACGAGAGCCTTGTGGCACCTTAGAACCTAACAGATTTCTCCAGGCATAAGCTCTCGAGGGCTCCAACCCATTTCATCAGACGCGTCTGATGAAGTGGGTTGGAGTCCTCGAGAGCTTATGCCCAAAGAAATCTGTTAGGCTATAAGGTGCCACAGGACTCTTGTTGTTTTTGCTGTACACAGACTAACATGGAAACCTCTCTGGAAACAAACAAGGAGTTTGGTGGCATTTGCAAAGACTAACAATAAATAAATGCGTTAGTCTTCATAAGGGCCACCAGACCGCTTGCTTGTTCTTCTGGTAAAGACTCCCTCACCCCTATTGTCTCTGAGTACACGAACACTAGAGGAGCACAAATTTGCAGGAAGTGTATTGTTTTGGTTGGTAGTCACACTGCAATAGTGCTTCCAATTCAATGGCATGAAACCTAAGTACACAGTTTAATAACTGCCATTGTAAATGCATTTAAACCAAAGATCACTTACTGATTCTTGTGTTTGAAGCCGCTGATGTGAGCTTGGTACTGCTCTATGGAATTCAGTACTATATTACATGTGTTGCAGGGGTACCCCTTCCCAGCTGAAACAGACATCAATATTAACAAACAGCTATCCAGTACTTGGTGCCTGAGGTAGAAATAAGCAAGATAGTTGAGTGAAACAGTTCAACAGCATGTAAAATCCAGCATTTGGATTGGCAGAGGACAAACCAGCTCTCTATCTGACCCACCAATGAGGCCTTTGCAGTGCCCACAGCTATTCAGGGAACAGTGTGCCAGGCCAAAGTCAATATTCCCAGTCAGAGCGACAAAACATACTGCAATGACTGGCACAATCCACACACTTCCAATGGCTTGGGCTCAGGTTTTAGTTTCCAGCCCAAATCTGGCCCAGCACTGCCTCTGTAGACCCACTGCTCTCTTGAGCTGTACATCTCAGCACCAGGGTAGATAATTTGTAATTGTTCAACTTGGAGCACAGAGGAAACAGCACCATACAAGATTAGATACATCAAGTTTAAGATGCAGCGTCATGTTCTATATGTCACTCCTTAGTCACACATTAAGCTTTGAGCCGAAGCATTTGAGCTGTAGTCTGCGCATCACTCAATTGTTTCCTCTTGATAATAGTTCACGGCAGGGGTCTCAAACCCAAATCACCACAAGGGCCACATGTTGCCTAGTACGTTAGCCCGAGAGCTGCACCACTGAAACCTTTTCACACAACGATATTGCAGATATCGGTAACAATAGTATCTTTGCAGGCCGCATGAAAAACATTTAGGGGCTGCATGCGGCCTGCACATTTGAGACCCCTGACTTAAGGCCTGGTCTACACCTGCTGCCATTTTCAGTGGCAACTGAAGGGAGATACACAAGTTATTTTATGAGGCCTGCGTACCTCCCTTTGACTTTCTAACACCTACTTACCTGTGCATCTCCACTGCACTGAGTTGAAAGGCAAGACCATCCCTTCAACTCTGTACCATTCTTCTTTAGGGGGTAGACTTATGAGTTGAATTCCTGATTGACTCAGCGGGTCTTTACTGACTGCTCGATTGATCAGAAAACATTGAACTGACAGCCATCAGTGTAGACTTGGCCCTAGGTACATCAGTGCTTTTGGGTAAGATGGAGTAAGTTTTCTGAAACTTTTAGTGGAGACAGATGCTGAGCACAAGGGTGTGTGTGGATCAGGAGTGGAAAACATGCCACAGTGCAGGTGGCTAGCTCGGGAGACAGCTCTAGGTAATTGGTATGTACATTCCCAGCTCAGAGACTTGGGTTGCAAGTCCTTTGGGGCAGAGACGAAGTCAGTCTGCTAACACGTCAGGTACAAGAAGAAAAACAAAGTACCTTAAGAGGCTAAGAACACACGCCTTGGACTCTAAGGAAAAAACAACACAGCAGATGCGCCTCACGTACCTGCTGCACTGCTGAGACTGGATAGTTTGACCATTTAGCTTTGAGCACAGTGATCTAGAGTCAGAAGGGACCATTATGATCACCTAGTCATCACTTGTGCACAACCTAGGACAAGGAATTTCACTAGACAACTCCTCCTTTTGGAAAGAGGGACTCAAGTTACAGCAATTTAAATGGCTTCTCTGCCACCCTATGCTGGTTGTGAAGCAGAGGGGGCCATGGAGAAACGTTGGAAGGGAAGGGTCGGTTGTCACTTAGTTCCATTCTGCCCAGAGCTCCGCTCTGGTCCCACCAACTCCAGCTGCAGCCATTGCCTTACCACCCACCTGGTCTAGCCGCAGTCTCCAGCATCACAGCCCCCTCAGCTCCAGGCCTTGGCACAGACATAAGCGGGGTGGGGGTGGGGGGTGGGGTGCAACGTATAAAGTTTGGGGTTTCAAGGGAGTTTTTGAATTGTAAGATACCTCACTGTCACCTACCTAAAAGAGAAGATTTTAGCTGTGCCTGCTGCCTAATCATATATACATTTGAACCAGGCCCCAAGATAGGCAAGGACAATGGGAAAGGCCATGCTAGGGAAGATGCCAGAGCCTTCGCAATTTCACGGGAGCCCAGATTTCATAAAGAGCGGGGGAGTATGAGCCTATGACATCTGAAAGAGCTAAATGGCAACTGTTCAGACAAAGATGTGACAGCTGGAGGGAGCTGGACAAAAATAGACAAGAAAGCAGCTCAGACCGTTGCTCTGTGTACTGTGTATCTGAGTGGTTCCCAATTGCAACCCTGACTTTGGGCCCTTGTCTGTGACATTAATAAGATGTGACATTCAGGTGTTGTCCGACAAAGTGGGATTTTCTCCCACAAAAGCACATGTGATAAATCAATCTGTCTTTAAAAGTGCCGCAGGACTCCTTGTTTGTTTCACAGAAGAGCAGTTACATTAGCAACTGCACTCTCTCCCCAGCACTTGGCAGGGCCAGAATTTCAGTGATTTAGTGTTGTCTTTATTCGAGTCAAAGCCTAACACTAAACCGGTGTAGGAATCCACTGACAAGGGGAAAAGCAGACTTCTGCACCCAGCAGGTCTCTCCACTTCTAGTTAGTAATGCTAGATATCATGTGCCACTGGCATCTGCCATTTTACTGCTCAAGGGGACAGTATCATCGATACTCATTACCGGTCAGTGCCTGAAGGGAAACATGCCAAAGGTTAAAAACCTGGATATGCACTTTTATGCCTCTTTACAGTGGAGGAAGAGGGCCTGAAAGGGAGGTTTCTTCTGGATGCAGTTTTTCACCCTCAAGAATGAAAACTCTGGTTTCTCTGGTGTGATGAGCGGCAGCAGGAGGCCCAGAAGAGTTTACAGTGAGCTTTCACAAACTTTCATCTAATCTAAGCAGTGACTTCACATACTCATGTTTTACAAATACCATCTAACAAGGGAGGAAACAAGTTAGCACTCATGCCAGTGCATGCTAGGATGCAGGAAGCACACTGCCTCCTGAGACTGGACAAAAAAGACTTGAGTTAAGAGAGGCAGAAACAACCCTCACAGTCCTTGTCTTAGCACCACAGATCAGCAAAACTAGTAAAAGCCCAATATTTCCTCCTCTTGCAGGTCCCCTTGCATAGTACCTCTTCGTAACACTGATTGCCACCTTTATAGTTCCATTTGGAATCAATCCACTTAGCTCGACATTCAGCTTGCTCCTACCATCCCTCAGAATCTTGAAAATTTCCACCCAGACAGCCAATATCCACAACAAATTTCAACCCCAAGCTAAATTAGTATTTAACAACCAAGGTATAAACCCCAGGCAATAACAGGGGTTTATAATGGAAACACCAACCAAGTCTACCTTACAATGACATGTAACTGGCGTGAGGATTTCAATAAACCTCATTTGAGTCCCTTCAAGAGCCTATGCATCCCAAAGCCTTCACACCCTGCTGCCACCTTGACACACACCAACCCCATCCTTCAGCTACTTCATAAAGTTGGTTCCTCATGACTCACCGAGGGATGAGGATGCAGGAGCATCAGAGGTTCGACCATAGTGTGCCATCAGCTTGAGTTTGGTCTCTTGCTTTCTGTGTTTCTTGCCTACATAGTGCTGTTTTGCCATGAGGGGATTGTTGAAGGTGGCATGGCAGAGGCTGCAGAACTTGTCTGGGTCAGAAGTGTCTTTGCTCTCCTCGCTGGAAGTCATGGCAGAGGGAGGGAAGTCAGCAGGACATTTCTGTGGAGCCGTCATTACTTTAAAATAAAAGAGAATGCCATCAACTGCTAATATTCAGAGACGTACAAACTAAGCAGCTGGTGTCTGGAATTTGCAGTTGGTTTCTCCAAGGGAGAAGGGCTTCTGATAGAAGTTTGGCTAGAGATTTTCCGTCCAGGAGTGCCACAGGACTCCTTGTTTGTTTTGCTGAACTAGACTAACACGGCACTAGAGCCCTGCACACATACAAATTAGTGGATCCATATCCGACCTGCATCCACAAGAAATGGCCAGCGGATATCCGTGTTGTATCTATGGATGCGGATATAAAGCGGATATCCTCGGATTTGCAGGGCTCTACGTGGCACCTGTGTGTTCTTCCACCACCTGACTGAGGGTAATGTAGCCTTTTAAGATGGCTACTCTCTGCTGGCTCCAGTTTTGTCTTGGTTCTTATAGGCCCATGCCTCTTTGCTGGGACTTCTGTCCCTCCACTGGATGACTGGTGGGTGCATGAGGGGACCATGGTCTGACCCTTGACTCGAGGTCCCAAACCAAGGACCCTACAACTTGCAGCCTTGGTCTGCTGCTTCAGGAAAGCAGCTAGATTCTCTGGGTTACTTCCCCGCGCCCTTTTGACTTAATGTCGCCTCTGCTCAGACAGGGTCTTCCTGGCTTCCTTGCCAGGGGAAGCCCTTGGCCACTGGTTGTCCCATTGGGTGTGGTAGAGCCCAGTCAAATCTTCCCCCTTTAGCAGGTGTATTTCATCAGACCCTGGTGAACTGATGACATCTAACTTGTCTAAGTCATTTTTCACTTGCTTTTCCACTATTTTAACCTCTGATCCTAACAATTTCACTGGCATTCACTATGGTAGATCTCCAATTGCTACTAACCTTTTCAGTGAAAACTGAAACAAAGAAGTCTTTTAGCACTTTTCATTTCCACATTGTGTTACTATCCCTCTTCCCCCACCACTGAACAATGGGCCTACCCTATCCTTGGTCTTCCTCTTGTTTTGAATGTTTTCCCGTTACCCTTTATGTCTCTAGCTAATTTAAACTCATTTTGTGCCTTGGTCTTTCTAATTCTGTCCTTATGTGCTTGTGTTATTTGTTTATATTCATCCTTTCTAAATTGACCTAGCTTCCACTTTTTGCAGGACTCTCTTCTGAGCTTCAGATCATTGAAAATCTTGCTCTTATTTCATAGCAATGGGCACCTTCGAATTATTGGAGCATGCACCCTCAGGGAACTGCAGGGAAATCAGCTGGTCTCCACAGGAGTGCCTCATATGAAGACTCCATGCCTGACCCAATGCAGGAGTTCCCAAGGGTAAGCAAAATGCCAAATGACACACAGAAGTGGACAGTCTCCACGTGCACTGCACATGAGAACAATGCACTCCAGTCACTCCAAGTTACAATTACTTCCCATAAAGCCAGCTTCAGGGAAATGCAAGCCTCCAAAGACAACCCCATAATGGGGCACACAATTGTTGGCATATGTTCCACCAGGTTGCCACATGGTTCAGATTGCGAACATCACTCCCAGCACCAGGTAAGCTTCAGCAGCCGAATACCAACGGGCCCTGAGCCATAGGAAGGTTCTCAGCCACCCCTTGGATTAGAATCCATGATGTAAAGTGGGAAGGTCCCTCCCAGGGAGCCCAGCCAAGTACTGCAGACAGCTGTACCTTGCACTTTGGGGGACTGCTGCTTCAGCTTCAGGTTCCTGGCATGAGTCTTGCCCAAATAGTGGGACATGGCCACAACAGGAGAGGAAAAGGTCATGTTACAGATGGGGCAGCACTTGTTTCTGTCTCCTCCATTGCTGCTTTCCTGTTCACAAGAAGGAATGTTAAGGTGAGCGTCTGAAGTGACCAAAGAGATAGTGACTAATCAGAAATGACAACACTGTTCTTCAAAGTAAGGTATGAAGCTGCACTGAACCCCTGGACTTGACAGCTGACTGTCATTGAGTAGTGGCACATTTTACCTATGGAGGCAATTATGACCCAGAGGGATTGACTGTAGGTTCCAAGCCTACTCTTACAGGGTATGGACCAAGCAACACAAGGCATTCCTGCCGACCCTGTCATCTATAATTCCATGTTACTTGGCTAGACTGTCTTTTTTACTCATGTCTGAGCCTACCTCACACAGTCCATCCTTTTCACCCCCCCCCCCCCACTGTATACACTATGTGGGTATATGCAAGAGGCTGGACTGGAGGGGAGTAGGGATTAAAGCTGAAGCAGCCAAATAACTTCATCTGTTACCGAAACCACACAATCATAATGCAGGAAGATGGTTGGAAATATGTTTTCCTTTCTGCCTTAAAGCCCTGAGACCACCAGTAATGGGAACCTCATTTGAAAAATACAAGATCATCAGAAAAAGTAAACTCCAGCAGGGTAATTAATTGCACATGACCTGTTCACTGACACTAATTGCTATCTTGACTCCTCTTTATCACCTTTTCCTCATCTCTCCTTCCAAAATGTTGCTTCCTAGGAGTACCTCGGGGATACACATTTTCTAGGTTGCAGATGCTGACTAGAAGGTCCACTCACTGCAGAAATGCATAGCAACTGGAAGGCTAAGCTGTCCTTGCTAAAGCCTCCATATTCCAGTGCACCTGTTCTGGAGTGTGCATGCTAGGACCCCCTGCCAATCCTCAGCGCTCACAGCAGCTCTGATCAGAGAAGCCCTGTCATCTTCTACATCACCTGCTTGTTCTCCAGCTTCATCTTCTTCCCCTGACCAAATTCCTCCTCAGCATGGATTGACAGGTACCGCCGCACTTTGTTAGCATGTTTTTTGCTCTGGCGGGAAAAGGGAGAAATAGGGTTAATGTTTAACAAATATTCTGTTCAATTACATGCAAAACAAGAAATCCAGTAACAGTTTGCTGACTAAGTACCTGGTAATGAGCAAGCTTCTGTGATTCTGAGATGAGCATTGCACTGCATACTTTACACTGAGTGTCTGTGAAAATGTGGCTGTTTTCTCGGATCAGACGATCAACTGTAACAAATCAGAACACCAACATTCAATTGCAACACATTTCCAATAACGTAGCTACTTCTTCTGGATCCAGAGTCTTTCGCTAAGAGTGCCCCACTGCCACCATCTGCAGTAAGGAGGCTAGAATCTTGGAGAGACATCTTTATTACTTTAAACCTAGATAAATACACAACAAATTGAGATTAAATAAGTCTCACATTAGTATCACCCATGTTCCGGTGCTGGAAATTTAGAGAAATGTTTGGCTAAGTCCCAAGTCAGAGTGGGAGAGCACAAACTGAGGAGACAAAGAATCCTTAACAATCATCAATCACTTCTTAACTCTCCTCTCCCACCCAGCCGTGAAACTCACACCACACCTAAATAACTAGGCAGCCATTGGATTCTTTGGCGAGAAGTAAAATAGAGATTACAGATCCATAAACGATTTTCAATCCTAAAGCTTATCTGAAGCACAGAGGCTAAGGCACATTTTACACCTTTACGTCACCGGTGAATAACAAACAGCCCAACATTAAGAGAGGTGCAGTAGCCGAAATACAAGTCGGATCATTCCCAGCCCATTGCAGCCTCCGACCCTTCGAAAAGTGAAGTTAAAAGAATTCAATCAAGGGCTCACTTTAGCGACAGCCTAATTAAAGCAGCGGGGGAGGCTGAGGGGAGACTGGGCCCCCGGGAACTGCTCCGCACCCGACACACGTTTGGCCCCCTCCCGCCCGGCTGAGGGCACACACCACAACCGGCGCCGGGGCCGCGCTACAGCCGCCCCGGGACTCACCTGCCTCCTTCCCCACCGGCAAGGCCGCGGCGTCCCCGTTGCTACCCGCTCCCTCCGCCATCTTGAGCGAGCGCCCTGCGCTTGCGCGCGGCCCGCCCAGCTCTCGCGAGAGCCTCCCGCCAAGTCGCGAGCTCCCCGGGCGCCAGTGACGTGGGCCGGGCGGCAGGCCGCGGCCGCCATGTCGGTTGCGGGCAGCGGCAGGGTTGCCATGGGAACGGCGGGCGGCGCGCCGGCGAAACCACCTGCGAGGTGCGGCGCCGCGGGCTCGGCGGGGCGCTAGGCCCGCGATCGGCTGGCTGCAGCCCAGGGCGGCCAGGCCTGCCCCCGCTGTAACTCCTGGGCCTGTACGGGCCGACACATCCGCAGTCCCCTCCGCCTTCTTCCCTGTTTGCCATTCCCTTCCACTGTTCAGCTATAATTTCCTTCCTCCAGCCCACCTCACTTCCCTCCCTCCCTCCCTCCCTCCCAACCAGTGAGGCCATAGATTTTCATTTCCTGATCATCCTCTCCATCTGCCTGTGCTCCAGAGTGATCTAACATTTCAACACCCAATTCTTGTTTTAAGCTTAGCTTGTGAAGATTGCCCATTTCAAAATAACTTCCTTGTGGCTTTGATTCTCCATCATTGCTGGATGAACAATACTCTCTTTTCCTACATCCTGTAGGACAGCACTTCCCTCTGCTGATCTTTGTGCATGCAAATCTGTGACAGACTCACTTCAGCTTCAAAGGGCATAGCTGTGTTAGTCTAGTCCAGTAAAAAAACCAACAAGCAGTTGTGTGGCACTTTAAGACTAACAGATTTATGTTTTGCATGAGCTTTGGTGAGAGAAGATCCCTGCATTTAGTTTCATTCCTTTCTGTAAGTTCACCCATCTTCGAAGCATCTGAGGAAGTGGGATCTTCTCCCACCAAAGCTCATGCAAAACATAAATCTGTTAGTCTTAAAGTGCCACACAACTGCTTGTTGTTTTTTTCACTTCAGCTTGCCTCCTTCCAGCCCTATGATTTGATTGATTGATTGATTGATTGATTTCTGTAACAGAAAGCATTTTTGCATTGAAGAGTTGTTAGCCTGACTCCCAACAGCTTACCAGGAGGGCCAGGAATTCCTTTAGTCTGACTAGGGCTACCAGCTACCAAAGGATGGAAAGGAGGACAGGGAAGCACAAAAAGGAGGACACTCAGAGGAAAATGTAGTATTAATGTAATATTCTTCTGTTTTTAGGGGGCCCTGGAATGCTTCCCCCTAAAAATAAGGTATTTTGTGGCATTCCAGCATACTTTAAGTAAAAACCAGACAAAATCATGTTTTTTAAAATGCCTTCCAGATGGAGAACATGAAGGTAAAAAGGAGGATATGTCCTTCTTTTTACCTTCACATCCAAAATACATGATTTTAGAATAGAATCACAAGGTTGGAAGGGACTTCATGAGATCATGGAGTCCAACCCCCTGGGGCTTGAACCCAGCATCTTCTGCATAAGCAGATATGCTAGCCACTACACTATTTGCAAGACTTATCACACTTTTTACTCACAGGGGTTAAAGTGGGCTGGAATACCCTTTAACACCCTATGTTTAGGGGGAAGCGTTCTAGGCCCCCCCAAAAACAGAAGAATATTACATTAATACTACATTTTCTCCATGTGTCCTCCAATGTCTTTCTTTTCATACTTCCCTGTCCTCCTTTCCAGCTTTGCTGTCTAGTAACCCTAGATTTGAATGACTGAACCAGGAGCCCATAGCTCTCGAGATCATCAGAGCACTCAAGCCTTCAAGAAGCAGTATTTGGGAAAACTCTTTTGGAAAGGGGATGCTAGAAAAAAAAGTCTATTGTACTTTTGATTAGTTGCTTTTTTTTTTTTCCAAAGTGGGAGCTCTGTCTATATCTGTTTGTCTTAATTTTAGACTATCAACATGTATTGGAAAACATGATGGTTAAATACAAAATAAAATCGTAATGTGCATTCTAGAGTAGTGGTTCCCAACCTTTTCAGTGACACTGCAGGCTTCAGTGAGACCAGTAATTCCATGGCACACCCACTTTTTTTTAGCTAATTGGTTGCTCATAAATGTCACATTTACTTACATTGACTATGGTTACAGTCTTACTAGAAGCAAGGAGTCCTGTAGCACTTAAAGACTTACAAATTTATTTATCATGTGAGCTTTTGTGGGAGAAAATCCCACTTCATCAGATGCTTTGAAGAAGTCTTACTAGAGAGGTTTGCAACACACTGCATACAAAAAGGTAAAGAAGTATTCAATGCATTAATGTTTCAAATCCTCTGGAAAAAAATACACATTATCTTAATTTTGCCCTTTGGCCACATGCATTTAGAATGTTCACATTTTAGAATCAAAAGACCAATCCTTTGCTTTTAATCTGATGATTAATTTTCACAAATTTTATGAGTTGTCATTTTGGTTGGGTAGAATATTGTTTACAATGTAACCATGCTTGTTTTACATTGATTTTCATTACTTTTGTATGAAATTTGTGCCATGGCAAGATGCTGTCATGTCTTGCAGAAGGTTGCTCACCCCAAATCCTTGCATCATTCCAACCAAGCTAACTATGACACATTTCATTGGACAAGCATGCTGTCCCTTTCCCTCCTCAGTGAAGGATCTCTTTGTACTTCAAGATATACCAATCAATCCTTTTGCCTGTATTCATGGACAGGAAACCCTCCTCTCTTGTGGACTTTGCACTCTTTCACTCTACCCTGGCTGAGTGTGCAAATAAGTATCTATTGTGAGGCATACAATACACAATGGCCAGACTGGGAGATAGCATCAGTTCTCTCATGTGCCACCCTTTGGTGAACTCTTATTATGCTGATATCTGGTCTAGTGGATCCCTGTAAAGCTTTATGTGGCCCCTGTGCCTTCTGCCAAATGGCACCAAGGGGTCCCTGCGTCACACAACCAATAGCATGGTTAGACATGTAATTCATCTTGTACTAAACAGGAGCAGTCTGGGGCCAACTATAGTTCCAAGGTACTGTAAGAAAAATTATATGTAATCTCTTCTGTAGGACAGTGAGAAAGGTGCTGAAGTGTAGGCCTCGTTGGAGCCGTGGGTTGCTATGGTCGTGGGGTCGTTTCTCTGGCAAGTCATGTATCTAAGTTTCTTTAACAAGCGGCCTAGAGTTGATAGTTAAAGTGTGTTATCTCCCCTTTCTCATGCTTTTTCTCCTGACCATCTGGACAAGGAATGTAAGCTAGACTGTCCGTCTTTGTTCTAACTGAAAAGGGAGTACTACCTCCTATCTCCTGCTCACCCTTCTTGGCACCATAGCCTCACAAGAATGTAAGGTCAGCATCTCTAGGCAGAAATTAATGAGTTTGCAGGTACTGCGGCTGCCCAGGATAATGCAAATGATGTCAACAGTAAACAGAGGCGGGGATAATTATATGCATTCTTTAATCATTAATATGTATTTAATAATGTTAATGTAACCATATAAGGGTCTCTAAAACATTGTCAATCATGTAAGCATTATCATAGCATTATCATACTGTACTGGATAAAAGTGTTGTGATGCTGCCCCTCGGGGCTCTCTCTTGCACTCGAGTTGTTGGGGGGGCCTGCTCAGAGGGGCTAGCACTTCTTTGCTGCCCTCTGATGCAGTTCCTTTTGTTATTCAGCTGAATAATAAATCCTGAACCACACCTCGTTCTCTGCTCATTGGAGTCTCGGCTGGGAACGGGCCTTCATCACTGGGGAGGCTCTGGTGTGCCTCTTTCTGAACTTGAGGGCCAGAGTTAGATTTTTCCCCCACACATCTGACGATGTGGGATTTTCTCCCACAAAAGCTCATGCAAAAAATAAATGTTAGTCTTTAAGTGCCACATGACTCCTTGCTTTTTTGCTGAACTAGACTAACACGCCTGCCCCTTTGGATCTAGACAAACTAGTTCACTCCAACCAGGTAATGCAGCTATATGAGGAAAAATTAAAAAGACTGGGACTGTTCAGCTTCAAAAAAGAGAGGACGAAGGGAGGATGTGATCGAGGTCTGTAAAATCATGACTGGTGGAGAAAGTGAAACCCATGTGCCTAAATAGGTGCAATCTCTTTTAGGGACCCTTATGGCTGGGTTACGTTGCTGGGCAGATTTTGCAGCCCAGAAACCAGAAACTTCTGGTAAGAGGGTGAGGGAGCACACTGAGCATGCTCCACAAGTTTTATTGTTTTGCTGGAGTTGCATGCCCAGGGAGAAGCCTGGAGAGGAGCAGAGAGCTGCAGAGGACATTGGCTAAGGGACTCAGTGAAAGGAGCTGAGCAGGAGTGGACTGCAGGATGTTTTCTCCCAGCTTTTGACTGCTTTGCAGGGGAGTTGTCTGCAGGGGAACTGAGAGTTGGATGGCCAGTGACCTGATTGCATGGTGCTGGCTGCACAGGAGGAAGAAAGGACTGCATGGCATCTGCCTGAAGATTCCTGCAGCTGGAGAGGATGAGGATTGCTTTCGTTCTGCATGCAAGCCCCAAGGACTTAAAAGACTGCAATTGAGATAAGGGTGACTCCACCTGAACTTTGGGACTCTTGGGTTTCTTACTGTTTTGTTTAAAAGTATTATGGTTCCTTAGGATAAGGTGTCTTTAGTTAGTTAATAAAGTTCATTGTTACGTTTCTGTTGAGTAATAGTTTAATGTGGGATGGAAACTCTGAGCAGTCTTCGCTGTGAGTCCTTTTAACAACTGGATCCTGGCTCTCCAGTTGCTTTCATCAGGGGTTTTCTCTGTGAGGCACTGGAGAGGGGCAATTGAATGAATTTGAGCCCACCCTAGCAGGTTACAAAAGCAAACAGGGAAATGTTACCACTTCACATAAAACAAGAACCTGAAGTGACCCAGTGACATTAATGGGCAGCAGGTTTTCAACAAAAGGAAGCGTTTCTTCGCATAGTGCAGAGTTGACCTCTAGAACAGGGGTCTCAAACTCAAATCACCACGAGGGCTGCATGAGGACTAGTAGAGGGCCGCATGAGGATTAGTACGTTAGCCCGAGGGCCACACCACTGAAACCTTTCCATACAATGGCATTGCAAATATCAGTAAAAATCGCGTTGTTGTGGGCTGCAGGAAATAGCTTTAGGGGCTGCATGCGGCCCACAGGCTGTGTGTTTGAGGCCCCCTGCTCTAGAACTCATTGCTAAGGGATGGTGTAGAGATCAAAAATTAGAAAAGGAATTAGAGATTAGCAGTTAACAAGATGGTCAGGGACACAACCCCACATTTTGGGTGTCCCCAGGTGACTGGGATGTGATGACGGAGGGGTCGCTCGATATCTGCCCTGGTCTGTTCCTCCCGCGTGAGGCTTCTGGCGTTGGCCCCTGGGCTGCGTGGCCCCGCAGTCTGCGTGTCCGACCCCCTGTGACTGTTCCCTCATGCTGCCCGCTGGGTCGTGGCGACACAAGAACAGGCCGTCCTCATGACCTTGGGCCACACCAAGACGCAGAGGGCTGCGAGCGCTGCTGATGGAGGGATGGCGGCTTTGTAAAGTGCAGGGCGCCGATCCGCCAGGACCACGCCTCAGCGGGCTACGGGTAGGGCTGCGCCAGGAGCCGATTTCGCGGGAATGAGGAAAAAGGCCCAACTCCTGGCACACGGGCCTGCTCTGCCCCAAGGCAAGATGGCGTCGGAAGCGTCACCTCGGGGGTCACAGGGGAAGGGCCGCCGCGCTCGGCCGCCATGTTGGATAAGGGCGCGGGGCACTTGAGGCAGCGGCCGCCAACTTGAGTGTGGGCAGCGGTCCCGCGCGGTCGCGTCGGTTCGGGCGGCGGGGCCGGGCAGTGACGGAGGCGGGGCGCCGGCCTGCGGGAGAGCCTGGGCCCGGTGAGTAGCCGTCCCGCCCCTCCCCCCGCCGGAAATGCCCCGCGCCCGAAATCGCGGCCCGCGGCGCAGGGCCGGGCGGAGAGCCTGGGCCCGCTCGGGGCGGGAGACGGGCCGCGCGCGGCGGCGAGCGGGGCTCGGTCCATGGTGCTGACCGCGCGCGGGAGGAGCCTGTGACTGAGCCTGGTCCGGCTTCAGCCTCGGCTTTCCAGCCTCTCGAGGCCGGCCCGGCTCGGAGCGGGGCGCGGGATTTCCAGGGAGCCGCCGGGGCCTTGTTCTCCGCTTCGTGCCCGCGCGGGAGGGGGAGCGAGGAGCAGTCGCCGGCTGGGGGGCTGCAGGGACACGTGCTACCTCGTGGCCGGGCCGCCTTTGGAAAGCGATGCACTTGGCAGAGGAGCGAGCGGGTGACCGCAGGCTGCTTTGCACAAGTCGTAGTCAGCGAGGTGTTGGGGCTGTCATTGCCGCCCTCAGCCGTCCTTTCGGACAGATCGCCAAAAGGCGCTTTCTTTTTTGTCATCTTCACCAAATGCAGCTTGTACAGAACCTCTCTGCCACCTCAAGCCTTATGGTTTGAGCACCACACTGGGCATCTCTTTTGGAAAAAGCCAGGGATAAGTTAGTCGTTGGACCACCAACTGATGCTCCTCAGCCCTTGTCTATCCTGCTGGAGCGTGCAGAAAATGTGCTGCTCAATGAGAAGGGGGCTAGGGACCAGCATGGATGTTTCTACAGCTCCATTCTGTTTCCCTGGTTAACAAATCTAGGTTTGCACAGTGATCAGATTTCCAAATACGGGATTATTGAACTGCAAAAAGACACAGACAGGAGTGGGTCAAAGGCCTTTGGGTGCTGCTCTGCCGATCCTTCCAGTGGGTTTGGTCTGACTCTGTGTGTGTCTTTCCTCCTCCCTCACCATACAGGCTCTCAGAAGTTCTGAAGGAAGGTAGCTGCTTGCAGCCATGAGGTGTGCTTCTGGGGCAGAGAAAGGAAAAACATGCATGGAGCAGGAGATCAGAAACAAGGGAAGGATAAGGAGGAAACTCCTTCCATGTCCAAATGTAGCTCAGTTGGAGCCGACTTTAACACCCTTCCACACAGATAAGGGTTTTCTTGGCAGTACCATCTTCTCAGTAGCAGACAGAAAGGAGTTTGTTGATTGTGCCTTGTCAGATGCAGTCACTTTTAAAGTAAAGCTGTAGAATTTGTGCAGCGCTTTTAATCTTCAAGGGGCTTTGCAATTCTTATTTGGAGATTCCAGGGCCAGCAGGGGCCACTGTGATCATGTAGTAACACAGGCCACAAACCTGGCCCAAAAGAAATCCTAGAGCAGAGCTTCTAGGGAAGCAGCCAGTGTTGATTTAAAAATTGTAACTGACGAAGAATACACCTGAAACCATGGGAAATTGTTTCAGTTGTTAAAGACCTTCCCTGTTAAAAAGGTGCACTTTCTATGTAATATCAGCTTTTCTACCTTGATCTTCCAGCCATCGGGTTGCGTGGTACCAGCTTTCTGTGCTAGACTGAAGAGCTCATTATCAAACCCTGTATGGCAGGTTTTCTAATCTCTTAATCATACCCTTGGCACTTCTCTGACCTTTCTTCAAAGCATCAACATTTTCTAAACTTGTGATCACCAGAACTGGGCCTAGGATTCCATCAGCTGTACGCCAGTGCCAAGTGCAGAGGGAAAACAACCTTTCTGCTCCTACTCGAGGTTCCCTCTCTGCACCCAAGGGTTGCATTAGCATTTCAGTCCCAGCGCTGCGCATGGTGCTGCACGTCCACCACAGCCCTCAGATCTTTCCAGGCTGCTGCTTTCCAGGTTAGGCTTCCAGTGTGTAACTGTGGCCTGTGTCTTCTGTTCCTAGAGGTTTAGGTTTGCACTTAGAGTAGTAAAATGTGTTTTTTACTTGAACCCATCTTACCCAGGCATCCAGAGCACTGTGCATCAGTGACCTGTCCTCTTCATTATTTCCCACTCCCCCAATTTTGGTTTCATGTGTAAACTTTATCAGCGAGAGATTTTATGTTTTTTTCCAGGTCATTAATAAAAATGTTAAATAAGAATAAATCCCAGCAGGACCCCACTAGAAATACATCACTTGCTAAATACTCCCCATTACCAAGTATGTTTTGAGAGCTATCGGTTACTCAGCATTGAGTCCATTTAATATGTGACACACTGATTTATAGGGTTCTAATTTTTTAATCAGAATGGTATGTGGTATTAATTTAAATGCCATTCAGAAGTCTTAAGTGTATTCTATCAACATTATTACCTTGAAGGAGTCTTGTGGCCATTTTCCATAAACCCATGTGGCTTGTCATTGATTATATTACCCTCCTATAATTCTTTATTAATCGTGTGCTATATCAGCTGGTGCAGTATCTTGCCTTAGATCAATGTCAGACTGATATGCTTATAATTGCCCACGGCTTCCATTTATCCTTTCTAAATATTGGCAAAGCATTCACTTTCTTACAGTCTTCTGAAACTTCCCCGGTGTTTCAAGGCTGATTGCAAATCAACATTAATGGTCCAGCAAGCTCCTTAGGCAGCTCTTTTGAAACTCTAAGTTGCATGTTATCAGGACCTGAATGTTCCTGAAAATGTCTGCCTTTTGAAGTTGCTGTTTAATAGCTCCTGAAATCTATTGGAATGGGAAGTATTTAACTGTCATGCTATACTGTTACTATGTCAGTTGTCTTTTTCCATATACAGAACAGAAATATGCACTCAACACTTCTGCTTCTGCTGTATTATTATTGATAATTCTACCGTTTCCATCTAGTCAGGGACCAATATCAGCATTAGGGTTGGTTCTGTTCCTAACGTACTTTAAAACTCCTCCTCGCTGCCCTTCACTATCACTGAATCCTTGCCACAAGGGCCAACATCCCACATTTACCAAGGAGGTAAGCGTGGGAAAGATTAAGTGACTTGCTCAGCACTGCAGCAGGAGTGGTCTTCTGTCACTGCATAAAAAGCCACATCTACACTGCAAAGTTTGGTTGGCCAACAGCATGTCAGTATACAGAAGGCCACTTTTGTGTGTTGCTTGGGTGTACGCACACTTGGTTGCTTGCATCAGCATGGTGCATAGTTGGCACAAGAGGCTGTGTAAATACAAAATGCAGTACACCATGGGCAGGTGTCCCAAAGTCACCTGAGCTGCTGCCTGATTCAGTGCCTTGTGCGACATTTTCTGAGTGTTGTGTGGACTACTAGTGACTTGTCCAAAGATCTATGCAAATGAGGGTCAAGTTGCCACTATGCATCTTTCTCCATCCAATAATGCTCTGTCCTATCATTTTCACACTTTTTAAAACACCCGTCATCTTGCATGTCACTTTTCAGTGTCCTCCAGATCTCTGGCAGAAGCATGGACTATGCAGAGCTGCATGGAATTCTGAAGACTGTTGGTAAGATAGGATGGAGGATTCTTCTGTATTTACAGAACGTAACAGCAGTACCTCAAGTGAGCACACAGCAAGGGAGCTGCAGAGGCATCCAAGTGCAATACCTGTGTGCTGGTGGACACACTGAATAAAAATGTCAAGTTGTTACTGATGCTCATGGAAGAGCACAGCCCTGAGGGTGTCCGCTTCTGGGCCTGACCAACGAGCAGTGATTGTGGGATTGCATTTTAATGCAAGTTTGGGATGACGAGTGGTGGCTGTGGCGTGTCTGAATGGCCACATTCCTGGATTGACTGAGGAGCTTGCTTCAGATCTCCAGCACAGGCACAGCAACGTGAGAGCTGTGTTTGTGGTGAAGTGAATGGCTATGGTCTGGAGGCTTGCAATGCTGGCTTGCTATTGGTCAGTGGCCAATCAGTTTGTAGTTTGAAAATCAATAGTGAGAGCTGTCTTCTTCCAAGATTATAAGGCAGGGATGGACAAAATTGGCTCACAGCTAGGCATCAGCAATTTTACTTTTGGTTGCCAGAAGGTGCTTCTGCATTACATTTTTGCAGTGGAGGTAGGCAACAGGCTACTAAAACTGGTCACTTGGGGACCAAAAACACATTTGTCAAGGCCTGTTGTAAGGCCATTAAATAACTCCTGCTACACAGGACTGTTTACTCTTACTAACAGTGCATAGATTTGCAGGAGTAGGGTTCCTGAACTACAGTGGGGTGATAGATGGGTCATGCATCTATTCTGGAACTGGTTCACCTTCCCACTGAGTACAGAAATAGAAAGAGAGACTTTTCCTTGGTTATGGCAGCACTGGTAGATCGTTGGGGAAGCTTCTCTGAGATCAGAGTGAGCTGGTCAGGGGAACGTCTTTAAGAACATAGGATTTTTAAAAAAGTGGCAAGCAGGGACATTCTTCCCCAGGTGGGATGCTACCATTGGCAGTGTTGAAATGCCATTTGTTATTGTGGGGGCCCTAGCCTGTGCCTGGCTCATGAAGACATACGTTGGCCACCACCACAACACCAAGGAAAGCTTCAGCCATCACTCTGAAGGTGTGCAGTGACCATGGGGTGTGCTTTTCTTGAGTTGAAGGGTACTGGCACTGTTTTCTCACTAGAATGGATCTCAGTGGGGTAAATGTCCCAGTATTATAGCTGCGCAGTGTGTATTGCATAATATCAGTGAGGCAAAGGGGAAGGGCTGCTGCCAGGATGGAGAGGTGAGATGGACAGGCTGTCTGCTGAATTTAACAGCCATGCACAAGGACTAGCAGAAGAGCTAGCTGTTGACCTATCCAGCAGAGCAAGGGTTCAGAAGACCATTTAGCAGTCGGCTGCTGTGCTGTTGTGTGATGTGTTTATGATTATGACAAGTACATTGATTATACTTGTCAGTGTGTTGCTTGGGTTATTGACTTATGAAATAAATGAATTAAGAATTCTGCTCTGGAGCTATAATGCTTGGTGTACACTGATAAATATACTGAGACTCCACAAGTAGAACATTTGTGAGTAAAGAAACAGGAAACAAAGTTAAAGTGCAGGCGCACAGGGTAAAAATATTTTAGCAGAACTACGTTGACAAATCATACTTTAACAGCACAACTCAAAATGCAAATTACCTGAGAGCCTTGTGTATGTGAAATCATTTGCGATGTAGTGCATGATGGCTGGTACGTGCTTTTGATGGGTCGTGGCTGTGTAACTGCGGTTCTCTTTGTTATCCTGAGTGGAATGATAGGGCTGAGGATGCACAGCATGTTGCCACCTTCTACTGCTTCTTGGGGTGTGTAGGGAGCACCAACATACAGTTCTCTAAGGGTTGGAAAGGCTGCTGAGTCTTGGTGTCTTTGCATCAATAAGGCTTTGCTGTGTCAGAATTTGTTGCCCAAGCAAACCCGTGCTGTCTTGGTGCATTTCCTGATGCATCTTTTGGTCCCTTCCTCTCTCCTGTAGCCACAGCTCTCCATTCTCAGTCTTTTTCCATGGTCATGGTCATATGGCCCTTCCAGACCCTGCGTCCATGATTGGAGGCTGTAGTGGACTGGAGGATCATGTGGAACCTATCTTCCATAATTGTCCTCTTTCTCAGCAGGCATGGAGTGGGCACCTCGCAAGGCCCCACAGCAGGCTGATGATTAAGAAACAGACGTGCCATTAGATTTACAAATACATCACAATAATGCACTTACCCCAATTCTCTTCCCTTAATCAGCTGGCTCATCTGCATTCATCTGGTGGAAATGGCTTGACTCCAGCAGTGTTTCAAAGACTTCCAGGGTGCTGAGTGGTTTGAGTCGCTGGCATATCTCCTTCCCTCTCTCTTTTGCTGTTTGTGGCCTGTGGGGTACTTGCAGTAAAATACAGGGTGGTGGTGAGGTACCTGCTGCGTATGGAGGTCTGTGGGAAGGCCCCAGATTTGTTGTTAGCCTGTCTCACCTTTTAGTATGCCTGACAAAGTTCATTCATTTTCACATGGCCCTGCCTTTCATCTCTGTCAAGCCCCAGATCCCACATCCCCTGTGCAACCTGCATGTAGATATCTATATTTCAGTGGCTCATCCCTGGAAATATTGGTTCAGCCTCTTTCCTCTCAGACCAAGGAGATCAAAACAGAAGAGGGTTTAGTACTTGTATGTGTGTGTGGAGCTGGCATGGTTGGATGCATACAGTGAAGGTGTGCTGGAAACTGTGCTTGTCCCCGGGGCAGTCAGCAAGAGGTGTGGATGCGGTCTTCCAGACTCTGTGACCCCAAGCAGTGGAATTCAAAACTATGGCAGGACTGGCCACTGTTGTGGGGACAGGGGCATGGTGGGATAGCTGATGGAGGACTGTTAAGGCAGATACAAGTAATGCAGTGTCTACACTCGTGCCTCACTGACCTAAGTATGTCAGCCATGGCTCTGTATTGCTCAGGGAGTGGTGGTGGTGTGGTGCTATGACAGGGTGCCCGCATCAGCAGGAGACAAATATTGGTGTAGAGCTGGTGCAAACACAGCTAGGTTGGCACAAGTTAACTTCAGTCAGCCTAACTTTGAATCAGACCAGAACTGTGTGCAGCTTTAGCAGTGTCGTGCACTCTGTGCTTCAGTCATAGCACAAGCTCCGAGTATCTTCCTCTCCATCCCCTCTACAGAGCCCCACTGGTGTTTGAGGGGAACGTTCTGTGCTGTGCTGGGGAATGGGGGAAATACCGAGGGTCCTTTTCCTGTATGTACTTATATTTCCATATCACAGCTAAGACAGTAAAGGCAAGAGATTTCAACCATTTAAAAAGTAGGGAGCGTGGGCCAGTGGCTAAGGTACTGGACTCAGGTCGAGGTACCCTGGGGGCTCTAGTCCCAACTCACTCCCCCCCCTTGCATTGTGCCCTTCAGCATGCCATGTAACCTGTCTGCAGCCATTTCTCTAGCTAACGCAGGGAGCTGGACACATGTAAACACTTTGCAACTCTCCTGAGAGAAGTGGAGAGCGTGGCTGTCATCAGCTCCGTTCTGCAAGTGACATGCAAAACCAGCTTTGTGACTGGGGAGGGAAACTGGTGCTTTAACTCCATTTGCCATTTGGCTTCATGTCTTTGCTTTCCCTGGTCGCAGCAGTCGTCATTACTGCAGACTAACCAGGAAAGAAGCTATGGAAGCACTAGCTTTGATTGCTCTTGTGCCACAGGTAACACTTGTAAGGCTGCAGGGATAATGCTTAGCTGCTGAGAGCCTGCTCTTACACAACTGGCCTGAGATGTGCTTTAGGGAGAGTGTCCCTACAGAGGACACCTCCATTTCACCGGGGATCCCAGGTCATGCGACTTCTTGCTTTCCATCATCCTTGCTGCCATTCAGTCTCTCTCTTGCTCTTCTGTCTTACAGTGCTTGTGCAGCCTTTCTTGGAACAGAACTACGGGATTGGAAATCTATGGCGTTTGCCCCACCTCTGGCTGAATATGAATGCTGACAACTGGCTTTTCTGCCGCAGTTTCCTGGTCTGGAGTGCTGAGGCCACTAGGTTGTCAACAGGATTCACCCCCACACCTTGGTTTGTTCTACATCAGGAGTAGTGAAGAGTGTTGCTAACAGGGAAGGAACAGTCCTTGACAGAGCACTGGAGCCTTCCTGCTGAGAAGTGAATACCTCTTGACAAATTTGCAGATGAGCTTTACCAAGAGGAGCAGAGTGGGAATTTACTCCTTGCTTTGGAAAGGAAGTTACTGTGTGGGTGCTGTTCCCCTGAATCCCCTTCTTAGTAAATCAGCTATGTAAAGTATTCTTAACTTATGTGTGTGGCTCCCAACAACACTAAATCCACCATGCTTTGGGTATTTTGATTAAAAATAGTAAAACTGGCTGGCTGTTAAGGGGAAACCAGACGGAAACACATAGCTGCTTTCAACCTTCTCTGTTTCAGAGTACAGGATGCCGAGGAAGAAGAAGCATTCAGAAGGCGCTGACTTTCAGGGCCCACACGAGGAGGAGGAAGAGCAGAGGAGCCTGTCTGATACCAGAAAGAAGCGTAGTTTTGAGGATGCCTTCATTGTTATATCTGACAGCGATGGAGAGGTCAGTGGTTAAAAACAGCTGTGCCCAGAATTCTGAATGGGGCACCCTTATGTACGGTACTAGTCCAGAGTGCTACCTAGTGTGCATCTTGGGATTAGGCTGCCAGACTTTGCCACTAGTATTCTGCATTGTTTCTTTTCAAGGTGGATTTGAGGTGAATCCAATCCCTTTTGACTAGGAAATGAGTAGTCTGATCTCCAGGTTCTGAGTCATGTCTCTGGGGCTTGCTAACCAAAACCTATCAAAACAGAATTTGAGACCTAAATGAAATAATCTTTTCTCAATCTCTTTGCAAATCTTTTTGCAGACTTTTGGTTTTGGTGATGTTTAGCTAAATCACAGACCTATGGGTCTGCATACGTGCAAGTAAATGTTCGAAGCCGAGCTAGCAACTGAATAATGGAGGCTTGAGTATAATCCACTCTCTTTGTTAGCCACCAAACTGTCATAGGTAACTGCCTTGCTCGTGTTAGTTTGGAGGTGAGTAATTGCATCAATGGTTTGTGGGGTCCAGAGCCTGCAAGGCCTGAGCTCACCTTGTGGAAGATATGAGAGAGGACCTGCTATGAAACAGTGTTTTTGTTTATAATTAAGTCTCTGCTCTGCTCTGTCACTGGTTTGGGATCCCAAGCAGTTCTATGTAATTACCATTTTAGGCAGCATTTCAGTTCACTTGTAAGGGACAGATCCTAAATCAAGTCACTTTAGTACCTACATCTAGAGCATTTTGACAGTAAGGCAATTAACATGTGAGGAGGGGAAAAGCACGTAGGCAGAAGAGCTGAGCTATAGGGCACATAATGTTGGATTTTATTTCTGCATGTTAGCTGAGCTCTTCCCCATTGAAAATTCCCTTCAACAGTCAGATCTAGAGTGTAGGACAGCAATAGGTCATGGGGGTTAAATCCTCAAACTGTGCAATAAGGTAGATTATTTTCATATGTCTGGTGTCTCACTGGTCATTGTGAAACCTATGTGGAAAGAAGAAACCAGCAGATGTAAGAGATGGTGAAGTACATGAAAGATCTGGACTTCTCATTGTCCACTATTCATCTTAACATCTGCATGAGTTGTCTCCTCACTTTCAAGCACCAATAAAACACGACCATGAAAAGATTAGTCTCCCTGATTAAAACATAGAGCAAGTCTGTCAAACATGTGGCCCGTGGGGGTGAATGTGGCATGCGACCCTCTTTCATCTGGCCCGGGACTGCACTCAGTAGAACTACACTCTCTCCCTGGCAGAAAAAGTGTGGTCTCGCATACCCAGTGCTCTGCAGTGCTGCAAGAGCATCATGTCTCGCAATATCATATGGAGTGCTGCGGGTGAGACTGCACTCCATGAGAGCATGCTCTCTTCCAGAGAGCGAGAGTGGTATCGCAGAGCAAAATTTCTCAGACACAGCATTCAGCAATGCCGGAAGAATGCTGTAGTATTTTGATTTGTGGTATATACAGCCCACTTGAGATACATTTAAGCCAAATGTGGCCCACCATAGCAAATGAATTTGACAGCCCTGGCCTATGGTCTTGCCTCAGTGACAAAACAAAATGAACACAACCCTCGCCCCAAATTTATATTTTTATTTCCATTGTCTCGCAGGCTGGATTGGATGTGCCTGCAAGCTGGAGCCATAAGCTTGACACCCCTGATCTGAAGCATCTGGCACTGGCCACTGTCGGAAGACAGGATGGTGGGCTGTGGCCATTCTTACATTTATAATAAATGCTGGTGGCGTAATTGGCCATATTGCTGTGTATGTCAAGTTGAATTCAGGTTCTGAGCCCTCTAACAGTTGACTTTGCTCTAGCAAGACGTTGTTACTTGTCCATCATAGACTCCAAAGTCAGAAGGGACCAATATGATCATCTCGTGTCTGACCTCCTGCCCAAAGCAGGTCACCAACCCTCACCCTCCACCTCTAATGTGGGACTGAGTTATTAACGTCCTCAACTCATGACTTTAAGATAAAGAGGATCCACCGGCAATTGTCATGCCCCATGCTACAGAGGAGGGTGAAAACCTCCAGAACCTTTGCCAAGGCGCATAGTGCTCCAGATAAATAGTCATTTTAGAGAACAATGAATTCTTTGTTCATCTTGCAGTAGTTAGGATGTGCTTCCTTATGATTAAGACTATGAGGTCAGTCTTTTTGGGCATCAAAGATTCAGTGGTCTTTTTTCCTTGGCAATCTGGCCGATGTCTGTAGTGCCTGTTCTCTCCCCAGACCAGCAGATTTTGTAGCAGTTGCACCTGGAAGGCCTCTGACTTCTCACTGTTGATGACTTCTGGCAGAGAGGCTCTCTCAGCAATTTCTCAGTCAGGCTGTTTTGTTGAGTGAAAAAACAACAAGGAGTTGTGTGGCACTTTAAGACTAACAGATTTATTTTTTGCATGAGCTTTCGTGGGAGAAGATCCCACTTCCTCAGATGCTTCGAAGATGAGTGAACTTACAGAAAGGAATGAAACTAAATGCAAGGGGGTGTAAAACATAGGATCAGGTCATAAAGTAACAGCAAATCAGAGCAGTTTACAGGCTCAAACCATGGTAAGCCTGAAGTCAAATTACCCTTTGTAATAGGAAAAGAATCCATAGTCTCGATTCAGTCCTGCTTTCACGGAATTTAGCTTGCAGCCTATTTGTGTTCTTTTTCCCAAGTTTCCTTTCTTTGCTCAGGGCTTTGCAATGGCATTTGGTAAGTTCCTCATCTGGAGGAACTTTTCTGTGTCATGGGCCACGAAAGCAGGAAGAGATGACAATACAGCATTGCCTACCCAAACAGAGGCTCTGAAAATCCTGAAGGAAGTCAGTGTCACCACATACAAAGGTTCTGATCCTTCTTGGCTGGTGAAAACCTCTGGAAAATATGAGGCCCTTCTTCCTTGAAGGATAACCTTGACCGCCCTCAAGCTGCAGTACTTCAGACTGTGTTGAGAAACTTCACCTGGCATTAGCAGCCTCGCCAGTTAACTGTTCCATCTTCTCAGAGGAAAGGTGCAGGAGTTTGGCCTGTGGCTGAGTTCCATTGATAGGCCATTGTCAGCCAATGTAAATCTGGCTGTACTGCGGCAGTGGTGGCAGGGAGATTGAGAGCTCTGAGCAGAGAGGCTAGGGAGCTATGCTAGTGCTAATAGATTGATCAGCAGCCTTCAACACTGTTGATCATACAGTGCTGCTGGTCAACTTGTGAGACCTTGGGAGGGGTGGGTGGAATCACCTGAAAGTGGTTTCATTCAGTTGTCGTAGTAGGGAGCTGCTTCTGTTCACAGAGCTCCTGGGAAGTCCTGCAGGGACTCAGCATCTCTGTACCAGCCCATGGGGAAGGTTACAAGACACTGTGGGCTGCAGTCCCATCTCTGTTCTGATGGCATCCAGGTCTACATCTCCTTCACAGGCACAAGCCCCCACTGTTACCCTACTGTCCCCACCCCTAAAGGCACTGGGAATGTGTCGAGAGGGGGAGGTTTAGTCTCAGTACAGTGACCAAGATGATGTTGGCGGAAGAGAGGGCAGTGCCAGGAGCAGCAAATAGACTCAGCCACCTGCTGAGGGCATCTGTTCTCTGGTAGCCAGGGTAGTGTAGTTCATTGTGGGTTAGCCACCAGCCATGGTGAGAGGTGGCTGGGACACTTCCACAGTAGGCTATTGTAGGGCCCACTGGTTGGGAACTTGCAGAAAATTCAGGTAGTCCATGTGGTGGCCTACGTTCTAGGTAAGGCAGACCTCTGAGAGCATGTTCCCCTAGTGTTCCCTGCTCTGCTGAATCTCTGTCTACTTCCAGATCCCTGTCAAGGTCCTGGCCCATATCTCCACAGGCAAGGCCTCGCCATTTCAAAGATCGGCTGTGTCAACAGGGAAGTTGAGGCCTGAGGTTCCTGGGTGAACTGTGAGGAGGAGACAGGCGTTCTCATAGAGGGCTCTTGGCTCTGGAGTTAGCTGTCACTAGCATCTTGTTGTTCAAGTGCCTGCTTTCAGCAGCTCTGTGCTAATGAGCTGAAAGTTTGAGCACAGCCAAAACAGAATCCAAACTGAAGCATGAGACTAATAAAGCAGAGTGTGATATTGATCAAACAGCAGCCTTCCCTGGAGCCAAAGGTGGTACGTCCGACATCTTTAGTCTCATTGTGTGTTTCTCTCCTGTGCTCTCAGGGCTTTGGCTGTGCTCTTCTGTTGCATGCTTGGTTGCACTGTTGTGCAGTGGTGTTGCCCTTCCCTTTCCTTCTGTAATCTCTTCGGGTTATCCAGTGAGAGTGGCCATCCCACCTGCCAGTGCTGTGTCTGGATTTGCCCTTCTGGCTCTGTGGAACTCAAGTTTCATAATGGGCAGTTTATTTTTCTGCTGCCTAGTAGAACTGTCAAGAAAAAAAGACGCTCCCTTCTGCTAACTGAGCAGCAAGCTTCACAAGCCAACCACCCTCTCATTTTTAGCACAGTGCTTACAGTGGAATTGCTGATGAGAGAGATGCATAACTTAAATAGTGGGTTTGTGCAAGGAAGAAGAAGTTTGGTTTGGTTCAGGTTGCTGTGTTTGAAAGCCATGCCCTGTAGAAGAGGCCTTACTCAGGGCTGTTGCTGAGAGCAGTAATGTGCAATGGGCCTGTCACACCAGCCACAGCTATGAGTTTCCTAGTGTGCTTGGTATGAGAGATGACCTTATAACAAAAGCATTGGGTGCAGTTTGAGAATGGCTAATAGATTATGGGGTTTTTTGGACTTGTGATTTTATTAAAGAGGCAGTTGGTCGAGTGAGTGGCCCCTTGAGTTTGTGTCATCCTTGTAGTGTGAGCAGATGAACACTGTTAAAAGGCAGCTTTTCTGCACATCCTCAAAACTGTCTTTGCTCCCATGCATGCACAGCACTGGTGGGCAAAGACTTTTTTCTGCCCCCCCTAGAGGTACAGTCTTCCGCAAGCAGAAGTAAAGCTGATTGAATGGCACATGCTAGTTTGTTTCAATAAACAAGGAAGATTTAAGACTTTCTGGAGCTCTGTGTACATTTGAGCCCATCAGGCTTAACTGGACTCACTCCAGCAGTTCCTTGCACTGGAACATTGTTAAACAAATTCAACATTCCTTTGCTTGTAATTTTACTCATAAAATTGGTAAATATCTGGACTAGACCTAGTGTACCCACAAATGGGGAAACAGAGGAATCTGAGCACATGAGGTACAAGCACATCTGGATATCCCCGCATGGCTGAGAGAGATTCCCTTCCAGTCATTTGGACCCTTTATTTGGACCCATTTCCATTTAGCGTGTTTGATAAGTGCTTGTTAAGAGCATGAGAGCCAACAGAGTTAGCAAAGGAGTGCCTGGTACATTCCTAAATTGTGGCAGGGATGGAGGCTGAGCACAAACAACGGGAGTGCGGCAGTTGCAGGAAAGCAAGAGAAGACTGATGGTAGAGACCAGCTGATGGTGCAGCGGTTCATAGAGAAGTGGGCTCAGGATGTACAGAGCCTGTCTGGATTAGACAGCCTGCAACATAAGCAGGAGGGAGCTAGATCCTCTTAGGTGTTGAACTGCCAGACCTCAGTAGGGGGGCTTAAAACTAGGTATGGGAGGGCAAAACAAGAGTTTTTGTGTAACTCCCTCTGGGAGCATACTTCTAACATACAAAAAGAGACCAGATGGTGCCGTGACTTCATGGACTTCGCTCCTGTTCCCAGGCACAAGCAGCTGTCAGAATGTTAAGGGACTTCTCTCCCCAAGCAATTGCAGGGCTGTGTCACCTCAAAAGTTGTGGAGTAAGCACGTGGGGACATGCGGGCTTGCTTGTTTCCATCCGGTTCTGCAGGAAGTAGCAGAAGGGAATGGAGTAGAGATGATGGAGTAGGGTTTCAGAAAACCTCTTAATACAGTGTCTTGCAAAATTTAAGTTGAATAAATAATTCAACTAGGTTTGGGTTGGGGCACCCCAGACTGAAAACCTGCTAAAAGGCTATCAGCAAAGGGTAAGGATAAAGAGCAATGAATCTGCTCTTGTGCAAGAATGTAGCAGAAGCCAGAGGAACTGGTGGCACTGCTGCTTACTTTTAAGAGCATGTTCATACAATCCATTGAAGATACAAGATTGGGAGGGTATGCAAGCACAGGTCAGTATGGAGACACATCACAGAGGACCTGGCAGGAAATGGCAAATTTAAAATCAGTTGGAACATATGCACTTTATCCACCTTGGTTAAAATAATCTGACACACACTCACCAAATGCAGAGGAGCAACCTGGGACAGGAACAGCTGTAGGAGATGGAGGGTGAGAGCAAACGACAAATTCCAAGTGTGGTTGCCACTAAATACTGTCTTGACGCTGCAAAGTAAGCAGCCTCGTGCCTGAAGCCAGAGATTGTAGTGCTTTTCCCTGGAGTCTGGTGTCCTTTGCTGGGCCTTGCTTTATGAAATGGTGAAAACCGGAAGGAATTCAGTGCCTAAGATCTTCAGCAACTGACTGATTCATGCAGAATATGTGAAGCACACTTGCACGTGTCACTTCAAACATGCGACTGGTCCCATTTGAGGTTTCACAGGCACTTATGCAGCTTGCTGAATTGTGGCCCATATGACTATTGCAGGAGGCCACAAGACCACCAGTGGCTGAAGGCTGTGACCGTCAGAGGGCATGCCTTATTGCAGCAGTAATAGGAGGGTGGAATTAGGGGCTGTGCAGGGTATCAGGCTTCAGCCCAAATGAAAGGCAGAATGCCCCTCCTCTTGGGGCACTTAGAGCTGTACAGGACAGAAAAGCCATCACTTGCTGAGCTGCTGGATGTTAGGGCTTTTCTCTTCTACTTTTGCTGCTTATGGATATGAAGATTTTACTGAGGCCAGACAAGTTCTCATTAAAATCATGTACTGCAGGTGTCCTGCCGTGATGGCCATGAGGTCTACTGTCCCCTTCTGCTCCTCTTCGCATGGCATCGGGAGCACTTGCTGCTCATTCTCCGTGCCACATTGCTCTTGTAATAGTTACAGGGTGTTCTTCGATTAATGTTTGAAAGTCATGTCTCACAACTAGAGGTTTGTTCTTAGAACCAGTGCTTGGTCTGAGGGGCTTGGGGGAGGGGGAAAGGGCAGAACTGCTTGTGTCATTTATAGACTTTGTTTTTCCTTTGCAGCAGGAGTCAAAGGAGGAGAACAGGTTACAGAAGAAAAGAACAAAGCAGCAGTTGGATAGAGTGAAGTTTGCTGCTAAAAGAAAAATCGCACGTAGGTCTCGTGGGCCGGGTAGCGGGAGTGACTGCCAAGGGAACAGCTCTCACATTTCCCTGGGGGAGGGGAGCCAAAGGGTGTGTAGGGTCTCAGACTGGCCCCTGCACAGGGATCAATTTCACCCTTCTGTCACTTGTGTTCCCCAGGATGAGAGTGCACACACTAGTGCACTTCCTTGGGGTGTTTGTGTGTGTGGGAGCATTAGCGTGTGCATGTCACATCCAACATCTGTTCTGTGGTAAATCGTGCCTCCAACAGCTCTGGAGTCAGGCTCTGTCCCCACTAGAACTGTGGGGTGGGATTCTCTCTTCATAGCCTCTGGGGCTGTGGAAGGCTGTGTGACAAATAGCGTATTGAGTACAAGGAGGAACTGCGGCAAGGTGGTGTGGAGGGCATCTCCGACAATGTTAGTGCTCACTGGGCGTGCTCCTTTCAATGAATTGGGCTTGCTGTTTGCATAGGGTCACTGCCTAGTGCTGAGGTCTCAAACTCAGATCCCCGCGAGGGCCTCACGAGGGCTTGTACAGGGCTGCATGAGGACTGGTATGCTAGCTTGAGGGCTGCACCACTGAAACCTTTTCATACAACGAAATTGCACATATTGGGAGCAATGGTGTCATTGTGGGCTGCAGGAAATAGTTGTAGGAGCTGCTTGCGGCCCATGGGCCACATGCTTGAGACCCCTGGCCTAGTGCATTGCAGAGGTGGAAGCCATGACGCTTGCAGACAAAGCCAACACCAGAATAAGACGGGGGCAGGAGGAGGAGGTTTCATGGCATTAAAATGGTATCAAATCATAGACTGTCCCCTTGTGTGTGACTGGCTGAGAGCTGCCCTCCTTGTGTAGCGAAAAGGGTGCATTCCCGGGGAGACTCAGGCCTTTCAGTCGTCAGGACCTTGGCTGGATTTCTTTGCCTTGAGGATCTTGGCCAGATTGATCCTTCCTGGAGCAGATCACGCCCTCCTCTCTGTGGGGCAGAAGGCCTAGCTCTCTGCATGTGCAGCTGGAGAGCAGGAGCCTGAAGAGGGGCGAGCACTGACATGCCTGTCGAGTCCAGCTCGCAGGTCCTTGTGCCTTGCTGTCCAGCTAGGATTTGGAGCAGGGCATACTCTAGGAGTTGGGCAGGCAGATCTGCCCTTCCTTTGGCCGGGGATGGTCCAGTTGCCAAAGAGGTGCTGTCCATCCCAAAGCTGGAGTATTCACTGGAGGGTGACTCTGCTGTCTTCCGCTCCACAGCTGGTGTGTGTAGGGGAAGGTTTTCTTTCCCTTGCTGCTCCTCTCTTTCACTTGAGCCCCCAAAAACTGCCCAACACGCCGCCCAGCTATTTGGGTTGAGTCCTGCTGCAGGGCTTGGAGCATCGCACCTTGCTGGGCTGACCATCAAGTTCCTGGCATGGTGTGGTGTGCTACAGACATCCTGACCCAGAGGAGAGGCATAGCTCCTGCATTCTGTTAGTGAGAGGTCAGTTGGCAGTCATTAGGTAGGCACATGCCTTTTCAGGGCTGTTCTTTTATGTAGTGGAAACTAGAATTAGCTTTTGGTGTTTATTTTTAGACAAACTAAGGTGTGTGGTAGCCCGCTTCTCTGTGCATTTAAAATGGTCCTTGAATTCCATGACAGTTTAAATCCTGAAAAGGCCCTGTGCTTCCAGGGAGAGTGGGATCTTCCTCCACAATCCTTCCCAGTACTGGGACTTCTTCATATCTCCAGGATCAGTCTTACAAAGTGTATCCTCCCATTTTTGCTGTGTTGCCATGTTGTTCATTTTAACTGAAAGCCATAAACGTGTCTGATGTTCTGATTCTGACAGGCTAAATGGAAAGACCAAACCTGTGCAGATTTCTCTGTTCTGGCTGGAGTTGGTGCTGTGATGCACATCTTTACTGTAACTGCACTCTGGATCTGTGGTAATAGTGAGACCTGCATTTCCATCACTAGTTAATTCATCTCTTATTAGTGAGATGTAGAACTAGAGTTAGTGACATTGGCATCTAATTCACTTTGGAAATGTAAAAGGAAACAAATTGCACAGTAAATTGCCATATTAGCATTTTAAGCATCTGTCAAATGTTTTAATTTGGTTAGGGCTGTAATGTGTCTCTTGCTTCCCTGCCACCCTGTCTCTTGAGTGGAATTGGTCCCAGTGGGTAGGGATGCTGGATTTCACAATGGTGACGTTGGCAGTGCAGCATTGAGTGTGCTGTGTGGGAGGGTCAACTTTGGAAGAGTAAAACTCCTTAAAAAATAAAAGTGGGGGCATTCTTCTGAGAAGGTTCAAGGTGTGCGTGCAGGGGCTTATGCTTGCCCCTGACTTGCTGGACAGTGGTTGTTTCTTTGAAACCCTGAGTATTTGCCGTCTTATTTGGGATACCCTTGAGACACATCCTGCCTTCTAAAACACAGCCTCTATTTTCTTGCTTCAGATTTCTTAAATAGTCTGTTTGCACACATTAGTTGGAGGCTAACGCAATACTTAGAGTGTCTAATCATCATAAATTACGGCCAATTTAATCAGTATCAAGCGTACACACATTGGGGGTGTCTGCGTGCCATGCTGGGATATTGTTCAGTGTTTCATAAACTAATCAGAACGCAGGCAGTTCCGTGGGAACAGACTGACTCCTTAGAGTTTTCTGAGGAGTTTGCAAGTGTAGTGACCTGAGCAGCTCCATTCACTGGCCCAACATTACGTATTTCCAAGTGGAGCTAGGTCTGTTCTTCAAAACACTTACCCATTTGGGAGTGGAATAAACACATTGCATTTCCTAGTCTGTATGATGTGGGCAGCGCTTTTCTTCTGTATTCCACACCCTTTTTGGTGCAATGGAAACAAAAGACATGCTAGGATTTTACTAAGGAGAAAACATTGCATTTATTAAACTCTGTGTATTGTGCCAGCTGCATTCTGCAAATACTTGGGCACCTGCTTAACTCTAGTTTGAGCACATGGTGAGCCCTACTGACTGCAGTGGTGTTATTTATGTGGATAAATGTACTTGCATGTCTCCCTGTTTGCAGTCATAGTCTTGCTAGCCTTACAGGACTGTGTGGTTCGAACAGAAAAAGTACTGACTGGGTGCAGAGAATTCTTGTTTTTGGTGACAAGACCTAGCTCTGATATATTGAGAACCAAGCAGTGTTTACACTGTTGAGAAAATTCTCTTCTTATGGTTCGTTGTATCTGTAAAATTACGGCATGACTTTGTCCAAGGACAGAAGATTCCTCTGGGTCCTGAATGCACTACAGTCTGCCTCCAGTAGACACTGTGTCCCTTTCTTTTTTTTAAATAATTTTTAAAGAAAAATACAAAACCAAACAATGAGCAGGGCACATAAGTGAATGCAGCAGTTGTAGTCAGAATAACTGAAAGAAATGTCCAACCCCACTTCCATGGAGTGAATAATTTGATTTCAGCACAGAATGGGGGATATGCACCGTGATGTGAAGTCACAAGGGTGGCAGAGTGCTGCTGTTCTGTAACAGGGTGTCATTACTAAACTTAACGGGACATTTCTCAGTTTGTTTCAAATGAACCAGTGCAGTTGGATTCCACTTTTGGCTGAGAGAAAGAGGACACTTTACAACACAAAAGCCAGTAGTCCCCAGACATTAATTTTCCGGAAGGGGATTTCGCCTGTGAAGCGGCCTGTGTTCCAGATGCTAGAGGGGGCCTTTCAGTTCCAAAATCCTATTTAATTTGCTTCCGAAGTTTCAGAAAGTGACCTTTTGGGCAAAGAGGGTTCAGGCTAGGTTTTACCCCTAGGGTGTGCGCGTCTGTGTTGGGGGGGGCAGGGTTTGAAGGACATTTGTCAGTTTTGTTGAGCTCTGAATGTAAGGATGGATTGTGCAGCTCCTGAGAGACCTGCTGAGTTGCTTTTCCATGATCTCCTTTCTGCAGGTGCTGTGTATTTTAAGCATGGTGATGTGGAGGGTCAGAGTCTAAACAACAAGGGGTTATCCAAAATAACTGATTGGTTATAAAAAGGAAGCCTGGCCTTCTAGGTTGCTCTGCATGAAGAGTCCTTTGGGGAAGAAATTGGCTGCTGAAGCAGCAGTTTGGAATGGCTCAAACCTGTCTCCTGTGCGGGAATGGCAGAGTGAGACATCAGAGCAGTGCTGTGTGCAGGGCAAGGGGTCATTTGACATGGCAGGCTTTTATGTGAGAGGCTCTGTCTATACTATCCAGTGGGTACAGCTTGCACCTGCTGCATGGCGTGAGGACAAGTCAGTGCCTTTTCCTTGCTGTTCAGTAGGGCCTCCTAGGATCACACACTCCACAGGGCAACGGGACATGTTAGGTGGCCAGTAATAGAGTAAAACATAAAGGAACTGCTTCTCTTCCATGTCGTTCTGCCACTACCTTCTGAATATGTTCGTTCATGCAGAGCTCCAGGATCAGAGTCTAGCTTCTTCCTGTGTCCTTAGGTGCACGTACTGTCTGCAGCAGTACAAAACGCTGCCTCTGCTGTGTGATGAAGGGATGAAAAGTCCTTTTGTAGTGAATGCACCAAAGGAGTCAGAGTTAAGATTGCTATGGAAACCTGAACTGAATTTCCTGACTTTGCTTCAGTAATTCAGTACTGCCCAGGCAACAGTGCCTTTTAAGGAAAGCTGGGATTTAACAGTTTTGGTCCGGATAAGTTTTTGTTGTAACAATATGAAAGTCACTAGGTACCTTCCTCCAGGTGCCATACACGTGCTAGGTGTTCACATGGGCTTGTCTAGATGGGGAACATCCAGGAATGTTAATCTGAGCTACTGAAAGGTGTGTATTTGGAGTGAATTAATTAAACTGCATGAAACCCTTGTGTGAACCCCTCCCCCAGTTCAGAATTAAAAATGAGTTAATTTGGTTTAGTTTGTAACTTCTGAAGTGAATTAAAATACTGAATGAAGGCCACTTTAACTCTAAATTAAAAGTATCCAAATAGTGGTTTAATGTGTGTTAACGAATCCACTTCCAATTCATTCCTTGAACTAATTTGGGTTAATTTTCCTGACTGTCCTTGCGTAGACAACCAGGTGGCCTTAGCCTCTCTTCTTTCTGCAGAAATGACTGAGGACGAGCAGTTTGCACTGGCTCTGAAAATGAGTGAGCAGGAAGCCAGACAAGTGAACTGCCAGGAGGAGGAAGAAGAGGAGCTCCTGAGGAAGGCCATCGCTGAGAGCCTTAATGTAAGTGAGCATTCATGAAGAGGCTTTCAGAAATGTTACTTCACACCCCTCTATTGCCCTGTGCACAGGAAGGAGACTCTAGGGGCCTGGCTGCCTTGGCAGCCTCCTGAGAAGCTGGGGCAGTCTGGGGGACTCCAGAGCACGTGGGGACTAATCGCAGGTGTCCCATGTGTTGCAGTGCTCAGTGTTGAGTTCTTTCTGGCTGTGCAGGGCCCTGACTTCTGCACTCTGTGTGATAGCAGAACATGTGTGGCCAATGTTCTTGCCATTATTTTGTTTTTTAATAAAGACAGTATTTCCTGGAAAGCAATCTCTTGTTTTACAGAGCTGCCAGCCTTCAGATTCCCCAGCCCTATGTCCGGCTCAGGCCACACGTCTGCCGGTGCAGAGCCCCCCAGCTGAGCGAGGGAAGGTGGAGATCCATGGAGCTGTGCCACCGTGCCCTGACTCTCCGCGGTTGGAATGCAGCTCCTACTCCCGGAGCACAACAGCTGAAGGCACTAGCAGGACAGATGTCACCAAGAGCCCGCTGGTCGTGCTGAGCAGATTAAGTCAGGAGATAGTTGACAGTTCACTAGTATCGAGCATAATCATATCTCCAGGGAAGAGCTGGCCTTTAAGCAGGCCAGATGAGCGGCCTTCCTCCCCAGCCTTCCTGAGTGACGCCTTACCCAGCACTCCTGCTGAGAACATGGGCTCCCTGAGCCCCACCTTTTCCCGGAGCACTCTGGGTGCTTGGCGACTGGTGCCCCGGAGACTGTTTTCAGGGTCCGGCAGCACTTCAGAAGCAGCAGGTGGGGAACAAGACAAGCAACTTCTGACCGACCCTGGAATCTCTGTAAGAGAGCCCACTGCTGGTGGCTCAGCAGTGCTCCGGAAAGACAGGGCCTTGGAGCCATCTGGCACTTCAAGGAAGCGATGTGGAGGAGGAGGGCCTGCGGGTGTACCAGAACCTGGACACAGTGAGCAAGGTGCTGAGCACATAGAACGGAACAAGGCCCCTGGGAACACACCCGACTTCTGTGCACTTCACATGGCCGATGAAAAGTGCAAACAGAAAGATTCTAGAGACACAGTGTACTATTATTGGGGTATTCCATTCTGCCCCAAGGGGGTGGACCCAAACGAGTACACCCGCGTCATCTTGTGTCAGCTGGAGGTATATCAGAAGAGCCTGAAGCAGGCTCAGAGGCAGCTCTTGCAAAAGAAGGAGTTCGGGGATCCAGTTGTGCCTTGTTCTTCTCCCCTGAGCCAGAATGAGCAGGGGAAAGAGGAGGGAAGTAACGGGGCAAATGGAGTTCCCAACTATCTGGAAGATGGAGACTCAGAAGGCAGGAAGGAATCTGAGAGTGCAGACTGGCTTCTCTCCACAACGAGTGGGGAGGTGGAGCGGAATCCAGGGCAGGCCTTGGAAGAGGAGAATTGCTCTGCAGCCGAGGATGAACCGACCACCAGCTATTGCCAGGTAACAGAGTCAGCTGGTGGTGGGATGTACTGCACGGTTAGGATGAGAAGGGGTGATAATGTTCTTGACTTCTGTTTAGGGCCCAGCCTATGCAACAGACCAGGCACCAGCAAAGGTCAGTGCCTTTTGTTTCTACTGTTTGTGCCTCTGCTGCTCCTTTCCCCTCATTGTCCCACTGAACAGAAGCACACAGACTCTCCTCTCTTTAGCCTATCAGCTCTCAGACTACACTGAAGAGCACAGGTGCTCCCATGTGTACAGTAGTATGCCAGGCTGCATTTCAGGTGAAGAGCTCCAGGACAGTGCCTGCTCTCCAGAGTTTTATCCCCACCTGCACCAGGCTCTTAGGACGGAGAGAGCAGAGCTGGAGCACAGTCCCAGGTGTTGTGCACCACCAGCATGGGAATGGGCACGATGATCTTTGCCGATACCACTACAGCTTGGCAGCAGGCAGCGCTGATGGCATGTCCATTGTGTTTAGGGCTTCTGTACTCTTTATTAGTCCGTTCTGGAGCACACCATACGACAGGCTGGTCCGTAGCTGTGTCTGTGCAGTGTGCAGTCCTGCTTGCCCAAGAGTTTGCTGGTCCCTGGAGTAACAGTTGCTGGTTTAGTTGGCCTGGCCTTAGTTGTTCTGCCTGATGGACGCTAGGTGTCAGTGTCTGTCTCTCCTCAGGGCTCTGCTGGGGGTGCTGAAGGCAGCTCTCTGTCATTGCTAAGTTTCTGATTGCTAGTCACGTGAAGTAGTTATTGCTGCTGTATTTTAGGTTTGCGTCAGCCTTTTTCAGCCCTCATTTTTCATAACAACTTCACTCCAGGATCATTGTATGACTGTATCTTCTCTGGGGCAGAACCCTCATCTCTGCTGTTCTTTTTCTCAAGTGTATTTGATTGTTTATCCCAGTTGATAGAAAGATACTTGTTGGGATATTTATAGTCTGTCTTTTTATATTGCACACTCTCCAGAAAAGCAGTGTGTCTGCATTTTCTATAGGAAGCAAAAGTGCAGTGCAGTCTGGCATCAGCCTTTGTTACTTTTTTCCTTGGGCTTGGATTTAGAGTCTAAATTTAAACAAGCCATAAAGGTGACCTGCAGAGGGGAAAAAATTGGACTTGTGCCCTTTTTTTTGCTTCTTTATGATGGATACAAAAGACCTGAGAGGTTTGTGTCACAAGCATTTTTTTCTCCTTGTCTTTTCTATTAGAAATTCAGGTCTTGTTTACCTGGGCAGATTCTGTGGTGCCTGGAGAACTAATGAAATGGTGGGATCACAAGAGACTGGAAGCTGTAGAATTGAGAGAGGAGGAAGGGACTTTTAATCAGATTATTTAACACATTGGAGAAGGGGGGGTTGTTAATACATATTTAACTCTAGTGTCTAATGAACTCTTGGAAGGCGAGATGTTTTAGTTAGAGATGCAAGGCAAGAGCCCACAGTGCACATCTTCTGAATCCCCAGGGGGACCTTCAGAAAGACCAGAAGAGTGGATTTGATACTTCTGCTATTTCTAAGGTGGGAGGCCTGAAATCTTTCCGGTAAATCCAAAGCCCAAATCCCTCCAGGTCTTTATCTGCCTCAAAGAAGCATAAAAAAGAGCATGCACTTAATTTGATTATATCCTTTTTGGTCTCCTTTGCTCCCCAAAGACTATGGCCCCGTCCCATTCAGCTCCTGTACCTCAAGCCATTGTAGGTGATTTGCAGCCAGGTTTGGTGCATTTACAGCTCACTTAAGCAGTGGCCACGGCAGTTTTTCTGTCAGATTTCTCTTTGATTTTACTCCATTGCCTGTGACAGTGATGAGAGTCCTAGGACCATTCTTAACCACAGTGTCTCCTCACCTGCTCATGGTGGGCTGCTGGTGCCTGGAGTGCATGAGGGTCCTGCCACAGTAACTGTGTCAGAATCCTAGACTCAAACTCCCTGTGTTTTTGCAGGCAGACAGTTGGGGCTTTGTCTTAAAAGAGTGACTATCCCCCCCCCCATCACTCCGAAAAAAGTGTGCCAGGCAGCATTGTGCGGTCAGTTTGTATAGCTGGTGGGCCTGCCTGGGAAAGATGCTGAGTTGTCCCACCACACCTGCTAGCTACTCACTGTCAGTGCCTCTGTGCCCAGCCAGCGCAAGGAGACTGCTGTTCTGGATAGGCTCATGGGAGCCACCAGACTGGGCCAGGTACCCCTTGTGTCTGTTAATGACATTAATGGTCCCTTGGCTGGCCACAAACAGTCAGTGAGCAATTGACCAGTGTTGTCAGACAAGCTGACCGTTTTCAGGCTGTTATTGACGAGTTTTGAAGCAAATTGAATAGATTCCTTCGTAGCAGGCAGATTTCTGCTCTCTTAAAGTGCTATGTGGAGAGTTCCCTCTGCCACTGAATGGGGGACCCTCGCCTCGTGCTGGAGGCTGAGGGATTGTCTGCTTCTGGCCTTAAGTTTTATTATCAGCATTATTTCCTTTTCAGGCATCCCACACACTGTTTGCAGAGGACACACCTGAAGATGGGGAACCAATGCAAATTACACAGAGGTGAGGAGGAGGGGTCCTAGCTGCAGACCTTGAGGTCCATGACCTGGATTCCTGTTCCCTTCTACAGCAGTCCAGCATGTATTGCCTGGCAATACGTGGGGCAGGAAAGCTGGCTGTATTCTCTGCTGTTCTGTATGGCTAGACGTACATGCTGTGGGAGACCAAAGAGAATGGGAAGAGGAGCACTCTTGTTCGCTGGCACCCCAAAATGTGTGAGTTGCCTGGCACTACAGCTGAGAGGGGTCTGAGGCTCCCTCCCCGCATCTCCTCTGGCATGCTATAGGAAAGCAGTAGGACTCAGCTGGGGCGGCAGGAATGAGATACAGCAGGGAGGTGGGGTAGATAGTTTCTTACAGACTGGTGGGGAAAAAACCTTCCCAGAGGTGTTAGCCAGCGAGTGACAAGCACCCTGGAGGTAACCTCACCGGGTGGGAGGGGACAGAGAGAGAGGAAGGCAAAGAGTGCCACCTGTTGGCCACAGGAGGAAAGCTGCAATTCCGAAAAGCCAAGCCAGGCGTCCGTAGGTGGCAGGATGGGGCTGTGGCAACAGGATCTGGAGAGTTTTTTTTTGCCTCTCCTCCTTTCTTTGGTAACACCAGGGTCCATAAGGGCCCTGGGGGGGCTGGCTTCTGCCGAGTTGCGCCTGCTGTAGGACAAGAAGACCTTGGGTGGGGTGGGCTGCAGGGATAGCAGGGCTGATAAGCTGTGGGTGGCAGGCAGATGGGAGGACTTGGGGAGCAAATGACTAGGGAGGTCTCAACATTTGCAATAGTTGGAAGCCCAGCTGTGGGAAGCTGCTTGGTTCTCCTATGGCTTTCCCAGGTTTCATAATTCAAACACCTTTGGCATAAAGCAGCTGCTTTTTCTCTACCTGCACCCTACCGTCTTCTGGGCTGACCACCAGACATTGGGGCAGGGCTTGGAATATCACCTGATTGCTTGCCTCTGGCGCTGGCAGCAGGGGGACCAATGCTGCTGGCTTCCAGTGCACTAAAGAGTCTCTTAAAAAGACAAAAAGTTTGTAGCCCTTATGGTTGTGAAGAAAAGCTTCAGGTACTAAGGGGTACAGTGCTGGCCTCTGCTCCTGCTCAGAGCTTTCCCAAGCAGTGGGGGGTGGGGGGGAGGGAATAAACCAGACTGGTAAGTTTCCTGGCTTCTAAAATGTGCTGGAGTGTATGGCCTGTTAGGCTGTGTCAGATTCAGCCTGTTACTGCCTGAGGCTGCTCCCTTGAAAAAGACTATTTGAGGGAGCCTTCCCTCCACACCCCTTCTGAGCAGCAGGAGGCCCAGCAGTTGTGATGCAAAGGAAGAAGAAGCTCTGACCTTCTAGGTGCCAGCTGAGGGACAGGAGACAAGGTTTCAGATACCTCTGTCTGAAGGTGGAGTCCCTAGCAGGCTGCAAGGGCAACTGGGCTGGGTGCTAGCTTCTCAACTGAAGGCCATCTAGAGCAGTGGGTCTCAACCACTATGTTGCCACACGGTGGTAGGGGTATCGCAGAGAGCCAGGGAGATGGCTGGATTTGGCCTGGGGAGGGTGGGCTGATGTGTCCTGTTGGAGGATTGTGGTATGCCACCAAGCATGTCGTGACCTGCAAAAGACTGAGAACCACTGGTCTAGTGGACTTCTGATTTGCCCTTTGTGTTCATCTGTAGGGAGCAGATTTAATCTTCTGTTCAGCCTAACATTGAGCAGGAGTGACCAGGTTGCAGCTAGCGTGCCAAAATGTGACCCGGCAAGCTGTGCCCTGCAGCTGATGGCTGCCCTCAGTGGGAAACTGCAGCCTGATCAGATAATGGTGGCTGCAGTTTTCTTAATTGCGTGCACATCAAGTGAGCCATTGCAGCCCTCTTTTGGGTAACATCTGGGAACCCTGGTCAGCCAGCGTTGGGGCAGATGCAGGAGAAACACTGCTCTGGGCTGCTTTGGAAGGCCTATGGCAGCCATGTTAGCAGAAGTCACTCAGCCGTTCATGCCCCCACTCTGTTCTACTGCAGCAGCTTAGAGCAAAGTGCAGCAGATCGGAATGTGAAGAAATGAGTATGTGCTTTGTTACTAAGAGACAGGTGGTGTAGCAAGCAATGCGGTTTGACTTTAAATTGATTAGCCCATTTCATATACGTCATAGCAAGTTCTTTGGTAAGAGTCCTTTGGAAGTGAGCGCTGGTGTTGCACACCCAGCAAGCCGTGCTTAGCTTGGGCTCATAACAAATGCTTTGAGATGCTTTATTTAGAAAGAAGTCAGTTGTGGTTTCCTTTCAGAATTGAGTTATTTATCATAAATCAATGGTGGCAGTTTCCTCCTTTCTAGGACCTGTGGTTGAGTTTAATAAAGCTTCTATTTGTCAGGATGGGATTTGTGTTTTTAAGGGATATTCTTGCATACATGTGGATACTCTTCAGAAAGCCATGCAGAGTGCTGCGGTGGTCAGCAAGGAAGGGAGACAGACTTAGTTAGCGGCATCTTCCTGTTTCATAAAGAGATCGCACTCCATTGAGAAGATGGAAGAACTGGAAGGTCAAACAGAGGAGCCATGCACGGTTAAACACTGCACAAAAAAATTCTCTAAGCTAACATTGCCAGCACTTTGCTGTAGGGAAGCTTTGATTTGTATCACATTCCTGCTGTGTTAGAAAGCCATGTGCAATGATAAAAAGGATAATTAGCTGGAAGGATGGAGAGAGAGAAGAGCGCAGGGTCAAGCAAGCCGCCTCCTCTTTTGTCTCCAAGGAGTCCCTTTAGTTAGGGAAGGGCTACCTGCAGAACTCCTAGGACTCAGAACAGAGAGAATCAGAGATGTCTTTGAGTTCGGAGCTGCTGGTACATGACATGATGACCCTTCACATGCTTTTTATTGTGGGCTCTAGAAAGAGGAAGTTCCTTTCAGTCATTTTAAAGCTCTCTCCTTGTCAGATCTCCCGGCCCTTTCTGAGTGTCAGATAGTAACTAGTTGAAGACCCTCGAGTCTATGTCTAATGCAGTTCATGCTGTGACTTTGGTTGATTTGTTGTGACATGTGCTTGTTTTGATAGCATTTCTGCCTTGACCCCACTTGGCAGTAAGAGGAGCCCAGACATTGCCACAGAGAGCCCCGCTGAAGAAGAGATCACTGTTTGCCCTGGTAAGAGCATTTTGAAATGGACTGAATTTTGCACCACCTGCTTTGTAAATCCTCCAGTGTTCTCTCTAAAGGGGGTGTCCAACATTTTTCTGCCTGGTATTAGTCACTGAGAAGAAAAAGCTATATTTCTCCCCAGTGGTGTTTTAACAGAGCTGAAATTCTTGTCTGTCTGACTTCCTTTTTTGGTTGTGCAAACTGTGTTTGCCTCTTGATTGAAAACAGAACTTCCATACTGAGCAAATTTTAAATCTCTCAGTCTTAAAGACATGGTACTAATGAACTAGATGAGGCTGTCTCAGAACTGTTACCACATATTTTTGAGAACTTGTGGAAGATGGGTGAGGTCACAAAGAAGTGGAGAAAGGCAGACGTATGATCTGTGTTTGAAAGAGGGGAATAAAAGGATATGGGGAATTATAGACCAGTCAGCTTAACTTCAGTACCTGGAAACAAGCTATTAAAAAAATCAATTCTGGCACGTGTAGAGGATAACAAGTTATACAGAATAGCCAGTGTGGATTTGTCGAGAAGAAAATTATGCCAAAACAATATAACTTCTTCCTTTAGCAGGATTACTGGCTAGTGGATAGGGAGAAGCACTAAATGTGCTATAGCTTGATTTTTAGTAAGGGTTTTGAATACTCTCCCACATGATGGTCTCATAAAAACCCTAGGGAAATATGGTCTAGATGAAATCACTGTGAGGTGTGTGCATAGCTAGTTAAAAGACCAGCACCATGGCTTCCACTGACTCTCACTCGCAGTTATGCCATAAAGGCATGGCAGCTTTGTCCTTGCCCCACTGTGCTGTAACCTGTAGACTTCCCTCTTGCTGTGTTGTGACCCGTTGTCTGCTAACAAATCCAAGAAAAGTTTAGAAATTGGGCCAGCTCCATAAAGCAAGCAGGCTAAGATGCCTCAGAGAGTGAAGGATAGCTTTGGGGCCTGTGAGCCCATGCTGACACAGCACACATCTGTTTCAGAGTCCCAGCTGAGTCCATCGGAAGCTATTGAGCCAGAGACAGAAGAGCTCTGTTCAGCCAGCAAAAATACACCTATGCAGGTAAGGAAATCCCCAAAGGGGAAAAGCCAGTGAGGTGTCCCATTGCAGACCACGTCTCCACTAATGGGCGCTAGAGCAGCATAGCCAAGATGCTATGGCTGTGCTGTTGGAAGCCCCTAGCACAGATGACAGAAGAGCTCCACCTTTGCCAGCAACATTCTGCCCTGGACTTACCCGTGTCTGCACCAGAGGTTAGGGCTGCATGGCTATAGCACTGTGTGCATTTTTCACACTGCAGAACACTGTAGCTATCTTTATTTAGATTGTAAGTATAGAGCAAGCCCAGTCCCTCTGTCAGAGTGAGCTGATGTGGCTATCCTCATGCTCCACCATGAACTTTGGTGGACTCCCCAAGGGCAGAGGATGGAGTGTACCTCTGACACTAGGCTCCTCAGAGTCCTCCCTGATTCCCCCGATTAACAGTCGTCTTCACAGCCACTGGCCCTCTGCCCAGTAGCATCCTGGAGCACCTTGATCAGCTGATGTGGTTGCTGCTAATCCATTCAATACCCATCCACTCCCATGGTTGTGCTGTACAGTGTGATACCAGAGTCTGGCATCTCACACTGTGTGAGGGGGATCTCTGGGACCAGTGTTGTCTTTGGGCTGGTTGTTGAGAAACACTGTGCTATAGGATTGCAACTGTCTGTTTGGAGGTGGGAGCCAACTGCTTGTCCTAAGGCTAAAGGGAAGGGGCCAAAGTGCCCCAGTGATACGGGGGCAGCCAGATGCTTTGGGAAGGTCCTGCTGGGTATCTGTGACTCCATGCTGTGACTGAGCTTCCACTTTTAGGCCTTCGTTAATCTCCATGTGTGGAGGTGACTCAGAAGAAGATGTTAGCCCTTAGGGCATGTTCAAAGCCTGTTGGTTGTCCCCAGGCTTTCCCAGAGGTAGCTGTGTGGGAAGATTTGATTTTGATGATGGGTTCAGTGTGGAGCCCAAAGATGAGCATAGCAGAAAGTCTGGGGACAGCACAGCTTCTGCATGGCGCAAGGCCGGTCTCATGGCCTCATCATGGAAAGGAGTGCTGTCTCCCCTCCCTGCATGAGTGCTGTGTGCAGCTGTCACCACAATGGCAGCTGCCCGCAGCTCCTGAGGATGCATGTGTGCACTCATTCACAGAGCCAGGCCCAAGGAGTTCCCAGGCACTGTGCTGGCAGAATACATGGCTACAGGGAAATGGGAGAAGGAATCATTTGTGAAACACACATTCGGGGAGCCTGCTGCATCACAGGATGTCTGTCACTGTTGTCAGGGGCCTCGTAACAAACCCAGGGCTGTGGTATGTGACCCAGGCCTCCTGGAATAACTATTTGAATATGCAAAAATCAGGGCATGCTGCAAAACTAAGAGCCAAATCCTCCTAACACTGATGGGTGGTGCTTAAACCAGTCTCCCAGTCAGTCACACACCATGCTTCTAATTCTCCACACCAGTTATCATGAAGTTTAACAAAATAGAAACAGCCCCCCTTTGCTGCTCATCAGCTCCTCTGCCCCCCAAATAGCCACTGGGTCTCTTAAAGAAATAGGTTCTGCTGACCCCAAAGGGCCAGCCACATCACCCAAAACAATATAGCCTTGGATCTTACCCAAAATATCATACTGCCAGCCAATCTTTTACTACTAATACTAAAGGTTTACTATAAAAAGAAAAGAGACAAACTTTGATTTTAAAGGGTCGAAGTGAATCACATACTTAAAAATTATTTAGAGACGATAGAAAGCAAGTTCATGGAAGAATTTGGAGTTTGCAGACTTGTCCAATTCATCTGATAGACACCCAGCACCTGGGTGGGCCTCAGTCCTTTTGTCCAGTCGCAGAGGAATAGTTCCAGAGATGGATGCTGATTGTAGACTGGAGACTGAAGGCAAGATGGAGTTGGAACTGCTGCCTTTTATCACCTTTGGCCTTCCTCGTGCTGTGTGCTTTTGGAGTTGAGTCATATGGGCAAGTCCTAGTGACTCAGCAGGTTTCTCCCTGGGCCCACTGTGCCTGGGATCTTCTGTAGTGGGCCATTAAGGAGACAATGGTTTGTAGATATCCAATCTGGGAGTGTTCCAAATCCAATAACTCAAAACACAAATAGACTAAACCTATTCCTAACTTCTAACACAGATATAACACCTTCGTATAAACCATAGAATCATTCCGAGCAAGTTACAGCCTTTCTGTTGGTAACAAATGTGGCATTGCTCCTATGGATTATTGCAATTATGAAATACGAGTATGAAAAATAATCATAAATTGTCCACTAAACCTGGACGGTGCCATAGTGCTGGCATAGTGAGTTACCTGATGTTTGTGGTGTAGACCTGCCCCCATTCAGATAGTGCAGCAGGGGAACCAGCTACTGATATGTCCAGGCAGTCTTGGCCATTTGCACTTTGCTATATTAAGGGCTAGGCTTGCCCCTTATGATTTGTGGGTCTCAGGCTTCCACATAGCCAGCTCATGCATACAAGCTGAGAGACAGAGCCCCATCAACAGAGCAGTTACGCTTCCTAGCACTGCTTTACAGGGCCACACCGGCAGTTGGTCTAAGGCCAGGGTAGCTTTTAGCTTTCTGCCCAGGCAGGAGGTGGACATGCTCGTCATGTGGGTTGGTGGTTAGTGTGAGTAGTATAATGAGCAAATCATCTTCTCCTAATAAGTGGCGGGGCCTGAACCTAGCTTTGAACCTGAGACCTTGGTGTCTGTGCTGCTCTGAGCTGGGCACTTGGGTACTGCATAGTTCAGGTCGGTTCTGGCACCCGAGAATGGGACTGTCCTGATTTGGCTGGGCAGGTGGAGGGTCCAGCTCCCTGAAACCCTTCTTGTAAGGGCTGGCACAAGCAGTTCAGGGAAGGTTTTGTGTTTACTTGTACAACGAGTCATTTACAGTGGCAGCATAAGTGGTGTGTTAGGGCACCTCTTATTTGCAAAAGACATGACGTTGTGAGCGCTCATACAATGTGGATGAGAAGGAGCAAAACCTGTTGTTGTCTCATCACATCTGTGTATGTTGTCTGATTAGGGCAACACCAATTGCTTCTGAACTTTCCTGGTGGGCGCATCTGCATGACACAGAAGGTGTAATAGAGCTTACGCAGCATGGAGAAGGACGAGGGCATGCTGGTCCAGAACTGAATGCCCCACAGTGAAATGAGAAATGCTCCCTTCAGCTCTTCCCACTTGGCTGTCAGTTTCTTTGAAAGATGCTGCCTGAGTTGGCTGCCCTGGTGCTTTGTGCTGAGAGCCTGTCAGGCATTTTCTGAGGTGTGCTGTTAGACTAAGGCCTGAGCCTGTACACACAGTAGCTTTGCTGAAATCTATGGGACTCATGACATGAGCATGGGCAAAGGAGTCCAGAATTCGTCTCTGTCTGGCTGTGCAGATTCTTTGTAGGCAACTGACCTGGTCCTAGGACAGATCCCAGAGAAGGAGTTGGACAGTCAGCCTGTCCTCACCAGGCTGTCCCTGAAATTAGGATGTTATAAGGAAGTAATGTCAGCCAATGGTGTGTGTCACTGGCTAGCCCCGTAGAGTCACAGCTCCAGGATTCTTCTGCCAGGTCCTGCTAGCTAGTTAATATTTAAATTGACTGTTTCCAGCTGTGAGGAACATTCTTTCTGTCCTTTTTTTTTTAATGTTCAGGAACCTCCTAGGTAGGCTGCCTGGAAGTTCCTAGTATTCGTCAGACTGCTGCTTCTCCAGTTGGGTAGGACTCATTCTACCTTCTAGAGGGGGACTAGTAGTGCCCCATGGAAGCTGGGTGCAGGTGGGCCTCCGACATTTGTAGATTGGAGTACCCAAGAAAAGTCATGCTTAGTAACATAACCATCTCACCTCAATCCTTCATCCTTTGACTCACTATTACTCAGCCTTACCAGTGGTCTTAGCCCACTCACTGGGAGGGTGGGGTCTCCCGTCATCCTCATGATGACATTCCCAGATGTACAGCTTTCACTGGGCTGGGAAGTGGCAGGCAACTGAGGAGCCCAAGTCATACACTGAACTCTTGCAGTGCCATGTGAATTTTTCATGCATCAGGTTTCGTTTGCTTCCTGGCTTTCTCTGGGTCTCATGTAGGGACACTTTATGTTTTGGCCACGGATGCCCAGTGGCAGCCCAGATGATCCTTGCCTTAAGTGGAATGCCTGGCTCTCCAGGGACGCCTCATCATGTCTTGGCAGGACGTTGCTTTGGAACAGTTATTTCATATTAGCACTGTGGTGGTTGCTCCTGCAGCCAACTAGGAAATGCAGTTACGAGATCTGGCTTGTCCAGTGGCAGTGAAGTGTCTGTGTGAGGGTACGAAGCTGCAGGGGAGCCAGGTGCATTGGGGCTGGCATGAATAATGAAACCGCAAGAGCTTTTTGGCTGATGCTTGTCTCCTTCCTCAGGCTGACAGAGATGAAGAGGCTAGGAACAGAGTATCTGAATGCAGCTCATCAGCTGATAACAAGGTGTCATGCCCACTGTGTGATCAAGGTTTTCCAGCCACTGAGATCGAAGTGCACGCCATGTACTGTAATGGCGTCATGGGAGAGGATGTTAATGAAGATGTTCCAGGTCTGCTAAGCACTTGTTCTTATACCTTGGCGCTGTGTGCGTGCGTGCGTGCGTGTCCCAGCAGCCGTGAGTGTGTGCTATGAGTCTCAGCATACAGTCTTAGGAGTTTAGGGTTGGAAGGGCCCTCAGGAGGTACCTAGTCCAACTGTTCTCATAGCAGAAACAGTCCCAACTAAACCACCCCAGGCAGAGTTGTCAGGCTGCACCTTAAAAACTTCTAAGGATGGAGATTCCACCAGCTCCGTAGGTAACCCATTCCAGTGCTTCACCACCCTCCTAGGGGAAAAGCTTTTCCTAATACACAGACTAGACCTTCCCCACTGCAACATGAGACCATGGCACCTTGTTCTGTGGTGTCACCACTGAGAACAGCTTAGCTCCCTCCTTCGTGGAACACCCCTTTCAGATAGTGGAAGGCTGTTATCAAATTCCCCCCCACCCCCAATTCTTCTTTTCTGTGGACTAAACAAGCCCAGGTCCCTCAGTCTCTGCTCATAAATTATGTGCTCTAGCTCCTTAATCATTTGTGTTTCCCTCTCCTCGACTCTCTCCCATATGTCCACATCCTTCCTGAAGTGGGGACCCCAACACTAGGCACAGTGCTCCAAAGAAGGCTTCACCTGTGCCATATAGAGGGGAATAATCACATCCCTCCATCTGCTAGCAGTGCCCCTACTAAAGCAGCCCACTGTGCTGTAGGCCTTCTTGGCAGTAAGGATACAATGTTGACTCGTATCCAGCTTCTTGTCCCCTGTAAAATCCAGGTTCTTTTCTGCAGAACTGCTGCCAGCCAGTCCCCAGTTTATAGGGGTGCATGGGATTCCTCTGTCCTAAGTGCAGGACTCCGCCCTTGTCCTTATTGATCTTCAGCAGATTTCCTTTGGCCCACTGTTCCAATTTGTGCAGGTCACTCTGTGTCCTATCCCTGCCCTTTAGTGTATCTATCACTCCCCCTGGCTTAGTGCCATCTGCAAAGTTGCTGAGGATGCCTACACCCCATTCTTCAGATCATTATTGAAGAGGTTGAACAAAACCAGCCCCAACACCACTCCCTGGGGACCTCCACTTGTTCTTGCTGCCAACTAGCCATAATCACTTCCCACTTAGCCCAGTGATTGTGCCAGCTTATAGTCCATTCCCCCAACTCATGCTTCTTTACCTTGCTGGTGAGAATACTGTAGGAGACCATATCAAAACCTTCTCAGCATCAAGGTGTGTCATGTTCACTGCTCTCCCCACATCCACAGGGCCACTCATCTCATCACAGAGGGCAGTCAGGTTGGTCAGGCATGACTTGCCCTTTATGAATCCAGGCTGACTGTTCCCGATCACCCTCCTCTCCTCCAAGTGCCTCAAAATGGATTCCTTGAGGACCAGGAACTGAGGTGAGGCTGACTGGTCTGTAATTTCCTGGATCCTTTGAAGATGGGCACTAGATTTGCCTTTTTCCTGTCATCCTAGATCTCCCAAATCGCACTCCTTAGACCAAGGGTCTCAAACATTTGGCCCAGGGGCCGCATGCAGCCCCATAAAGCTATTTCCTGCGGCCTGCACTGACACTGTTTTTATTGATACTTGCAATATTGTTGTATGAAAAGGTTTTAGTGGTGCAGTCCTCAAGCTAATGTAGTAGTCCTCATGCGGCCTTCATGGTGATTTGAGTTTGAGACCCTGGCCTTAGACGTACACTCTTCCCTCCATCCCTCCACCCTCCCTCCCTGCCACTCACTGCATGTGGCATGTGACGTGGCTTAGCTCTTTTGAGTGGCCTAGCTCAGGGCTGCGCTGGGTACTGGCCAGAGTTTGAGACTGTGCTAGCAAGAGCCAGGAGAGGGTGGAGTGTGGGGAGGGTGTGTGGCCTTGAGCAGAAGGGGCAGGGCAGGGGGCTGCCTATGTCACCCATGAGAACTCCTTGTTGTGAGAGACCTGCCTGTCTCAGCCTGCTGCCTGCCCATGTTGGCACACTGAACCCTGGTGGCTTTCCACACTTCTTGCACTTCCAAGCCTTTTAGAATTTCCTTGTAGTCACACTTTCCAGATGCCTGCTAAGTAACATGGTATGCCCTGAATCAATCTGTGGTCCAGCCCAGACTGCCTCCTGCAGCCCCAAATCCAGCAATGTGTAGACTATAGGAAGCTCCCAGCACAGGGAGTGTAGCACAGAAAATAACACAAGTGGTGCAGTAAACAGCTTCTGAGAGGGCTACCATGCTAGGGAACCTTTCCCTTCATAGGAACTGCACAGAAAACAGCTGCACTGGTAATGGGACTAGCCAGCTCAGAGTAGGGAGATGCAGCCTGGACAAGCTCAGTGTTAAAGACAGGAGGCATCACAGTGTGGGAGGGACACCTCACACAGCTTCTTCCCCAGCCCCACTGGTGTTGCTGTCAGTCCTAACTTGCAGGCACGTCTTGCCAGTGGTGCCTGCTAACAGGAGCCAGGACCTGTGGGTCTCCATCAGGGGTGTGGGGAGAAGTGCAGGTGTGGAATGCATTTACGGGGGGGGGGTGCTGTCCTGCAGGCAAGAGGCATCATGCCCAGCTGTGCTGACAAGGGGATGTCTGGAGCTGGTGGAAACACACTAAGCATTGCAAGGGAGTGCCACGGCCAGAGGGAGATGGGAAGTGCTCTGTCCGGGTCAGGGTGGGGTGTGTGTCTGAGCAAAGAAAAAACACTTGTGCAGTATTTGACTTAGTTGGAGCTGGCCCCATGCCGATCAGGGGGCTGCACTAGATACCTCCTGAGCCCCCTTCTGACCCTTGTCATCTAGGGTTTGGAACCATAGCTGGCAGGCTGGCTCTGAGTCTGTCAGCAATGCTGGCGTGTTGCTCCTGTGCTCTGCTGCTCTCAGCAGCACAGTTGGGGGTCTGCCCACGTGTGTCTGCAGTGCTGGTCCCAGAGCTTTCTAACAGGCCTGCCGTGCCAGATGTGCTTGCTGCTACTGGAAAAAAATAGAACTGATTAACACCTGAGCTGGCGTCCTGAGACGGTGCTAAAGGAATATTAACAACGGCACCCCTGTTGAGGGAGCTGCTCCCACTGTGCTGACAGCACACATGAGCTGGCAGGTTTGGGGAATTAATACTGGGGATAGAACCTCTCTCAGCTGGGTCTAGGTTAGACAAGAACAAAGGAGTCTCTGCCAGTAGCTACTCCTGGGTGGTGTGTAGCTGGTCTCTTGCCCAGCGGACAGATATTCACACCCCAGCAAACCCTGTCAGGCTCATTTCTCCAGCTTTGCCATGGCCTCAAGAGCTCCTAGGGCGTGCCCAGGCTGCCCACTAGTCGGTGCAGGAAAGCAGCCACTTGCACCAGTCACGGGCTGGCCTGCACCAAGGGTAAAAGAAAGCCAGGGCTGAGCTCCGAATGATAAGGATTCACACCATTCTGCACTGGCTCTGATCTGTGACGCCTGAGTAAACATTACTGCTCCTCTGTCACTGACCGGGGCTGGGAGGTCAGATGCCCGGCTCTGAAACAGCTCTGGTGCACTTGGTCCCTGCTGCCAGATTGCCTGAGTACTTATATCAACATCTGGTTTTGAGCTGGAAACTCATCCATCCATAACAGAGTAGGGGGAGGATATCAGAAACGTTCCCTGAGGAACTGAGGTGGTGGCTTGTCAGCAGGAATCTGCAGAGAGGAATTCAACTGAAAGAGACAAACCCTTTGATAGGTTCCCTCTGGAGCAGGGCTGCAGAGCTGTGGGCTTTTTGGATCCAGTGGTCAGAATGCTAGCCTGGAGCGAGCACTTAGCCAGCCCTTCCCTTCGCTAAGAGGAGCAAGTGGCAGCAGAGGGGGGACCTCTCCTCTCCCCTGTAAAGTGACTTGAGATTTGCTGTTTGTCCATTTGCAGCAGAACCTTCCAAAGTCTGACCCAGCTGGGAGCAGGTGGGGCTCACTGGGCCCTCCTCTGCCCTGTCTTTGGGAGCAGGTCAGCAGCTGGCCTTGTCTCTCGGATGGTGGGATGGTCAGGGAAGTCATATAGGCAGTTGCTCCATTTCACAGGAACCATAGCTAAACCCCCAGCTGTTGAGCAGAAGTCGCATCCCATGGGCTGCGTGGATGCTCCTGCAGTGACCATTGACATGGTGCAGGAGGGTAGCAGGTTCCTAGGAGCAGGAGCAGAAGCAGTGGGAGTTGTCCAGTCGCTGGGTTTGCAGAAGGGAGACTCCACCCATCAGTGTCCCAATGCTCCTTTTGCCTTTCCTACCTCATGTCCTGCTGCTGCTAGGCTGTGCCCAGGGTAGTGAGAGTGGAAACAGTTCCCAGCCAAGGTGCTGTCAGGAGGGGAGAAGCTGCCTGGCAGACAGGTAACTGTGTGTTCATATCTTCAGTGCTCGCCCAGAGGCAAAGAGGAACAAGGAGTAAAGCTGGCCGGGGCAGGGATGTCCTGACGTCTGGAGTCATTGACAAGTAAGTGGGCCTACTGGCATCCTGGAGCTGGGTTTTCCTATGGCACTTCTTTAGTCCAGCTTCCCTGGAGTGGGCTTGGTAGCAGTGTCTTGGGAGGTGAGCTGCATTCTCCTGGTGCCCATCACTGTGGGATCTGGGGGCCTCAGACAAGCCAAAAAGAAAAGGTTCTTTTCAGATTCTGGTTTACCTTTCGTTTGCTTCAGTCAGTGGCTGGGCAGTGCATAGGGACTGGTCTGTGGGCCAGTGTGCCAGGCCAGCCAGGCTGTGAGAGGAGAGCCCAGTGCAGCGCCTGTGGGGAAGGGGAGGGCAGGTGTGAAGGGTGGCACCTGAAGTGATAGTCTTAATTCTGTTAGACCTCAGCATTGCAGTGGTTTTGTTTGATCCCCACCTCCTCCCTCCTACACAGAGAGGATCTGACAGTGCAATCCCTGCCTGGCAGCAGTTTTCCCATTACAAGTGGTGGATGGCAACATCACTAATGGAATTAGGCTAATTACAAGGAGGCCAGCTTCTGTTTAGACACATTATCTGGATAATAAGCAATGACTGGAAAGAAAATGGAGGAAAAGTCCCTGCTGCGTCTCTCCATGTATGGATTGGAGAGTAGTGAGTGGAATGTGGGCCCCTTCTTTGACTCTAGTAACAGGCACGTCCCTCCTGTTACCTGCTGCTCTCCCCCAGTGCCCAGCTAACTCCCTGGCCGCGTTCTGGGCTGTAAGACCAGTGAAGGCAGACAGGTGACTGGCATAGCACTCCATTCTGTGTGCTGTGAAAGAAAGATGAGCTTTGCTGCTCCGACAAGTTCATCCAGCCCTAGGACATGGCTGCGTGCTTTAACATGCTTGGTTCGCTTCTCCAGCAAAATTCAACTCCCTTCCGCACCCCCTGAGCACTTCATTGCAGCAGTCTGACAGGGTGTTTGATGGCTGAGCTAGTCTGCCGAGCTCATTTCATTACCTTCCCACTGGTGCAGCAGCAGGGGATGGAGAAGCAGTCAGGGAAAATGGCTGATCATTCAGTTGTTTTGACTGGCATCGGGCTGGCTTTATTGGCAATCCCACTGAGCCAGTGCAGCTCCATGGACATGCCTCATCGGTGGGAAGGCCTGGAGAAGTTGGTTGTGAGCGAGAGCTCAGCTGCCAAGTGAATCTTCATGCCTGTTCTGGCCTGTCCTTGCTTGGCAGGAGTGAGAAGTGCTACCTCTGTAAGGCCCTGGTGCCGTTGGTGCAGTATCAGAGACATGTGGACGTCTGCCTTCAGACGGCAAGAGATGCTCAGGGTCACCGGCGCCTGCGCAGTGCTAAGGTGCCGGTAGAATCCAGCCTCAATGTGCAGAGACTACAGGTGGGTTTGTTCTGCATCTGCCCGGTATTCAAATGTAAACGAGATGTGGGTGGTTGATGGCTTTGGCCAGGGTGCAGCCAAGTGAGCTGCAGTTGTAAGTACTGCAGGGCCTTTCTGCTCAGTCTCTGTCCCATTCTTCCTCCTGCTGGCCAGTGTGGCGTGCCTGCTGGGAGGTGCTGTGTGCACGGCCCCAGAAAGGGAGAGCAATCACCACCCAGCAGCCTGAGCCGCTTAGCCTCATGCCCAGGGGACACACCCACTTTTGGTTTGGAGGGGCACAGTGATGCCAGCCCAGAGAAAGTAGTCTTCAAGCCGTCTCATGGGACGGGAGCCGTGAGCAGCGTGTTTACAACAGAAGAGGAGAGCCCTGCCACTGCCCTGGGGTCTCCAGAGTGGTGCCAAAGGGCTGGGACAGTGTGGAATTGCTTGTCTTATGGCCCGGAAGGGGTGGCAGAGCCCTGGAAGTGTGTTCCATTCAGAGCTGTAGTGCTGTGCTCCATTCCCTCACTTGTCCCTGGAGCTGTAGCAGTTGGTGGCGGAGGCAGGGCATCCCTATCTTCACCAGTCCAAGGCCAGGCTCCTCTCCGGGCTAGGGTGACAGGGAGGGTGGTAACAGAGTGGCAGTTGCAGCCCTGCTTTCCAGGTCACCACCCCACCAGCCCCTGTCACTTGCTTATAGGATACAGCCTCTTGCCTCTGCTCTGAGCTGTGGGGATTGATTGGTGCCTTTCTTTCCTTGTTTGTGGTCCTACTAGCCCCTGCCTCTCCCCCAGCCAGAGAGCTGCGCTGGCTCGGGGGGTGCTGCTGTTCATGTTGCGCTGCCAAGGTTTTGTCCCGCAGTGTTCCCAGTACCAGCCTGGCCTGGCCACTTGGCCTGACACAGTGGGATGGCATCCTGTCAGAGAGTTTTGCTGCACTGGGGACAGGCTCTGTGCCTCCCTGTCAGATCATGATGGTGCCATTCTCTCCTTTTGTCCTAGGATGTGGGGCAGAATACGGGTCGACTGCTCAGCATGCTGGAGATGGTAGAGGGCACGTCTGCAGGTGGGGATGCATGCACACCACCATCTGTCCCAACTGTGCAACAGGCCTGCTGGCACCTCTGGGCCAGCCCCACAGTGCCTGGCAGAGGCTCCCCTCACTGCGTGGTTATATACTGGGGGGGGGGGTAGTTTCTGCACCAGAGATTGATCATAGTCAGCTGCCCCAGAGGGCTTGGAGCCATTGGGTGTTGGCACAGAGTGAAGAAAGCTCTAGTTTGTCTAGGCTGGGGCCTGTGTTTCCTGTCCAGACACTGCAGGACTCTGCTGCCCTGGGGCCTTTTTTGCTGCAGGGGGCTCCCCCCCCTGATGGACTGTGGCTGATCCCTTCAGTCCAGCACCCCTGTTAGGACAGGCAGAGCCAGGTGGGGCAGAGGCACACAAGTGTGAGATGCTTTAAGGAGCTTTGAGTCCAGTGGTATCAAAAGGTCTCAGTGGCCCTTCAGCCTAAGCCAGGTCCTTCCTGCTTGTGGCCTGCAGGTTCCTGGGGGCTCCATCAGGGCTGGCTGTGCCCCTGAAATGCAGCCTGTGCCCCACATTGCCAGCCTCTCCCACAGTGTTCCTGGCCTGGGGCAGAGGAGAGCTGGCAGCTGACTTTCTAGCCCATAGGTGGTGAGTGGCCAGGCCCACCTGTAACCTTGTGGGGCTCTTTGGGCAGAGGCAACCTCCACAGCCCAGCTTCTGATGTGGAGTGAGGGGCCACACCCCTGGTTCCCCCTATGTTCGTGAGAAGGGTTGGAGCCCAGCTGAGGTGTGACCCCATCTAGGCATGATAAGGAGCAGCATGCAGCTTTTGAGCCAGTGAGGCAAGCACTGGCCAGAATCTGGCTCGCTGTCTAGCATGAGGCCAGCCCAGCTGGGAGCGAGGGATTGGGAAGTGGCCAGTCAGATCTGCTTCCTGACAGCCTGATGCAAGCTAAGCTCAGCCCTCCTACAGTTAGCAGCCAGGGCTGCTCCCTGCTGGCAAGCACTGGCTGCTGGGGTCTCCATGAGTTCAATGTAGGCGTGTCGCAGGGGGGCAGTACATGGCAGCGCTGTTGGCTCTGTTAGTGAGCATTGCTGCATCCGACATGAGGCTTTGATGGGTCTCTTTTTGCAGATGCGGACACCAGAGCCGTGCTGGGCGCAGGAGATCCCAGGTCAGCTGATGTTTTCTGTACTTCAGGTTTTTGACTCACTGCCGGGCATGGCCCCAGTCCCGCAGTGTCACTGCTGAGCACAGTGCCTGGTGCCGGCTGTGGCAGTATTGCATGGCCATGAGTACCTTAGGTGCTGTGGCAGAGCCTGCAGAATGAGCACAGTAGAGCATGGAGTTGGTGCCTCACACTTTTCTGCACCTGGCCAAGAGTCGGGATTCTGCCTCCACCAGCAACATGGAAAGGCTGAGTGCCCCAGGCCTGTGTCTTGCACTCAGTCCCAGCTTCCCACTGCAGATTTCGTTCACCAGACCGCTGTCACTTCCTGGGCCTCAGGCCTTCCCTGCCTGCCCTCCAGCTGCCCCAAGTCGGCTCCAGTGGGGGTGCACTCAGAGTCTGTGCAGCTGGCCAGGGCAGCAGTGCCTGGGCAGGCTGGGAGCTGACTGAGGACAAGCTGCAGGAGGGTGCAGCTAGCAGACAAGATGCCTGAGCAAAGGCTCTGCCATGGAGAAGTGGCTCTCTCCCTCCCTGAGGGCAGGACACTGCAGTGGCCGAGGAGGAGGAGTGGAGCTGGTAGGGGGCCATGTAGGAAAGCCCTGCAAGGAAGAGGGGTAAACTCAGGTGGCAGCTTGTTCTGGGGTTCCTGAGGCCAGGTTTGCGGTTGCCCTTGGCTGCTAGACCCTACGCTCCCAGCCCATTCCTGGGGGGTTGCCTTATGCCTTGGCCCTCAGCACCCCTCACTAGCCATTTAGCTGGTCCCCAGTGCCAGGATGTGTGGGAGTCCCTCCTCTCCAGCTGCTGGTGTGGGAGCAACACCAGCCAGATTTGGAGCCTGGCAAGGAAGGGGGCGAGCAGCCTGTGCTGTGAATGGCAACCTGGACAGTTGCACCTACATACACTGTGAAATGGTGGGTTCTTGCCCAGCTTGTATTTATCTCTTGCATTCCCTCCCCGTTTCAATCAGACACCTGCTGTCAGGCGCTGAGGAGGAAGCTGGATGCAGCCTGGGCCGTGAGTGTGCCTTTCCACACATGGCTTTCCCGGACTCTCCCATTCCATCTCTTGTGTCCCTTCCCGAAGCTGGGGGCTGCACCGGGGACTTTCAGGAGCAGGCAGCCGATCCGCCAGGCAGCCGGCAGCAGAACAAAGGCAGCCGGAGGAGGAGGAGGAAATTCTGAGACGTGGGTGATGGAAAAGGGGCCTCAAGAGAGCACCAGCACAGGGGCAAGTGGCCCACAGCCTCTGCAGACCTTGTCCAGCAGGAGCCCAGGCAGAGCCCTTGCCTGTGGTAGGCTCCCACCTGTGTGATCAGTGCTGGGAGCCATGGCTGAGAGACATGGAGCGTTGACAACTTTGCTCACTGGCTAGAGACACTGAAATATATTTATGGATGTTTTTATGAAACACAGCGCTCGGTGCAGCCTTGGGAGTCTGTCTTTGGGCTGGGGAGGGGGCAGATGCAAGAGGTGCAGCTTTCAGTGTTTCTTTGGGCCAGGGAGGGAGTAGAGGGAGGGGGCAGATGCAGCAGCAAGTGAGGCACCAGCCATGAAATCTTGGTGCCTAGAATTTCTCTGGGTCTTATCAAAGACATTGCATTGAGCAGTGCCTGTGCTTTAGGGATGAATGCCCCGCTGCCTTGCCCCACCCAGGCCAGGGCCTGGGGCTCTTCCAAAGCAACTCCCTGCCCCTCCCACTCCAGGGTGTCAGGCACTTCCATACCTCTCGCTGGCTGTGAGGGCCAGTTGTGTTTGGAGGAAGCTGTCCAGGTAGGTGTTAGTGAGCACCAAGGAGTGAAGAGTCTGAGTCGCTGCAGGGTGTTTGCTCTGCTCCAGGTGCCCAGCGATGCTGTGCCGCAGGCCAGCTGGTGTCTTCCTGGCTTCTGCCCTCCCAGAGCCAACATAGGCAGTGACTCGGCCCTGCCCCTCAGCTGGTGCCTAGTGGGTGGTGTAGCTCCTGTGAGTCTGGGGAATCAGCTGCTCACTTGCTACCCTCAAAAGATACCACACTCTGTCACTGCTCTTGGCTTCCCCCTTCTTCTCCCTGGCCATGCCCCAGCGCCCCTGCAGCCTGTAGGGGCACTCTTGGCCGTGTGAGCAGTACAAGGCCCATGCCCCAGTACTCATAGAGCTCCAGCACCTGGGCCCAGGACATCCTGCACACAGCACTGTCTGTGCGTTCCATGGGGCTGTGGTGATGTGACCTGCCCGGCAGGGGCACTGGCTTACCCGGGATGGTTGGGTTTGGGCTGGGACTTGAACCCTGGGCAATGACTAGTGCCAGGCTGCCTCAGTGAGAGCTGGACTGTACTTGCAGTCCAGGAGCTGCCTGGCCCCAGGATCTGGGCAAGCAGTTATCCTGGGCAGGGATGCAAGATCCAGGCTCCTGTCCAATGTGGAAGGGGCTGGCTGCACCCAATCTGGAGAGGACAGCCACGGCCAGTCCCCTCCTTGGAATGTGACTGAATGGAAGGGAGGGTTCTGGGGGCCACATGCCAAACCCTGCCTGGCAACCCTCACCTCCAGGGTGCAAACACCGTGACAACCACTGGGAAACGCTGCCAAGTGTCTAGGCAAAGCCGGTGTTTCCTCTCCTTTGCTCTAGTGCCAGCAGCAAGTGGTGGGGATTGACTCAAGGGCAGCTGGGCTGGGGCAGGGGGCAGAATGGACCTCTGGATAAGCTGTTACTTGCTCTTCTGCCCCAGGATGGCTGCCACCCTGCCTCTTGGCCTTTGCCATGGATTTTGAAACGGATGGTCCCAACCACTGGCACTGTTAGCAGGGACCCCACTTCAGCTTGGGTGAGCACCTGCCTGCATTGTCTGCCCCAAGGCAGGCCCAGGGCTCTTCCTAGGGCAGTGTTCCTTACCCCACCTCACTTGTTGCCTGTGGGGTGAGGTCTCCGTCCCTGCCCAGTGCTGCCTGTCCCACCAGCTCCAGCAGGTGTTGGACTCCTGTACCAGGAGCAGGCTGGGCTCTGCTGGGAGGGGACAACAGAGATCCAGGGACCCAAGTCAGCTGATGTGCCTGTGCCTGCCTCCAGCCCTGGCCCCAAGCCCACTGCTCCCATGTCCTGGTGCCAGCAATGGCTCTTCCTGGGGTGCTGCTCCCCTGGGGCTTGCGGAGTTAGTGAGGGGCAGAATATAACATCATTGGCCCTGCGGGCAGGGTCAGCCTGCCAGACCTAGCTGCTGCAGTTCGCGCAGGGGCAGACCCCTCATTGCCCTCCCCCCCCCCCACGCATCTCAGCTGGAAAGGCTGGGAGAGTTCAGCCTTCAGTGTCTGTGGTGATGATCGCCCAGGGTCAGCACGTCCAATGGAGCATGTCAGGGAGACACACACCTGGGAGGAAGTGAAATGACACCCCCCCACACACGCAGTACCCCAGCCCAGTAAGATTCCCCTTGGTGGGTTTTGACTGCGTGTGCCAGTTCCAGGCCCCAGTGCCAGCAGCTCCCCTCCGCAGCCAGTAGGGACAGAGCCAGGAAGGCATGCAGCTGGTCGGTGCCCCTAGTCCCTGTGCATCTTGTAAGACCAGAGTCCTTATGTGACCTGGGCCTCCTGGGATAACCTCCTAAAAGCACAAAAATGAAGGCAAGCTGCAAAACCAGGGGGCCGAATCCGCAAACCACTGATGGGTGGTACTTAAACCAGTCTCCTGATCTGTAACAAAACATGCTTCCGATTCCCCACTCTGGTCATCCCAAAGCACAACAAAATAGAAACAGCCCCCTTTACTGAACAGCAGCTTCTCCAGTCCCCACCTAGCCACTGGGTCTCTTAAAGAAATAGGTTCCCCTGGTCCCAAAGGGCCAGCCACATCACCCAGAACAATATAGGTTTGGATCTTACCTAGCATACCACACTGCCAGCCAATCCTTGCTTAGCTACAACTAAAGGTTTAATATAAAAAGAAAAGAAACAAAATATGAGATGTTAAAGGGTCAAAGTGAATCACATGCATTCTATAGACTCTAAATAATTGGTATGTAAGTCTTTGAGGAATCTGTAGTTTGCAGGTTAGGCCAATTCCTCAGGTATGTTCCCAGCGCCTGGGGGGGTCCCAGGCCTTTGTTCAGTGGCAGTAGAAGAGTTCCAGAGGAAGCTGTTGATTGCAGGTTGGAGACTGACGACAAAATGGAGAGGAGGCCACTGCCATTTATCACCTCTGCCCTTCCCCATGCACTGCAGAGTCCTTGCCAAATCAAAATGGAGTTGAGTCACACAGTCAGGCTGGGTGACTCATCAAACAGGTTTCGTCCTAGGCCCACTGTAGCTGAGAATTTTCTTAATGGGCCATTAAGAGGACACTGGGTTTACAGCCACCAGGTCTGGAAGTACTTTAGAATCAAATAACTTCCAAGACATCTACATATAAAACATATAATAATTCCTAGCAGAGTACGCCCTTTCTGTTGGTACCAAACATGGCATATCACATATGGATTCATAGTAATATTTCAGATTCGCAGTACAGCTAATCCTAAACAGTCCCTTAGACCCAGTGTCACACCTTGAACAGATGTTTCCTGGCAGAGGCGGTGCTGGGGTGGGGAGGGACCTGGGGCATGGGCCCAGCCCCCACCCCCAGCAGGCAGGCCCCGCCCCCAGCCGGAAGGCCCCGCCCCCTGGTCAGGGATAGGGCCGGGGGAGGCCGTGCCGCCGTGGACAGCTAGGCCGTGGTGCAGGCCGGCCAGAAGTGGCCGCTGGAGGCTGGCCCCACACCTGCAGGCAGCCAGGCCCCAGATCCCTAGCAGGGGACGGGGCCGCCATGGGTGGCCAGCCAGGCCCTGGATCCCCGGCTGGGGACGGGGACACCGCAGCTGCCGGCGGCCAAGCCCCGCTGTGGGCGGCCAGCCAGCCAGGCCCCTGATCCCCAGCTGGGGATCAGGGGCCTGGCTGCCGGCAACCGCTGCGGCCCCATCCCTGGCCGTGGATCAGGGGCCATGGGTACGGGCCTGGCCTCCAGCAGCCGCTTCTTGCCCAGCCCCACCACAGGCTAGTCACCCGCAGCAGTGTGGCCTCCCCCTGGCCCTATCCCTGGCCAGGGGGCCTGGTGGGCGGCCAGCCAGGCCCCGGATCCCTGGCCGGGGACGGGGCTGCTGCAGCCATGGCTGGCTGGGGATCAGGCCCCAGATCCCCGGCCCGATTGGGCCGGAGATCTGGGGCACTGGCATTGGGACCGGGGGCATGTGTCCTGGGATGCCCAATGCCAGCAATGCCCCTGTTTCCTGGCCAGGCAGAGAACCAGAGTGGGGTGCAGGGGATCCGAAAGGCCAGACATTGTTTGACTGCTAGTACAGCCCTCTCACGAGGGATGACCTCCCTCGAGAGGGGGGGGGGGGGGGGGGCAGGCAGCTCCCAGAGGAGGCCTGGCACAGCCACAGCTTTGCTGTTCCTCAGCCTAAGTAGCAATCTTAGCCCTTCACCTGGTGGGAGTTTCAGGATATTTGTTCCCAGCAGTGGGGCCTGGCATCCCTGCGTATCTGGCCTGGGGCAGCCCTTGCACAGGAGCTAGGCTGGGGGGTGGGCCATTGTCTCCCTCTAGGGACCAGTCCCAACTGGCTATATGGGAACAGCCTGAGTGACCCCTTGTCATCAGTGGAGTGACTGCAAGGAAACAGACCAAGCTGGGGCAGGCTCCTGCCCTTGCAGTGGGGCCATGCACCCTGCTATGTGATGCCCATGGGGTCATGTATGTCTGGACTGTGTAGGCACCTGTGAATAACCTGGGCTGGGTAGGCATGAATTACCGGGGGGTGGGGGGAGCGAAAAAGAAAGAAAGAGAGAGAGAGAGCGAGAGAGAGGGGGGGGGAGGTGTGTGGGGGGGGTGCATTTGCGGGTGGGGGGGTGCACAGATGGGGAAAGTGAGGCGTGAGCAGGCATCTGCCTTGGAGCATAGGCTACAGGACACAGGGCATAGGACAAGGGGGGTGCTTTGCCCAACTTCAGCAATGTATGTGCAGGGCTGGTCACAGCTGTCTGGGCTAGATTAGGTGACCCCGCAGGCCTGTTCTTGGGCGGGGGAAGCCCCTTGCCGTTAGCTTTGGGGAGCGAGTTGCTGGGAGGGAAGGTGTGGCACGACTCGCCAGACTGAAAGCAGGGTGGAGTGTAGCAAAACTTCATAGCTTCTGCCAGTGCTTTCACTTTTGCTTTTCCACCAGGGCTGGTCATTGTGTGCAGTGAGCACGCACAGTTGTGCCAGACGACTTGCTGCACTGCTGAGCAGCTACCTCAGCCCCGGTGAGGCAGGGCAGGCACTGAGCAAGGTACCATCTTCTTTCTGGCAGGGTGGGTGAAGGGCCATTTTCAGGCTGCAGCCAGGTAAGGGGAGCTGGATGCTGGGCTCTGGTTGTTGGCATGGGCTGCTTTCGCTTCATTGGGTCTGGTCTGCTGCTGCACCCGCCTTTCATCTCTAGGTCAGGGGACCCATAATTTGGCCTCAGCGGTGCCCATGGCTGCTCTGGCAGATGGGTCAGTTCTGGCTTAGCCAGGAATTTATGCACTAACCGTCCTAGGCCCATGTACAAAGACCAGTTGTTCCTATGTTGCTGATGTGGGAGTGGTGGCATACGTGCTGCAGGGTGGAGTCCTGCAAGACTGCCGGGGCCCTTGCTGAGTGGATGATGTGCTGGGTGCCAGGCAGGCAGGAAGGGAGAGGCCGAGGTGGGTGCCTACTCCATCTCTCAGGGCTAAAAGTGACCCATGGCTCACTTGTCTGATGCCGGCTGCCCCACCACATGCAACTCAGGGCTCAGTTGTCACCACTAGTGGGGACCAAGTGTGGCAGCAGGTGAAGTGCCTAGGAGCTACCTCAGTATCCCGGGCACCCCAGAGCCAGCCCAGCCGCCAGCTATGATAGACCAATATTCCCTGCTCGGCCGGTGCCTCCACCTGTGACCTCAGGTACAGCCGGCACACATGGGAGCTGAGCCAGCCCGCTGTCTGTGTGCACTGTGTACCAACAGCCCCTCACATTGGGCAATTTGGGAGAAGAAGCTGGAGGCAGCCTGCAGTTCCCTGAGCCCATTGGCCCCCTCCCCGGCAGGGTTTGGCAGCCTGTCAAGGATCCCTAGCGTGAGCCTGTGTCATGTGACTGGCTCAGATCCCACAGCCCAGTGCCAGGCTCACACCCCACTCCCCATGCTCACCCGCCTCACTGCTGCCAACTGCTAGCTGGGTGGTGGTGGTGGAGGGAGGGTTCATTAATGAGGCTGTCTAATTAATGGCACAAATAATTGCTGAGCTGATTAAAATACTGGGCTCCAATCTACAAGTGCTAATTAGCACCAACGGCAAATGCAACTCGGCCTGAAAATAGTCTGTCCCAGCTCCACGGGGGGTAACCCTTCACTCCACCCCCAGTGTCTGAGCTGGCCCCATGTGCCAGGCTCCTGGGTTCTGCCAATACCAGTATCCCTAGGAGGGGCTGGGCACAGAAATGAGTCCCCCAGTGATCCCAGCTTGTCCAGGTAGCCCCCACCGGCCCCGTCACTGTAATGGAGCCACCAGGCTCTGGCCTCTGTGGGGGTGGGGACCGCAGGATCCCTGCCATCCGCCTGCCCCTGCTCACTCCATCCCCCACACCTGACCACGCCTGTTCCTGCTGCTGCTCAGTGAGTCATGGTGGTGCAAAACCTCCTGCAGCACCATGGAGCCCATTGTGCCAGTGGCCGGCCGACCGGGCAATGACTGTAGCATGGGATGACGAAACCCCCATCACCAAAGTCACCAGCTTTGGTTTGAAGCTGCCACTGTCACCAAGATGAAGGCATGGGCAGTCAGGTGCTCCTCATATGGCGTGGGCTGGCGGCTGCAGAAGCCTGGGCTATGCTAGCCATTAAATTCTGGCTAGCGCCATCTGGATGGGTGCCCCACATTACTGCCAGCGCTTGGGGACAGGTGCTGTCCTGGGGCAGGCCAAGGCCACAGTGGATGGGAGATGCCCTCCAGCAGCATAGGCACTGTCTACGTTAAAATGCTCCAATAGGTGGCTGTGGTGGGTCCAGCCCTGAGCCATCACGTTCGGACAGCTTTCAAACACCCTGATTAGTGCCTGGAGTGGTTCGCTACGACAGCCTCAGTGCAACCTGGACCCTGGCAGCGGTGCAGTGTGTGTGTGTGTGTGGGCAGCACCGGGCATGTTGAGGACAGGATTATGTGAGCAGGGTGTGCACATGGGGCCATGTTGGAGGAACTGTGGCAGCACTGCAGGGTGCATGCATACAGACCAGTGCCAGGCATACTGGGGACAGGCTCGTTTGAACGGGATGTGTGGGGGGGGGACCCTGGCGTTGCTATAGGGCGTGTGCATGCAGGCCAGCACCAGGCGTGCTGAGGCCCTGATAGTGTGAGTGGGGTGTGTTGGGGTGGACCACTGGGGAGCATACACAGGGGTTGTGCAGGTGGGTGGGGACAGCAATGAGAGGTGTTTAAGTGGCCTCGCTACCTTTATACGTACAGGCTCTGAGATATGCAGATTGGGTACATTTGTATGTGGGGGGCTTTGCAGGGGTGATGGGAGCTGGTTGTCTGGGGGGGGGCTGTGTAAATGCCAGATTGGAGAGCTGTCACTCCCCACAGCTGGAGGAGCCAGCACTGTTTCTGGGTTACTCATTGGTGCTGAACTGCTGGTGTCTGCGAGATGCTTTGGCTTCACCAAGAACCCATCCTTCCTGCTTCTCCCGCCATAGCTGCATCAGTGCCAGTGCCTAGTGTGCACACTGTTCGTGCATCACACACCTGACTGGTGCACAGGTGGTGACGACCCCCACCCCCAGCCCGCATTGCACAGGCGTGACCAGGTCTGCCTCTTCTGTACAGAGGTGACCCTGGGTGTTGGAGACAGATGCTGCTGCCCTGGCTGTGGCTATGGAGTGAGGGGGCTGCCCAGGGCGGGGGGGGGAAGTTATGTGGCGTCTCTGGCTTGGTGGTCAAGCTTTGAGGGGGCTGGGGAGTCTCTTGTGAAGTCTCAGTTTGGGACCCTGTGGCGGACGATATCGCTGTGCCAGTTGCTCCATCCTGCTGGCTGGGGTCATCCAGCTTGATGCCTTGTGCCCCCTGCCAAGCAGTGGCCGATCTGCTCAGGGAGACGCGCCCTTCACCTGGCACCTGGTGCTGCAGCAGGCTGTTCTGCGTCCTGCCTGGCTCCACACCAGGGCTGTCTGCAGGAAGCAGGTGGCACCTGCAGGGAACCTGTTTGTTTCCACATAGTATCAGGTGCTGAGTTGGCCAAGGGAGGTGGGGCTTGGCTGTGGTGGGCTCTTTGCTCATCTCACCACTGGCCAGGAGTGGGGCTGGGGTGTGTGGAATATGGGCAGCCAGCATGGCCAGTCCAGAGCCCAAGAAATGGCCTGTCTCCAAGCATGGTGGGGAGGGCAGGTCAGGGTACCCAGTGGGGCACAGAGGGCTGGAGTGGGGCTGCCCCACACAGACCGGCAGGGGACTGAAGCTAGTGCCTGCCTCCAGCCAGGTGGTGGGAACCTTCAGGGCATCTGGACCATGAACCGGCACCATGGCTGCTTCACTTGCTTTACCCAGGCCATGAGTCCTGCATCACTTGGGGGGGGGTGGAGGGGGAGACATGTCCCACCCTTTGCTGGGGAAAGGGGCAGAGCAACTCACCTGGGGCCGTGGCACATCCCCATAGCATCCTGGCCATGGGCATGACAGCAAGACAGCTCCTGGCACCGCACCATGCTGAGCCTGGTCCCCAAGAGCCTCCTGCCCCACCTGGCCCAGAGCAAGGGCTCAGCTGTGTGCAACCTGGTGCTCCCTGTCCTGGCTCCAGGCTCCTGAACCCACTAGCACTTGGGCAGCATGAGCAGCTGGGTCTGGGGTAGCGTCAGCCCCAGGCAGAGCCGGGAGGGGATGGCGGCTGCTTTTGGCATCCAGGGAGGGGGCACAAAGTGGGCTGTGGCCAGGCACGGAGGCAGCTGGAGCAGGGTGTGGCTGCCTCCAGGCTCAGTCTGAAACCAGGGCTGGTTTGAAATCCTGTCACTACCCAGGATAGGAGAACCCAGCTTCTGAGATCCTCACTGGGCTTGGGGCTCAGCTGTCTGCGGGGGCAGCACAGGGGTTTGGGTGTCCTGGCCAGCGTGCTCTGACTCCCCTGCTCTCTCTCTGCTGCCAAGGCCAGGCACCCCCTCTCCTGGCCCAGCTACTGGCTGCCCTAAAGCCAGGGGCCACCTAATGCTCAGCAGGGGGTAGCCACTGGCCCTGCCTTGGAGCCCCCGCACCTGCTTTCAGGGCTGCTGGGGAATCTGGGCAGTTGGTTCAAAGCCAGGCTGCTGTGGCTAACTTGGGGCCAGTGCCAGATGTAGGTGCAAGCCAAGTAAGCCATGGCTTAGGGCCTCACATTACCAGTGGCCTCTAAATATGCCAGAGAGAACTCAGAAGATTTATCATAATTGAAATTGATAATGCAAATAAGATGTTTTGCAAGATGTGTGTTTTAGTTAGTTGGTTTTTTTGTTGTATCTTTGCCTGTGTATATATGCAAATATAACCATTTACCTTTTTTTTTCATTACCTTTTCTGTTAGAATGCACTCCACTTTTTTCTCTTTGTTTTTTATGGTGTGGGCCCCTGAATCTTGATATAGCCTAGGGCCTCAGCCCGTCTTAATCCAGCCCTGCTTGAGGCAGGTGCTCCTGGCAGTGCTGGGGGTGGACTGCTGGGACAGGGCAGGGGAGATCCAGGCGGGCGGGGAGACGGGCAGTTAGTTACACAAGACGCTCAGGAAGGGCAGCTTCCTGTTTCCCGCCAGCACTCAGTCCTCTTCCCAGAAATAGATGGAGTGGGGTGGAGGGGGCTGACTTCCTGGTTTCGTGGAGAAGGGCAGGGGTGGCTGTGGGGTGAATCCCAGCAGCTTTGGCTAGTACCCACATCCTGCCAGCCCTTCAGCCAAGCCCTGAGGCACAGCTGCCAAGCTGTGGTTCCTAGCTGGGCTGCTGGGGCACTGCCAGCAGCTGGCAGCAGGTACAGAACGGGCACAGCCTCCCGTCTCCCCCCATGGCCATGGCTCCCCATGGGTCTGGGAGATGCACTGGCAGGGGGCTACACCATCACAACTCAGCACCCCAAAACCCCAGCCCTGGTCAGGGGTCTCACTTACCTGCTCCAGTGCTTGGGGCAGCCAGGCCAGGCCAGGCCATTCAGAGGTTTGCCTCAGCTCACCACTGTCACGTTCATGATCTGGTCTCGCCTGCCCTTGGGCAGAATCACCCCTCAGCTGCCCTAGGGCTGGCAGGCCCCACAGGCAAGCTCTTGGGCAGTTCCCGGGGCCTTCCTTAGTGGCACTGGGCTGGGTTGTTGACAGCCAGGTGCGGGGTGCCTGTCTGGAGCACCATCACTCTCACACCACTTGAACCATCCCTGGGCAGAGCCCCCAGTGGCACCCCCTTAGGGCTGCTCTCACTGGGGTCAGCCCCCAGCTTCTCTGCTGCCCTAGCCCTCAGTGCCAGCGGCCCCCCAGCTTCTCAGTATGGCCACAGATTGGAGCCCAGCACCCTGCAGCGAGTTGCGGACAGTGTTTCGGAGCGGCAGGGGTGAGAGGCTGGAACCTGCTTGGAAGGGAAAGTTCCAGATGTGCCCAGCAGAGTCAGGCTGGAGCCCAGAGCTCCCTGACCTCACTGCTTCCATCACAGCCCTTTCTTAATACCCTCCGCCCCCTCCCCACGGTATGTTCCCCACCTGCTTACACACCCCTCGGCTTCTCAGTCGGTGTCACCTGGCACGAGGGGCCAATGTCCAGCTAGTCAAGTGGCCATTGTCTTCTGCCTCTTGCCCAGGCACGGGGCCTCAGATAGCCTAGCACAGGGCAAGCTGGTATCTCTGGGCTCCTGCAAAAACCAAACAGACCTTCCCCCCCACCCAGTCAACCGGTGCCACATGGAGAAACTGAGGCTCACACACAGGTCAGCCAGACCAGCATGAAACATTCCCACTCTGGCTCAGTGCCCTCTGGATGTGGGTGTGTGAATACTGGGCTGGGCACTGTGCCATGACTGGCTACTGCGGTTGGGGGTGTATGATCTGGCTGCAGCTGCCCCATGTGCTGGGCTCTCACCCCACTCTCTGTCCCTGCAGGCCCAGATGAGTGCCCGCCAGGAGGACCCCATGGTGGGGGAGCACCCCTCAGGCCATCTGAGCTCTGCATGTCCTGGCCAGAGCAGGCGTTGGGCCTTCACTGTGCAGGTAAGTGGCCTGCTGGCCCCCCCCCAGTCACCAGAAGGCACCGGTGCACCTGTTGGACAGCGCAGTGCACGCTTACCCTCTGACCAGCCCTGCCTTCTGCCCCCAGATGCAGAAAGCCCTGCAGCCCCTGTGCCTATCCCTGGAGAAGCTGCAGAAGGTTAAGAGCCGCATGCAGGAGGCCATGGAGCAGGGGCTGAGCTCCCAGACACACGCCCAGGCCGTGGTGCGCATGCTGCCTGCCTTCATCAGCTCCACACCAGATGGCACCGGTACGGCTGAGCCATTGTGTTGGGCTGGGGTCGTCCTGCTACCCGCCCCAGTGCCCCCTCCTGGGCCAGTGCTCTGGGGTGTGCTGGTGCTTGGGTGCAAGGGCCCTCAACCCCCATACCTGCAGGGCTGTGGCTGGGTGGGGGGAGGCACGCTAGGACCGCATGCTTAGACCAGGAGCTGGGGCTCCCAGCTCCGGGGCAGGTCCCCCATTCCCCCCTGGTGTGGCTGACAGGGAGCCTGTGCTCCCACCTGCTTGGTGCACGTGATGCCCACAGCCCCACCCTGGGACCCTGCAAGTCCAGCGCTGAAGACTGGCCAGCGAGCTGCACCGGAGAGACTCAGAGAGGGGTGCAGTGCCAACTGAGGCAGGACATGGTTGCACAACCTGGTGACAGTTGCACCATCTCTTGGCACCAGGCCACAAAGTGCCTGGCTCCCTGGGTCTGCAGGGCACGCGGCTGCAGCATGGGCAAGACAGAGAATAGGGCCCCGATGCCTGGGGCTCCCCTTGCTCCATCTCTCACCCCACATCTGCTTGTTGGGCAGAGAGAGGTGATTTCCTTGTGGTGGATCTGGGAGACCCTGACTTGCGGGTGCTGCTGGTGAGGCTGATGGGCGCTGAGCACCAGGAGGTGACGGTTAAGGACCACTGCTTTCATGTGTCAAAGGAAATCACCCAGGGCCCAGGAGAGAAGGTACAGCATCGCTCCTCTGGGGCATGGGACACATGGGCTGTGCTGACTTCATGCCAGCCAGTTCGCTGGGCAGTGGGCACCAGTCAGCTGCACATTCATGCCAGGCAGCGGGTGCACCAGGAGCGTGTGTGTGAGCTCTGTCCCAGGATGGGACAGAGCCTAGTGACGGCGGAGGGGCTGGACCGCTTCTGAGGGGCAGGATGGCCCCTGCCGTGCTAATTCCCTGCCTTGTTCCCCAGCTCTTTGAGTTCATGGCGAGGTCCCTGTGTGAGTTCCTGGATGGTCTTGGGCTGCCACAGAAGGCCTTCCAGCTGGGCTTCTCCTTCCCTTTTCCCTGCAAGCAGACGCGGCTGGACGAGGTGGGCCTGTCGCCCGGGGCCTGTGGGGGCAGTTAGGGGTGGGAACAGGGGAGGGCACCCAGCAGAGGGTGCTATTGGGGGTGGCTGGGAGCACTGGCCAGGCAGGGACCTTGGGGATGACTCGGAGTGAGGAATGGGGGGACTCCGGCCCTCAGGGTCTGGTGAGGACAAGAGTAGGGGCAGGTGAAGAGGGCCAGCGGGAGCTGTGGGGCTCTGGTTTGAGAAGACAGAGGGGCCTCTTCAGTGCCAGCAGTGGGACTGGTGGCAGGAGTTTGTGGTGCAAACAGTCTGGCTGGGCTGTGCCCTGGCACACGCAGCCCCAGGGCACTGCTGGCAGGGGCACGAGCCGATGCCAGGACTTGCTTGCAGGAAGGCTAAACTCGCCTCAGCTCCGGGGTGAGGCAGTCATCAGCTCTGAGTCCTGGGTCTGGCTCTGTGCCCAGGGCTGTCATGCTGTTGGTCGGGCAGTGGGCATGGGTGCTGCTGGGCGTCCCATGGGGCAGGCTTGGCCAAACCCCTGGGGCAGTGCCAGAGCCGTGTCTATGCCTGTATGAGCCTTGGCCATTCTCGGCTGGGCCCTGTCAGAGCACTGGCTGGGGGCACCTGGCAGCGCCTGGTCTGGGCTCTCAGCCGGGCGCTGGGGTGTGGGGCACGGCTGACTGAGGGTGGGGCCTGGAGCCCTGAGCCTGCTTGTGCTTTCCCTGCAGGGCATCCTGCTCGCCTGGACTAAACACATCAAGTGCAGTGGCGTGGAGGGGCGAGACGTGGTGCGGTTACTGCAGAATGCCATTGACAACGAGCAGCAGGATGTAAAGCAGGGGTGCTTGGGGGTAGGGGGCAGAGCAGGGTGGGGCAGAGGCTTCCGGGGGGGGGGGGGCAGGGGTTCAGTGAACAGGTTACAGGGATGGCTGCTGATCATGGCTCCCTCCCAATCTCCCTCCAGCGCCCTCTTGGCCAGCGCTACCGCATCAACGTCATAGCCATGGTGAATGACACTGTGGGCACCATGATGAGCTGTGACCCCCGCGCACAGCCGTGTGAGATCGGCCTCATTGTTGGTGAGTGAACCCCCCCTGCCCCCCCCCAGCACAGCCTGGCCCTGGGGAGCCTAGCCACGCTGAGTGGGTCAGGGTGCTGGTGCTGGTGCTGGAGCCGGAGCCTCATGGCATGGCAGCTGCTCTCTGCTGGTGGGTCCCAGCCCCTCATTCCCTTCCCATCTGCCCGGTAGACACTGGCACCAACAGTTGCTTCATGGCGGAGGCACGGCATGTGGAGCTGGCGGAGGAGATTGAGGGGCGGATGGGTGTGGTCACCGAGTGGGGCGCCTTTGGTGATGATGGCACCTTGCATGACCTGCTGAGCAACTACGACCGGCTGGTGGATCAAGAATCCCTGAACCCGGGGAAGCAGAGGTGGATGCTGGGGGCACTGTGGGGAGGGCGGCCCTGGAAGGGGAGGGCTTTGCTCTCATTTCCTATCAGTGGTGCAAGCTCCCCAGGGCCAGGCTCTGGTGAGGGAGGACTGAATACAAAAGTCTGGTCAAACTACCCTACAGCGCTGGGAATGGATGTGTGCATGCTGGTCCCCAAGCCCAAGGCTGTGCTATGCCAGGCTGGGGGCCGTGCCTAGGAGGGAGCACTGGCCCTGGGGCCAGGACAAGCAGCTGGGGCGGGCTGTGGGATGGGCGTGGCTGCCTGATGGCCCCTTGTACCACTCATTCCCCTTTGCCCCTGCGCAGGTTTGAGAAGATGATCAGCAGCTTGTACCTGGGGGAGATCGTCCGGCACGCTCTGGTCCAGCTGGCCAGCCAAGGCATGCTCTTCAGTGGGTGCACAAGCCCTGCTCTCCTGACCAAGGGAAAACTCACCAGCCAGGATGTCCTGAAGATCACAGAGTATGTGGGGCCCCTGCCATGGCCCTGTTGTGTGGGCTAGGGGCACTGCCCAGCCCAGTTTCTGCAGCAGCCTGAGTGGCACTGGGCATGGTTCTGCCAAGATCCCCCATTGACCTGCCTTGCGCACAGAGCCAGGCAGCCAATAGCTGCTGAGACCAGCAACTCCATCCCACTTGTGACTGAGTGCCAGAGGAACCCCTTTCTCCAAAGGAGAGCAAGTGCCCCCATCCCTGCACCCTGAGAGTGCCAGGCCTGGCGCCTGGCGGGTTTCTGTCCCATGTGCTCACCCACACCTCTGGTGCCAGGGAGCTGTGACCATGTGCTCTCTCTCCGCGCCAGGGTGCCAGGCCTGATGCATGGCAGGGAGCTGTGACCGTGTGCTCTCCTTTGCAGTGAGCAGGGGGGGCTTGGCTGTGGCACAAGGTGTCCTGCAGAACCTGGGGCTGGAAGTGAGTGACCAGGACTGCGTCAACATGCAGCAGGTGTGTAGCACCGTGTGTGCCCGTGCTGCTGGCCTGTGCGCTGCTGGGCTGGCCGCCATCCTCAGCTACGTGTGCCGGAGCCGGGAACTGGCTCAGCTGAAGACCGGCGTGGCGGTGGACGGCGTGATGTTCCGTGGCCAGACCAAGTAAGGACTGACAGGATGGCTGGAGACCAGGGAGCAGGGGGGCAGCTCCCAAATGGGCCAGCTGCCTTCTGCGGGGTGGTGCTGGGGGGAGTGGGGTGGTGGAGCTGGCACTATGCCTGGGAGAGGGGGTCCAGAGGCAATGGCAGCAGGAGGCAGCAGTGGAGCTCAACAGGCCTGGTGGGGGCTACACGCCAGCTGGCTCAGCGCCTGGCGGACCCATGCTCACCCACTGCTGCCCCCTCTCTGGCACTGGCCCCCCTCACCCAACCCAGGCCCCTTAGCCAGAGGCCCACCCCCAACCGTTGGCTGCCAGCTCTGGCCCTGCTTAGCCAGCCCTATACCCAGTCTCCTCCCTTGTCACCCCAGGTTCAGCCAGCTGCTGCAGCAGTGGGTGAAGCAGCTGGCCCCCGAGTGCGACATCACCTTGGTGCGTTCAGAGGATGGCAGAGGCCGGGGGGTCGCCATGGTGGCTGCAGTGGCTTCAAGGCTGGCAGTGCAGCGCCAGCAGATTGACAGCACCCTGGCAGTGCTGAAGCTCACACTCGACCGCCTGCAGACAGTCCAGGCCTTGCTGAGAAGGGAGATGGAGCTGGGGCTGAAGAAGGAGACCCATGCCACATCCTCTGTCCGCATGCTGCCCACGTACATCTGTGCCACACCTGACGGCTCAGGTGAGGGGCTGTCTGGGATCTGCTCTGGGCAATGCCTGGGGGTGTCCCGGGCTCTACCTGTGTGCAATCAGTCTGCCCTGCCCATGTTGCCTGGGGGCCCAGATTGGCACCCCAGGCAGTAAGGGTGCAAGCTCCTCACACTTCTTCTCCAGCCCAGGGGTCGCTAAGGGGAGATGGGGTGCCCTTGTGGAGCAGGGGAAGGGGTGTGATGGAGAGTTGAGGCTGTTGCACTGGGCTTGGGCCAGCTGTCTCCAGGTGCTGGGCATGAGGAGCAGATGTCATGGCCCAGCCTAGTGCCTCCCAGGCTCTGATCCTCCTGCCCATTGCAGAGAGAGGCGACTTCTTGGCATTGGACCTGGGCGGGACCAACTTCCGAGTGCTGCTGGTGCAGGTGGGCAGCCGGGAGCAGGGTGGTGTCCGGATCGTCAGTGAGGTGTACGCCATCCCATCGGAGGTGACCCAGGGCCCTGGCAGCCAGGTATAGTGGGCATCAGTGGCAGTGCCCTCCCCCCCCCCGCATCAGAGGGCCTGGAAACCCTGCCCCTGCTGCTGGGTGGAAAGGGGGGGGGGGCTGCCTGGGGTGGGCACAGTCCCAGCCCATAGAAGTGGTGAATCTCCCACTTCCTTCCCAGGTGGACCCCATGGTGCGGTTAGCCCCCCCCCAGCATCAGATGCCCCCATGGGATTGCCTATGCCAGGCCACAGTCCTTGCTGAGCCCTATCTTGTCTCTCCAGCTCTTTGACCACATCGTTGCCTGCATTGTGGACTTCCAGAGTAAGCAGGGCATGGTGGGCCGGACGTTGCCGCTCGGATTCACCTTCTCCTTCCCTTGCCAGCAGATGAGCCTTGACCAGGTGAGGGGCCAGGGGATCCTGGGGTTGGGGACCAGCTGGGTAAATGAACTAGGCGCTGGCTGAGCCAAGGGTGTGTGCTCTGCTGCCAGGATGTCACGCTATTATCTACCACGTGGGTTGCCACAACCCAGACAGCGGGGCTAAGGGAGGAGGCCATGACACTGGGAGGCCAGCATGTGCTGAGTTCAGACTGCAGGCAAGTCTGCAACACCAGGAGAGACAGGTCTTGGGGGGCTGTGTCCAGGAAAGGGATCTCCCAGCATGTCCATCCCTGCCTGTGGCTGGGGCTTTTCTCCCAAAGCCGTTGGTGCACGACAACCTGTTGGTGCCAGGCTCTGAAGCTGAGACATGAATGCCTGTGGGCAAGTGGGAGGTAGCCTGGTGCTAGGCAGTGGCAGGTTTTCCTAGCCAGATTTTCCAGTGAATGCTGCTGCAACGTGTTAACTCTGGGCCCTAACGATGGCTCTCCCAGGGCATCCTGCTGAGCTGGACCAAAGGATTCAACGCTTCAGGCTGCGTGGGGAAGGATGTGGTGCAGCTTCTCCGGGAGGCTGTGCAGCGCAAACACGTATGGAAAAGGGTTGGGACCAGGCTAGTGGGGGATGGGGGCAGTGTGGCAGGTGGGTGGCAGGACTTGCAGGGCATCGTTGTGCCAGGCAGGGCCCTGTGCTGGGCATGGGGAGGTTGCCGGGCCAGCTCAGGGCTACGTGGCCCAATGGGCCTGGTGATGCCCTTGCACAGGACGCGTGAGCATGGGGCGAGGGGGTGGGCATGTCCCTCACCTGACTGGGCTGGGGCGCAGGTGGGTGCCCGCCTGCCAGCTCCCTCCAGGAGGCAGTGGGAGGGGCTGTATCCCAGGCGATGGGGTCGCAGGGCCCCCGTGCTGGTTGCTTTGGTGACAAGGAATTGTGTTGCCTAGTAACGGGTCTCTTTCTTTCTAGCACTTTACTCTGGATGTGGTTGCCCTAGTGAATGATACCGTGGGAACCATGATGTCATGCGGCTATGACGACCCCCGCTGTGAGGTTGGCCTCATTGTGGGTAAGGGGCAAGACTCCCACCCCCTGCCCAGTGGGCATGGGCCCCCTCAGCCCAGTGGCCCACAGCCTGGGGAACAGGAGCCACACCACTCTTCAGCCTCCCCCAGCCTGTCCTGGTCCTTCTAGTTCAAGGGCTGGGGGGGGTCCCGCCATGCTGGCCCCTGGCTCGGTCCCACGCCATGGAGGGGTTCCTGCCCCAGCTACGGGCGAGACTCCCTGGCGGGGAAGGGCCTGCCCCAAGTTAACACCCCGACCCACCCTCTCAGGCACGGGCACCAACGCCTGCTACATGGAGGAGCTGCGGCACGTGGGCACCGTGGAGGGCATGGAGGGGAGGATGTGCATCAACATGGAGTGGGGGGCGTTCGGGGACAACGGCTGCCTGGACTCCTTCTTCACCCCCTTTGACCGGCAGGTGGACGAGGTCTCCCTCAACCCCGGCAAGCAGAGGTGGGCAGGGGCCGTGCTGGGGCTGTCAGGCCAGTCAAGAGCCATACTGGGGTGGGGCACGGCAGGGGCCGTAGTGGGTCAGGACAGGGCTGCCTTGTCGCTCTACGGCTGCACTGACAGCCCATTGCTCTCTTCTGCGAGGGCAGGTTTGAGAAGCTCATCAGTGGGATGTATCTAGGCGAGATCGTCCGGCGTATCCTGCTGCATCTGACAGACAAGGGCCTCCTGTTCCGGGGTCACCCATCCCCGAAGCTGAAGACGCCAGACATCTTCCAGACGAAGTTCCTGTCAGCCATTGAGAGGTGAGCATGCAGCAGGTGCAGGGGTGAGCCTGAGACATGCCGGCTCTTGGTGACAATGACCCATGCGATGACAGCTGCTGAGAGGGGCAAAGGGCCTAAATCCATGTCGGTGTGCCTGGACAGCACGCTCCTGTGGGTGGTGGCATGGAAAGGAGGTAGGGTGGGGCCGCGGCCATGCTGACGATGTCTCCGACACCCCCCCACAGCGACGGCCTGGCCCTGCGGCAGGTGTGCAGCATCCTGGAGGAGCTGGGGCTGCACGTCACCTGCGACGACAGTCTGGTGGTGCGGGAAGTGTGCCAGGTCGTGGCCCTGCGGGCTGCCCAGCTCTGTGGGGCGGGCGTGGCTGCAGTGGTGGAGAAGATCCGGGAGAACCGCGGGCTGGAGCAGCTTTCAGTGACGGTGGGCGTGGACGGGACGCTTTACAAGCTGCACCCGCAGTAAGTGGGGTGGAGGGCGAGTGGGGGGGGCTGGGCCTGGCTGGTGTGGGGGGGTGGGGGGGACTCAGCACAGCACGCAGTGGGGATAGAGAAGCTGCTTGCCCTGGAAGTGGGGATGGCCCATGTTGGCAGGTAGGATGGGGCTGGGTTGGAGCTGGTGCATGGGGAGGTCAAGGGCAGAGACACACGTTGGGTCCCGTTGGAAGCTGTGGGCTGAGCCAGGCTGAGGAGTGCTGCAGTGCCTGGTTGCAGGGCCAGGCGGGCGGCGAAGGGGCCCTGTGGCAGGGTCCTTGCCCTAACTCCTCACTCTCCCTGCAGCTTTGCACAGAACGTGCAGGCCACTGTGCAGCAGCTGGCGCCCCGCTGCAGCGTCACCTTCCTGCAGTCAGAGGACGGCTCCGGCAAAGGAGCCGCGCTCATTGCAGCTGTCGCCTGCCGTGTCGCCTGCCACCAACGGGCCTGAGACTGGCCCCCGGGCCACAGCGAGGGGAGGCCAGCTGGACCCAGCCTGCTTAGAGGGGATGCAGGCTCGGCCTGGGCCCTGCGCTGAGACCTGCATGATGCTGGCTCTCTGCAGCCTGGTGCCAAGGGCCCTGTGCCATCAGCTCTGGTGTCTGGAGCGGGCCGAGCATAAAGCAACTTTCTGCACCGCTCAGCAGCATCCATGCTGCCTGGGAAAAAAACAGACAGGACAGGGGTGCAGGAGCCAGGCCCATCCAGGGCCAGATGCTGGAGGGCCCAGCGTGGGGCTGTGTCTGTGCCACCAGGGGCCTTGGAAGGTGGGCAAGTCCCTGGTTGTCACAGCAGTGGCTCCTGCCTGCTGCCAGAGCAGCACTTCTCCTGGGGAGCTGCTCCCAGGCTGCCCCCCACTTGTGCACTCACCCCCAGCGTCACCTTTCTCTCCCTGTCCCAGGCCTGGTGGGGCACATGGCATGAGCCCCGGAGCGCACTAGCAATATAGATCCAATTTATTTACAGGGATGCCGCTAGCCCCCCGCCTGCGGTGCCCACTATGTACATAAGGCAAGTGGAAATACTCGAATGCACTTAAATACAGAATTAAAAAACGGTCTTTACACAACATGGCACAGGACCTGGCACCGCCTGGCCCCACACAGTTACAGCACGCACGACGCACGACGCCCGCTGCACACACAGCGCCCAGCAGGGCAGGGCAAGAGCAGCGAGGGGGGCTGGAGCCACGGCTACCCATCCCTGCGCCCCAAGCCCTGCCCTCAGCTCCCGCCAGCTGTCTGTTCTTTGGCTCCAAGATGCCACCGAGGGAGACTGGCCCTGGCATCAAGCAGTCCCTTGCCATCCAGGAGATCAGGTGCAGCCTCAGCAGGCCCTGGGGCAGCAAGGGGCACAGCCCCCAGGCAGCTCTGCCCCCGAGGCCCCACTCCCTGTCAGTGGCACAGGGCTGAGGCAAGCCAAGCGGGATCAGTGCCAGCATGAGGGAGCTGGCACCCACCCACAGCTGGGGGCAGCACTGCCAGCCCCTGCCCCCTGTGTGGACACTAAGGTGCTGGGATGGAGCAGCAGGGGTGAGAGCTGGGACAGCGGCACCCACCCTCCTTTGGACCTTGGGCTGTCCCAGCCGTTGGGAGATGGCTCTGCCCAGCACTGTCCAGGGGCACTGGCCCAGGGCCCTCAGCACTCAGCCTCTGAGATGGCGAAGAGGGCACTGTTCTGCCTGCCCACCTCGGCCACGGCGGCTGCCAGCTGTGCGAGGTTCCCGCTGGGGAAGTGCTGAGCCTCCCACAGGTTCAGGATCATGGCGGTTGGGCTGGCCTTTGAGGCGAAGAAGCTGACATGGCTGCAGAGGAGAGGGGAGAGGACGTTAAGCAGGGACTTTGCACCTCGCCACCCCAGGGCTGGGGCCCCCTCAGCTCCCAGAAGGGCCAGTCAGCCGTGGGGGGTGGGCTTCATGGAGGAAGGCGGGTGATGCCTATCTCCTCCTGCCCCCCCCCCCCCAACATGAGGAGCCCTATGAGTGCCACGGGTGGTCAAGCAGCCCTGCCCCATCCTCCCTCCAGACAGTCTGCCCTGGCTCCTGAGTGCCACCATGGCTGGGGAGGGGCCTGGCTGGGGGTGGTACTTCGTACCTGTCCAGGTTGAGTTTCTGAGCCAGCGTTCGCCAGTCGGCTCCACGGGGGCCTGGTGTGTCCAGGCTGCTGATGATCTTCTGGCGGATGAGGAAGGGGATCTTGAAGGCACTGGGGCCCACCAGGGCTGGGGAGCCGACCTCGCTGTCAGGGACCAACCATTCTGAGAACCTCGTGTCCTAAGAGTCCAGCAAGAAGGGGTGAGCCTGAGACTGGGTGAGGTGCTGGGGCAGCAGCACCCCATGAGTGCAGCCCCTGGCCTCTCTCACCCTTGGGGGCTGCTGCTGTCTTTGGTCTGCTTTGCACTGGGTGCCCAGTGGCGGGAGTGCAGGTGAGCTGCTGGGAGCCAGGCACCTGGTGCCATGGTGGTGAACTATGGTCCCTGTCCCTAGCTCCCAGGGCAGGGGAGACATGGGACCCCGTATATGCCCGCAGCTAGACCTTCCCTTTGCCCCCTGCAATGCCCAGCCCCGCTGCTCACCTTGGCGATGTTGAAGCTGACGTTGAAGCTCTGCCCGTCACCCTCCACCTGCCAGATCCAGAGCTTGCAGGCCAGATCACAGGGGGTAGGGCTGAGGCGCTCCAGTGTGAAGGTGCAGGGCAGGGAAGGCTGCAACCCGCTCCAGAGATGGTAGAAGGGGATCTCCTATGCCAGTGGAGGGAAGCAGAGGGGTCACACCCGCTGCCTGCAGGCAGTAGCAAGGCTGCACTGGCTCCAGGGCCTCCAGCCTCCCCAGGCAGCACCAGGAACTGGCTCCACCAAGGGTGGATTGAGTGTCCAGTCCTAGCAACTGCTCTGTCCCAGTCCAGCTCTTGGGCAGCCCCTCTCGTGACCCATGGCAGCAGGCACACCCACCTGGTAGCTGGCAAGGAGTTTACTCTTCCAGAGTGAGCTGGGCACATCGTGGATGGAGAGGCGCAGGTTGTGGTAACTGTCCTTGAAGTGAAGGACGCGGGGGGCTCCAATTAGTTGCCCCCCAAGCTGCTTCTCCTGCTGCATCACCTCCTGCAGGGACACACGTGCTCAGCATGGGGACCAGCACCACAGCCAGGGCCACTGGGACCTTGCACCATTCAGCCCAGGGCTCAGCTAGGCATCGGCACGCTGGGGGGCTGAGTAGCCATCACCTGCGTGGGCTGCTCAGTGACCCACTCAAGGGACCCCACTGCCCAGTCGGCATGGCCCCATGGCAAGTGGCCCTTGCTGCAGGGTGTGGGGAGGAGCCAGCTGCATTGCCAGGCAAGAGTTCAGGCTGTGGTCCCGTAGCTGCTCCCCGCAGGGTTTGGGGGGCAACTCCCAGCTCCAAGGCTGGGGGGGGGGGGGCTGAAGAGAAATCAGGACCCCGGGACTGACTGCCCTTGGCCTGTGGGGAAAGGCCAACATGCCAGGTCAGCCTCACTGACAGTGGGGTCCCATCCTGCTTGGGCAGAGCTAAGGAGAGAGCTGGAGCCGGACAGACGGCACGGGAGCAGCTGTGCTGGGAACAGACCCAGAGCAGCTAGAGTCAGAGTCACAGACCAGGGAGCCGCACTGGAGCAGAGCAGCCAAGCGGAAGCCGGGTGGGGGTGTTGGCACCATCCGGAGCCACCTGCAGTGAGCATCTAGGGAGAGTGAGGGGGACCCGGGGCAGAGCCCAGTGCAAGGAGACACCAGAAGCCAAGAGCTGCCTAGGCTGGACTGGAAGGGGCCATGACCCCAATGGAGGGATGCTAAGGAGAAGGGTCCAGCCCCCTTGCACCTGGGGGCCTATGGCCACCTCCAGCATCAGTTCCTGACCTGCAGCCTCTCTGCAGTGTAACCAAGGCTGGGCAAGGGCCAGGATGTGTGAGATACAGATTGCATCTGTCCTTCTCACCCCAGAGACACTGGGTAGGGTCCCTGGGCTAGGGTGGTGCTGGCTAGACTCAGACTCATAGGATCTGAGGTCAGAAAGGACCAATGTGATCATCTAGTCTGACCACTTGCAACAATGCAGGCGACAAACCCTCTCCCACACACTGCTGTAATACACTCTAACCTAGGACTGAGTTATTAAAATCCTCAAACCATGGTTTAAAGATTTTAAGGTACAGAGAATCCACCAGGAAGTGAGCCATGAGCCATGCCCCATGCTGGAGAGGAGGGTGCAAAACCCTAAGAGCCCTTGCCCATCTGTGCTGGGGGAAAATTCTTTCCCCACCCCCAAATGTGGTGATCGGTTAAACCCTGAGCATATGGGCAAGACTCACCAGCCAGGCACCCAAGAAAGAATTGTCTGTAATAACTCAGAACCCAGCCCATGAAATGTCCCATCTCAGGCCACTGGCATACCCACCACCAGTAGTCAAAGATCAGTCCATTGCCCAACTAGACTGTCCCATCGTACCTTCCCCTTCATAAACTTATCCAGCTCATTTTGACTGCAGCAAGATGTTTTACCCTCACAGCTCCCTTGGGAAGTCTATTCCAAAACTTCACTTCGCTGATGGTTAGAAACCTGTGTCTAATTTCGGGCCTCCACTTCCTCATGCCCAGTTTTGTCCTCGTGTCACCATTGGTGCTGAACTCAAATATTTCCAGTCTCTCCCTGGTATTTATCCTTCTGATGTGTTTCCTTTAACCCACCTCCTCTTTGCTTTAGTTTTTGAATGGGCAGCTGTTTAATATATCACATTGCTCTGAACTGTGTGCACTGCTCAGTGGAGCAGGGATGTGCCCAGTGCAGAGAGAGCACCCTGGGGTGGGGAAACCCTCACCCCTGCCCTAAGTGACCACAACAAGGTTGAGTTTCAAGCCTCCCAACATTCTGGGGGTCAGCCTTGTTGGGGTTACACAGACCCCATTACACAGGAGAGTGGGAGAGGGGACCTCAAGGACAGTTTGGGCCCTGGGCAAATGGAGTGAGGGTGAGGACACACATCCAATCGCTCACCAACTCCTCTGGGGCAGTGTGAGAGCCAGGAAAGCTCCTCACAATGGCAGGACCATCCCCTGCTTACACAGGGGTTGGCTCAGTCCATCCAGTGCCAACCTGCTGGACGCTGACAGTGCCAGGAGGGAAGGGCTGGGCACTGGGGTAGACGGGAGGTAGGAGACAGGTCCTGCAGGGCAGTTAGGCAGCTGGGTGAGAGAGCAAGTTCAGGACCGCCCTGGCAGCATGCAGGGTCTCAAGGCCTGTGGAGGCTGGCAACTGCCAGTGTGAGTGCCAGGACAGGGTACTTGGGTGGTGGTACCTTAAGCATGTCCGGGGTGTCGCGGAGGCAGTACACACGGATGCTGTACTCCAGAGAGCTACAGGAGGCTGGTGCAAAGAGCAGGAGCTTGAGGCGCTTGGCGGCTGCCATGCTGAGCGACTCCCCTACCAGGGCAAAGCGCCCCAGCTGCTCCGTGAAGACGTAGAGGACCTGGGCCTCCAGTCGGCAGTAATAGAGCCCCGAGGCTGGCTCCTCCCCAACTTGCAGCACATCCTGTGGCAGAGAACCAGAGCTGGGCACGCACCCGGCCAGCTGGGACTGCAGCCAGGCTCCCTCATGGCTCCTACCTGAGACAATCACCCAGGCTGACCTGTGCCTCGCCTGCCATTGAGTGCCGGTGTACAGGGATGGCCCCATGACCTGTGGGGCTCCAAGCAGAGACCCCATCCCTAGTCCAGCTCACCTTCCCTGTGCCCCTGAGGGCTCTGAGCAAGGCCCTCAGCCTGGCTGGACATGCCCATGGGAGGTGTTTACTCCCTCTGAGTGCCCTTAGGATCCTCTTTGCACCCCCCCAACACCAGCCCAGTCCTGGCACTCACCTCCCAGGTGCCTTCACATGATTGCTTCTTCAGGTGGATGCTCCAGTCGGCGGTGCTTGCCTCCACGCAGTGGCCCATGGCCAGGATGGCAGGGCGTGTGAGCAGAACCCCTGGCGGCCCACAGCTGACGATGGGGCTCAGCAGTGTCTGGCAGCCGGTGAGGGGCAACCTCCACAGAAAAAGAAGACAGGAGCGGGGTGAGCAGACTGGGCGAGATGGGGCATCGCCAGGACAAGGGGCTGGCCAGCCTCTACCATCCTTCCCCTGCCCCCTTGCCCAGGGATCTCGATACCCATCCCTGTGGCACAGGGGCCAGTCCCCTAGCAAACATACCTCACGTCCTCCTGCTTGTGCAGCGTCAGGTACACCTCATAGATCTTGCCCCGGGGAATAGCATCAGGTGGGATGAGCAGGCTGATCCCTGCAGCGGAACAGAGGGCACAGGTCAGCAGGCACGGCCCTGATCTGGCACCACCCATGGGGCCCACATGCCAGCCAGGCTTCAACATCTGTCTAGCTCCTTCCAGAGCCTGGGCCCCAGACTGGCACATGCTGAGCACTGCTATCCCAGCAGGTCCCTGGCACCCAGGTCCCCAGGGCGCAGTCCTGCCCCCGCGCAGCCGTACCTGTGTTGGGGATGAGGAGGCGTCCACCCAAGAAGTTGAAGGTGCCATAGGCCATGTTGGTGGCACCCCGTGGCAAGGAGCGGAAGCCGCTTTGGGCAGCAAAGCGTGACACAAAGTCCACACCCTCGGTGGCGGGCGAGCCATGGTGCAGGGTGTGGCGCCCGGTGCCCAGGGGGCTCAGCAGGTGTCCATTGCTGAGCTGGAACTTGCCAGGCCCGTCCTGGCGTGGGCACAGGGAGCCCTGGTAGGTCATGGTGGCTGTGCTCAGGTCAGGCTGGATGGTGAGCAGGTGGGAGTTCCCTGTGAGTGGGGAGAGGGTGAGCTAGATAGAGCTGCCCCCCCCACAAGCAGGGAAGCACTGAAAAGAAGGGAGGTGCCAGGGGGCAGAGAGTCCCCCCCACCTCTGCCCTGGCCAAGGGGAACAAGTACGGGGCCCAGCACATCCCACCTCCTATCCTATTCAGCAGGCCTGTGAGCAGTGAGCAGACTCAGCACCCCCGAGGGCCACATTCTCCCCCAATCCTGCACTTCTGCAGGGACCTGCTGGGAGCTGCCCACCCCACAGCACAGTACCAGGCCACACGCACCTGCCTTAGCTGGCTTGCTGTTGCCAGGCTGGAAGCCAGCAGCGAGGATGGAGGAGTTGGCTGCATCAGGATCCAGGCCCTCCTTCCTGCGGCAGCACAGCAGGGCTACCCCAAGCACCAGCAGCACCAGGCAGATGGCCACAGCCACCAGCCCCACATACAGCGCCACATCCTCGGGGCCCGCAGCACCTGTGGGAGTCACACTGAGTCACGGTTTCCTGCAGTGAGAACCACGGGGCCCAGGAGTGCAGCAACCCATTGGAGACATTCCTAAGCATGTAATGTTTTGGTCCTGAGCCCTCTGTGCCCCCCAGTGGGTCCCACTCCTGGGCCCCACCAGCACCACAGGCTCATGTGCACAGGGAGTGCAGCCAAGGGCATCTTGGCAGTGGCTTGCCTGAGGGCAGGTGCAGGGGAGTGTGCCCTGAGAGCACGTTTGTGCCGGGAGCCTGGGGATCATGCACCAGGCTGCCAGCTTATGCAAGTGTCTGCTTGCACATGTGTGTGTTGAGTGCAGGTGCACACATAGCCTGGCTCTGCCCAGCCACCATCTGAGCTCCCTCTGCATGCACATCCCCTGCCAGGGAACCCACTCGCAGGAGCTTTCGTCCCATTGCATGGCCCCATGCACTGTGGTCCTGCTCGCTTCTCGCAACCTGCGATGGTTTGGGGTGGGAGGCTGTGACTGCTCGCCCACAGAGGGGACAGGACCCAGACAGTTCCTCTGCCTCCTAATGCTCTACTTCAGCTGCTTCCTGTAGAAATGAAGCAAAGCTGAGACACCTCCCAGGGCACGAGGCCCCATGGAGGCAGAAGCCCTGTGTACAGAATAGCCCCTGGACATGAGTCCCACCTGTGTACAGTCCCCCGCATGCAGCACCCTGTCCTGTATACAGATCCTGCCCCCCCCACCCCACCCCCCCGTGTACACAGGACCTGAAAGCCTAGGTGACCAGAGATCCAGGGTGCTGAGGGAGCAGAGTCTAGTGGGTACAGCACAGGCCTGGACCCCAGGATGCCTCAGTTCCAGTCCTGACTCTGGCTCAGACTGGCTGCACCAGGATGGGTGGTGCCAGATGGGGGCTCCGTGCAGGGGGCTGTGGCCCAATCTGGCCCAGGGGCTCCTTGCAGGGTGTGTGTGTGTGAGGAGGGAGCAGCACTGGATGTGGGCAGGGCCCAGGCAGGAAGACACTCACCATGGCTGCAGAGCTCAGAGGTGCAGTTGTGGGTCTCCAGCTCGGTGCCCTGGCACTCCTGGCCCCCGTTGCGAGGTGCTGGCTCTGAACACTCACGGCTCCGCCAGCGGGTGCAGTCCAGAGCACACAGCGACCACCGGCTCCAACCCGACCAGCCACCATCCACTGTGTGCAGGATGGCGCCTCAGACAGAGCACTGCCCTTTTGGGACCTCCCAGTGACCCCCAGACATCCCCTGCCCCATGCATACCCCATCTGTGCTTCCCACCTTCCAGTGAGCCCTAAACATCTCCCACGCCATGCAGCGCCCTTCAGCAGGCCCAGACCCAGAAACCACCCGTGTGGGGCAGGCCACAGGGCCCCAATCCAGTGAGGAGGCTCCAGGAATGCCCCCTCCATTGCTGGGCACAGCAGCAGTCCTGGTTCCTTGCCCAGGTTTCAGTGGTTGGGTACCACTGACGTGGGATGGGACAAACATGGACATGTGGGGTGGAGGTGACACAGCCGGGGGGGACGGGGGACGGGCTGGGCACAGAGCAGGGGGCTCCCTGGGGCCTGGCTGTGCTCACAAAGTGGGCAGCCTCCCTCCAGATTCAGCACACAACATCGCTTGGCTGTCAGGCACCGCATGGGAAAAGCTCAGGGCTGGCACAGCAGGGGGCTGTGGGTCAGGAATAAGGGGCACAGCCACGGGGGTGGGGGAGGGAGAGGAGACACAAGGCTGGGAGAGCAGGGGCTGTGAGTCGAGACACAAGGCTGGGAAAGGAGGGGCTGCAAATCGGGAGTGAGAGGAGACACAAGGCTGGGATAGCTGGGGCTGTGGGTCAGGCGTGAGGGGCACCGGCGGAGCCATGGGGGTGGGGGGAAAGCTGCGCCATTGCCCCAGACGCATTCACCACTTCTTTTCTGAGCCTCGTTTTTCTGGGGCGTGAGCTGGAGAGGCTGCATGTCTGTGCCGGGGCTGGCAGACAGTGGGTACCTGGGCACAGGGTGGTGCAGGCGTTTTTCTGCACGTTCTGGCCCTCACAGAACGTGCCCCCGTTGAGGGGCGTTGGGTTGGTGCAGCTCCTGCTCCGCTTCTGCCAACCCCGTCCGCAGCTGGTGCTGCAGGCCGACCACTCCGCCCACCTGGACCAGCCGCCGTTCACTGGTGTGGGAAAGGCAGAGAGTCAGCGTGAGCCCCGAGAGGTGCCCTGCCTCTGGCCCCCATAGGCTCGGATCCCTCTGGCTCAGGGCTGCAGATGATGGGCCAGGCTTCCCTGCACTGATGGCAGGTCGAGTACCCAGGCTGGGGGGGGGGCCTGCTCCAGGAGGTGTGTGGGGGCTGCAGGGAGGTGTCTGGTGTGGGGAGAGACAGGGACACAAGGGGGTGGACACAACAGGGGTGTGGGGCCTCATGCGCCTCAGCATTGCAGCCTGTGGCTCAGCCCCCAGCAGCTCCTTACCATACACGGTGACGGCAGCGGAGGCACTGCGCCGGCGAGCCACGATGTTCTTGGCCACACAGGTGTAGTTGGCCGTGTCTGCCAGGCGTGCCCGTTGCACCACCAGGCTATGCCCTGGCGTCACATACACGTTGGCATCCAGCGCTGGGTCCACTAGCTCCTCATTGCGCAGCCATTCCACCTGGGGACAGTGGGGGTCATGCGGACTGCCCGGCAGGGGTGGGGAGAGGGGCCAGCAAGGAGGGCAGATACCCACAGTGCTGCCCCAGGCTATACCTACTCGTCTGTACCTTTTACTGGCTGGCAGACTGCACCCCCATCCTTGTCCCTGCACGGAGCCATGCAGGCTGCACCCCATATCCCCTCCCACCCCAGCACTCAAGGCAGCCATAGGGGGCACTGCAGCAGATGTGGGAGAGAAGGATGTGGGGCACTGCAACAACTGGGGGTGGGGAGGATGTGGGGCACCAGAGCAGCCTCCTGTGGCAGATGGGGACCCAGGCCAAGGGAGAGGTGGAGCCCGTAGCTCAGAAGGTGTCAAGCACAGGGTGGAGAGAAGCTATTGTGGGGCAAGTCCAGGGGCTCCAGGCCAGGCTCAGGCTGGAAAGACAGAGCCAGCACTGGGGGATCCTGCCCTGGGATGGGCACCCTGCTCCCCCAGGGAAGCTCTAGGGGCTGCTCACCCGGCTGGCATGCCCAGACTTCAATGCAGCCAGGCCGATGGTGATCAGTTCCTGGCTGGCAGATCTCAGACACTCCCTGCCATGAAGCAGCCCCTGCCCTTGGGACATTCGTCCCACGGCTGGGTCGTTCCCCCATCCAGGGGCAGCTGGCTCCCTGGCTGGGGCAAGGCCTGGGTCTGCTGGAGGCAAGACCTGCCGGTTCCCAGTCCTGGCCCCAGACAGTGCTGACAGCCCAGACCCTGCCACTCCTCCACTCACTAGCAGGCAGGTTTCTAACCATTTCCTCTTTCCTGCAGCAATTTGCTGACTCCTCTTCACCCTGCTGGAGTGGTGGGACCAGTCCTGGACACAGCATTACTGCAGTGGTTGCACTGGGCACCACCAAGAGGGATGGAACCTCCCCGCTCCTACGCTAGACCCCTGGGCTATGCCCCCCCCCAATTACATTCTCCCTTCAGCCACCACCACCACACCTCTTCATTGGCTGTTGCTCCCAGAACAGTCAGCACCCAGCCGTGGGGCCAGCACGCCTTCCTCCAGCCCTCAAGATTTACATTAGCCAGTTTCAAATGGCTGGGCTCGAAGGAAGTGGTAGATCTGATATATCTTGCCTTAGGAAGGCCTTGTCAACCTTGCATTTATGCCAGCTAAACGTCTGCTGCTCAGCAGGGTGTTTTTTTCACACCCCAGAATCAAAGTTTTGCCAGCATAAATGGAAGTGTAGCTAAACCCTAAGGCTTTTCACCTTATCTCACATGATCGTCTCATAAACAAACTAGGGAAATAGGTCGTATCCCAAGGGGTCTTACAGAATCAGTTCTGGGTCCAGCTCTATTCACTATCTACAGCAGTTGTTTAGGTAAGGGTGGAGAGAGAACTCTTAAGTTTGCTGGAGATGCCAAGCTGGGAGGAATTGAGACTTCTCTGGAGTACAGGATCACAATTCAAAATGATCTGGACAAAATGGTCTGATGTAAAACAGGATGAAATTCAACAAGAACAAACGTAAAGTACTCTACTTAGGAAGGAACAATCAATTGCACACATACAAAATAAGTAATGACTGCCTGGGAAGGAATACTGCGGACAGGGATCATGCTAAATATGAGTTAACTGCATAACACTGGTGCAAAGAAACCCAAATGCCATTTTGGGATGGATTAGCAGGAGTGCTAAGCAAAACAAGAAGTAACTCTTTTGCTCAACTCCACACTGGCTAGGCTGCAGCTGGTCACTGAGTTCAGCTCTGGTGCCACGTTTCAGGAGAGACATGGGCATGCAGAAGGGCCAGAAAAGGGCAACAAAGACAATGAACAACCAGAAAACTTGACATAGGAGGGTAGACGGAAAACACTGGGTTTATTTAGCTTGAAGAAGTGAAGATTGAGGCAATGACATACCAAGGGGTGGGGGGAGTGAGGCCCTCTGGTGCTGGGCTGCACGAGGGGCACAGGAGGCTCTGTGTCCCTGCCTCCTGCACCTCCAGACATCCTTGGCCCACCACTGGACTGAGGGGGCATGTGAGGCAGTTTTGGGGTACATAAAATATTGTTAGGAGAAGAAGGGAGAAAAAATTTTCTCATCAACCTCTGAGGACAGGACAAGAAACATTGGACTTAAATTGCAGCAAGGCCAGGCTTGCTACCTGTCAGGGCCATCACACACTGGAATAAATTGCCCAGGCAGGTTGTGGACTCTCCACCCCTGGGGATTCTTCAAAGCTGGTTGGACAGACACCCATCAGGAGTGGTCTAGGTAATGCTTGGTCCTGCCATGAGCAAAGGGGGCTGAACTGAACAACCTTGAGAGGTCCCTCCAGTCCTACAAGTCTGACTTTGCTCAAGCCCAGCTGGCTCTGAGCCAGTGACCTGTCGCTCCACTCTGCCCCACTCCACCAGCTGGCACGTCACCTGCAAATTTAAAGCTCCCTCTGGTACCTGATGAAGTTGTTCCATCGTGTGGGGCGGGTTCCTGCTACAGTCACAGAGGGGCCTGGCCTTTGCTGCCTTTCCAGCTGTGGCACGCAGGCTCGCTCTGGCACTCACCTCGGCTGGGGGGATCCCCTCTGGGGGCCGACATGGCAGCACGATGCCCTGCTCAATGGAGACCTCCTTAGCTGTCGGCTCCTCCTCAAAGTTCTTCCGCAGGTCTGGCAAACACAGGGTGAGTGAGGGGCAGGCAGCTCCTCTGGATGCACGGAGCTCAGACCCACGACCCCAGCCCCGGGGGCTCTGACCCCCAGCACAGAACACATCAATGTCCCGCCAACCTGGTCTGACATGCCCCTCCGACCCTCACAGAAACCCTGCTCAGGCTCTGACGCCTGCCTCAAGTCGGAGAAGCCAAACACATGCTGGCATGGCTCTCACAAAACCCATGTGAGGGCAGCCTAGAGTGGGCTCGACAATCCCAGCCAGGGCGTCCACTGCGGGCAGCGGAGGGCTCGGGGATGTCCTGGGGGCCAGTGGGCAGGAACTGTCACTCGGGGAGGGGCGCTGTTGTGTGCAGCACTCACAGGCGATGCGCACGTAGGCCTTCTGGCTCTTGGTGGTGCCTGAGGAGCTCCAGGCCACGCACTGGCACCAGTATTCCTCCAGCCCGAAGATCCGCTCCACCTGCTGCCGGGAGATGTCGATCCGGACATCCAGCAGGGGCAGCCCTGGCACAAGCACCGGGGAGAGAGCACCATGTCAGGAATGTGCCATGGGGCAACGGCCAGGCACTGTGGCTGGGGAGGATGGGTAACATGCTGGGAGGACCCTGGCCCTGCCCCACAGGGGCCTCACACCCAAGGCAGCTTGGCTCAGGGGCTCCCTGAGGGGGTGCGGAGCTGCCACTCCATGCCCGAGCCTTGAGCCACAGCTGAGCAGAGCCTATGCCAGGTGCAGCACAATGAGCCATGGGAGGCAGCGGGCTCTGCCTGTGATGAGCAGAGAGTGCTCGGCTGCAGGCGGATGGGGTGGCAAGGGAGGCTCAGGGCTAGTAGGACCGGGCAGAATCTGGGTTTGGCAGAGGAGTGGCAGGCGCAGTCCCTCAGCTTCCTCCCTGGGTGCCGGTTAACCAAAGGAGAGAGTTCAGTGGCAATGGGAACTGCCCTGCTGTGTGCGGGTCTCCCCAGAGCCTCAGTGCTGCCCTGTGGCTCATGGGTGAGCTGGTCCTGCAGCAAGGAGCTGAGAACTGGCCCAGCCAGGCCCTGCATTACACAGGGGTTAGCTCTGCCTGTGGGCCAGCCACAGAACAAGCCAGCGAACCTCTGGACCTGCAAGATGGGAGCCCCTAGCGTTCGCATGCACCCTGGCCCTGGCTATACCCTACCCCAACTGGGACTACTATCCACTAGGCCAGCCCCACACATCTAAGCTGCCAGGATCAGCTGGCTGCGCAGCCTGGGCTGCACGGTCTGAGAGAGCACCAGGACTGGCCTGGGGGTGCAGCCTCACAGAGCCAGCTTAGCCTTGGCTCAGGCAGTCTGCGGAGCTTTGGGCATTGCTGGGGCACCGGGGGGTCAGGCTATAGGGCAGGGGCTGGGATGTGTGAGCCAAGCCCCAGCACCCAGCCAGCTGTGCATGGCACAGCTCTGCAGACTTCCTGAGCCAAGGCTAAGCCGGCTCTGCGAGGCTGCACCCCCAGGCCAGTCCTGGTGCTCTCTCAGACCATGCAGCCCATGGGGGACAAAGGGGGTAGCAGGTAAGTGTAGCTTCAGCTTGACCTTGTTGTCATCAGGGGGGCAGCACAGGGCTGATTTCCATAGCCCCCCCCCCAGTGCAGTATTCTCCCCAGGGCTTGAAATTAGGAGGGGTATAGGGGGAGGTGTGGGGGGAGGTGTTGGGGTGCTCAGTAAATTGGTATAACACTGTTACTAGCTGACAACTGGGGATGTGTGGGGAAATTCAGAGGGGGTGTATGGGGGAGTAAGGAATAGGGAGATCCCTGACCAAGTTCCCCCGCCCCATGCACTGACTGGGGTCTCCCAGGGTCATGGGCACTGAGCTGGCTTCCTGGGGGGGGCTGCTTGGGGTGCTGTAGCTGGGAGGCCCCTTTGCTCCCCATGGCAGCTCAGAGCAGGAGCAGCCAGGCTGGCCCAGATGGGATCCTGGGGAACTGCTCTGATCTCCAGGAGAAGCCCCAGCAATTCAGGGAGACCCTCTGACTCACTGCCCCAGAGCAAACCCAATTCTGGGCATTCACCCCACCGCATCGCCCCAGGCCAGCCCCTGTGCTGAAGTGAGGATAGTCTTGGGGGTATCTCTGGGAGCTGTGTGCGTGCCTTGGCTTTCCCTCCACACTCCCCTTTCTGCTCAGGTATGGCAGTGATGGGACCTGGGGGTGTGATCACTGCAGAGCCCACAGGAGGGCAGATGGGCCTTCCCCAGGCACATGTAGGCAGACCTGGCCCTCTCCCTGCCCTGTCCCATCCACAAGTAGTGACAGGTCAAGGGCGGGGGGGGGGCAGCGGCCCCCTAGACCCGGAAGGGAACAAAGGATGGGGAGGGGCTGGGTGCAGGTCTGGGGTGGCTTGGGGAATAGAGGTGGGGTCTAGAGGAGGATGGCTCTGCACCTCCAGGGTGGTCACTGCTGTAACAAATTACTAGCAGAGTCCTGCTATGCTGTGCCTCTGAGCGCTAATAAACCCTCCTGACTGCCATGCTGGCTGGGAATCACTGGCTGCAAGGGGGTGCCCGGCCCTTTGGGCATGGAGGAGGTCCTGGGACCTCACCAAGGGGGTGGGTCCCACAGGAGAGTTCCATGTGGAGCAGGGGTCAGACCCTCGAGGTTAGACCTGGGAACGGGCATCACAATCCTGAGTGGCTATGTCGCAGCCACCCAGAGCAGGGGTTGGTCCCTCCCAGGCTACAGCCAGGCTGCTCTGGTGTGTGCAGACCAGGATGGGGTCAGAGGCGACTCCCCAGGGCACCACGATCCTGACTGGCTGTGTCGAAAGGGGACCTGAAAACTATTGCTGTGAGACTTCATCACAGCCCTGCATGCTGGGACTCAGTGTCCACCAGCGACTCCTTGCTGGGCTCTCAGCTTGGGAGGGCAGTGATGGGGGGCGCAGAGTCAACCTGCCTGTGCCCTTCTCCAGGCCCAGGCAGTGTCAATGTCACCGGATGCACATCCGTGCACTCTAAGGGTGAGATCTATATAACTTTCCTGCCCACTTTGGTAATGTAATTGCCATGGTTTGATGCCAAATATGCCATGCAAGGGGTTCCTTTATGAATACTCAGAACATGCTCTGCATTATTGTTACAGTGTCATGTTTCATGCAGCATCATGTCTGTGTACAGACATGAAGCTTGTTCCCAGGCATTTTACACGGCTCTGGGGAAGGAGAACAATCAGAGCTGTCCTCCAGCAGTATGTAAACAGCCAGAGCCGCAAGCACAAAATAACAATGACAATGGGCTAGCTAAACATTTGCAGCACCTAGGCCAGAGGGGGAGATCAGACGTGCCCTCGGGAACAGTCAGCTGGAAGAAGAAGGAGGGGGTGAAGGAAAGGGGTTTGGCAACAAATACAAACAAGGAGTCTGCTGAACTAGACTAACACGCTACCCCTCTGAAACAAATATAGACATTTTACTGTTGGAGGCTTTTTGCCAGAGAGACCATCTTGAAACATTCTCCAACTTCAAGCAAGATCTGGGCACTGCCTAGGGATAGGCAGAGACTGGCTGTAAAACCGTCTTTCAGTTGAACAACTTGTGAGAAATCTTGGACGGTGATGTTAAGTTAGGACAGTGATGTAGGTTTAGAATGTGCCTTTTATTTGATAATGGTAACCCCTGACTGATTTATTAAATGATTGTGCATTGATTTGCTTTACGCTCACTTAACATCAGGTTCTGATCAATAAACCGGTGTTTGGTTTATCTAAAGTTGTGTGAACTTCAGTGGGTGGGGGAGGGCAAGGCTAGGGCATTCTCATTTCTTTCATAAATGGACCAACTGGAGTTCATGTACCTACGGAGACTAGGAAGGGTCCTGATTCCTGTAGGATGGAAGTTCCCAGTGTGGTATGTGGGGACCAATTACATGCACACCCACTGAGCACACACTCACTGCCGGGGACTGATTAAACACACACCCACTGCCTGGGGCCATGGACTGACCCAGGTGGTGGTGGTGGGGGGGTCCACCTAGCAAAGCAGGGTAAGTCAGGGCTCAGGAACAGGCCATAGGGGAGGCACAGCAGCACACCAGACCAGATTCTGGGACGAGAGCATCACAGTCTGGCCGACCAGCCTGACTGCAGGCTCTGTGCCAGCCCCTTAGTGGTATCCCATGGACTCATGGCCTGATTGCTCGCAGCACCATAGGATGGGCCCCATTACCAGTCAGGGTCAGCCAGCAAGTGTGGGATCCAGCCTCATCGCCCCATCATTGCCTGGGCAGAAGAGCTGGCTTGACCCATGGCCTTCCCTGGGATTCACCGAGACAGGCCAAGACAGTCACATGTGCCATGCTCCCAGCCCAGCTGTGCTGTCCTGCTCCAGCCTACCATCCTGGCCCCAGTGTCTTGTCTCCCTGCAGGGCCAACAAACTTGAGACCAAAAAACTCATCTCACTTGTGTCCTGATGAGTCCCAGGCCTGGGGGTGTCCACACCCAGCAAGCAGGCTGACAATGGCACCAACCAACCACCCCAGGGTGTGTCCTATTGGGCACCGCACAGCTGCCTGAAGGGGTCTCGCTGGCCCGAGGTCCCGGCCCAACCGTGCTGCCCTTACCGGTGCTCTTGTCCGTGCTGTGCTGTGTGATGTGCTCACCCTGGTGCACCCATTCCCCATTGCACTTGAAGTAGATCTGAGTGGCGGGTGTCGCCCTGCAGGTCAGGCTCACTGGCTTGTTCTTGACAATATAGACATCCTGCGGCTCCAGCTGGAAGTGAGGCAGCAGGTCCGAGGCAGCCCCTGGCATGGGGTTGGCCACTGTGGCACTCTGCTGGGCACCTGGCAGGAGGAGAAGGGAGACTCAGTGCCCACCAGGACCATGGAGGTTGGGCTGGGGCCCTGTGCCAGGCTGCTACCTGGGGGTGCCCCAAGGAGAGTGATGGGCAGCCACCGAGAGCGCAGCTCTGCAGCCCAGTGCACAGCGGGCTGGCTCCCAGGAATCACTCAGGTGAGCCGTGCACAGCACAGGACAGGGACTCACCTCAGGAAAAAGGCCAGGCTCCATTTCAAAAAAGGTCAATGGTGCAGACGTCACCAGGGTCCTTGGGACCTTGCTCCCCTGTTCGTTACCTTCTCTGTTCAGCTGTACGACTGCTTTCCAGGTGCAACCTGGCTATGTGCAGCCACTGGATGGGCCTTGGCCTTCCTCTGCTATACCGAAGAGCCCCTATTAAATGAATGTGCCCACGTAGGGACTCACAGACTGGGACTGACCCCCCCTCCCACCTCTCCCTTTGGTAGCAAAGAGGCTGCTGCTCTAGGGCAAGTTCCTAATCCTTTAATCATTCCCATGGCTCTTCTCCAAGCCCTCTCCAGCTGACGAGCATCCTCCCTGACCTGTGAACACCAGAACCAGTCCTGGGATTCCTGCAGCAGCACAAGAGGGAAAATACTCTGCTCCTACATGAAATTCCTGTCCACAGCGTCATACTGCAGTAGGTGTTTATTCACATGCACCCCAATCTTTTCCAGACCCACTCTTCCAAGGAAACCGCCTGCAACCTGTACATCTGGCTGACCACCTCCACTCCTAGCTGTGAGTGGTTTATATTCAACTGTTTTAAGATATTTTTCCATGCATGGTCCCAGGTTATCCAGGGAGCTAACTGGCTCTGGCTCAGTGACCTGGCATATGCCCCTGTTGTTCACCATCTGCACACTTTTGGGGTTGTTAGTTTATGTTTTCTACCAGATCGTTGCTAAAGATGCTAAACAGCGTGGCACAAGAACCACCCCCATACGTCTCCACTAGAGACACGCCCGCCCATTGTCACCACCTCACTAGCTTCACCGAAGACCTAGCACTTGGCTAGTTTTCAGACCTGAACTTCAGTCTAGTTTTTGATGCAGAATGCCATGTGATGCTACTTCAAACCCTTTAGAGACAGGTCTGCCACTGCAACAGCACTCTCCAGACTATCAACCAAGCCTGGAATCTCATGAAAAAGGTACCCAGGGAGTGGGTGGGTGTCTCTTGGCCGTGGCCCCAGGCTGTTGCACTAATTGCATTCCCTCCCAGGATGGTCTCTCCACCAGGTCGACACCCTGGATCATGTGCAGGTCTCCCACTGAGCTGGGGGCAACACGGCCCCTGAGTCCTAGACCCCTGAGAATTCCCCCAGAGAAGCCTGTTGCTCTGCCCAGCACAGTGATCCCCAGCCATGGATGGAGGGAGCAGGGGGGAGCTGTAGGGGCAAGGGGATAGAAGGGGGCCCAGAGCCCAAGCCAGGAAGGGGTGAGTGAACTGATAAGGGGGGGGGAGCTGTGTTGCGGTATTTGCTCACAGAGTTCCTGGGGTACCCTGGGGTCTGGCCTGGGGCGGAAATGAAGGACTCAGCCACACAGTGCCAGGACAGGCAGAGAGGCACCTGCTCAGAGGGGGTGGTTCCCAGACTCCTCTGGGAGTGGGCTGGGAACTTCTGTCCCCTTCCTGAGTCACTGCAGGGCTCAGCACCCCGACAACCAGGGCTGTATCATGTCGACCGGTGCATGGTCACCCCACATCTATTGGCTGCCCTGCCCTGGCTAATCCATCAGCACAGCATGACCGCCTGTCCACTCTGAACTTTAATGAAACAAATGCAGAGTGACCAGCCCCCACCAGGACCTTGCACCATCACCATGCAGTGGTCACCAGGGAGCTAGAGCCACGTGAGAGCCAGACCATGCTGGGCTGAGCATGGCACAGCACCTGGCAGCCCAAGGGGGGCATGAACCTGCATCCCCCTCAGGGAGGAGCTGCTCCAGCACCCACTAGCCCCTACCACCCGGCTGCACTCTAGAGAGCAGGAAACAGCCCCCAGCACCCGAGGAAGGGGTCACAGGAACACTGAGACACTGGGTGCTAGGGCTGAAGCAGGGTAGTGACAGCCCTGTACCCAGTGCCCACTTGGCACATCCTTACACTTGCCCCCCTGCACAGCGACCTCTGCCCCCCACTCAGCACATACCTGTCGCCTCTTTGCCTGACCCAAAAGAAGGTGAGCCTTGCTGCCCCAACCACACACCCCTGCTGTCACCCTTCAGGACCAGGTCGCTCTGACTCAGCCAGCATCTGTCTGTCTGTCTGTCTCCACAGCACAGCCAACTTGCAGCCCACCCCTGGCCCCAGCCAAGGCCCTTGATGGCGACTGAGCCCACAGCCCAGCCCTGCGAGCCCAGACCCAGTGGGGCACTGGCTGGCAGCTCCACTCAGACTCTGGGGAGCCAGATGCCTAGGGACAAAACCCTTCCCGTCAGTGCCTGGACCAGGAGAACGTGCCCTGGCAGGCCAGCACCCGGCGGGGGATCTGCACTGCCCTGGCACAACCCTCTCCTGGAACACCCTAAACCCTACCCTGTGCCACTCGCTGCCATGCTAGGCCCCTGGCTGCTTCACCTAGGACCCACAGCAGTTGCCACAGGAATGGTGTGATTTGGGGGCACCCACTCACCCCACCTGTGTGTTTACAGCTTGGAAGATGTTGGCCCTGCATTTGCGCAGCTCCCCACACAGCCACACACTGGGGGCTGTGCCCAGCCACATCACGAGCCTGTGGGGCGGGAAGCAACCTCTGTTCCACAGCAGGAGGCTGCCAGCAGGGGCTGGGCCGCCCTGCTGATGCTGCATGGAGGCACAAGAGCCCCATGGCTTGTGGGAGTGCCCCCCTCCCAAATAGCAGGGGACCCAGGGGCCTGAGAGAAGTGATGCATGGGCCAAGGGGTGTCAACTGAGAAAGGGCTAGTGGAGCTAGGCTCTATCACGTGTGCTGAGGATGGCGGGCATGGGAATCCTACAGCCAGGCTGGACCCCCCCCCCCCCCCCCCCGCGCCCAGCTCTGCCACCCTGTGGAAAGAGTTAATAAAATGTGCCTTAACTAAGCGTTTGATTAACAAATGATAAAACAGCAATTGTGGCGCTCCACAAGCTGTAATTGCTGCCGCTAATTGGCTGGTTAGGATTTAATCAGCAATTACATGGAACAGGAGTAATTAAGTGCCTCCTCGCACATTGCCCAGATCCTGAATGCCACCCAGCTCCAGCCCCCCAGATCCATCGGTCCCAGGCTCTCCCTCATTAGGTGCCATTGGGGAGCCACAGGGTCTGGGGGCTGTGTACATGGATGACGAGGTGATCGAAAATGAGGACAGCCTAGATTCTGGGCTGCAAGGGGGACAGACAGGTAGCGTGGGGCAGAGTGGGGGCCCAGACAGGCTGGGGGCAGGGCAGGGGGTGCAGAGATGGGGTGCGGATCAGCGTATGGGGCCACAGATGGGGAGGGGTGCACAGAGAGGCTTGGGGCAGAACAGGACGTGCACAGGTGGAGTGAGGGGTATGGCAGTGGTGCACAGATGAGGGGCCGGAAGGGAGGCTTCCCTGCAGTATCTTTGTCATGTCCCCTTTGCTGCAGGGGGCCCCCAGTACCCCCTGGGGTGAGCAGGCCCCAGGCAGGACTCTGAAGCAGCAGCAAGCAGTGGGGCCCAGCCACACTCTGCCAGACAGCACTGACGACCAGTCCCTCTGACACGCTGCTTGTGGGGCGGGTTTGGCTGTGCCATCTGGGTGCCACTGCCCCATGTTGCCCTTTGTCACGGGGGGGGGGGGGCCGGGGGGGCAGAGCTGAATGGAAACAGGCACCCTGGACGCCATGGCAGGACCCCAGACACACTGGTCCGGTCTGGTGGTGGCTATCCCTGGATTTCTGTCCCCCTGCACTGGGTTCGCCTGCATGGGCATGGAATCGAGTCAGCTGGGTGGTGAGCACTCCTCAGAGCCTACCCTGCTGCTCCAAAACCAGTTGGGGGGGGGGACCCAGTGGGTGGCATGGCTGAGGATGCCCTGGCACCATGGAGGGGCAAGCACCAGCCCTGCCCCCCCAAACCCCAGCAGCCTGCTCATGTCTGTGTGAACAGTCAAGGTGCTCCAGCTAATCTCCATGGGAAAGATAAACGGCAGCCATAACGCTCCGTTAACACCCCATCAGCACTTTTACAGCAGCTCCAGCAATTAATCCAATTAACGCCCCTGTCCTGGGTATAAAGGCATTTCATATTTCATTGCTTTAACAGCCCCAGCGCACCAGGGCCTCTAAAACACGCATGCACGTGCACACGGCTGTCTCACAAAGATGCATGCTTCATGCAGGCTGCAGTGCCCGGCAGCTCACCAGAAAACACCCTCACTGCAAAGCACACTGTACTCAGGTTACACACTGCACCTGTGAGCACACCCACGGGCACAACACAGATCTGCCAGGCACGCCTGCCTGTCTGCATGGGCCAAATACAGATGGACACAAACCCCAGGACCAAGAGGTTCATTTATTCAAAAGCTGCTTTTCCTTGTGACAGCAGTAGACACCCCTCCCCTGCCTGTTCTGTGCCTGGCAAAGGAGCTTAAAGCGGTGGCTGTTCTCTATGGCAGTGGTTCTCAACCAGTGTGTCAGGACACACACAGTGTCACCACGCAATGCAAGTGTGTCGCAGAGATCCAGGGAGATGGTGCCTGGATTTGGCCAGGGAGTGGGGGGGCCTGGTGTGTCCTGTAGAGTTGTGATATTCAACAAAGCGTGTCCCAACCTACAAAAGGTTGAGAACCACTGCTCTAGGGAGCTATTTTTTCTCATGTGTGAAATGAGTTACAGCCACATTGGACATCTATCCACATCACAGAGACCAGTTTAAGTGAGGCGGCCTCTCTATGGCTAAAAAGGCCCTGCCTGGCTCCCTGTCCACAAGCACTCACAGAGGAAAAGGATCTGGAATGTGTGCAGCTCAGTGCCTGCCAATGCACAGGAGGTAGCTTGAGGTGGGGTCTGCTACAAACACAAAGCCTGGGAACAGGCTGGGTGGCTCCCAACTCACCAGTCGATGAAGGAGGGGGAGAAAAGCCAAGTGGAAGTGGGCCACTCCTTGATTGGCATTGGAGGGCTGGTGTGGCCAGGACTGCAACATCTCTGGATTTTTAGGCACGAGAGATGACCTGCCCCGTTCCCCCCAGCTCTCGGAAACCCAGGCACTGACCCTCCATAACTGTTGCTCTTTGAGTTGCATTGCTTGTTTCCGTTCCATGTCGGCAGCATGTGCGATGCAGGCAATGGTGCTGGAGATCTTGCCCTTGGTGAGTCCATAGGGCTGCCTCTAGCAGTCTCAGCACTGGCGTGCGTATGCACCAGCATAACAGCACTGCTCTCCCTCTCCCTCTTGTTGAACTCTGGGCTCGCGCTGTAACTGCGATGGGCTGGTGGCACCCACCAATGAGATGCACACCAGTTCAAGTAAACAAAAAAACCCTACTTTTATAGTGATACCATAAACACCTGTGACCAACTAACAGTGCAGAGCAGGAAAGTCTGGATAAATGCAAACAGCCAACGAACAGTGCAGAGCAGGAAAGTCTGGATAAACACATATAACCAACTAACAGTGCGGTGCAGGGAAAGTCTAGATAAACAC
>ML682007.1:1009373-1025546 GCA_007922195.1 Podocnemis expansa
CTAACAGTGCGGTGCAGGGAAAGTCTAGATAAACACTAACAACCAACTAACAGTATGGAGCAGGAAAGTCTAGATAAACACTAACAACCAACTAACAGTGCGGAGCAGGAAAGTCTGGATAAACACTAACAACCAACGAACAGTGCGGAGCAGGAAAGTCTGGATAAACACGTATAACCAACTAACAGTGAGGAGCAGGAAAGTCTAGATAAACACTAACAACCAACTAATAGTGCGGAGCAGGAAAGTCTGGATAAACACAAACAACCAACTAACAGTGCGGAGGAGGAAAGTCTGGATAAACACTAACAACCAACTAACGGTGCGGAGCAGGAAAGTCTAGATAAACACTAACAACCAACTAATACCAATTAACAGTGGGGAGCAGGAAAGTCTAGATAAACACTTATAACCAACTAACGGTGTGGAGCAGGAAAGTCTATGTAAAACACTTATACCTAACAACAGGATGAAGCATGCATTTCTATGCAAAACAATTACAACCAACTAAAATACTTATAGCCAAATAACAGTATGGAGCAATAACCTACAAGAGGGTGGCCATAATAAGGCAAAGACTTTTCTGGCCTTTTACTGCCTCAACATCGGTATAGGCACTGATCAGCCCACCCAATGCATATTTCCCAATGGCTCAAGGCCATTTCTCCTTGTTAGCCAAGAAGAGTAGGCGGCAGAATGAAGGAATCAGATGAGAGACACTAAACTCCCACACTCCCCCCGTGTAGGCTGGGGGAATTTGGGGACAGGAGTTTAGAGCAGAAGTGGAGCAATAAACAACTTTACAATCAAAATGCAAAATACAAATGGCTAATGAACATATGACGAAATAACAATCTATGCTAGGCAATGAACAGCTATATCATGAAAAGATTATGCAGGAGAATAATAAACAGCTACACAAACTATACAAATCTCAAATAAGGAAGCTACAATAACAGACTATACATAAATGGTACCAAAAAGAAGAATTAAGAGAGGTAGAAGGCTTGTATTGAATTATACCTGTCCTAGCACCGTAGTGGAACCCAAAGCGAGGAGGCAGACCAGCTGCAACATCCCAGTACTTAATCATTTGGCCGGCAATTCGTGTACACCCCAAAAAAGGAAAAAAAAGGTCTCGGGGGTGGGTGCTGCCTGTCTCAGTCGGTCACGACGTGCCCTTTAGCATTCGAGGGTGGGAGAACACAAGCTAGCTGAGACGGGGTTTAAATAGAATTTTGCCCAGCCAGAGTAAAAATAGCCAATTGGGAGTGGGATTCTGGTCAGGACCTATGATGGAACGGAGACCCCAGACAATGACCCCTCCTTCGCGGTGACAGGGGTGCCGAGAAACTGTTCAGGGGCTAGGAACTCAGCCCCCTTCTTGCTGACACAAAGCTAGGGAGGAAGAAACTCACACAGGAGGTTGAGGCCCATGAGGGGAAATCAACCCTTAACACTCTTCCCCTTGAGCTGGAGAGCCGGGAGATGAGACCCATCAGGGGAGAAAGATACTTAACACTCCTCCCTGTGAGCTCCATAGTCTAGAGGGGTATGTTGGGGGGCGGCGGGGGGGCCATTATGTCTGCCACCTCTGTTGACACCTCTCAGCTCCTTCATGCTGGAACTCAACAGAGGGAAAAAAGGCGGGCGTGGAACCATCTTGAAGAACAACAATGCGACCATTGCAGGGGCCACTGGTGGACTTCCCCAGCCACATGTCACCACTAAACCCCTTTGGGTGAGGAGGACCAGCCCAGGGCCCAGCCAAGGTGGGCCCAGCTGCAAGGGGGCGTGAGGCGGAGCAGGGGTGCTGAACCCTCCAAGGCCAGTTGGAGGAGACAACTGCACTGGGGACCCAGGATCACTAAAGTCTTGTCTGGCTGTGTTGTGATCTCACCTTGAGGGACTCGGTCACAGCCTCCTCTGGGATCAGAAAGGACCAGGAGAACCCTTTCCCTCTCAGTTGCAGGGGGAAAAAAATCTCTGTTGTCCCTGCCTACAGGATAGACAGTGCCACCTTGGTGAGAAGCTGCTCATGAGAAGGGTCCCCAAAGAAGGACGGATGGGGGTGGGCAGGAAGGGGTGAAATAAACTGAAAGGCTCTTAGCACCCACTGGGCTGACATTACAGCCATGCACACAGGGAGGCAGGGAAAGGCGGTTTGAGAAGGGGAGGTTTGGAGCCTGTGAAGTCTGCCAACCTGCTCTGGGTGCACCTCAATAGGACGGCTGCTCCCAGGACGTAGCAGCTGGATCCTGACTGGGAAGTGCATGCAGGGTGTGACTTTGACTGTGTATAGCCCAGCCTCTTCTCCTGTAGGGTTTGTTCCTGACCTGGCCTGTGAATCACTCTGGTTTCTGGGACCCAAAGTGCTTCCTCGAAGCAGACTGTGCACAGACCTAAGGAGTGGAGCGTGGCCCTGGAATCTTTGGGGCGTCCAGCCTGGTGGCAGTTTGGTCGGAGAACAGCTCTTCACCATTGAAGGGGAGGTCCCAGATGGACTGTTGGCTCTCCGGAGACAGGCTGCAGCCCCTCGCACTGAGAGCTGACACCATTGTGCTGGGTGCTGTCACCCATGTCATGTCGGAGGCTGCCTGGACAAAAGCTTGGGCAACTGGTTCACCTTCCTACAACATAGTCACAAACTCCTGCCTGGATTCCAGGCCAGGAGTTGGCAAATTTGACCATGGTGAACCATTTGTAGTCATTGCTCCCCAGCAGCTGTTGGTTGCTATGAAGAGCTGGATAAATCCTTCCTCCAAAGTGGTCAAACTTTTCTGTGTCCTTGGGTTTGAGGGCTAAGCATGCCTGCCTTTGCCTGTTTTGTTCATGGGCAGTGTGGCTGACACCACCAAAGCCCCCAGGGCCCGGTGACAGGGCAGGTATTCAAACCCTGGGGTGACCACCTAATATTTTTTCTCTGTCTTTTTAGATGTAGGGGCAGTGGAGGGAGTTTGCCATAAGGCCTTGGCAGGTTTAACAACTCCCTTGTGGATGGGGAGGCCACTCAAAAGGGGTGCTACCATCAAGGTTAACAGTGGGATCCTTTTGCTCCTCCATCTTCAAGCCCAAATTTGTGGCATCCTCTTGAGTAGCTCCTGGCGGGCTCTGAAATTGTCCTGCCGGGCCATGGTAGGCGGACCTCCTACCGCCTCATCAGCTGAGGAGGAGACAGGGAAAAGTGACTGTTCCTCCAGGACTACTAATGTCACTAATGGCTTCTCATTCAAGTGTGGGGGTGGGCATGATGGTCGCTGAGCATCTTTCAGGTGTTCACAAGACTGTTCCTACCTGCAGCCCTGCGGGTGGGGTGGGCGAATCCCCAGGGGTTCTCGCATTGATATGATCCAGGCAATTGGTGTTTTGGTTGGGTTAAGGGAACCAGCAGCCGCGGCTGAGTGCCCTTGACCCCTGAATAAGATGATCTCCCCCTCCTCTGAGTCCCTTCCTGCTGACCATGTCTCCAGTGCACCAGTGTCTCAGTTCTGGGGAGCGGTGCTGCGCCTGTGCTGTGTGTCTGGGAGGCACAATGGTACTCCACTGGCCAGTAGCAGCACTCTGCAGACCATGCTGTGGCTCTGGGTCTTGGTGTGGGGAGCTTGGCAGCCTATGTCAAAGCTCTGGGGATCAGTGCTGTGGTTGTGGAAAGCAGGACTGGGAGGCTGGCTGTTGGTGGCAGTTCTCTGGGATGGGTAACTGGATCCTGGCAACCACTGTCGGTGACCGATAAGGGGACGGAGAGCAGCAGCATGGTGTGGGGCATCATAGTGGGGAACCTCATCTTTGGCCTGCCCTTGGGCACTGCCGCACTCTCTTCCCATGGAGTGAGTGGCACTGGGAATGCGAGCAAGTCCCTGGCACTGGAAAGGCATCAGATGTAGCTGGTACCATGAGATGAGGGCTCCCTACCACTGCCAGGAGTTGGAGGTGGGTCCAAGGGAGGACTAGGAGCACTGATGGATGACGCTGTAGCCAATCTGAGTCCAAAGAAGACAAGCAACTTGCACAGCTTTGGCTTGTCCTTACTCCTTGTTTGTCCTTCTTAGAGACTGGGAATGCTGACCAGTGCTGCGATGAACATGGTGTGGGTGGCACTTTAAGTTGCTGCTGATGTGCTCGGCTCAGAGTCTGAACGGCCAGGCTGGGAGCCCCAGTCTGAGGGTAGACCCCATCAGCTTTGCTCTGAAGCTGATGTCTCCCCTTGTCCTTCTCAGTACCAGATCTGAGGTTTCTGTAGACCTGCCCTTTTCCTGGATGTGGGGCTCACCCAGGCACTTTCAGCAGCTCTGTGGAGGCTCATTTATTAGCAAGGGCTCCTTACACAAAGAGCGTGGTTTGAAGCAAGGGGGGGGGGGACATCCCAGCCCTGGGGCTACATCCGTGTGGGGCTAACTACAGCTCTAACTAACTGAACTGCGTACACTGCTGAAAGCAATATGCTTGCTGAGGCAAAGACATTCCAGCACCCACACAGGGAGCCTGGGGGGGGGCCGTGCACCGCACACACATGCACAGCACTGCCAAAGGTGCTAGCGCCAGCCCTACACAAAGGGGAAGATCACTGGCACCTCTCCATGTGGCACACATGCTCACAACAGAGAATGGGCATAAGCAAGCACTCAGAGAAGTGTTGCAGGCAAGACATCCAGCAAAAGGAGGACATGTCCTCCTTTTTACTGTCATATCCTCATCCAGCAGGCATTTTAAAAATAGATTATTTTGTCTGGCTTTTTTTTTAAAGGAATTAAAGGGTGCCAGAACACCCCAGAATGCCAGAGGAAGTGTTCTGGCCAGGCCCCCTGAAAATAGAGGTGCACACTGGAACGTGGTGCTTTGGCACGTTCCCCTAGGATGCAGGGGGCTGCAGGTGAGAGCCTGCCCCCCCTCCTTTCCCAGTGCTTGGGGAGGCCTGGTCCCTGCCGATCCTAAGCAGCATGTGCCCCCTCTCTTGTTGGCTGGCCAGCACCCTAAACGTAGCCTCCCAGGCCAGCGCGGCTGTGAGTCCCTGCAGGCCCCTTGCCTGCCCCACTGGTAAGGAGGCCTGGAAAGGGGTTTGGGTTGGGGACAGTCAGGCAGCTGGGGAAAGGGCGTGCACGGGGGGGGGGGTGAGGGTCGGAACAAGGGGTTGGAATGGTGGGCTGGGGAAGTGTGGCGGGAGTTGGGGGGGTGAAGTGAAGATGGAGAGCTGGGGTATGGGGGGGCTAGGAGGGCTTGGAGTGGGGACATGGGGAAAGATGGACCTGATGGAGCAGGTATTTGGGGGGCAGAAGCTGGGGTGGTGGGGCAGGCATTTGGGGGAGTAGTAGCTGAGGTGGGTGATTCCCCCCCCCAAAATGCACACATCCTGCAATGTCTTCCTTTTTGTACTTCACTGTCCTTCTTTCCATGCTTTGGTATCTGGTAATCCTAGGCATGCAGGGAACCCTGCAGCTGGCTGGGCCAGGCCTGGTTTGGGAGCTCTGTGTTCAGCCTTGGAGGGCAGTTCCCGTTAGGACCCACTGGTGCAGAGGCTGATGTGCGTGCGTGCGTGCGTGCGTGCGTGGCAAACACGCTGCGTAGCTACAAACAGCATGCCCTCATTCTGTTCCCCGCACACCTGTGGGGCCAAAGAGCCAGGCCCCTTCACCACCCCCACACCTGCCTCCAGCAGGATCTCTGCCAAGTGAGAGAGACGCATGCTCACCCCTGCTTCTAGTCTGCCTCCTGCCCAGCCAGCTCCTGGCCCTGCCCAGCAGCCAGTGAACCCCCTGCCTACCTGCCAGCTCCCACGGCTCGGTGGGCCCTTCCCCCAGCTCCCAGCTGGTTCTCCTACATAAAGGAGCTTGATTGCACCTTCCAGCAGGGTGCTTGGCTCCCATTGACTTAAGAAGGCCTGTGATTGTCTCCTGAGCCTCACACCTGGTGACAGTCAGCAGCATCTTGCTGTGTAACAGCCAGACCCCAGGGCCCAAGATCCCACAGTCACACCCTGCTGGTCCTCTAATCATGCTGTCTCCCCCTGTCCCCCACTCCAGAACAAGGGAAGAGGGACGGGGGACAGGGACGACGATCACGGCTGGGACTCATTGAACGAACAGGTTGGGACAGAGAGCAGTGGTGGGGTGGGTGCTCCCACCATGCCAGCCAAAGGCAAGATGGAATGGAGGTTCCCGCCTCTCCTTTGTTGTGTGGCCACAACAATCCTTGCATCTTGTCAATGTCCAAAGGGGTAGCCGTGTTAGTCTAGTCGGGAAAAAAAACCCAAGGAGTCGTGTAGCACTTAAAGCCTAACAGATTTATTTTTCGCATGAGCTTTTGTGGAAGAAAATCCCACTCTGTCAGATGCTTCGAAGATGGGTGACCTTATCTTCGAAGCATCTGATGAAGCAGGATTTTCTCCCATGAAAGCTCATGCGAAAAATAAATCTGTTAGGCTTTAAGTGCCACACGACTCCTTGGTTTTTTTGCACAACAATCCTGCCAACAGCCTGTATTTACAGCAAGGAACCTCTGGTCCAAAGGGGCCCTGCCTGAGCTGGGCGCTGGATCCATAGCTAGGTGCCTGCTGGCCACCCAGTGCCCACAGTGCACAGCTCTAACCAGGACCCTGCCCAGCCACCTCCCATGGACAGCCCCAAGGCCAGGCTAACACCAGCAGAGCGGGTCCTGCCAAGCGCCACCTGCCCAAAGCTGGAAGGCTCATGCTGAGCGGGAGGGTCCAGTGCCCCATGCAGGGCATTGCCCTATCTCCTGTGATGCGCCCAGCTACAATTGGCTCTTCCTCCAGCTCACCTGCTGCTGAATTGCCATGGAAACAGGCTAGATGCTCATGATGTCATTTTGGTAATAGAGCCTGGCCAGGTTCCTGCCAAGAGGTGGAGGGGGTGGGCAGTGGGGCTGACTTTAGAGCCCAGCAAGCACAGGGCTTGGCTGGACCTGATTCCACCCTTGAGCTTACCCACCCGGCCAGCAGTCTGACTTGAGCAACACTGAAAGTGTGTCTGTGTGTGGTGACGCACATGCCTTAGATTGCGGCTTTGAGCTCTTTGTATTCACAATAAATGCAGCGTGGTGCCATCGCCCCCACCCAATAAGATCTCATGGATCATTTATTAAGTATAAGAAAGGTAGCATATTTCCCACAATATCATGTCAGTACAGATAGGAAACTCCGCCAGGTCATGTCCCCAAATATAGCTCATGTGGCTGGAATGTAAGGAGACAAACTCAGCTGTGTTTCCACACCCAGCAGAGCCATACATACAGGACAATGGACTGACCAGAGCACCTGGGAGCTCCTTCGCTCAAGTGGAAGGAATCACACCCATTGCCAGACATGGACGATCATCGCACTACGCAGTGGGGGGCGTGTCATGGCAAGGAAACTTGTTAATTAATGGTAAATTCCCCATCTTCTGTTAACTGTAAACTCCTCATCTTCAAGTGTCTGACAAAGTGGGATTTTCTCTCATGAAAACTTATGTGATAAATAGATGCATTAATCTTTAAAAATGGCCCAGGACACCTAGTTTGCTTTGCTGAACTAGTAACACGGCTGCCCCTTTGGAACTTGTTAAAGGAGAGCTGCTTGCCTAGTGACTCTCTCCTGGAAACATGCTCCCAAGCAACACCCGGACTGGCACCTCCGCACAGGGAGGAGGTCTGGCTGCAAGACATATCACAGCCAGCCTGTGTGGTGGGCTGAATACTACTGGAACAGGGAAGGACCTTAGCTTAGAGTAAGAGCTATCTTTTATTTGATTGTGACTAGCTCCGTGACTGAATCATCCTTTCATTTATTTCTATCACTCTGACTTAGAACCACCTAAACTCTTGCTGTCATCAATAAACATATTTGTTTGTTTTATCTGGAGCAGGGCATGTGGATTGGGTGTGTGCAGAGACCTCACTTGGAGTGACTGAGCTGGTACACAGCAATTTCTTTGACAAACTGATGGACAAGCGTAAATGAGCTTGCAGGGTGCAGTGGGGTACATGGAACTCTGCAAGATCGTATTTCCCAGGGCTGCATTTAGGCCTGGGGGTGTTTGCTGAGGGTCTGTCCCATGAGTGGTTAGTGAGAGTGCTCCTCCACTCATTGAGGGACTGATTACACACAGGAAACTGGGCATGAGCTTACCCAGGAGTGGGGGTTCACGCAGCAAGGCAGCATAAGTTGTGGCTGGGAGTGAAGAATTGGAGTGACACAGTGCACACCAGTCCAGGCTGTGGGAGGGGAATGTCACACCTCTTCAGAGCCAGGAGCAGCTCCTGTCTGTCCCATGGCTGGTGAGGGGCCTCACTCAGGCCAGGAGACGGTTAAACTCAATCCTGCCCACCCATGGGGTTGCAAGTACTTTGGAGGCTAGGATCACAATTCAAAATGATTTGGACAAACTGGTGAAATGGTTTGGGGTAAACAGAAAGAAATTCAATAAAGACAAGTGCAAAGTACTCCACTTAGGAAAGAACAGTCCATTACACATATACAAAGTGGGCAATGACTGCCTAGGAAGGAGTACTGCAGAAAGGGATCTGAGTATCATAGTGGACCACAAGCTAAAAATGAGTCAACAGTGTAAGGCTGTTGCAAAAAAAAGCAAACACCATTCTGGGATGTATTAACAGGAGTATTGTAAGAAAGACATGTGAAGTAAATCTTCTGCTCCACTCCTCCCTGATTAGGCCTCAAATGGAGTACTGTGTCCAGGAAAGATGTGAACAAACTGGAGAAAGTCCAGAGAAGAGCAACACGAATGATTAAAGGTCTGGAACACTTGGTTTATGAGGGAAGATTGAAAGACCTGGATTTGTTTAGTCTGGAAAAGAGGAGATTGAGAGGGGACATGATAACAGTTTTCAAGCACCTAAAAGGTTGTCATGAGGAGGAGGAAGAAAGATTGTTCTCCTTAACCATCAATGATAGGACAAGAAGCAATGGGCTTAAATTACAGCAAGGGAGGTTTAGGTTGGACATTAGGAAAAAAATTCATAACGGTCAGGCTGATTAGCAACTGGAGTAAGTTGCCTGGGCAGGTTGTGGAATCTCCATCACTGAAGTTTTTAAGGGCAGGGTAGACAAGCACCTGTTGGGGTACTTTAAGAGGGTCCTTGGTCCTGCCATGAGTGGAGGGGACTGGACTCGATGGCCTCTCATGGTCCCTGCTGGTTTCTAGAATTCTATGACGCTGGGCACCAAGGGGATGAGGGGCACATTTTTCACCCTGCTTCTACCAGTCTCCACCTCTCTGGGCCCCAGTCCCTCCTCTCCATGGGCACTCACCTGGGCACAACTCTGTGCTCCTGAGGAGCCAGCCTCCCCCAGTGGCACAGCTGGCACAGCTGCAGGGTTGGGTGCTGTGGGACATCAATTCTACACAGGCAAAAGCAGCGGGGGGGGGGGTTGGAGAGGCTGCCTGGATTGGGGAGGATCCTCCACTGGTCAAGGTGCTCCTTACCCCAGAGAGCCAGGGCCAGCAGTCTCCCAGCCAGCAGGCAGGAGCTAAACATGGCACCAAGGGAAGAGACAGGTCACTTCTGGGAGCACTTCTGGCTCCTCAGGCCAGAGCTGGCCAGGGCACTGTTCCCACCAGCCTCCCACAGCTGTACCCATGCAGTGTTGAGCCTCTCAGCTAGCACTGGGTGGTATGACTTCCATCCCTGCTACACCACCAGCTCTGCTAGGATTGGGGGCTGGCAGTGCCGTCCATGGTGCTGGGGTTCATCTGTGCTGACTGCGACCCTTCCTAGCCACCAAGAGATGGACAAGAGAGCCTGGCTGGGCCCAGAGCGGTGCTGGGCTGTGGGACTGCAAGGTGGCTGTACCAGGTTGTAAGCACGGCATCTTCTGCAGCCAGGTTGCTGGCCATACTCCCACACGCACAGCCCCAAATACAAGCCAGGACAACCATGGGGCACAGCAGGGACCACAGGGACCCGGCCCCACTGGCATCCATACATTGCGTGATTGTGAGCCACAGATCTGACCACCATCCTCTCCAGCAACACCCCCCCCGCACCCAGCAGGGCACACGGGCTGGGAGGGGAAGGACTGGAGGGTGGGTAGAGAGGTCAGACAAGCCTGCTCTACCTCATGTGAGGCTGCTCCCAGTAGAAAATAAACTAGCCCAAGGGAACATGAGGAACTAGAGGGGGAAACAGAGGTGGGTCTGATGCCAGCACCAGTGCAATTGTACCACCCAGGGAGCCCAGACGAGGCAATTCTCTGCTAAATGCATACTTTTGCACCCCACAGTGTGCGGCAGGGGTGGCTGCTGCCTCAGGCACCACATCCAGCTGGGAGTGCGTGTGGGCTCATGCAGAGCGAACGTGTGTTGGTGAGTGTCCCCATGTGGGCATAGGCTGCACAGATCATGCATGTGTGTGACTGTGTTGGCTAGTACAGACAGCGCGTGTATGGCAGAGTGTGTCCATCTGTGGCCAGGCATGTGTGCACAGGCTTATACGGACAGGACATGTGCACATTATGCAGTGTGTGTATGCAGGACTGCACAGACAGCACATATGTGCTACACAGTGTACCTGTCCAGGGCTTATATAGACCGCCCATGTCACCGTGTGTGTAGATTACACAGGTGTGCGTGCAAGGTCACACAGACAACACATACGCTTTACATCTGTGCATGCAATACACAATGTCAGCATGTGCACACTCAGCGTGAACATGCACACTGCATGACAAGTGTGCACAATACACGGCAGGCATGAGAGGAGGGACAAAGAAATGGCATGAGCTTGCACGTTACACAGTGGGTGTGTGCATAGGGATGCATGCAGAGGTGTGTAAGTTTGTGCATTATATGGTGGGCTGGCAGCGTTACGGAGACTACGTGAGCGTGAGCATTACACGACGGCCATGAGCACGCCAATGCTGGAGGGACGCGCATTCCCTGCAGTGCTGAGATCTTGGCAGAGGCTGGGTGCTGGCTTCAGGCAGCTCCACCACAGCTGTCACAGGAGATCAGAGGAGGCGCCTGTCCAGCCCACACCCTCGGCCTTCCGGGAGACTTTTTACGCTTTCTGCCAGCCCAGCTTGTGTCACATCAACTGACAGCCACCCTCTCCCCACAAGCCATAGCTGGCCCTGGGCCAGCGACCTGCCAGCTGGAAACCGCTCACCCACCTGGTGCACTGCTGTCTCCAGGCAGGGAGGGTCCAGCACGGCATGGCCCCTTCTGCCCATCGAGGGCCTAACCACTGCAGGGACCGCACCAGGGAGGGAGTGGGCCAGGCACCACTCAGCCAGAAGCCAGCCAGGAGAGCTGTGAGCCTGCCCTCCCCCAAGGCTGTGCTGAGAGGAAAGGGTGGATAGCAGAGTCTAGTGCCAACCCACTGATCCAGCCAGACATTTCATGCTAATAATCAACAAGAACTGGTCCTGCCATGGCACCTGCAGTGCCCAGGATGGCCAACTCTGGGGCAGAGTGAGGCAACTGTCCAGCCCTGCATGCCACCCAGCACCTTGGGACAGGAGATGGGAGAACATCCCCTCCCTGTGCTCCAGCACACACCTGGGCAGTGGAGAGGGTGCCCCAGCCAGCCTGGCATGGGCCCAGTTGCTGCCCACAAAGGCTTCCTGGAAGGTCCAAGCTGGCCAGTGCCAGGTTGAGCTGGGTCTGACCCCAGCTGGGAGCTCTGTCCACTCATCTGGCCACCAGAACCAGCTTTGCACCTTGAAAGACATGATTGAACTTCCCTGTCCCAGGGCACCGTGGCCAGGCACTGGCTAGGTTCTGTTCCTGGTCCTGCCACTGCCCCAGGTGAGCCTTGCCCCCCAGCACACATAGCAAAGACAGGTCCGTCCGGGGGTGGTGAGCTCCGTAGGTGGGTGTCTGTCCAGGCAGCAGCAGCAGAGCCTGGCACTACAGGGCCCAGGAGGGGTGTGATGAAGTAAGAAGACCTCTTGGGTTACTGTGGTTCTTCTTTTCTGTTCCTGTTCTTGGGTGATGGTATTCTGGTGATAGGACACAGGGGTGTGATAACTATAGGTACCACTGGGGGGGGGAGAGGCTTTAGTGCGACCTTACCTGGACCCCCTGGGGGTGACAGGTTGTGGCCGGTTTAGACCAGGGGCAGGGCAGCTGGATGGAGAGGAGAACAAAGGGGAGAGGGGGAAGAAGGAAGATGGAGGTTGGAGGGGCAGGACCTCCGGGGCTCGTCCTGGGGGTTTACTATCTGCCCTCCTAGGTGATGTGAGAGCCAACTGTCCTAGCTGCTGTGCAAAGTGGATTGCTAATAAACCCTCTGACTGCTCCACTGGCTGAGTGTCACTGCTGATTGGGACGGCTGGGACCCTCGTAGGGGGAGGAACCCCGCCCCCCCCCAAGGGAGACCAGACAGAGCAAGGCTTGGACCCTCTGGGCCTGGATTTGGGAAGCTGGCTACAGGTAGCGTGGAGACCCTGGTGAAGGGGAGAAGGCTCCACTGTAGCAGAGTCCTGGTGGGCTGTGAACAGAGGGGATCCAAGAGGCTTTTCTGGGTTCTCCATGACAAGGGGCTACCATGCACCAGTTTGGCTGGGAGCTGGGGCGCAATGAGGCAGTGGTCGGGGGAGCACAGGTCCTCCTCACCCCACACCAGGGCGATCACAGGGCCGTGCCACCCCTCTCCTCCCCCACTGGGGACATCATGGGGCTGTGCCACCCCTACCCAGGCATCCTTTTCAATCAAAGAGGGCTAACTGAGCTGGCAGCTGTACCCATAAATCATGCCCTATGCCCAGCTGGCACGACAGTACCGCAAGCAGATCTGCTGCACTTTCCAAGCGCACCACCCGCACCTGACAGCAGGCGATTAAAGTGCTAATTGCTGATGATGGCGCCGTGATGAAGGCAGGCAGGGGGCTGCTCCCTCGAGCCTGGTAACTGGCCCCCAGGGAGGGCACAGAGCAGCCAGCACCAGCCATGCAGGGGGATAGCAAGGATGCTCCTGCCCAGGCAGCTGGGCTTCCCCATGGCTCATGGCCTAAGGAGCACCTCCCTCTCCCTCACTCACCTGCCCCCTCTCCCCATGCAGCTGTAGAGCCATGCACTGCCCACCCACTACAGCCTGCATGTCTGGCACCTCCCAGCCTCAGGCATCTGCCTCCAGCAACCTCGAGGGGGCTGGGGGGCAACACCAGCTCCATGTAAATCCCATGCCCCAAGGCAGCCAGCAGCCCTGGAGCCAGTGGCCGTGGGGCAGGCCATACTGCAGCAGCCCTGAGAGCACAGTGCCGCCCCTCATCCCCAGCAGACACCCACAGCCAGATCAGAGGTGACCTCAAAAACAACCATAGGGTGCTCCCTACACAGCCCCTGCTGGCCTGGGCTGGGGCTCCTCAGGCTCCCCTTGCCATGCTACAGCCTGTCCTGTAATGCCCCGTCAGCATGAGCCTCTCACTTGGGAGAGCAGTGACATGCCAGGCTGAGCAGCTGTGCCAGTCCCTCCCCGGCAGAGCTCCAAGGCAGCAGCCGCTGGGGTCAGGCCATTGGCTGGGTTCCTGGGCCTGGGCAAGCATATTGTGAGCCCCAGTCCGACAGGGCTTGGCAGGATGCTATGGGGCCAGGGGCCAGCCGAGCGCCACTGACCAGCTTCATGGGTGGTGGGGGGAGCAAGACAGCTCCCAGCCCACCCCCCTACAGTTTAGCACAGAGTCAAAGGGGGGAAACCAGCTCAGCTGATGTCTCTGTTACCCCCCAGCAGCCATTGAATTGAATGGGCAGGGGCTGGCAGTGCATGGGGACCCTACATCAGCAGGGGCGTGTGTGTGTCTGTAATATTGCCTGGGTTTGGGGGACTGTTTATGATTATCTTTCATATTAATTCCTCATATTTGAAATAATCTATATGTGATATGCTGTATTTGGTACCAAAAGAAAAGGCGTAATCTGCTAGGAATGATTCCATGGTTTATGTGTAGGTGTCATACCTGGATTAGAAGTTAGGAACATGTTTTTTCTCTTCTTGGACACTCCCAGAATGGATGCCTGCAACCATCCTCGTGTCTCCTCAACTGCCCATTAAGGAAGCTCCCAGGTACAGTGGGCTCAGAGAGAAACCTGTGGAGGCACTAGGACTTGTCTGTGTGACTCAACTCCATTTTGATTACGAAGACTCTACACAGCATGGGGAAGGGCGCAGGTGATAAAAGGCAGCAACCCCCAACTCCGTTTTGTCTTCAGTGTTCAGTCAGCAAACACCACTCACCTCTGAAACTATTCCTCTGTGACTGGACAAAGGACTGAGACCTACTCAGGTGCCAGAGGAATTGGCCTGACCTGCGAACTCCAAATTCTTCAAGGACTTGCTTTCTATGGACTCTGAATCATTTGTAAACATGTGATTCACTTTGAACCTTTAACAGCTCTCATTTTATTTCTTTTCTTTTTATATTAAACCTTTAGTTGTAGTTACTAAAGGACTGGCTGGCAGCGTGGTATTTTGGGGAAGATCCAAGCCTACATTGTTCTGGGTGATGTGGCTGGCCCTTTGGGGTCAGGAAAACTTGTTTCTTTAAGAGACCCAGTGGCTAGGTGGGGACCGGAGGAGCTGATGTTCAGTAAAGGGGGCTGTTTCTATTTTGTTATGATTTGTGATTGACTGGTGTGGGGAACCAGAAGCGTGTTTTGTTACAGATGGAGACTGGTTTAAGTACCACCCATCAGTGGTTTGTGGGTTTGACCCCTTGTATTGCAACTTGGCCTGATTTTTGCACATTCAGGGGGTTATCCCAGGAGGCCCAGGTCACAGGGAGAGCACCACAGGGAGCTGCACATCTCAGAGCAGGTGGCCAGTGGGGATGGCCCCTCCTAGTGCCACAGACAGAACCCAGGAGTCCCAGTTCCTGGCCCACCCCCCCGCTCTAACCACCAGACCTTCCTTCCCTTCCAAGAGTCACAAAGAGAACCCAGGAGTCCCAGCTCCCAACATCTCCCCTGCTCTAACCACTGGATCCTGCTTCTTCCCCAGAGTCCAGCAAGAACCCAGGAGTCCTGGCTCCCAATCCCTTGGTCCACCATTTAGGGGCAGAAGAGAGTTGCTAGGCAGTGAACATGCAGAGCAGAGCTGTGGGAGAAGCCTTGAGGGAACCTGGGCAAAGCAGCCAAGAGTCTGGCCCATGGGGCTTGAAGGGATCCCAGCCCTGGGGCTCCTTGGCTGGGCATCGCTCCACATGCCTGCCTGCCCCCGATTCTGACAGGCACCAGCATTGCTACCAGCACCTGGGACATGGGTGCCAGCCCACCACCACTTGCCAGGAGCACCTAGCAGCCAGCACCCCCTCCACAGTGCCCCCAGCTGGGAGCTCCCCCAATCATTCCCTGCCCCCCAGACTCCCCTGCTGGGGAGGGGAAGGAGTAGTCGGGAGCACCAGGAAGGGCCAGCAGATTGCATCCTTTCCCCATCACAGCATCCAGGGTGCTACAAGAGATGAATCCGGTCATGGTGGGTTTGCAACACAGTTGAACTGCATGAATTAAGCATTTCAGTCATAATGCTGCCCCCACTGCACCCCACTAGCACGGCTGGCTGGCAGGGCTCCTGTTGGGTGGGAGCTGGTGCTGGGAGCCCATGGGAGGCCACTCACCACACCACGCTGAGATGGACTGCCCGGAACAGCACCCACCCTGGGCCAGGCCAAGCCAATCTCCAATGCATCCTGACTGGGCACTCCTGGGCAGGCTGCAGAGGGCCAGGGCCCCCCGCTCTTGCTCTTAGAACTGCCACCAGGAGGGGTCACAGGCAGAGTGGGACCCTGCCCTGCCACATCTGGAGCTGGGGCCCTGGGGGAGAGCAGGCACAGAGGGTGACTCCGGGGGGGGTCCGGCTCCCATTCTGCCAGCCCATAGCCAGGCACTATGCCAGGGCCCCCCATACTGCCAGGGCACTTTGTATCATGTTTGCTGTGGGGCAGGGCACCCTGTGTCAGCAGCACTGTCCCCCAATGAGCCACGTCCACCCCTGACTGACTACGCCTCCTAACTGCCATCTGCTGCTCAGGCCGGTTAGGATTCAATGCTTATCGGCCAGCATGTCCCTCCAGCGCCTCCCTCCCACCCCTCTTGTCTCTGCAGTGCCCTCCCCAGCTCCGCTGGCCCCCATGGTGTCCTTCCTCACTCCCCTGGCCCCCACGGAGCCCTCCCCAACTCTCCTGGCCCCCGCAGTGCCCTCCCCCACTCTCCTGGCCCCCGC
>ML682007.1:1032981-1108515 GCA_007922195.1 Podocnemis expansa
GGGCGGCGGGCGCCCATGGCGGGCGGGCGGACGGGCGGCGGGTCCGGAGCTGCCGCGGAGCGAGTGGCCGGGCGAGCCGGAGCCGGAGCCGGCGCTGCGGAGGGCGGCGGGCCCGGCAGGGCTGCAAAACGCGGACTGGATGCGCCGCCCAGCGGAGCGGAGCGGAGCGAGCCCACGCCGCCCCCGGCTCTCGGGCGGCGGGCTCGTCCCTCGGCGGGGGCCCGTCCGGCCCGTCCCCGCGGGGCCACAAACGGGGCCTCGGGCGCTTCGCACCCGTTCTGCAGATGGGAAAAGGGAGGCGAGTCGGGGGGGAGCAGGTTTAGCTCTGGCCTGCCCGAGGTCCTGGCCATGCCACCTGATGCAAGGGGGCAGCCCCGACCGTGGGAGCGGGACCAGGATCTGCGGCCGGACGCCCCACCACCCAGGAGCCGGCTGTGCCGGTCCAGGCGGAGCTGGAAGGTGCAGTTTCGGCGCTGAGGGAGCTGGAGCTAAACCCCAGGCGGACCCTGCTCTGGGTCTCCATCCAGCCCCAGTCCCCGCCTGCTCTGGAGCAGGGGCTGCCAGCGTCCCCCCACCCCGACAAAGGTCCTCCCAGGAGCAGGGGGTCTGGGCAGTGGGGGGAGGAAGCCACAGGTCTCAGGAGAGGGTGCCGCATGGAGACCCCACAGCCTCCCCCTTTGGGTCGCAGGGGTTGAGGCTCAGCATCGGGGCCCAGAAGCATCAGGGCTGAGCCAGGGCACAAATTAGGCACCAACCCAGGGCCCCAGCCTGTTTCAACCAAGGCACCTGCAGTGCACAGCCCCAGCAGGGAAGGACCCCATGGGCAAGATCCCCACCTAGCTAGCTCTCCGGCAGCTCTGCCGTGCTCAGCTGGAGCAGGCCCGACCCACGGCCAGGCAGCTTGGCCAGCCTCCGGCAGGTGCCCTCACGCCACCCTGCTGGAGCGGCTTCAAAGGGCAAACACTGAAGCATGTTGCATTTGAAATGTCATGGAAACTGGGCCATTATCTGGAAGGGAAATGCACTCCCACTACCCAGTCCTCCCGTGCTAGTGGGCACTGGTCATGAGCCTCTCTCCTGCCCCCCTCCAGACGTCCCCTTCCACACAGCTTCATAACACATGGCCAGACACCAGGCTGAGTTGGGGTTTCCATAGAAACCCCCATTTTCTAGCTCACGTGCTTCAGATCATGCTGACCTGAGCCACGCTGCATGGGTCACCTGATGAGGGGCGCCACAGACCTGCTACTTACTCCAGATGGGCAGAAGATGCGCCATCTTTGGGATGGGCAGGTGACATCCTGTGGTGCCCTTCAGGTGGGCACCACTTCTGCTTGCTGCCCCTGAGGATTGGTGCTGGGACCCTGGGCAACAGCAGCATCTGTTCCCCCCACACATGGCACCCCGTTGAGGTGCCCCTGACCAAAGCAAAGGCAGCTGGGGCTCGTTTTGCCTTTACCCAGCAAGGATGCTGGCTGCTGGCTGGCGCCTGGTGCGAGACCTCCTGGCCTGACAACGGTCTGGGGACCATCCAGCTGCCACCTCCACCCTGAGCTGGGAGATGGACAAAGGCTGGGGTGGGGACTCCTGCACAGCTGGGCTGAAGTATGTTCTCCCCTGGGGTCTCCAGGTCAATAGCTGACCCCCCCAGTTGCCTCACACGTGGGAAGGTGGGGGGGGGGTCTGACCCTTTGTTTCTGCAAGGGGGAGGCCAGCCATGCTGCTGCCAGCTCTGAGGGTGGCCTTTGCCTGGCCAGAGGCAGCCGGGGGTGGGGAGGGTGCTCCCTTCACCCCTCACACTCAGCTCTCTAGCTCCACACGTGGGCAGATCTGCTCCAGGGGCTGGGGGCACAGTGAGGGAGGGGAAGTGATGAGAGAAGAGTGGGGCTGTTACCTACAGTGATGAGCTCCCAGCAGGGCCCCACTGGGCACTGGGCAGAGTTAATTTCATTAGTGGCCCCAGGGGATGAACAATTAACGAGCTGCAGGATGCCTTGAAAAGCTGAAATGGTGAGAAGCAAACTCTCCTCTCCCAGGCACTGCCAGCTCCTCCCCTCGCACCGGCTCCCACCCACTAGAGCAAACACAGTTGCCCCACTGAGGCCCCTAGGAAAGGACCCTGTGGGGGCCCCTCTGGTCTGGCTTGACCCAGGACTCAGGCAGTCCCAACCTTTGTGCCTGTTGCGCAAGTCCGACTCTCATGATGGGCTGGGCTGAGCTGAGGGCCTGGGAAATGAGGCTATTTCACAGCGGACTGGGACCAACCCCGGGCAGCCTCCCTCAGCACCCTTGGCACCTAGGCCAGCCCTGCCTCAGTGGCCCACATGTGGCTTGGCCATGGCTATCAGCCAGGGCAGGTGACAAAAGCATGTGACACCAGCTCTCTCCTCTGTGCCCAGCAGCTGCCTTAGACATGTCCCCTGGCTAGCAATAGTAGGCACTCCTGTCCCCCTCACCTGCAGAAAGCTGGGAAAACCCTAGTCGCAGAGGCCTTCACATGCAGCCCCAGCCCCAGCCACATCTGTCTGCAGCTGGGACCATGCTCCCTCATGCAAGTAGAGAGACATGCTTCCTCTGCACTGGCCACACCAACAATAGGGTGCTGCCAGGGAGCACGGGTGCTGTCCTGTCTTGTGTCCTCAACCAGCTCCATGCAGGTGCTGCCTGAGCTACCCTGGGCTCCACTGTGGCCTAGTGTGGCCAAGGTCCAGCAGAGCTAGCTGCAGCCCCTGGTGAGGTTTTGGGTGCTAGGCTGGGCAGGCTGCAGACCGCGATGAGCGGAGCTCATCGCATCCCCTGTCAGGGAAGGAGGCACAGTCTATAAATGGCTGTGATAGACACGGTACCTTATTGAAACCACGGAATCGGCAGGTCCCACCTGCCGGCCCTCGAAAGCATGTGACATGCTGGCTGTGCCGAGGGGCCATGCGCTGGACACTGGTGACCCCCACACTGGGCAGTGGCACACACAGCAATGGCAGTGAGACCCCCCCAGAGCCTGAGCCCCTGGATCAGAGCTGCAAAGCCCTGGCCCCGTCCTGGATGTGAGGGGAGCTCCCATGGCGAGCGTTCAGTCTCCTGGCCCTGGGTGGGCACCATGCTGCCCCTCCCCTGCAATTTCCTTCTGCTTAGCAGCACTTGCACAACAACAGGATGTTTTTGCTTTTCCCAGCTCCATCTGTTCCTGCTGAAGTCACCGGCGCCGGGCATGAGCTCATCGGGGTTGCCATGGAGACCCTGGTGATCTCACCAGCATAGGAGTATGACCTCACGGACAAGACACCAAGAGCCCAAGTCCAGGCACGGCTCTGGCAGCCCAGGAAGAGGAACTTGGCATGGCAGCTGGGGCACCCACCACACACAGCATTGGTACAGACTGGCATGAGATGAAGCTGCTGTAGCCACCTGGCTCCCCAGCCCGCACCCTGCCAACCTGCCTCTCCTGGCCCAGCGGCCAACAGCTGCAGCCTGGCCCAGGGCTGGGAAACCTGCTGTTCCAGAAGCCAGGATCTGTCCCAGACCCTGGCTGCCAGGCCCCAAGAGCGTTGAACACTGTCTGCTAGTGCCACCTTCCAGGTATGTGCCCCCCCAGAATCACACTGTGCTCCCAGCCAAGAGCATCCACACGATGCCTGGTATGGTCACCCTCCATCGAGCCCTGGGCAGCACAGCTGGCCCTGGCCCTCTGGCCCACTCCTTAATCATCTAGCTCAGACAGGAAGAGGCAGGTAGCAGGCTGGAGACCAGATCAGGAAGAGCAGCAAGCAAAAGACGTGGCCCAGGACAAAGGGATTCACCTTCCCACAGGGCAACTTCCCAGAGCTCCCCAGACTGGGCAAAGGGCTCCACCTTGCTTCAGCTTTGCCTCTGCCCTGTTCCCAGTCTGCCCCCAAAAGGTGTGGGAGAGCAGTGCCCAGCTCGCAGGCCCTGGGTTGCCTGGTGTAGGCTGTGTGTGATAGGAGCTGGGTGCCAGGGAGATGGGCCCTCTGCTCTGGGACCCTGGCTGGAGGGTGGGAGGGCAGCTGTTGAAACGAAGTAACATGAAAGTGTGTGTGTGGGGGGGGGCATCTGGCTCATGCTTTGAAGATGCTTGGTTCCCGCGTGGTGCAGACAGGAGGCTGCTAGAGCGTGGGCCCCCCCGCTGGCCAGCAACGGGCACAGCTCGCCCACAGGCCAGGCAGGCGGCACTGGCACTTGGCTGCCAATCCCGCTGGCCACGTTCCTGGAGCTTTCATCACGTGACACAGGCTTTAATTAAAGATGAGGCTGTGCTTCTTGGAGGCCCTGAGGCAATCCTGGAGGATGGCGACGGTGGGACAGACTGCTTGCAGGCGTGAGCACAAGGGCATGGGCGCACACACATACACAGGGATGTGAGCACCTTGTGCGTGTGTGCACACACACACACCTTCTCTGTTCTCTGATACAGCAGCATTTTTGGGGCCTGGCTGTGAGTTCTGCCCCATCACTCAGTTTGCTCAGCACCCCTCATACTCCGAGCCCCCCACGCACCGTCCCTGCATCCATCCTGCTGGGCTTTGGTTACACACAGATGCCTGGGTCCCACAGCTCTTTGCCCACAGAGCGGGCCTGTGCTGCTCTAGCAGCAGAATGAGGGCACCCAGGGCTGGGGTGGGAGTGCCCTGCTTCCCCAGCCCTCTTTCTCCATTGATTCCTGGTGCCACTCTGGGGACACTCCAAACTCACCAGTGCTGGGGGCCGTGCTGAGCTCTGCCCTATCCAAGGCCCAGCCTTCCTGTGGGGCCCTTGAGGGGCCTGACCCTGGTCTGCTTGGCTGGGCAGTTGTGGAAGCCCCCCGTAGCAGCACACACATGGCCCTGCACAGCGATAGCCCTGCAAGCTGGCTGGACCCTGCAGAGGATGCCACGCTGGGGGCTGCAGATAGGCACTGGCCCGAGGGGATGATGGCACTTTGCAAACTCCATCTGTTCCCTGAACTGTTATTTTCTCTCTTCCCAGGGACTGGTTCCAGCTCCAGCTTCTGGTACTGAGCTACAGATACCAGCAAAACCCACCCCCTGGCTTGATGCCCAAGTGGGGATAGGCTGGGCTGCCCGCTGTTCCCTGGGCCTACGCCTTCCCCCAGATACATCCCTGCAGCTGGACTGGCAACAAGCTTTGACACCTGGAGGGCCAGCTGGGGCAGTGGATGCTTTACTGCGCTCCATAGGGTCCATCAGACCTTTATGTCCCTATGAGCCAGACACCTACTGTGCCAGCTGCCTCAGAGAACCATGCCCTGGCACCTGTGCCCATTGGCTCTGAGAGCAGGGTTCAGGCCAACATTGTGGCCACACACACACACCACACTTAACCCTGTCTTGGCACCAGAATGCCCACTGCAGGCAAGCGGCCATACCAGGAGGAGGGGGTAGAGAACAGGACTCGGGCCCATCCGTTTCCCAGAGACATTGGCTGCACCCAGCCCCGGGATGGGGGACTGGCTGGCTCGGGGCAGCACCTCTCCCTTATGCCTCCCCCTGGTGGCACTGCCCCAGCCCCACTGGGTGCCTGGGGTTCTGTCCCAGAGCCTAGCACAGCTCCAGCACCCGCAAAGATGGAGCTGGCACCCTGGGAGCTGGGGAACAAGTGGCCGCTCGCTGGGGGCTGGGGGGAGGGTATGGAGAGTGAACAGCCCCAGTCTCTACCCAAGAAGAGCCCTGGTCTGGGGACAGGGACAGGATCAGCCTGGGCAGGAGCTCCAACAAGTGCAGCTGCTGGGAGGGAACAGCGGAAAATCACCCTCCCACGGGCATGCGCCTTTGGCAGAGCATCCCCTGAGTCCAGGAAGGAGGTGCAGGCAGCCAGAATGGGGCCCGTTACCCAGCTCACTGCCAGGTTGCACCCCCGCTATCTGATTTGGCAGGCCCCTCTATACCCACCCTGCCCAGTGCCAGCCCCTGCCTGGGAAGGAAGGGCCCGCAGCCCAGATTCTGCTCCTCACTGCCCCACAGAGCACCTCCTGCCCCCCATGGTCCCTTGTCAGGCTGAGTGCACTGCTCACTCTCATGGACTCAGGCTTCTCCTGCCCCCTCAGCACTGCATGGTGGGACCTTGGGCATGGGGCCACTCCTCCGACCGGAGGCAGAAGGAAGCAGGGGACTGCTGGGCCCTCATGGGGAGGGAAGGTGCCAAGCCCTATGTGCCATGGTGCCAGGCCTGTGTAGGGCTGGAGGTGTCTGTCCAACTCAGCATAACCCCACTGGCTGTGTCCTGCAGCCCTGGGCTGGCAGGTGCAGTCACCGGAAAGTGTCCGTGGCACAGCCGGCACGCTGACGATTTAATAGAGTCTAATTAATACAGATTGGGGCAATCACTTTCAATTTCAATCCCTTTCTCTCTTGCCGAGGAACCGCAGGGGAGGGGGAGCTGGCACCACACCTGCAGCGTCTGACGCCCTGCACCACAGCCGCTGAGCAAGGCCAGGCTCCACCAGCACCGGGCACACCCAGATGCACCCCTGGAGCTGGGGAGAGCTGGTGCTAGGGAAGCCCAGAAAGGCCTGGATCAGGCACTGATGCCCCAAGGGGGTCCAGTCAGCACCAGGCTCACCTGCAGCAGTATGCTGACACCCGGATCAGACTGAGCTTGTCTGTCAGCCTTGCTGTTCCCCCATGCAGTGTTGGGAGCACAGAGCTCCCCTCTTCAGCCCTGAAAAGCACCTTGCTCTGTAGCTTATGTTCCCATTAAAGGAGGGATCATGGCGGCACCCAGAACCCAAGCAGATCACAGCCCCAACATGCCAGGTGCTGAACAGACCACAGCTGGGGCTTGCTGGAGTGGGTCTACAGAGACTGCTCCAAAACCGGGGCAGAGCTGCAGCTCAGCTGGGGCTCCCTATTGTGCAGGGAGCTGCCCAGCCCCCTCAGAGAGCCAAGCCAGCCATTGGGGAGTGGGAGCCCCATTTTAGAGATGGGAACTGTATGTCTTGTGGCAGAGTCCCACAGGCTGGCTGTGCACCAGCCCTTTCTTTGGTCCAGGTGCTCCCTGTCTCCTGCTCCTTGCTCTGTGCCCCACGGACCCTGGTCTTGGGGCTGGGGTGCACTCAGCGGAGCAGGCTGTGGGATCTGCTGCCTGCAGAGGGCATGGCAAAGCTCAGGGCACTGGCCAGTGAAGCAGACTCCTGGCTGCGACTGGTGTCAGTTGCTGGGGCTTGGAACAAAGAGTGCTGACTGCCCCACAAGGCATGGGGCTGCAGACATAGATCAGTCCGAGGACACTGACCACATGAGGCAGAGCCCCTGGGCTTGTTGGGGAGGGGTTCATTCCAAGGAGAGGCTGGAAGGCCCATGGCTGCAAATGTTTAAAGGTCAGAGATCAGCTTGCTTTGGCAAAGGAGGACCCAATCCTGGGTGGGTGCAATGGCTCTGTGCCTGTTCCCACCAGCCAGGGGCCTGGCCTCATTAACAAGTGACTGTGCCTGATGCACAGCAAGCAGCTCTGCCTGCAGCTGGAGGGAGGAGGGTGCTGCGTTGTGCCGGCCCCAAGCAAGTCTGGCCAGCATTGCAGCCAACAGGCCAGTCACAGCCCTGGGGAAGCATTCAGACTAACTGGAAGGAGCAATTAAGTCCCTTTTGTGCTGTGATAGCTAGAAACAGCAGGTCATCATCCAAGGCACTGGGCGGCATGGCAGAATCTGATCATGGCTGGGATAGTAAGGGCTATAGGTCAAGACAGAGTGGGGCACCAGGAACACTAGTGGCTGCACTACATTTGTCCCAATCCCCATGCCCTCCAAAGAGTGGACACTGGCCTGGGCTGCAGAGCCCAGAGCTGGTGTGTCAGGTGCACAGTTCTTAGTGCTGAAATGATGATAGCCTACATGGGGAATGTGCGTGCCCAGTCTGCTGCAATAATCAATAGGCCCAGCATTCTCCAAGGACCCTCGGCACAATCAGCACCTGTGATTGATTAGCCCCACCGGTCACCTGACAAGGGCAATCGTCATGTGACCCCAGAGGCAGCAGCCACTCTGCGGTGATGTCATGACCGCGGCCGGCTGTAACTAGATTATTACTTGGAGTAATTAAGATAGAATTAAAAATTAATTCTTTACTACAGAGCTATTGCGGTGCAGGGATAAGCTACATGTTGCAGCCTTTGTGTGATTTTTTTCTAAATTAAATTGGATTGGGACGGACGGGGAGCTGGGAAGTGGATTAACGAGCCGTGAAGCCCCGTGCATGAGCAATGAGCGGTGACGGAGATGTCTCGTTTGATGAGACCATTGGTGGGGCCTGTCCTTGTTCCATGAGCATCTCAGCCTGGCACATTTGCAGACCCCAGCTCAGCTTCTTCTTCTCCAGGACTCAGGTCCAGTTCAGTCCTCCTGGACGGGCACAGACGACGTTCTCCCTGTGGCACTGGCAGCCCCTCGAGTAGCTGAGCAGCCAGGAAGGGCTCTGTCCAGCCTCTGGGCTGGTACCACAGAGATGAGCAGCCTCTGCCCATGTGCCAGGCCGGGCAGCCAGCTGGTGAAGGGGCTGGGGGCAGCCAGGAGCCCTAGTGAAAGGAAGGGAAGTTGCTGCAAAGCCCTCTTTTAGCTCTTTCCTCTGCACAAGTACCCCGCCAGAGCCTGTGCCCAGGGTGCCCCAGAAGGGCAGGAGCCAGGGCCAGCTGTACTCACCAGGGTGAACTAATCACCAAGGCAGCTTGGCACAGCCAGAGCTGTGGCACTCTCTGCCTTGCCAGTTCCCAGCCTGAGCATAGGGTCCCCGGGCTAATCAAGCACAGCAGGCTGCCACCACGGAGAGCAACTGGTGCCAGCAATGCCTCTGGGGAACACAGCAGGAAGGATGCAGATGGCCTAGCAATCCAGTCCCAGGGGCAGTGCTAAAGCCAGAGCCCAGACCAGCAAGGTACCAAGGGCCCCTCCCAGTGGGCTGCCCCTCAACCTATTTGGGGCAATGGAGCCCCTAACTGCTGTTCTTCCTCCATCGGGGATGACCCAAGGGCCCACACCAGGAGCATGGGAATCTACATTCCACTCTTCATGTTCCTCACAAACCAGCCAGAGAACAAGGGCTGGTTTGATCCCAAACAAGTGGAAGGCGAGCCAGAAGCCAGCCGCCCGGCTCAGTTTGGATGCAGAGAGATGGCGTGCTGCCCCAGGCAACCTCTGGCTTGCGGCTCCCTCTCATGGCCCAGGAGGCTGCAGCGACTGGGATTTTTCTGTATAGTCCCAAGATCCCACATGATGCTGAACTGGCTATGCAAGCGCCACGCACATGCCTGCCCTTTGCAATGCCTAAGGAGGTGGCTGTTAAATGCCCATGCGTTAGCTGTCTGGTCCCTCGCCACATGCAGAAGACATCTGCTCCTCCTGCCAGGCAAAGCCTCACGCCCTGGAGCCATGGCCAGCAGGAGTTTCAGCTGCTGCCAGAGCTGGACCAATGGTTCCCTGGCACCTCTTCTCTGATTTGGGAGCAGGCTAAAGCTCTAGAGTCATGGGGATGCCTTGGCCTTGCCGCCCAGCACCCCTTAGCCTGTGGGCCCCTGACAACTCACAGCCTCCCTAGGAGACAAGCGTGGCAGCCAGGCTGTGGGGAGGCATCAGCAGCACTGAGCAGGTCCCACAGCTTGCTCTGTGTGTGGCCTGGCAGTGGTTGCAGATGACCTGTGTGCTTTGCGGAGCACTGTCTGTCAACGGGCAGGGGTAAAGCTCCCAGCAGTCCAGGGCACCAGTTCATCTGTTAGCCGCCGACTCCTGGCATCCTGGCCCCAGCAAGGGGCTGGCATGGACGTTTCGAGGGAGGTGAAAATTCCTCCTGCACACCAGGTCCCAGTGAGAGCTGGCCCAGGTAGCTGGGCTGCTGTTCTGGAGCTGATGCCCCTTGCATGTGTTGAGCAGCCAGCCCCACTACTCTGCTCCTGGCCCTGGAGCAAGGTGACCCACAGAGGGCTGGGTTTGAGTGAATCCCCCAGGCAAGGGGCAGGAGGGGAGAAGGCCTGTCCTGTCTGAGGACATCATGGGAACTGCGGCAGGCTTTCAGTTGGTGTGGAGAGCCTGGCCACGGCTGCAAGGATGGCTGAAGACCCCTGGAAACCCCTGGCTCCCTGGTCCCAGTCTGAAAAGCAGCGCAATGGGACCAACCGGCTAAGATGTAGAGCCAGGGACAGGAACTTCCCCGGAACTCCCTGCAGCAGGATTCCCAGGCACTGAGCCAGGGCTGCAAGGAAGGGCCAGCTACCTAGTCTGTCTCATCGCACGAAGGTGAAGTAAGTTTGCATGTGGTGGTGCAGGGAGGAATGTGTCTGCACATGGACCCCAGCTAGCTGTTCATGGGATGTTTGTCTGGCTTGGTAGAGATCACTCACAGGGTTGGGCTGGCCTGCCCTGCGGGTCCAGCCTGACAAGTCCTAGTCTGCACTCCATGCCCAAGACAGCCTCACCGCTGGACAAAGGAAAATGGGATCAGACCCCTACCCCAGCCTGGCCCTGACCTGGGCTACCCGAAATGGAGCCCCTGGAGAGCAGGACTCCAGCACCAGGGAAGAGCAAGATTATGGAAATGAAAAAGTAAATAAATGCAGCTGGTGAGGCTCTAATGCAGCTAAGAGGATTTTTGAAATTAACCATTTGCAAGAGCAGATTAACCCCCTATAAGGCTGGGGGGGGGCACTTGATGGTGACACAGCAACGAGCCAGGCCTGGGCAGCCCTGCCTCGCACATGCATCCCTGCGCCACACCAAGCTCCTGCTGCTGGGTACGGTGATTGAATGGCTGTTCTCCTGCTGCTACCCAGGCCACCTGGGCAGGAGTCAGAGCAGGTTTCAGAGCCGCTGGGGGCCTGGCAAACGGGGATGAGGAACCTGGGGCAGCAAAGAAGCCAGGGGACGCAGGCTATGGGTGCCCAGTGGGCTCCAGGACGCTGACTGGGTGGGAGGATGCCAGCCCCACAGCAAGCAGAGCGAGCAGTGTGTTGGCGTTGTTTCTGCTCTTTCCTTCTGAAACATCCCAGCCATCTGGATGCTGCACAGCGTGGATGTGTCCCACAATGCTTCGCAGCACTGGGCTTTGCATCCTGCCATCAGGTCGGCCCCTTTCCCTGCCCTGCCAAGCCAGGCCAGCGCCAGGTGTGGCCAGGGTCCTCCTGCCACCATAGGGTGGGGGTGCATCCAGGGAGCTCGGGGTGGAGCCAGGACTCTCCTGAGTGTCCAAACCTCCAACCACATGGCCCAGCTGCACACAGCCTTGCGTGGGCCCAGGCTCGTGGCATGTGGCCCCCAGGATCGCTCCAACCAGAGAGTGCTGGTTTCTGGTGATGACAGGCCTGCCCAGTGCCCCTAAACCCCCAGCCATAGGCCTCCAGGGAACTGTCCATGGCTGTAACCACAGGAGCCCATGTGGGAACCATGTGAGACTGGTGCGGGTCCAGGACCCAGACTCCAGGAGAGGCCAAGTGCTGGTCCTTGGAAATTCCCAGGAGCTTGCTGGACTCACAGCCCACTGTGCTGGATTCCTGCCCGGGGACCCACAGCTGTGTGGCTGCAGCGCGGGCCCCAGAGACTGGGCCATGGCTAAACCTTCCTGCAGGCACATGGTGCTTGGAGCTGGCCTTGGCTCTCCCCATAACTGCGAGCCAGGGCCCCGCAGCTGGGCCTGGTCTCCTGTTGGCAGAGGAGGGTGCCCGAGCTGGTGGTGCCATGATGAGTGATTTGATGCCTGCCCCACATGCCCCAGCAGGGCTGGCTGGCCAGGGCCGACCTCATGCCAGGCAGCTTTGGCAGCTGGGGCCCGGAGAAGTTAAGGGACATTCCCAGGGTCAGCAGGACACATGAGGCAGAGCCGGGACTGAAGTCAGGCACCGGGCCAGGGCCCTGCCCAGAGCCAGCCTTCCTCAGTGCAGGCAGCACAGGCAGAGGGGCTCGTTCCCTGCCGGGGTGTCAAGGAGCTCACTGGAGAGGGGCGCCATATGGAGGGGATTTAGGAATAACTTCATGCAGCAGATGGGAGCTGCCAGTGAGGAGGGAGCTGGGACAGGGCCAAGTAGCTCACCACGCCCTCGGCACCACAGATGGGCTGGGCATGGTGCTGGGAGTGGGGAGCATATAGCAAGGACAGCCCTGGCATGTCCCCCCCACAGCACAGCCGCTACACACGACCCCCCTGGCTATGTCCCCAAAGCTCACTGGGGCCTGTTGGGGGCCGACTTACTGGGGTCCCTGCCTGCAAGCACTGCAGGAGTCATACCCCCTGGTCCCTTGCACCCGGGCTGAAGCTGCAGGGTAGAGGAGAACCCAGCTTGGTGCTCACGTCCCATGCAGACCTCAGGAGCCAGTTAGCATCAGGCTCTGCCAGCAGCACCAGCCCCAGGCTGCCTCACAGGGAAGCACACTCAGCTCGGAGCTGCCAGGGCTGGGATTTGCTGCTGGCTAATTACAATCTAACGACGCTAAATGGACAAGCTTGGCACCTCCAGAGGCGGCAGGCTCCCACAATGCTTTGGGCCTGCAGCCAGACACCAGACCCAGCTTGCAAACCTCCCCAGGAGCTGGCTGGGTCTGCAGGGACCGGCTTCGTGACTGGTGGGGCCCTCGGGTTGCGGCGACACCAACTGCAGGACAGTGTCTCTGGACAGTGCCAGGCAGCAGCTCCCCCTTGCCCCCAGGCCATGGCACATTGACAGTGCTCTGGACACAGTATACTCAATAAAGGGGGGGGGTCCCTGCCTACCCCCAAGCCTCATGTGCTCCACTCTTCCTGCAGCCCATGACCTGGGGGAGTGAGACCAGATCTCCCAGCTGCTCCCAGCACCTTCATTCAGACTAATCTACGTCAAGAGAAGAAAACTGACTGATTCCTTTTAGCAAGTGAGATTAACCAGGGCGAAAAGCAAGGCTGTAGCTGGTCTCAATGGCGGGGGGGTGTCTGTTTGTGGTGCAAGGGCTGACTGGGAACCCTGGGACACCCTGTAATGCAGTGCTAAACCATCCTGCTCTGCCACTAAAAGGCATAGTGAGAGAAATACCTTCTTTACACCATGCTCAGCCATCGCTGGGGCCATTAATGCATCTTGCAGTGAGCACAGCTGGTGTGCATAAGCAAGCTCTGTGGACGGCCCAGATCTGGACACAGCATGGGGTAAGGGTAAACTAAGAGCAGAAACTGACAGAAGAAAGCAATAATCTCAGTGTCCCACTCTTCAGTGTCACTGAGAACTTCAGCTCTGACAGATCTTCACAGTGGACAATGGGAAGCAGCATTCTGTGAGATCTCATATAGCAGCGGTTCCCACCCTTTTCCTTCATGCCTACCACTACATGGTCAGCAAAAGCTTTCCTGGACCACCAAATAAGCAAACTCCTCGCCTCCCACCCCCCACAAGGGAGCCCCAAGTCTCTTCTCCCACATCCCCGGCAGCCACCTCCAAGTCTTTCCTTCCATCCCTTTTCCCTGGCACAGCCCCAAGTCTCTTCTCACCCCCCCCCCCCCCGCCGCCGGCCAATCGGTGGTGGCGGCGGCAGCCTCCAACCTCCGAGTCTGTTCCCCTCTCCCCTTGCACCTGCTCTTACCCCAGCCCCAGCTGTGACCATGGTCCTGGCTCTGGCCCCAGCTCTCGATGCAGCCCTGGTCTGGCCCTGTTGCCCTGTGCCTGCAGCACCTCCACTCTCACCCTTCCACTCTGGCTGTACCACCCCACTGCTTCCGCTCTGGGCCCCTCCTGGCCCTGCAACCCTACACTCACTTTTATAACAAAGGGGTCAATCCACAGCTGCAGGAGAAACATGCTCCCCTACCCTGAGCTCCACACACAGGGTAGGAAATTTAAAAACACTGTGCCCCCAGCTTGCTGCATGAGTCAGCAGCCTCCACAAGTTAGCTGGCTAACCCAGACAGGCTACTACTGTTGCAGCCAGCAGTCTTGGACCAGCCCAATTCCACTTAAAATTAAATCCATCTGGCATTTTGCCCTGCAGACCACAACTTGGGAACTGCTGTCATATAGCAAGTGAACTCTACAAAGACAACGGAGATATTCAGGTATCTTCTTCCCAGTTTACTATGGGGAAACAGGCAGGCTTCATTTTGACTTTACTAAAGGCAGACAGAAAGATAGCCAGAGCCCTTTCTTAGTCTACTTTGACACCTACTTTAACTGTACCAATGCTACCCCACCAGAGGCCCTAAGCAGGAATGTTTTTACCTCCCTAGCATACACTAAAAATGAACAGGGGCCTCTTGAGCTGCTCAGGACCCTGCCCAATTGTTTAGTCTGTTTATTCCTAGCACTGGCTCTCCATGGAGAAATGTGGTTTATGAATAATCATGTTTTCAGCAGAGACTCCAAGAACCAGGGGAAAATGCTGAATGTTTTATAACGGCTCTGCAGGCATTGGCTGAAAACTATGATTTTGAAAATGCAAAACACGAAAATCTCAGAGACAAGCTGGTTACTGGGTTAACAGATAAAAACCTTTCACAGCAGCTGCAGTTGAAGAGAGATTTAACCCTAGACATAGCTCTAGAGAGAGCAAGGCAACCAGAATTAGCCACACATCCAGGACAAAAGGCAGGAGTGATCTGAAAAACTTCACCCTGCCTTTGAAGCTATAAACAGACATTTGAGAGCTAAAAGTCATTGTCATAAATCCTCCAAAGCAAGGACCAAGCTCTTCCAAACTAAGAGGGACTAGTTCCAGCTGACTTGCACAAGCTATGGAAAGTCAACACAGAGACAGTGCAGGTCCAGCCAGAGGTGCACGGTGCAATAAATGCACACAATATGGACATTTGGCAGCTGCTGCCACCTCGGAGCACTCAGGTAGTAGTTCCTGGTACTGACAATCAAGGGTCACTGTTTACAGAATTTATCCCTTGTGATGCCAGAGCCTGCCTGGACAGTGAAACCGAATATTCATGGCAAGGTTAACGACTCAGAAACTGACTCACAGCTGTCTCAGAAGCACCTTCTAACCACCATGAACCCCTCCCAGAGCTGAAGTCGCCTGACACGGCTCTGACTAGCCCTGGAATTCCTCTGAACCGCATAGGCCAGTGTGACAGACCCCTCCCAGCGTCTGGTTTGGTGTGCCTCTGTGACCCCGTGATCTCCACTCCTGAATCCAGATTTATCCCACTTTGCCAGGTGACTACTCACTCCCGAGTCAGTTCATGCCAGCTTCCTGTGTGTAATTGGTCTCGGGAAGTGGGTGTGCACCCTCTGGCCACTCAGCGGATGGCCCTCCAGCAAGAACCCCCAGCCTCAGATACCACATCAGGAATTTCTGCCCTACAGGGGTTGGGACCCTTTTGCTCTACAGGGACTGGGACACATAGACCCTTGTTTGCCCCTTTATCAATGAAAAGGGAATGCCCAGCCTAACTCATTCATACCCTCTAAACTTCATATAGCTTTACATAACACAAATACGAGTTTACTGATCAGGACATGATTTTAAGTGAGTATACAGCAGGTGTGGACAAACTGCGACTCAGGACCTGCATGTGGCTCTTGAATGAAAAAGTGTGGCTCGTGGAAGAACATCAGCAAATCAATTTAGTAGGTAAAAGTATATGGCTATATGCCTCAGTGCAGCTCTTGAAGGTTTAATTGTCAACTTGTGTGGCTCTTGAGTTCCATAAGTTTTGCCACCCCTGATATATAGTAAATCAATGCACAATCATTTAATAAAGGAGTCAGGAATTACCACAAATAAATAAAAAGATGTAAAACGCATGCTATTCTACTAACCCTATTTCAAGGTTACTCTTCAGTCTATTTTCCTCATTCTTACCCACAAGCCTGACGACTGGTGTTCAGCCATCTCAGGCCCTCCTGGCCATGTGGATAGGCTCAGTATCTTTCAGTTGCATCCAAGATGGTGTTTCTGTGGCCAACACCAGCAGCCTCTCTCTCCCTCTTAGTATCTGCATTCCTTTCCCTTTCCTCCTCAACCCTCCTTCCGGCTGGGCTGTGGTGATTTCCTTTCTTCTACCTGAGCTAGGCAGCTAAATTTGCATTGCCTTTGTCATGTAGCCCTCCAGCCTCAGCGATGGAGTCCTGAGGGTATGAGCTATGTAATGTGCTTCACATCTAAACATATCCATGATGCTACAGGACATGTGACACTTTAACAATATGGTGGAGCATTCAAAAGAGAATCTTGCATGGCATAATTGGCATCAACCCATTCAATTACATTGCAAAAGTGAACAGGAAAATTATACAGATCATGGCCCATTGTGCATCACATGACACCAGTAGCCACAGAAGACAAAACTGTGCATTCAAAGTGCATGTGATCAAGGGACCAAAGACCAACACTTCTCAGTCCCTGTGTAACCAGTCCAATGGGCCTAGCAAGAAAGGCTTAACAACTCGACTGAGGATTTGATGATACTGGAGGAGATCCAGTGCAACTCAGCTTAAGAGCTGATGCTGAGCCAGACAGTGCACAAACACCCTGCAGACAGAAGCGTGAAGAAACCATTCCAGCAGCCTAGGATGAAGAGGCACTGGGGCACAAGGAAACAGGTCCAGCAACAGTTGCCCAGGGCCATGGCCCTGGCCTAGGCTCAAAGCTTGCAAACCTCCCAGAAACTGGCTGGGTCTGCAGGGTTGGGCTCCATGACAGGCACCAGCTAGCTGTAGGATGGTGCCCCTGGGCAGCGGGAGGTGGGGCAGCACAGTACCCCTCCCCTGCAAGCAGACAGGACAAGAGGGCCAAGCACTCGGGTTTGCCAGCACAGTGGCTGCAGCACTGGCAGAACCAAAGCTGCCATTGGGGCCTCCACGCATGAGGGCACCTTTGCACTCATGGACCATGTGAGCCTGCACCTGATGGGGGTGGTGTGATAGACAGATGGACAGAGGGGCGGGTGGACAGATGCATGCTCCCTACTGCTCCTGAAACCTGAGCACATTCACTCTGGGATAACTAGAGACCTGGGAGACACTGACTCACTTGGAAGACGTCAGCTCTCAGGACCCTGGTGATCCACTGCCTCACTATCTCAGGGCTGCCTGTGGGGCACACACAGACCTGCCACGGCATGCACCTTTTGGAGACAGTATCTTTCCCTTGAGTTCAGCCAAGATGCTGTCCCATGCTTGGCCCTGCAGGACAACCACAGCTGGCCTCAGGGACTCACCAGCTGGGACCTCTCCACAGCTGGTCCCACATAGTGGCGGTGCCGTCTGGCTGGGTCAGCCCCGGCTCAAGAGCAGCACATTGCGTATCTCCTGGCTGGATGGTGACAGTTCAGTACCGGTCCCACCATCATCTATGCTCATGGAGCCCCTCACTGGCAACTTCTGCCCCTGTCCCCCTGCAGGGAGCTCTCCCTGGGGTGGACCTTGCAATCTGGCCTTTGTGTGCATGGCACCATCTGGTCATGCCATGCCTTGGTTGTGGATGTGGCACCTGGTGACTGCCCTGCATGAGCACTGCTGCGTGGCCCTGCCTGGGGACGGGGGCTAAGGGCAGGACACTACATCGTGGTCTAGCAGCATCACCAATCATGGTCCCTGGCACTGCACATTAGCCCAGTATGGGCTGAGTGGGACAGGCAAAGGCAGGGATGTGGCAAACTGCCCACAACACCACCCCAACCAGCTAGTGCCAGCCCCAAGCCCAGGGCTAGAGCAAGGTTTTTTTGCCACCCTAGGCCAGCAGGGATTTTGCCGCCCCCCCCCCCCCAGCTGTGGGTGGGAAGTGGCGCTGCTGCCAGGATCCAGACATGGGTGGGGATCAGTGCCACTGCTGCGGTCCAGCTGCAGGCAGGAGTCCAGCCCCAGCGAGGGAGCAGAGTTGCGGGTGGGGGGGGGTGTCTGGCTGCAGGTGGGGAGCAGAGCAGCCCCAGCCCAGCCTTTGGCACCCCCTAATTGTTGGTACCCTAGCTGACCGCTTATGTCACCTCTATGGAAGACCTGGCCCTGTCCAAGCCCAGGGGTCTGTGAGCCTGTCCCTGCAGAAGTAGGGTGTGAGCAGAGCCCTAGGGGTTGGGGTAACAGAGTCGTACTCTGCTGAGGGGCTCTGGCCATGGTTTCAAACAGGGCAGGCTCTGGTGCTCAATGGCAGAGCTGGCCCAAGGAAGGGGCTGTGAAAGCTGCAACCCTTTCATGGGTGGGAGAACCAGCAAACCCCTGAGTGAGCCCCTGACCACCACAGCCCGGCATCCTGGCCATGCTTGGGCTATTCTAGCCACAAGTGCAACCCATGCCAGGAGCCAGGAAGCTGCAGCAGCACAAGCTGTGGCAGGGTTGCCAGGCAGGCATTTTAATCAACCCAGCATGAAAGGAAACTAAGCTTTGGGCCAGCCACTTACCCAGCCCCAGACTCACCCAGTCAGCCTTTGCAACAACCAACCAACCAACATCCAGGGCATTTCCAGGGCTGGCACCCTCCTGATCCTAGAATCATGGAATATTAGGGCCAGATGGGACCTCATGAGGTCACCTAGTCCAACACGTCGCAGGAGCACTCCCACCAAATCATCCCAGCCAGGGTTTTATCCAATTAGGTCTTGAAAGTTTCCATAGATAGAAGCTCCTTGCTCCTCCTTGCCAGGCTCCAAACAGCCCTGGTCCTCCAACCTGCTGCTCCCTGGCCTCCCCAGCTGGCCCCACTCAGTCCCACCTGGCCCAGCTGGGCTAGATCTCTCTGAGACCTGTCAGCCAAATCCCTTCCCAGTGTGTGTGTGTGTGGGGGGGGGGGGAGACCTTACACCAGGGCTGGAGACCAGCAGGGCAGTGTGTGTGTGCCCCTGAATGGCTCCTGGGAGCAGTGTCTTCCACACAGTTCAGGGTCCAACTTCCCAGCAAGTTGGCCTGTTGGTGGCACCTGGCTGGTTCTCAAACCCTCCCGCACCAGAGAGAGGACCTGGCACCAGATGACCCCCAGAGCCAGCTCCCACCCCAACTGTTCCTGGGGTGCTGGCTGGCCCCTGGAACCTGCTCCAAAAACAGCCTCCAGCAGGAGATATAATGAGGGGTAAGGTTGGCCAGTTAGCGCATGGCTGGGATGGGGGCATGCAGAGCCCTGGCCAGAAGCCTGTAGCTAGTGTGCAGGGTGGGTGCTGAGCATGGGGCTGTTTGTTCCTCCCACCTTTGTGGGGGGGGACTGGATGATTGGGGGGTATTTAGGGAGCTGCAGGTTAATTTATTTGCCCATTTAGTCAATAATGGTCTCTTGAGCAGGCTCTGCAGTCAATGCATTGAACCCCAGGCACGGCAGCCAACCACTGGTGCTCCCTGCCTGGGGGGGCACTGCCGGGGGAGGGGTATTATGCAACAAAGGGGAACATCTTCATCGCTTGCATTTCTAGAGCATCTCTCCCCCTCACTTTTTGCAGCACTGCAGCTGTCTCTGGGGTGGAACCACCCACATGTGAGCCCACTGCCAGCCCAGCCAGTGAACTCTGTGCCCTGGCCCTGCGGACAGGGCTGCAGGCTGTCAGTGAACACACAGGATGCTGGTTTCATCCCTGCTCCCACACGACACCCCAGTGCTTCGCTGGGGGTGGTGCTGTGCCCCGCCAGAGACCCCCCCCCCCGTGCTGGTTCAGTGGGCACCAGGCCAAGGAGGCATCAGCGCCTGGCTGCTGGCACGTGTGGAGCATAGCAGCGAGGTGGTGTGTGTGTGTGTGTGTGGAGGCTGTCCTTTATTCTAATCTTCCATCCATCAATCTCAGCAGCAGGGGGAGAATAAACAGCATGTGACGGCTGCGGGAGCTGGGACTGGCAGCCATCCAGCACAGCCGTGGGGCAGCAGGGATGGGGAGGGGGTGGGGAGCTCCCAGCCTTGGCTGGGCTCCAGTGCTGCCAACGTGGTGGCCAAGGTGACCCTGTCAGGGCGGACAGCCGCGCAGCTGAGATAAGGCACCCAGGGCCCCCGTGGGCTGGCATAGCGAAGACTGCAGGGACCAGGCCCTTGTGCCAGCCCCAAATAGTCTCCAGGGTGGGGCTGCTGCAGTGCCGGAGGTTGCAGAGCAACCAGCAACATGCATCACTTCCAGAGATGTCACCTGCCCTGGTGCGCTCAGCCCATCTGACAGCCTTGCCAAGGTCCCAACCTGCCCCTGGGCAGCCAAATGTCTCCCGCCAGAAATGGGGAGACTGAGTAATGGAGGGATGGCACTCAGCAATGTGAACCAGTGGCAGAGTCCAAGTCTCAGGCTTCTCCCCTCCTGCTTACCCAGTGCCCAGTCTATGCCCACGCTCCAGGAGACAGGCTCCCTCTTGTTGCTCGATGCCCACTCCCAATGTGCAGCAATGCACGCAATGCACATGAATGCATGAGGTGCCAACTCTGCAGAGCAGCTGCTGCCATGTGCAGCTGGCACCAGGCCACACTTGTCATCCATAGCTGACTGTATGTGCCACTGCATGGCACCATCTGCCACTCCCTGCTCGTCGCCAGCGACCTGGCAGCCGCCAGCAAAGGGTGCCTGGCCTTGTCAGGTGCTAGGCTGCGGCTGGTCAGGGCTGGGGCCTCAGACCAGGGTTATCGGCCCAAAGGCTTGCCCATCAGGGCAGCACCAGCAGAGGCACCTGTGACTGGAACCTGAGCTGACCCAGCAGACAGCAAGGTTGGATCTCACTGTCAGGGGCATTTGAACTCCTGGTCTGGCCCTCAGGGAGTTGTTGCAGACTCCAGGGCACTGAGCTGTAACCTAAAGAGGACCCCCCCCTCGGCACGAATAGATCCCGCGTGTGCTGGATGGGCAGGTGCCAAGGCACTCACTGGCTGGCCAAGCTATCAGCAGGCTGTCTGGGTGGGCTGGCGTGTCCTGGGTCCCTGTACTTGCATGTGCGGAACCAGGGCCAAGGCCAGGAGCAGAGGAAGAAATGGGATCCCAGTCTGATGCCTGGGGAGATTCTGCTCTGAGCTCCCCAGCATCAGCAGGGACATTGGCTCTGCCAGTCTCCGTCCAGCCTGGCACCCGCAGGACAGAGAGCAGAGTGTCGTCTGCCTGTGTCAGTCCACCAGCCAGGCTGGCACCCACGGGGCCTCCTGCAGCCCCCTTTGCAGCAGCAGCTGCTCTGGGCAAGCCCCCAGTGGCGTGCAGGGTCAACAGCCCCCCCCCAGCAGTTCCAGTCCTCTGGGGTACCAGGGCCCCCAAAAAGCAACTCCAGAAGGGAGAAAGAACACAGAGAAGCCCCTTTACCAACCCTCAGTGCCTCTGCTATGGGGGGCCTGGGGGAGCTGCTGAACACACAGTAACATAGAAGTGATGGAGATATGAGGAGGGGAGACAGCGAGCTGAGCACCGCCAACCCCATACCAGCAGCCAGGGCCCAGTGGAGCCTCTCGAGTCTAGACCTCTCATCTGATGGGTCCCTTAACCCGGCCCCTTCACACCCTCCGTGACTCTCCCCCCCATCCCCAGGGGGTACAGAGCCCTGCCGCGTGTTCTGGGGTGGAAGTGACCCCAAGACACAGCACTGGACCTAAGTGCAGCCTTTTATCAGGCCCACCCCAAGGAACCATGCGTGGCAGCTTGGCTGGAATGATGGAAAACTCAGGGACCGCTCTAGCTCCCCCAGCACCCCTGCCCCCCCAGCCGCCCAGCAGTGCCCTATTGCAGCAAGGTCTCTGCCCCATTTTCCCCATGGGGCCTGCCCTTACCAGATCAGGCCAAACAGCCGCTGTTGTGCACTTCCCAGCCCAGGTTGTGGGGCCCAGAGCTCACTGGCCATGCACACTCAAGGCCAAGGACCACTCAGGCTGCCCCAGGATGTCACAGAGATGCACTGAGAGCTCAGCATGGGATCAATCCTGCCTGGGGAGCTGGACAGCACATGGCGCTCAGGTGTGCCTTGAGCAGGCTGAAGCCACCAGACAGCTCCTGACCCCTCACCACATGTCACAAACACCAGTGAGTTAACCCTCCAAGCTCCCCAGTTGGGATCCTCATCCCATTGGACAGACAGGGAAACTGAGGCACAGGCACAAATCCTGTTTTCCAGCCATCTCTAGTAGCTGAGCCGCTGAGCCAGATGCTGACCTGGATGGACTGTTTTTTGCCCCCCCCCCCCCCGATCTGGAGCGTCTGCTGCCAGCTGGAGGCTTCCTCTCTGCTCTGGGTGGGGTTACCAGATACCAAAGCATGGAAAGGAAGACAGGAAAATACAAAAAAGGAGAACATTCGAGGACACATGGAGAAAAGATAGTATTAATGTAATATTCTTCTCTTTTTAGGGGGCCCTGGACTGCTTCCCCCTAAAAATAGGGTGTTTTGGGGCATTCCAGCACACTTTAAGTCCTGTAGGTAAAAGCCAGACAAAATCACATATTTTTAAAACACCTGGTGGTTGGAGGATGTGACCGTAAAAAGGAGGACCTGTCCTCTTTTTGCCTGACATCTGGTAACCCTCGCTCTGGGGCACTCGCCAGCTGAGCAAACTGGGGTAGGGCAGGGAGCTCCGCTGAGGGGAGAGGAAGGGCCCTTGTAACCCCCCCCCCGCCCGCAGGGCCCGCCCTGCAGCTGGCTGCTGATTTTAGGGTGGGGGGACTAGGATGCCAGCCAAGCCCCCGTGTGTGGGAGGGTGGGGTGTGGACAAGGCGTTAAAGGGCTGGAGCCACCATTTGAAGCTGTCACCTCACAGTGGCTCCTGGCAGGGGCACTCATCACCCAGCTGGGAGCGCCCCCTCTGCTAAACCCCGCCGCGCCGGGCCGGGGACCAAGGCCCTGGCGAGGGCTGGGCAGGGAAGAGACCTGGGAAGACAGATGCCCCTTGGTGAGGAGGGACCTGGCCCCCCAGCCTGTCTCCCCCCACATCACTGCCAGGGGGGTCCTCTGCCCAGCCCAGGGGTGCGGGAACGGGGGCTCTCCCCCTGCCAGGTGCAGGGCAGGTGCCAAGGGCTGGGGGCACGGGAGGGCTGGGGCCTTTGGGGCTGAGTTGGGGGGCAGCTCTTTGCCCGAGGCCGGGACCCCCTCCCTGGGGCGCTTCCCACGGGGGCCACGCGGGGGCGCCGGGCCCGGACAAAAGCTGGGCGGACGCGCCCTCGCGTGGCGAGATGGCGCAACTGCAGCCCTGCGCGCCCGGCAAGCGCAGCGCAGCGCAGCGCATCGTGCGCTGGGGAGCCTGCGCTTGCCCCAGCCCGCCCCAGCCCGGGGAGCAAGGGGGCGGCAGCTGGGTGTGGGGCGCAGTTTGTTTGGGTGGCGGGGGGATGGGAGTGGCCCCTGCCTCCTTCCCAGCCCTGGCCCTGGGCCTCTGTGGGGCAGTGTGCCCCAGAGCCCACACAGGCGGGCCATGGGGCGCTGTGGCCACGGCAGCTCTGCCACCGCAAGAAAGGGATGCCACCTGCGAGAGGAAGGTTACTATGGTAACAAGGTGGTTGGGGGGCTCTGGAGCCCCCTTTCCAGGTGGCTGGACACAGCAGGGAACTGGCCGGGCAGCCCCCTTACCCATCACCTGCCTGCTCTCTTCCCCCAGAGGGGCCTTTGCCATGGGGAGCCCAGGGGGGCTCAGGCTCAGCCCATGTGGCCCCCTGCAGACCCCAATCGGGCTGTCGCTATGGCCCATGCTGCCAGCCAGCCTGGGGGGGGGCAGGGGCACATGGTCACCCTTTGTCAGCTGCTCAGTAAGACCTGAAGCACCAGCCCCCAAACACTAGGGACAGCCACTGGTGTGGTTGCTCGTCCCTCTCTGGTGCTGAGCCCACCAGGCCCCAAACCAGCCCCATGGAGGGAATTGCTCCTACCCGGCCTGGCACACTGAACTCCTCTCACATGGCTTGCTGCCAACCACCTAGTACTGCCTGCTCCCAACCAGGACCCTCTGCCCCCAGCTTGGACTGGCATCACCCTAGGGCTGTGGCACACCTTGCTACCTTTAATTATTTTGAGGCACACCGCCATAGAGTCCCCCAGTGAACTCATGAATATTCATGAGGCAATCCAGAACTATTCTTGAGAAGTTTTTCAAAGACCTCTGGGGGCACGCTCGCTCAGGCCTGATGGCACGCCTGTGTCCTCTGCCACACTGGTTGGGAGCCTGGTGCGCCTGCCATGGACCCACAGTGACGCCAGGTGGCCTTGGCTGGAATTGCAGCTAACCCAGGGCCCGGTGCTCACAGCCTTACAATGGGGCATGGGGGGGGGATGGTGCAGGTGGCACCACAGCCCCAGCTCCTCCTTGGCACCTGGGTCACCAAGTCACCTTCACAGCCTCAACATCACTCACCAGATTCTGCACCAAGTCGACTGTGGGGACCTGAGCTGGAGAGCGGAGCAGAGAAATGCGGTGTTGCGGTTAAGTTGCGTGACCTGACCATGGCAGTGCCCACTGGAGGCCAGGCATGGCTCTCTTTAGCTGCCTGTGCAGGCAGTGGCAGGAGCCCTCCCACCCAGTGACCTCTAACCCCACCTATGAACTTGAGCAGAGAGGTGTTCTCCTGCAGGGCCTTGAGGCAGCTGGCCGAGCCCAGCACCAACCTCAGCACCATGAAGAGACAGATGGGCCCAGACCACCCAGCATAAAGACAGACGAGCTGCCCTGTGGGGCAGAGACGCCTCAGTCATCTGGCCCTGGGCTCTGCACATCCCAGGCCCAGGAGCAAGCCCTGGGGCACCTTTCAGCAGGCAAGGCAGGCTGGACCTAGCTCTGCAATACGTGGGAATCCCCACCTCCCCACGACAGCAGGGCCTGTTCCTGAGGAGGGAACCATCCTGTCTTCAGCTCCTGCCTTTCTCCACTCTGCACAGAGCTCTTGGGACACAGGATTTCTCCCCGGGAGGGTTTAGCCAGTCAGGGTCGCCTTGCTTTTTGGCCAAAGCAGCACTCGGGCCATAGACCCTGGTCACAGACCCTGCTGGCCAGGCCCAGTGCCCCAACAGGCCCTCCCTGACTGGTACCAGGCCCTCCCTTCTTGAATAGGGGGTGTTCAGGCTGCTGGGGGGCACAGGCTATGCTGGGGGACCCCAGGGGGAGGAGTCAGTGGCACAGAGGAGACACAGCTCCACCAGGGACACAGCACTAAATGATTAGGCAGCCCTAGGCTGGATTCCACCCAGCTCCATACAGGGCAGGATCCTCTGCCCTGAACCTCCAGGGACATGGTGAGGGAGAAATGGCAGCTCCAACCCCCCCTCAGCCTGAGCCAGGCAGCATCTCACTGGGGAGTTAAGGCCTGATCCAGGATCTGTGGCTCCCACTGGACATCAGATATGACGATTGCCCCATCCCTTCTGCCTAGGACTTGGGCCCAGACCTCCCTGCCCACCCCTGAGGCTGCCCTCACCTTCTCCACCTAGGCCCAGAGACCAGTGCACTGAGCAACTGCAAGAGGAAGGGGAGATTACAGCCCGTGCAGATGGGCTGCCTGAGAAACTGGCTGCCTTGCCCAGCCCCTGAAGGAGCATCACTCTCCAGCACTCCTGCTCCACCAGCAGCCTGGTCCTGCAGGCGTGTCCTCAACATACCTAGCTTGTGATCCTGAACCCAGTGAGATGACTGGCCCAGGCAGAGCAATCGATGGGTACAACCCATGTAGGAAGGGTCAAGCAGGCAAACAGAGGGGGGTGGGGGCGTGCCATACTGGGCCCAAAACCAAAATGGCCCTGCCTGTTTCCCAGTTCCTGATAACTTGGGGTGTGGGGAATGATCTGGAATGTGCTTGGCTCAGCATCTGACAGACAAATCACAGGATGCTGCATTAACTGGGGTCTGGTACCAGCCTGAGAGACTGGCCCCATGTCTCTGGAAGTGCAGGGCTGGCAGCGTCAGAGCTTTTCCCAGGACCCTGCTCCTGCCACTGGGGCTGTGGGGAGCCTGTTTATGGCTAGTAGGGGGCCAGGATCCACTCTAGGCCCTGGGTGGCTGCAGGTCACAGAAGTGGACCCAGCCCTCCCCTAACCCCACTGTCCCCCAGGAAGAAATCTTGGCCCCAGGAGTCAGCCACAGTGAAGGGCAGGCAGCTCCTCCCTCCCATGCTGCCATGGGGTGCTCCCAGCCCCTGCGACTCTGAGGTCACAAGCCCCACTGCAGCCAGCAATCCAGGCTGACCTGGGGCAGCAATTAACTGTCAGTAGAGGGTCCAGGGGAGCCAGGATAGTTTTTTCCATGGTGGAACAGAAGCAGGACTTCCCCGGCATGGCAGAAACCCTGAGTGAGGGGCTGCCCCAGCACAGATGGATGCAGGCACGTTGTTGGCTAGGATGGAAGCCCCTTGGCCTGTCCCGGCTCCATGATCTAGGGGCCATCTCTACAAGTGTCCTGGGGCCTGGGTGTGCTGAGGAAGGCCCCTCAGAGCAGGCAAGGGAGCCTTTGCCAAATCCCAGCCTCACGCTCTGGGACTCCCCCATGAGACCCCTCCTCTGCAGCTCACACAACCTCCCAGCTTGTGGATTCATCCCCAACCTCAGCCCCACTCAGTAGGGAGTGCCTAGGGCCCTGCCCCTTAGAAGTATATTATCGCTTTAAACCTTTAACAGTTTAGTGTTTTTCTTCTCTTGTCTCATAAACCTTCAGTCAAATACTTGCAAAGCAATGGAAAGGTCCCCATACATCTGCTTTGTAGTAGATTTGCAGCTTGCATTATACAGTCCCTGCAGAGAACCTCCAGCAGCTGGATGGGTCTTGGTTCTTTGTGTCACACTTTGTTAGAAATCCCATCCAGAGAAACAAAGACGGACTAGTCCATGTGGAGTTTGTTCTAATTCTCTGTGAGAATCAGCAGGGTGATTCCACGCTGGGGTCTCTGTCTGCCCTCCAAACTCTCCCTGAGGCGCTGAGATAAAAAGGATCAGTGCCCACAGAGGCTTTGAAAATCCCTACAGGCTGAGTGGCATCTTCCTGACAACAGGTACCTCATCTTGGACATTTGGCAGATGATGGCTTGTGGCTCTGCAGCAAGCCATTAGCTGGAGGCAATTGGCCATTCCCACACCTGCTCAGGTGCTCCAAGAGAAATAAACACAATAGGACCTTCCCATCCAGCTCCCTCCTTTGGAGCAGAACAGCCACAGCAGTTTAGCTACATGGCCAACCTCCAAGACAGATGCAATCATCAAGTAACCACCAACATGGACATGAGCATCATTCCTTACAAGTAGACTAGAGGTTTGATGCCCATGTCCTTTAACCTGTCATTGAAAGTCAGACTTGGGCCATGCATTTGCAAAGTTGTTTGGTCATTTTGGGCCTAGTGTGACAGCACCTTCCACCTCTGAGCCATGGGTGCTGCATCAGCCCCATGACTGCCCCACAAAAGGAAGGATGCCCCAACAGGTAGGACACTGGCCTGACAGGGGTGTGGGTCCTTGCTCTGCTCTGGGAGGCTCAGGGTGAGTCCGTCAGCTGCAGTTCCCTGCCTGGGTAGTGTGGATAAGAGCAGGGTATGGACTCCCCCCAAGCTCATGGAATGAAGCCAGGGCTGAGGGGCCCTAAGAGCTCGCTGGCACTTTTGGTTGCATTGCATTGTAGCCCCTCTCTCATAACAGCCAAGTGAGGGCAAGCACCTGCAAAAAGCAAAGAGAAGAGCTCTGCATCCTGCCAGGCCATGGCCTGGGTGCCTCTGAAAGCCCCTCTCCTTTCCTGCCTCACAGTGCAGGTCTGTCAAGCACAGTAGGGAAAGACAGGGCATCAAAGCAACAGCAAAAACACTCAGCATCACATGTCAGAGGGGCTCAGCCAAAGCAGGCCATGCTGGTCAGAACCAGTGCATGGTAGAAGCAGAGACCACGCACACCCCAGTCAGAGCAGAGCACTGGCTGGGGCCAAGGAGCATGGCCCAGCTGCTCAAGAAGGGGCCAAAGGCAGCTGCCCTTGTTCCAAGTGAGGGTCTGATGCATTCAGATTACAGCTCCCAGCAGACACCGCCCCTTCGAGTCTCCCAAGAACCACCTGCCATGGGACCTGCCCAGTCAGGAGCACCAAGGAAAAAAGCTCTGACCATGGCTGAATGCCACCTTGGCCAATGCCCTGTGTGCTGAACAGAGCCTTGGAGGTGGAGGTTTTAGTCTCAGGTAGCCTGTGGGACCCTGCATCAAATGCCTTGCCTCAGCTTCCCCCACCACAGCATCATCATCATAGGGCTATTGTTCACTTCCAGGCCTGCCCAGAGGCTGTGCTGCTGGGCAGCAGCAGCTGTTAAACATCAATGGGAGAAGGTGACCCTGGAGATGGGATTCCTGCACCTTACACCAGTGTGCCATCAAGTCTGAGCAGGTGTGCCACAAATTTTTTTTTGAAAAAAAAAAAAAAAAAACCACCTCAAAGCGCTCTGGATTGGGTCATTAGCATTCATGAGTGTTTGGAAACTATAAGGTGGTGTGCCTCAAATTAATAAAAATAGCAAGGTGTGCCAAAGCAGAGAAAAAGTGTTGGGAACAACTGCCTTACTCAAGTGACAGCATCTCAACAAAGCCCTGAGAGCCCTGCCACCGAAAACCCCTTTTTAGGTACCCCAAACCCAAACCCGGAAAGGGGGGAAGGGGAAATTTTAAAAAGGGGAAACAAGGGAAAAAAAAAAAAAAAAAAAAAAAGGCAAGGAGTCTTGTGGCACTGAAAGACTAACACGTTTATTTATAATATATTTATCTGTTAGTCTTTCAGTGCCACAAGACTCCTTGCCTTTACTAGACTAACATGGCTGCCCCTTTGGAACATGGAGAAAATGTAGTTATTACTGTAATAGTCTTCTGTTTTTAGGGCGCTCTAGAATGCTTTCCCCTAAAAATAAGGTAGTCCATGGTATTCCAGCATACTTTAACCCCTGTAAGTAAAAAGCCACACAGAATCATGCATTTTAAATACCTGCCAGTCAGAGGATGTGAAGGTAAAGAGCAAGACATGGAAGTAAAAAGGAGGACATGTCCTCCTTTTGCCAGACATCTGGTAACCCTAAGCCTGCACTAGTGCCTGCCTCAGGGCACAGGATGGGAAGGACTCTCGCTGCCTGGACCAGATTTGTTTGTTTCAAAAAGTCACTGAAGAGATCAAGCATTAACCATGCATCTTTGCAGGGGCCTGCTGAGTACCCCAGCCTTCTCCCCACACCCCTGCAGCTCCATCCCCTTCACCAATGGCCCAGGGAGGCAGCTGCTCACAGCCACAAGGGGAAACAAAAACTGAGTGGCTACGTCAGATAGATTCAGGCCCCAGGCCCCCATGCCAACCCCACCAGGTCTTCCCAGGGTCAGGAGCCAGCCCAGGCCCCGATGTAGGGCCGAACAAAATCAGTCCAGGTCACAGCAAGGCTCAGCCAGCACCTGGAGCCCTCTAACTCTGCCAGGCTTGCCCAGGGCTGAGCTCTGGGATGAGGGAGCAAGGCTCCTTTGCCAATGGGGCACTAAGGTCCCAGCTCCCCTGCTTCTCCCAAGACCTCAGTGCCCCCATGCCCAGCTGTGCCATGAAGCACTTTGAAAGTAAAGACATCGTGCCTTCCCCCATGAGCAACAACAGCCATCAGTGTCACAGGGACCACAACAGACACTGCACCACTTGGGTGTCCTAGTTACACCACTACCTGGTGTAACAAAGTGGGAATTTTTTGGTAATACTTCTATTCATTCCATGCATGTCTCCATTTCCCCCATATGTTGCATGGCTACACAGGGTGGGGGTGTTGGGGTTTGAGGAATTAAGTTTGGTCTCAGGGCAGCCTAGGACACACAGGGAAGTCCCTGTCTGGCAGATGAAGATGTCTCTTAGACATCAGGGAACAGACTGAAACCCTCCAAGTCCATGGGTCCGGAACAGAGACCTGGGGAGGATGCATGGGTGCTCTGATTTCTTTTCTTATGCAGTTCCAAGGCCAGTCAGAGTGCCTGGAAATGGAGTTCGGGCAGGCTGGCTGGGGAGCTGGAGTTTGACCCAAGGAGGCTCTCCTTGCTCTAGCCCCCGACCCAGGACAGCAGCTGCTGTGCCTGTGGCCTGGTCAGCCCTCACCCATCATGCCAGTGCTGAGTGAGTGATGCTGCCAACAGCGGGCAAAGGCCCTTGACCCCTGAAGAGCACAGACGCAGAGTCAACATTTGGATGCAGTACTTGTGTTCTTGGAATTTACATCATGCTGCCCACAGCGGGCACAACCTCGTCCCCACCTCACCCTGTCCCAGGACACAGAGACGAGCTCAGCCCAGTGCTCACACCACAAACTTGTTCTTGGTGAGGGAGCCACTCTTGGTGGCTGTGTCCGCATGGGCCTGGTACCCGATCACCACCTTGTGGGACAGCCCCAGACGCTCCTTGTACACTCGCCTGGGGACAGAGAGCATATTCTTGGGTTCTGCCTTCCCTGCTGCCCCAGCAACCCACCCAGTCCCAGGGTGGGGGCTCAGCCCTGCTGGGGCCACTAGGAGCCCTACTAGCCATGGGCCCTGTTTGCTGGCTGGGGAGTCAATGAGGCACTAATGCAGAGCTGCTTCCCTTCCATCGCCCCCCCCACACCCATGCCCACCAGGAACCCCAGCAGCCCCTGGGCTGGGCAGAGCCTGCCAACCCCCCAGGATGTTGCTGCACCAGGCCCACCAAGTCCCATGCCCAGCCCATGGCTCTAGAGAGGGTCACTGCCCTCCCAGCCATGCTCTGAGGCTACAGCCTGCACAGCAAGGGCTGTTTGGGGACCACAGCACCCAGACCCAGCCACTCCCAGGGCTGTGTTACCCGATGTGGGTGACTCCCTCCCGGTTCTCGGCCTCACGGGTCCAGATGGCAATCTTGTCTCCTTTGGCCCGGATGTTGACGACGGCCCCGCAGATGTCCTCACTGTACTGGTCGAACATCTCTCCAATCAGGCAGAGCAACTGTCCATGATGTGAGGGGTCCGCATGTCACCATGGGACCTCAGCACCCACTGCCCTGCACTGGCCAGGGCAGCCCCCCAAGCTGGGCAGCATGGCAGCCTTGAGGAGATGCTCCTTTGCCCCATGTCAAGGAGGGACCAGGGGCGGCCGACTCAACCAGGCAGCCCCTGGAGGCATCTTGTTCTGCCCATGGGACAAGCGGGGCACCAGGTCAGAGAGAACCCCATGGACTGGATGTGGGAGGAGCTGTCGCCCTGAGTAAGGAGCCTCAGATTCCTACCCCACTGGAGGACACTGCAGCCCCCCCTTCCTCACAGACCTTCCAGAAGGACAGTGGAGCCCAGGGCCAGCACCAGCATCTGTCAGGACCCAGCCTAGCTGGAGAAGGGGGGACAGAACAGGAGGCACAAGGGGTGGCCAGGACACAACTCGTACTCACCGTCTCCAGCCAGAAGCAGTCCAGCTCCGTGTGCCGCTGCTGCTTTGCCAGCGTGAGGAGCCAGCGCCCACCCCGCTTGTTCCGGTTGTCTTCCCACATGGGCTCAATCCCAGCCTGGGCAAGGGAGGCAGCAAGTCAAGGGAGCAGACATCAGCCAGTATTTCCCAGACACCCCAGTCCTCCCACCACCCCTCCCCACCAGCCCTATGGGTGGGAGGAGGAGAAAAGACCAGACCCTTGCCCCCCCACCCCCAGCAGCCTGGGCAGTGCCAAGGACCCACAAGGCCCCAGGTTGTTTCCAGGAACCCTGGGTGCCAGACCAACCCAGCAAGTTCCAAGCTGTGGGGCCAGCTGCTCCATGGGTCCTTCCCCAACCCCCCCCCCCAGCTGAGAGGAGGGTGCCACCAGTGAGCCAGAGACCTACCTTGAAGAGAGAGTAGTCGCACCCTGAGGTCAGCTTGCTGGCCAGCTGGATGTGGCTGTACAGTCTGCAGGGCACCAGCACAGGGGAGAGGGTTGGTGGCAGGACAGAAGGGTCTCCCTCCCACCCCATCGCTGCTGAGACCCTCCCTACAATGGGGCCAGCAGGGGAAGAGCACCAGAAGCACCTGAAACATGCCCCTCCCAGAGGGGTAAGAGGCATCAGCACCCACATCCCCTCTATCAGACTCATGGGACCAGCAGAGACCCAGCACACAGCACAAAATGTAGAAAAGCTCCTCCCCAGTGCGCACCGCATCACCCCACCTTCCCCAGTGTGATGGAGAAGCCAAGGCCAGGAGCAAGAGCCCCAAAGTGCCCAGTGCTGACTACTGGACCAGCCCCCCAAGGGACATGTACCAGCTGCCTTATTTTGGGGTTGCAGACCCTCCAGAAAAGGAGTGTAGCACAAAGGACAGTCTCTCTGAGGTGCACCCCAAAGTCCCTCTGAAGTTGAAGCAGCCCCAGGCCCTGCAGCAAGGAGCCCGAAGGGAACTCACGCCCAGAAATCCTCAACAGTGCTAAACTTGGTGACCAGGCGCAGGTTGGCCTGCCACATCTTGCTCTTATCGTTTTTGAAGAACCACAGAGCCCACCTGGGAGGAAGAGGCAGGTGGCATGGTGAGGATCAACCCAAGGCAGATATCACACCCCATCCTCCAACCCTGCCACATGCCCTCCACCTCCAACCCCACCTGTCCTATCCTCCCCCCCCCACAGCCAGCCTCCTTACCTTCTGCCCACTCACCCACCCATCTGTGCCACTCCCAAATCCCCCCTTCACTCATGGGTCTCTCCTCCCACTAGCCCGTCTGAGGTGCCCAGGGCCTAACGGCTCATGGGGCAGGAAGGGATATTCCTCCAGGGCAGGTTTTTCACTTTCTTTTGCAGCAGGGGTGCAGGTCACTTGACTGGATTGACTCGGGGCACTTCACTAAGCCATATCCCAGCCACTGACACCGACACCCCCCATTCTCTGTCCATGGCACACAATGCTCCTTTCTGCTGGGGAGTGTGGGCACCAGGGGCCTGTCACTGGAAGTTCTGATCCCCTCCAGCCTTAGACCCTCTGCCCCCCCATTAACTCCTCCCCAGGGGGGGCACCCACCTTGCCATCAGAGCTGCTAGCCAGACATAAAGGCCCACTCGGCCTCCACGGGGCCAGGCACCCCTGGGAAGCTCACTGCCATGCAGGAGGCAAGAATAAAGGGGAGCACGAGGTTCCAAGGTAGTAGCTGAAACAAGGGGCCAGGGGAATCACCCCCACTCACAAAAGGCTGCTCCCTACCCAGCCTGGCTGGTACCTGTTCTGCAGGGGGTGTTTGTCCAAGATCTCAGCTGCAAGCGCCTCTCTCCGGGCCTTTCGTCGCCTCTGCTCCTCTGGCCTCTGTGAAGCATCCCCCTGCCGCAGGGCACACATAGGCACTGCAGATGCTGGGGTAGAGCTGGCTTCAAAGGGACCCTCAGCTACAGCCTGAGACTGTCCTGGGGGTGTGGGGGAAAGGCAATGCCTCACCCCAGACCCATCCCTGCAAGCAGGGGCACCAGCTCCAGCCTCACCAGGATTTTAACACGGCTGCCAGGGCCTCCTGGGCCCCAAGAGAGGGACTCCCTGATAGGGACCAGCTCCCCCCACCCAGCCACACCCCTGCCCACAATCACCTGGGCCCATGTAACCCTGTGAGCAGCCACAGCCCGGACTGGCAAGGACAGAGACGCACACAACTGCAACAGCTGCCAGGGACCCTTAGCCTCACAGCACCAGGGGACAGGAATATGTGGGTTGGTGTGAGGAGGGCAGCATGCCCCACACAGCCAGACCCCTAAGGGTCTCAGTGGGGCACTTCACAGAGAAACAGCCATCCTAGAGCCCAGCTGCCAGGAGCTTCCAGACAAGGCTCAGGACAACCAGGCACCCAGAGTGCAACTCACCATTTCAGCTGCAGCCATTTTTCAATCTGGACCCACCCTCAGAGCTGCTTTTATATGGGCTGGAGCCCAGACTCTTAAAGGCCTAGCACCCCCGGGCGGGAGGGCTGTAGGGGAAGCTAATCCCTGCCCTTTGTGTTCTCACCCCGACCCACCCCATTTGTGGGACCCTGACTGTGCCCCTTGGGAGCTGCCCATCATCACAGGGAGGAAAAGCAGCAGTTTCTGGCAGCATGGGGGAGATCCAGCCCCATCACCCTCCCCAAAGGCAGGGCCTATGGCCAGGACCTCTCACAGGGGCAAGTGCTGTGGAGGTGGGTGCTCTGCAAAGGGTGCAGGAGGGCTCATCTCCCCTGGCTGCGAGCTCCCAGTGTGGCCCCACTTCACGCCAGGCTTGGACCGGGCACTTGCATTTCAGGGCACCTTTGAGCCCAGCCGCCTTGGCACAGTTTGGGGCTCCCTGTCAGAGGCCGCAGCCATCAGTCAAGCCCCCCACCCCGGGCAGCGGGGCTCTCCCCCTAAAGGGGCTGCAGGCCAATTCAGGTGCAGGGATCCAGAAGTGGCCTTGGGGAGGTGGGGCTCTGATCCCCAGTGCCAGGCGGCCGGATTGGGTGCCAAAGGCAGGGGATCGCAGCTCCGCTCAAGGGTCAGCGCAGCCCTGGGTGGGCACCTGTGTGCCTGGGCACCTGCGTGTGCAAACACCTGTGTGCAGGGAAGCCGCGTGCTGCCCTGCCTGTCACCCCCTGCAGGCCGCGGGCGGGGAGCGGGGCCGGGGCCCCCGTCCATCCGGGCAGCGCAGAGGGGCGGCGCGGCGCAGCGCAGCGCAGGGAGCGGAGCGCAGCGCAGCGCGGCGCGCTATCGAGCAGGGCGAGGACGCTCCATGGCCGAGCGGCCGGGCCGGGTCTGAGCCCATCGCACCGCCGGTGAGCGCCGGGTCCCCGGCCGCGGGGAGGGGGGTCCCTGCGCCATCCGCGGGCTCCGGACCCCCAGCCCGCTGCGTGGCGAGGACGCGGCGGGGGCAGCGGGCGGGATCGGGGCGCGCACGGGAGGGGACGGGGTCTGCAGCCGTGCGCGGGGCGCAGCCCCCAGCCCGTCCCGTCGGCTCGGCCCCCTCCCCCGGCGCTCGTCTGAAGCCATCTTGCTCGGTCCCTCCGCAGAGCCGCCGCCGCCATGGAGGCGATCATGAAGGGCTTGTCCAAGGCCAAGGAGGGGGTGGTGGCAGCCGCCGAGAAGACCAAGCAGGGGGTGGCGGAGGCCGCCGAGAAGACCAAGGAAGGGGTGCTGTATGTCGGTAAGGGCGCAGGCACCGGCAGGGGCTCTGGGTGGCACAGCCGGGCGCCCCGATGCCGCCGAGGGCATGGCTGGGCAGAGCGCAGGAGAGGGGCACTGGGGGGCGGCAGGTGCCCTGGGTCCCCCGCCCCGGTGCCCGTGTGCAGGCGGGGACGGCGTTGTGGGGGAGCTCCCTGCGCCTGGCAGGGGTCAGGCGGAGAAGGGAAGGTTCAGCAGTTTGGGAAAGACAGGCACTTCCCAGGGATGCTCAGGCCCCCACATGCGGGAGAAGTGAATGTGACCCACAGCTGGCCTCACCAATGGAGCCGTGGTGCCTGGTGCCATCATCCGAGGGAACCTCCCCACGCTCTTGGCGGCTCAGCACTTGGAGTCCTGGGCCTGGCCCCTGCACTGGCTCCTGGCCGGGTGGTGCCTGCAGCTCCCCTGCAGCGTCCGGTGCTTGCTTGGATATGCCACCTCTGTCCAAGCCCTGCATGGAGGGTCTCACCTCCACCCATGTGCCACGCTGGCACAGCCCATCAACCCCAGGGCGGTTTTGCTGATGAAAACCACACACGTCCTGGGGGAAAAGGGCATCATAGGTCCCTTGTCAGACATGGTCATGGGGACTCACTCAGCCAGGGGTGGGAGGCTGGAGGACCTTAACAGTTGTTCGGGGAAGGCAGGTTGAATGGCAAGTCAGCTCCAGATCCCACCCTTAGATCCTGCCTCTGGGAGCTCCTGGCTGTTCTGATCTCAGCCTCTCCCATCTAGGGCACTCTGGGGATAGGGAAGAGCTGTTTGCAGGGCTCTGTGGTGACACCAGGCCTCAACGGAGGTGCTGGAGAGCGTCATGTCACAGGCTGGAGAGTAGAGGAGCTGCCCTTGCTGGAGAGCGAGGTGTTGATTTGATGCTAGAAAGCCCGAAGTTCCCTTCCTAGCAACCGAAGCCTCCTGGTGAAGGGCCTGGCAGGGCCTGGCTGTGGGTTACCCTGGCAGGGTGCTCTCTGCTGAGGGCATTTGGTGGCTGGCAGCCAAGGGGGGCCCAAACACATCCAGTCCCAAAGAAGGCAGGGGGAGCTTGGGGCTGGAGGCACACATCCCACCGCAGAGCCAGCCCCAGTCAGGCTCTGACTGTTACTGTGGACACCCCACCCAATTGACACTCACTCCATGCACAAAACCAGGGGTGGGCGCCCAAACCCGCTTGCAGCAATTCCACCGTCCAAGCAGGGGCCGCGCTTGTCCCCTCTGACCTGCGTCCAGTCACAGCAGCTCAAGTCTTCTCTCCGGGCCCTCCAGGAGGAGGATCCAGGAATGGGGCATGGCACTGTTCCCGTAGGGATGTGGGTCAGCACAGAGCCCAACTTGCCAGGACATGCAAGGGGTGAGCAATTGGAGCTGCAGACTTCTCAGGCCTGCACTGTGCGGCCCCCTTTGGCAGCTCCAGGGGCTCATCTCTCCCCTCAGAGGTGGAAGGCCCCCCAAGTATGCCCCAATGACTGAGGTGTTTCTGCTTGGGCCCACGGTCCTTCCTCTCCTGGGGTCAAGCTGTCAAGGTTCCCCAGGGCCCTGGGCCTGGGTGTTGACACCCCACTGAGGGGCACAGGGCAGCTCCCCTTTCAGAGTGATGGGCTCTGGCTCTCTGCAGACTCAGGCCTTCGACTGTTCTGGCTCATGGACCTTGGCAGCGAGATTCTGGGCTGTGGGTGTTAATAACAGGTGCCCTGGATTTGCCAGGGCTCTGAGCCGTGCCCTTAGCATGCTATGTCCATGCGACTGCGTGTAACCTGGCAGGGTCTTGGCCTGCTCTGATCCATAAGAGAGCAGCCCAGGACTGTTCTCTGTTATTAACTCCTGCAGTCCCAAGGCAAACCAGCTGGGATTTGCAGCAGGTGAGGACCAACCCTTGATGCTCTGTGCATCAGCCACACCTTTGGGATCACTTCCAGGCTGTGTGGGGTGTCTGAGTACTGGGAAGCGTTTGTTAAAGAAACTCTAGACTTCCTCACCCAACCTCACATCCAGGGCAGTGGGGTCCTTTGTGCTCAGTTCCTGGTGCTGAGTGCACCTCCTGCACCCTACATGTGCTATGGGAGCTGGAGGGGGGCAGGGCTGCCCCCCACTGAGCAGTAACAATCCTAGCACAGGTTTCAAAGGGGTGGCTGTGCTAGTCTAGTTCTGCAAAACAAGCAAGGAGTCCTGTGGCACTTTGAAAGACTAACAAGTTTATTGCATGAGCTTTTGTGGGAGAAAATCCTGCTTCGTCAGACACTTTGAAGATGGGGAAACTTGCAGAATGGGGGCAGCTGCCCCTGCGTCTGGGCTCCCTGGGCCTCATTCAATGCTCCATCCTTGTCCCAGGCCCTGAGTTAGTTTTGTGGCCAGCCTGCCCTGTGGCTCCAGCCTGGAAGCCCCTCTGCTCTGCATGGTGCCTGTCACCCGCCTTGGTGGTTCCAGCTCCTTTCCCAAATGGGGCAGCATCACGTCCTGGCTCAGGGCTCTGCTTTTCAGGGGCCGCCCTGGCCTGCTGTCTGCTCAGAAACTGTGCCAGAGCCAGCATCTTGCAATGGTGCTGTAGGGCCATCCAGCGCTGACTTTCTACCCACAGGCGTCCCAGAGTAGCACAAGGGAGCCCACTCCAAGCACCTCTTCCCAGCCTCTAGACTGATGCTGGGAAGCCCAGCTGCTGGCCCCCAGTTGTTTGATGCTGCCCCAATCAGGGGGGTTCCTAGACCCACTCTCAGGTGCAGACTTGTCTAGCACCATCTCTGGAGCCGCCTGCTGGGCCTGGCTGCCTAGCCCCTGGCTCCATGCTGGCACTTCAGGTTTTCCCTGGTTTGAATGCAGCTTGTCCCCAGAGCTCAGCCCACGGATCGCAGGGAGCGCACCCTGAACAGCTCCTTCTTCCACCCTGGAGCAGGTTTGAGTCCTGGCCAGACCCCACCCACCTCCATGGAGCTGCCAGCACAGAGGCTGCTCTGTTCTCTGTGGCCCTGCTCAGCACTCCAGGTCCCATGCTACAGAGACCACATGAGCAAGGGTACCCCACAGGGGAACCCCAAACCTGCCCCCATCCGAGTAGGGAAGTGGGGCACATGCATTGCAAGGGCAGCATGATGGCTGGTTGGGATGTGTGTCGGGGGCGCGGCAAGAGGACTGTCTACCCCAGCGATGGCCAGAGGAGGTGCTGACACAGCACCAGCCTGGTGCACTTTGCATGGAGTGGTGAGGGTGCAGGGCTGGACTGGTAGAGACCACTGCACCCCCTCTGGGCTTTGTCCAGCCTGCTGCCAGGTGCATGTTGTGGCTGCTTCTCATGGCCCTGCATAGATGGCCAAGGGTCCCCAGGGAGCCCCCAACAGCACCATGGGGGGCAGGCCTGGCTCTGGCCCCTCTAACAAGTCCCTCCCTCTCTCTCTCTCTCTCTCTCTCTCCCTCTAGGAAGCAAAACCCAAGGTGTGGTGCAAGGTGTCACCTCAGGTACCAACTGTTCTGCTCATCCAGCCTAGCCCTGCTCCCACTAATGAGCTCAGAGGCTAAGCGGGGCTGTGATGTCACCAGGTTAAAGCCCTTATGTAACGGACTGGACAAGGCGTGGGCAGAGCGGGAAACCAAACCAGCTTTGCAGAGCAGTTTCCAGCCCCACCCTGGGCCCAGCCTGGCAGAGGGATGCACCAGTGGGCAGGGAGGGGTTGAGCTTGCCCCACAGGGCATGTGGTGGGACAGGTCTGGAGGAGGTGCCCCTGATCCCACCAGGGCTTGCACTTGCTGTGGGGCCAACCCCCTGGCGGCTAGGACTAGTGGTATCAGCACAGGTCAGAATGCCAGGCATCCCCAATGCTAGTCCCAGCCTAGCCATGCCTGGCAGCCATGGGGCACATTTCCCAGGACATGTAATGCTGCTCTCCCTGGTTCATCTAGTGGCCGAGAAGACCAAGGAGCAGGCGTCTCAGCTGGGAGGGGCTGTCATCTCAGGGGCCGGAAACATTGCAGCTGCCACTGGCCTGGTCAAGAAGGAGGATTTCCCCACAGACCTGAAGGTGAGCATCCTCTGCAGGCCATCCTGGTGCCGTAGCCCCTCCAGGGCATGAGGGGGTGTGATGTTCCATGCCAGTGCCTACAGGGCATGTGGCAAAGGGTGGTCCGCTTGGTGTACCTGCCTCAGTTTCTCTGCTTTCTGCCCATGAAAGGATTATGCTGAGGAAGGGAATGCCATCTCAGTGTCTAACCCCCTCCTTGGGCCACTGCTTCACCAATCTCCCTCCTAAGGGCTTCCTAGCGCAACCCCACCAAGTCACACACCATGGACCCCTGTGCTCCCCAGTCCCTTCATCCTGACTCACTCTTCTGTCTGTGAATCTTGCCCATTTAGAGGATTCACCATTCTGCTACGGTTCCCCAAAACCCCTTGCCCCAGCTTGCAACAGGGTCAGATTGTGCTCAGGGGGTGAGAGTCTGAGAGGTGGCCAATCCTGCTGGGAATCGGGTTGGAGAGCTGCATGGATGTGTGCAGGCACATGTATACTTGTAGGTGTGCATGTGAACAGATGTGGGGGGGGGTACATGTGTGGACAAGCAGATGTGTGTGCAGATGTTTGTGCAAGGCAGTGTGTGTGTGTGTGCGCGTGCGCACATGCAGGCATACGTAGAGAAATGTGCGTGTGTATGCCAGACAGTGCGCATATGTAGGGGGCAGTGCATGCATGTGTGAGGATGTGCAGGCCTGTGTGCATGTTTGCACAGCTGTGGCCAGTTGGGGGGGGCAGTACCTGACAGCTGCCATCTCCACAGGCCAAGCTGCCACAATGAGCTGTTTGCCTCCAGCTTATCCCAAAAATAGCAACAGCTGAAGCAATGAGGCCACGGCTGCGTAGGGGGTGCCCAGGGCTGAGGGGAGGGGGGGGGAGAGCAGGACATGGCTGCACTAGGCCAATCACTGGGCTGAGATGAGCCCAAATGTGGCAGCTTGAGCTGACCCACAGGCCAGGGCTGTCAGGCCCCATCTCAGGGAGGGAGCCAGCTGTGGGGAGCCCTGAAGTGGGGTGGGAGGGAGGGCTCTGCTCAGGCGAAGAGCTGGCCCCATTGTGGTTCAGCAAAGCCAGACTGCAAGATGCCTAAAGGGGCCTGGCTCTGCCCAACCCATCTCAGTGCCAGGGGTCTGGTGCCCAGCACGGGAGCCTGCACCCAACGTGTCTGCACCAGCTCCTCACCACACCTTGGCCAGGAGCAGACATCCCCAGGCTGGTGACGCCTGGGGAAAAGGGGCCCTGCACTAGGCAGGGCCATGATGAGGACTTTCATGCCCCTTGGGAGGGGCTGTGTGAAGTCTGCACAGGCGGGGCTGGGCCCTGGACTCCTGCTGGTGGTAGCTCTGAGCCACTGTTATCCCAGATTACAGCACAAATGGCCACTCCCAGCCCCCATGGGTGTCTTGTTCCCCAGAGTGCTGCCGACTCCCCACCCCTGCTGCCATCCCCAGTCCCCATCCCCAACCTCCCTACAGACTGAATCACATTTTCAGATTAATTCAGGGAGATTTGGCCTGTCCAAATTAGTGTGACATTGTGACCTGGCATGGGATGGTCACAATCACCACTCATGAGCCGTGAGCACATGAGGGGGGGGGGGCAGACCAATAGCTCATCTAGCCCAGTGGCCTGTCTGCTGACAGTGGCCAAGGCCCAGTGCTCCAGGGTGAGTGAACAGAACAGGCAGTCATCAAGTGATCCAGCCCATCACCAAGTCCCAGCCTCCGGCAAACGGAGGCTAGAGACACCGTCAGCAGGGGTCCACCCTGGCTAACAGCCATTGATGGACCTGTCCGCCAGGACCTTACCTAATTTCCTGAACCCTGCTAGCTTCACGACATCTTCTGGCAAGGCGTTCCACAGGCTGACTGTGCGTTGACCTGACTGTGAAGAAATACTCCCTTTTGATTGTTTTAAACCTAGTACCTATTAGCTGACCCCCCCCCCCAGTTCTTGTGTTATGAGAACAAGTAAATAAGATTTCCCTATTCACTTGCTCCTCACCAGTCATGATTTTATAGCCCTCCATCATATCCCTTGTGGTCTTTTATAAACTGAACTGACCCACTCTTTTTAATCTCACCTCATACAGAAGCTGTTTCAGACCCTAAGAGTTTTGGTGCCCTTCTTTGTACCTTTGCCATTTCTAGTATGGTTTTTCTGGGTGAGCAGATCTGCAGGCAGGATTCAAGGCCAGGCTGTACCATGGATTTATAAAGAGACACCATGATACTTGCCTGTCTTATCATCTGTCCCTTTGTTAATGAGTCTCAGTGGTCTGTTGGCTTGCCTGACTACCGCTGCACATTGTGTGGATGTCTTCAGGGAACGCTCCACACTGACTCCAAGGTCTCTTTCTTGAGCAGAAACAGCTAATTTAGACCCCATCATTTGATATGTGTAGTTGGAATTAGGGTTTCCCATGTGCATTTCTTCACATTTATCAACACTGAATATCATTTACCATTTTGTTGCCCAGTCACCCTGTTCTGTGAGATCCCTTGTAACTCTTTTCAGCCTGCTTTGGACTTAACTGTCTTAAATACCCAGGTTTGGCCTGGCCTCGCCTGGCCCAACCAGCGCCTTGGCCTGTGCTGGTCACACGTGGCATGAGGCCAAAGAATGTAGCTGGTTTGTTATTCCCTTTCTAGGGATGGGGCAGGCTGTTGCATGTAGGGGGTGGGAGCATTTTGGCTGTAAACAGGTATCCCTGACATCCCAGGAGACTGGGTCAGGATTCCCTGCTCCACCTGCTTCTCACTGTTACGAGGGAGAAACTCAAATCTGAGCCACACATCACTCAGACACAAGCAACCTACACCCAGGGCTGCAGCTGGAGCCCTACTAGGGCCCAGTGTGTGGAACCGTCACTGCCCTCTGGACTCTAACAGGGACCCAGGACGTGAGACGGGGCATGGGCACCTGCCCCAATGTGAGCAGCTGAGCCTAGGGAGGGAGTGCACGTATCTGGCATTGGGGGCCCTGGGCCATGAGTCCAAGGCAGAGCGTGCATGGGTGCATGGCCTGGAATCTGCAAGCTCCATGCAGGGAGGAAGAGTCAGGCCTGCAGGCCCTAGCGAGCCAGAGGCTGAGCCGCACCGACATGCACCTGCTGCCCCTGGGAATTCACCAGGCAGGAATGAGGGGTGCCAGCCAAGTGGGAGGAGCCCAGGGCTGGGGTTGCAGAGGCTGTAGGATGGGAGTGAGGGGCACTGGCAGAGTAGGGTTGGGCTGCGCCGTCAGCGAATGCTGGGTGGGGGTGGGGGTGGGGGTGGGGCTGGGGCTTTGGACACCGGCAGAGCTGGCTGTGTGAAGTGCCCAATGTTGCATTTCACAAGCACCAGCTGAACTTCTCACACACATCACTGGCTCCACAAGCAGTGTTGTGGTGCTTTGGGGAGGTGCCACTGCAGGTCTAGGTGGTCTTGGGGAGCTGGGCTCCTTGTCCTGCACCTGGTGCTGACACCTCCTCTCCCCTGCAGCCTGAGGAGGTGGGGCAGGAGGCTGTGGAGGAACCGCTGATAGAGCCTCAGATGGAGCCAGAGGGTGAGACCTACGAGGAGCCGCAGCAGGTATGACCGAGGCATGGCGGGGGTGCTCTGCAGAGGAGAGGCCTGGATGTCCAGGGGATGACTTGCCTGGCCCAGGCTGCCACCCACAGCTCCCCCACCCAGCCTTGGCTTGCTGCAGAGATGCAGCCCTTTGGCTGGCTCCCTGGTGCAGCACCCTCTGCCCAGATATGTCCCGGCAGGGACAAGGGAGTCTATGGGCAGCCCAGGCCAGAGGCCAGGAGAGGTGGGCACAACCTTGGGACTCTAGGAAAAGCCATGACTCCTGACCCAAGCCTGCGCCCAGCCCACATCTCTAGACCTGATCTCTCAGCACTGGGCTGCCAGCGCCAGGGAATGGCCAGGAGCCCATCAGGCAGGGACAAGCAACCAGCCCTCTTAGAACCATTGCAAGTCATGAGTTGTGGTGATGGCCTTTGTGTGGGGAGGGCCCAGGCTGCCATGCGCCCCCCCTCCCATGCCCCAGGGCAGGGGTGGAGCAGAGCATGGGTCGCAGCTATGCCTGGCTAGAAACGAGTGAAGGTCCTGGCCCTGGCCCTCTACGCAGAGGCAACAGGCACAAAATGAGCTGTGTTCACTGCAGGGTCACCTAGGGCCCCCAGGGAGTGAGCTGAGTGATAGCTGTTATCCCAAAATTGCTGCTGAGTAAGGTCACATTGGGAACACCTCTTGCCACCCCCAGGTCAGCCCAGTGCCCAGCCTGTGAAGGTGACAGGCCAGGGCCATGCATGTCACCATGGCTGGGTGGCCTAAGATGGGGCAGGCATTCCCCATGTGCCTCCAGGCCACCCTGGCAGCAGGGACTCTCCCCAGGGCAGGCTGGGCCCCTCACCGCACCCCCAGGGTCCTCGCCACTAGCTGGTAGCGCTGCCCACTGTCAGGCACTCCCCAGCTGGGCCCAGCCCTGGCGTGGTTCCATTTTGGGTCAAGGAGGGGCATGGCTGAACAACAGAAGCTGCTGCCCTTGCACCAGAGGCTGGGATGGCCAGGGTTCACTGCCTGGCCCATTTGACAGGGCCGGCCCGGCAGGAAGTCCCTGGAAAGGTTTCTGGCTGCACAGTCAGGGCTGGTGCTCAGGTGGCAGAAGGCCACATCCCCACCCAGGTGCAATCCCAAGTGCTGGGGCCAAGCCACTGCAAGGCCTGACCTACACTGGCCTAGGACAGGGCTGCGGGGACATGGCTTGTAGCAGAGCTGGCACTAGGTGCCATGGGGCTGCGTGGCCATCTCACACCAGGCATGCTTTGTCTTCTCCACAGGAGGACTATCAGGAGTACGAGCCGGAGGCATAACTGCCGTGCCTGCCCGTCACCTCCACCAGCAGCACAATGACAATACCCCCGTGTGCCCCTCCCTGGCCTCCCCCCCCCAAGACAGGTGCCAGTGCCCGGGCCATGGAGAGGGCCCCCCAACCCCATTAAGTCACCAGTTCTTCCTGCAGCCCCACAACTAGGGGCATCGCTGGAGTCTGCGTCTCTGTGCCGTGTCTGTTAGTGTCATGAGAAACTCAACTGCAGCCAGCCATGCTGCCTAGAGCAGTGTGTCCCCCAAGTCAGGCCAGGCTCATGGCCCTGCGTCCCTCCCAGTGCCATGAGCCTGTCTGTCCCTGTCTGTCCATCCATCCAAAGCATGTTCCCTGGGCCAGTCAAGGATCCTGGCCAGCCAAACCACAGGCTGCTGTACATATGCTTGCACGTGACTCCCAGAGACTCTGCACCTGCATTCATCCTGGAATGTTTTTTGATACCTGAGGGCTTGTTTTGGCCCACATGAGCCACCACCTTGTAGGCCCTTACCCCTGGGTGGCTGTTGTGTCTGTTCTCCAAAGAGCTCCCCAATAACCAACCCACCCCCAGTGCTGTGTTGTGACTGTGGCATGGACATCCCCCATCCTGTGTGTGTGTGCAATTTGGACAGCTGTCAGTGACACAGCTGCCCATCTCCATGAATAAAGCCAGCTCTCATCAGGAGCAGCCAGTGTGGCTCTGTTCTGGGGCATGGGGAGGCAGTAGCATGGACCTGCTGGGCTGTGGAGGGTAAACCACAGGGCTGGGCTTAGGGTCAAATGCCAGGAGGGGGTGCCAGGTCCCTGCCTCCAAGTGGAGCCTGTTGGGATTATCCTCTGGGGGCAGATCACTGCACTGGCCTCAACTTGGCCCATGAGGACATCCCCCCCCCCCCCAGCCTCTTCACCTGTACCCCTGCCACCAGTGCTGAGTTGAAGGACCCCAGTGCCCATGGCTGGAGTGGGCACAGCTCTCACTCCACACCAGTCACCCACCCCTTGCTTAGCAACCCCTGGCCCACATCCCTCCCCCAAGCTCAGCAACCCCCCCCCCCCAAATCCCAGCCCTGCTCCACCCTTCTCAAAAAAAACCCTTCTCTGTCCCACACCCATCCCCTTCCTTACCCCCCCCCCAGGCCCAGTGGACTGCAGCCACTGGGCACCCCTGGTGACAGTGCAGCCTGCGGACACCAACTAGTGTTCAAATGGGGGTGGGGGGGGGGTGCCATCTGCACCCAACCCTCCAAGGGCTGTCAGGCAGGCCTGTAGGAAGCAGGCAGCATTACCCATCTGCTGCAGAGAGGGAGAGGGGGCAGAAAGTCACACAGTGACTTACCAACGGTCATGCAGTTCATCTGGGCACATCCAGGACCAGACCCCAGAAGCCCCAGTACCCAGGTGTGACTGCACAATGCCAAATGTAAGCCCAGCGTTTCACAGCTGTCCCTGACACGCCTCTGCAGGATGCTGTAAGCCGGGGGGTGCTGGTGCAGACCCAAGAACAAAAGACTCTGGAAGGAGCAATTCCAAGGGGCTGTGTAAGGGTGAAGCAACCAGCTAGGTTGTCCTGGCTGCAGCAGGGCTGCCTGAGACCCTCACAGTCAGGCTGAGGATGGACACACGGGTTTCCCCAACAGCCACCCAGTTGTCAGCTATTAACAGTGTTATACCAAAGCAGTGAGCACCTCCCCCATTTCAAGTCCTGGGGAAGCTACTGCACACAAACACAGGTGCCAGTGATTGGCTCTACAGCCACCTGGCAGAGAGGGTCACCAAGCTGCTGGGCTCAGGCCCCCTGCACCTGGGCAGGCTCCCAGAGAGGACCCTAGAGCATTTGTCTACAGATGGCCAGCAAGGTCCTCTGATTGCTCAATGCAGGCCTGGGCCTGGGACCATGGGCTGTTCCTAGGAATGAGGGGGTGGGCCTTCACAAAAACATGCTTTAACCCTTCCTGGTCTGGCCCCCATGGAAAGCTCCCTGTGACAGCCTGTGTAGGTAGCACTGGGCCCCTTCTCTTTAAAACATTCATCCTGGTCTACCTTTAAATGCTCCCTGCCTGAGAAGACAACAGCTTTCACCCACGGTCCCTCTGGCAGTCAGCGAGAGGCTCCCCAGCTCAGCACAGCCATCCTACACAGGCATGGGTCTGTCTGGGTGCCCCCCTCTGATTCAACTCCACAAACATCACATCAACAGCCTAACCCAAAGGCAGGGCACAGCACAGAGGAAAGGTGAGGCTGTGTCAACAGGTAATCCTGCAATGAATTGAGGATACTTTGGGGATTTTCTCTGGGTGTTATGTACTGGGCCTCAGCTTCCCCTGCTTTTCTGTTCATTTATTCCATGGCTGGGACTTCGATGTGTGATTATTACAGGGATCACTGGAGGGTGGATAGGCCTTTCCCAGCCACACATCGGTAGACCTGGCCAGGACCTCTCTCTCTTCAGCCCAACCAGTTCACACAGGATGTGGGAGGTCAAGACCAAGGGGCCGTATTCACCTAGTATGGGAAAGGGTCCAAGGACTGGGGAGGAGGTAGATGGGGAAAGAAGGCTGTGCCCATGGCATGGTTCTAGGCCAATGGCTTTCAAACTTTTTCCCTCATTTATGCCAGCAACCCATCAATTACATCTTTCAGCAAGTTCCAAAGGGGCAGTCATGCTAGTCTAGTAAAGCCAAAAAAAAAAAAAAGTCTAGTGGCACTTAAAAGACAGAAAGATTTGTCGCATGAGCATTTGTGGGAGAAAAATCCTACTTCATCAGATGCTTTGAACAGCTCTTTTTTGGGATTTTTCTCCCATGAAAGCTCATGCAATAAATAAATGTTAGTCTTTAAGTGCCACAAGACATCTTTCAGCAATGCATTCCAGTCTTTCAGCAGCAGTAGCAGCAGGGGGCGCTGACACAATTCTGGATTCCAACCACTGGTCCAGACTCAGAGCGTGGCTCTGAGCCCCCTCACCGGGTTGTTCTTGTAATCTCTAGTTAATCTGCTAGCCAAGACTTTCCATACTGGGATCCTCAGCCAATAAACCCTTCTGACCGACTTTCTCCCACAAAAGCTCATGCAATAAATGAATCTGTAAATCATAAAAAGTGCCACCAGACTCCTGTTTGTTTTGCTGAACTAGACTAACAAAGCTACCCCTCTGGAACCAGTCGACACACTGACTGAGAATCCCTTCCAACTGGAAAGTGGGGTGCTGGGTCTCTGGCCATGGAGGAGCTTGCTGGGACCCTTCCAGAGAAGGGAGCTCCTGCAGTTGGAGCTCCAGGCAGAGAAAAGGTGAGATCCTCTAAGGCTGGATGTGTGAATGGGCTGCACTGGTGCACAGACACTCTGCCTGAACTGGGGCAGACTCCACCATGACAAAGTCCTGAAGAGCAGGGGCCACAGGGGACCTGTTGAGCAGCTCCATCACAAACCCAGGCAACACAGCTATGCTGGAGCCTACAAACCGCATTAGCAAGTCACAGCGCACTCTCCCTTCACTGGAAACCACTGCTGGGTCCCCTCCCTACCCCAAGCCAATCTTACCGGGCATCTTCTCCAGCAGAGAATAGAAGCTCTACTGGCTGCCCCGCCACTACACAACAGGGTCACAGCTGCCTGCAAATCCCACTTGGATAGTTTCTACAAAGCAGCCATGAAAAAAGCTCTCAGACCAGTATGGAGGCTGCAAAACTGAGTGCTCTGCAAGCAGGGCTCCCTGTGGAAACCTTTCCAGCATCCAGGGGTAGACACGGGCAGTGGCCAAAGGCACAATGGACTCTGCCAGGTGACTCCTGGCCTGGCCCAGACAGGGGCCACTCATCCTGCATCCCTTCACAAACACACTCAGCAGCAAAAGCATGGCTGCAACCTCCAGGACTGGAGCAGATAGGCAGTCTGGGCAGTTTCAGCACCTTGTGGTTGCTGACATGCAGAGGGCCTGTTTCTCCCCCAAGGGTCACCCTCCTCTAAGGTCCCAGGGAGACAGAAAAAAATGGGAAAACCTGTCATCTGGGGAGTTCCTGTTCCCCCTCAGCCCCTGACATCTAGTTCTAAGGCCCAGGGTGGAAGAAGTGGAAACTAGGAGAAAAATAGAAAAGCAATTTGGATGAAGTATTTTCTGTGTGAACAGTGGGAGACAGGAGAGGGAAAAGAGAGAACTGCACCAGGAAGTCCTCAAGTACTTTTGTAACTGCCCCCATTCCAAAAGCAGTGTCTATGGCTGAGAATGCTGTGAAGGAGTGTTGGCTTGTTACTGTAAACAGTGTTAACAAAGATACCAAGTTTACTGGTGGACCTGGACAGGGTGCTGGTCTTTACACTAGGAATATCCTGTCTCTGCACTTTTCCTCTCAGAACGTAGCTTCTTCCAGATATTCGGGATGCTCTCAGGAGGGCAGTTTACACCCAGAGGCATCATCTTCCTCTTCATTACCCATGCTGCTGCTGTCTTCGGTTGTCAACATTTTCTAATTTTTTCCTATTTGCCACCAGGCAGAGAGAAAAAAAATCCACTTAAGGACTGGAGCTACCATTCCATCCATCAGCAATATGAGCTCTATAGGACATTATTCAAACCAATGCTAAAGATTTCATACTTATTTCATAAATATACCAAGCCCCTGTTTATGTGCTAATTAAATGTGTGCTTCATTTGCATCCCTAAAGAAGCACGTGGAGTTGAGTTTTAACAAGCCAGTCACTTTCAATTCTTCCCACGAAGTCCAGCAAAAAAACCCCAAACCTGGTTTCTCCAATCCATCCATATTTTTGGGGGACTCACCTGCCCAGACAGGGCCAGCACCTGCTGTGAACCCTACCATGCTGACAGGCATTGTCCTGCCTAGAGAGATGTGGAAGGGATCCCAGCTGAGCACACCCTAATGTCAGTGCCACAGGGAAGCCTTGGTTTCCCCTTCTGCTCCGCAGGGAAGGTCCCAAATATGTGTGGCTGCACAAGTTGAAGCATGATGGTCATCCCATGCCACGAGCTCATGTGTGGAGCCAGAGGGGAGGCTGGGCTGCAGGAGCAGAGCAGGAGAAGAGATGCAGGCAGGAATGCTTTGAAATCCAACAAGCAGGAAGCCAGGGTCAGGGCTGCAGCTCTGGCACTCCCACAGCTGGAGGCAGAGGTGACTGGAGTTTCACTGGGTGCTGGAGCATGAGTCCTGGCACAGTGCTGCAGCCTGGGGGCTCTTTGGGAGGCAAAGCAGCTCTGCCTGTCCTCTCCAGCATAGCTCACCCTACGCCCATGACATGAAAGCCCATATGCTGCCAGGAGTGATCTGCATGTGGCCTGGCTGCTGTATGGCCTCAGTAGCACCCTTTTGTCCCCAGCTCTGGCAGCCCACAATGCTTTGCAGCACGACTGGCAAGAAGAGTGCTCTAGAGCCAGTGGGCACATGCTGTGGGGATAGCGCGAAGGAGGCAGAAGCAGCGATCCAGCAAACACTGAACACCCTCAGCATAGTTGCATCCAAAGCCCTAGAGCCTGGGCAGAAGTTGGGCTGGCCATGACACAAAGCTCAGGAGGAGAAATGACGAGACCTGGCGCCCAACAGATGGTTCAAAGAGGCAATGCACAGCAACAGTCACACTGGCAGGACCAGGTGACATACAAACCAGTACCCTGAATGCCAGCAGTGTTGGCAGCTACCTCTGCAATGCATGACCATCCCTGGAAACAGAAGGGACAAACAGCTCCCAACCCCCCCCCCCACCCCATCACCTGCCCCCAGATGAGTCATTCTCACAGCACTTCAGTTCAGGCGTGGGCAGGTAGCTCTGCTCTTTGGCCTGGACAGGATGGGCCAAGGCCAGGGGATGGCTCACCTCAGTATGCAAACCCAGCTTCATTATACACCCTGAACACCTTCTCGATGGCACAGAGGTAGGCGGCAGTTCTCTGGTCCAAGCCCAGGTTGTACCTTGTAGCCATGTTCATGATTTGCTAGGAAACAGACACAAGCTGCAGAACCACAGGCTGAGCCAGGCCCCACATGACCAACAACCAGGTGGGCTTGAAATCCAGCCGCAGCCTGCAAGCCTGTCCCCAGAACCATCCTTTCTGAGCGACAGCAGCAAGGAAGGGCAAGAGCACTGGGAGAAGCTGAGGGACAAGGTAAAGACACAGGGCTTGAGAGCAGCTTTAGCACAGTGGTCCCTGCTGATGAGAAGCTCCTGGGAAAATGTGGGTGTCACCAGTCAGGCCTGGAAGAGCAGGGCTGTCCAAGTCAGGATGACAGGGTAGGAGCCACACACACAGCTGTTTTGATGCAACTGGAACCCAGACTGCAGGAGTGCCTGCAGCCAGTGTTTACACTGCAAGGGAGGGCCAGGACTGGGACCCTAGCATAATTACAAAGGAGACCGGTTAGCACGAGCTGCAGTGCCACACGACTCCATGATATCAGAGCCATACCTTGGCTGAACGGTCCATAGTGTAGGCCAGACCCGAGTGCACGATATCCTTCTCTGAGGCCCCCTGCAAGGGGAAAACCAATGAACCCCTTGATGGGAGGGAAGTGGGGCCTCTCCCCACTGTTAACCTCACTGACCTTGCCAAAACTCAGCTCTCCTCCTCAGGATGATCTGTGGAGGCACTGAGAGTACCAGTGGGGGGCAGCTGGTGGGGATATGAAGCTAACCCCGAGCAGCAGGTGTTCCCTGACAGCTCGCTGTGCTGCTCCTGGGTCGGTGACCAGGCCGTATACTCCACTTGCTCCCAATGTATAGCCCCTGAAACCAGTTGGCCCATGTCTCCAAACACCATAATCAGTGCTCTGTCACATGCTAACCCAACAGGGATTTCCCAACACCCTCTAGTTGTCACTAGTAACAGTATTATACCTATTTACTGGGCACCACTCCCCCCTCCAATCTCAAGTGCTGGGGAAGCTGCTGTAACCTGCCCACTGACTGCACCAAAGCCTGAACATAGCTGCTCTAACACCTGGCCCTAATTCCCTAGAGCCAGGGGTCAGCCTCCTCCAGCACACAGCCCGGCTCCCACTGTCTGCGCTGGGGAGATGCCCTGACTACAGGGACCCAGCAGAAAGCATGGAAGCCAAGTGCAGGAGCAGGCAGAGGGTAGGCTGCCTGCCTCTAAAGGGCTGGTGAGCGCCTTGCATCAGCCCCTTTCCATCTTTGCCATGGAGCTCAGCACAGCTACCAGACTCCAGCCTCCCTGCCTGCCTACGCACAGGCTGTTGGGCCTGCAACTGACAGGCTGCACTGGCCTATTAAAGGCCCAGCGAGCTGCCTCTGCCCTGGCTTTTACCCCTCAGTCACACTGCCAGCCATTCGTCCTTCAAGGGTTCAGTGAGTGCCCTGGACAGTCTAGTCCCAGAGCCCCATGTGCAGTGATGTTCCAGTGGCCCTGGCCTTTGTCACAGAAGGGGGTCTCTGTTCCTTCACCAGCACAGTTCAGGGGAAGGTTGCCACGCCCCCCCCCTCAATGCCACACCAGCACCAGAAGGGAAGACAGACCAGACCGTCCCTGGACTTACTGCCACCCTAGACTGGAACTCTGGTGAGGGCACGATGGGGATCCCTCCACTGACTTTCCCAAAGGTCCGCTCCAAGCTCTGCTGCACAGACATCAGCAGGTGGTAGTTGGAGTCCCGCTCATACTTGAAGGTGAGGCGACCATAGCTCACATGGTTCAGGTTCTTCAGCCACTCGAAGAAGGACACAGTCACGCCACCTGTGTTCACATACAGATCCTGCGAGGGGAGAGGCAAGCCTGGGACTGTGGGAGTCCCTACAAACACAGCAGTCAGGCAGCTCTAACCCCCACCCCCACCCCCACCCCACCCCCGGGGAACTGTGTGCAGGCAGCACTGCCCTGTGGCTCCCTTTCCTGGCTCCTGCCAGAATCCTGAGCCTGCTCACACTCCCTTTGGGGGCTGCTCCTACTGTCAGGTAGCAGGGGACACTCTGCACTGAAATGGATGGAGCCCCACGTGCAAAAGAGACCCTGAGCTCTGGTTTGTTCCAAAGAAGCTGGGCAGAGCAGTGCAGCCTGAGCACATCCCAGCCAGCTTTTACCCCAACATGGACTCAGCCCCTGCAGACGCCCAAGCACTGTCAACGAAGGAGAGCCACAGCCCTGGCTGCATGGATATTTACAGGAAGAGGAAGTGCAGACTCCTGCCAGCTTCTCCACAGGCAGCCAGACTCTAAAGAATAGAGAAGCGTGGACAAGCTCCCCTCCCCTGCCACAGTCAATGTGCAGCCCTGGAGGCTACTGTGTGTGCCGGGTACAGTGAGCAAAGCTGGATTTCCTGTGCCACACTGGAGGGAGTAGGTTACACTCCCCTGAGTAATGCTGGGACAAACCCAGCAAGCCCTGAAACGGGTCTGAGGTCAGGTCTGCACAACGCAAAGCAGAATAATGGGCCTCTCTCCAGCACACAGCTACTGCCACTGACTCACAGCCAGATGCACATGAGTGGCACCACAGAGGATACTGAAGAACCCCACAGCACCCAATGCAATTACTGTGGACTGACACCTGCGTAACCACAATGGAGCATGGCCCTGTGGGCTCAGCCCTGCCCTCTGTTCCATGGCAGCTCCCCTGGCCACCAGGGCCCGGAAAGGACAACTGAGAGGGAATCTGGGGAACTGTGTGACAGGGCCAGGCCCTCACTCCTAGTCCCAAGTTGGCTCCCACCAAATCCATAGAACCAAGTCATGAGGCAAGCCACTCTTCTGCATGCAGTGGCTGACCCAGCCTCCCACCGAGCCCAGGCTGGGTATCACTGCTGGATTTGGCCCCACTCTGCCTGATAGATCCCAGCAATGTCCCCTGGCTTCTGCCACGTCAAGGTGGGAGGAACGATCCTGGAAGCAGAAGTTGGTTCAACTGCACAGCCCTGGCTGAATCACCATGGCCCAGCAAAGCAGACGAAAGTCCTCTGGACCATTGAGCCACACCTTGGACTGAATGGTAGTTGGGGGAGGGTCTGACGTACCGGGATAACAAGGATGTTTCTCTGCAGGAAGATCTCATGGGCTGCTGGTGTCGTAGGGCCATTCGCAGCTTCAGCGATAATCTGTGAAGCACAAACAGAATGGAGGCTCAAGGCAGCCCATCCCAAAGGAGATGAACATGTGGCTGCTGCAGCAGCTTTATTCCCTCCTTTTGACAAAGGCTAGCCAGTTCCAAGGGCCCTGTGCTCCAGCAGGCAGGCAGCTACTGTGGGGGCTAGTTAGACTGTGCTCTGCTGCTGGGCGTGTTGGTGACTTACCAGGAAAATGAGCACTGACCTTCCACAACTGTTGCTCTTTGAGTTGTGTCTGTTCCATGTCAGGAGCATGTGCACCACAGGCACTGGTGCCAAAGATCTTTCTGTCAGTGAATGCACAGAGCCAGGCCATAACCAGTGCTCTTGGCAGTGGCACATATGCACTCGTATAACGGCATCATCAGCCCCTTCCCTATCTGGTCTTTCTTGGTGGATTCTGACAGAGCAAGGCAGCTGGATCACTGAATGGGCATGAGTAACACATCTTGAAGAACAGAAGTTACAGAAGGATTTTTTTCTTCTTTGAGTGCTGGCTCATGCCGACTCCATGTCAGCTGACTCACAAGCTCTGCTAAAGCCTGCATCATCCCAGGCCTGCTGCATGATGTGAAGGGGTGAACAGAAGACCACGCTGTGGCCCTGCTGTGATGGAGACCCCAGACAGGCCTCCTGGATCCCCTCTGTCCGCAGCCAGTCAGGTCTCTGCCACGGTGGAGTCTCCTCCCGTCCAGCACCCGGGTCTCCACACTCCATGCAGCCAGCCCCCAACTCCAGGCTCAGAGGGTCAGATCCTTGCTCTGTCTGGTCTCCCTGGGAGGGGATTTCCTCCCCCAGGAGGGTCCCAATCAGCAGCGACTCTCAGCCAGTGTGGCAATCAGAGGGTTTATTAGCAAACCAGTTCATACAGCAGCAAGGACAGTTGGTATCAGCATCCTCAGAACAACCAGAAGTGAAACCCCCAGGGGATTAGGGCTACACCCCAGGGCAGGGTCCTGTCTCTTGGACCCCCATTTTCCCTCTTCCCCCTCCGGTCCTTTGTTCCCCTCCTAGCTCTGCCCACCTCTCCGCCCCCTGGTCCAACCAGTTGAATCCAGTGTGACCAGCGGGGGGTCCCAGGTACAGGCTCCCTAAACACTACCCCCCTGCCCCCTAGTGGCTCTACCTCATATCACCCACCTGTGTCCCATCACCCAAATAGAAAAGATAGAGGATCAACACCCGTGTCTTCCCTGACTAATCTAGCAGAGGGTTCCCACTTCTCCACACCTGCTGTGACCTTGGATTCCTGCGATAACCACCTGAATATGCAAAAATCACGGCAAGCTGTGAACTGAGAGCCAAACTCTCTGATTCCTGATGGGGCGGGGGCGCACTTAAGCCAGTCCCCCGATCAGTAACAAACACACCAGTCATCACCAAGAACAACAAATAGAAACAGCCCCCTTTATTGCACATCAGCTCCTCTGGTTCCCAACTAGCCACATGGTCTCTTAAAGAAATAGGTTCTCCTGAACCCAAAGGGTCACCCACATTACACAGAACAATATAGGTTTGGATCTTACCCAAAACAGCACACTGCCAGCTAATCCTCTAGTAACTAAAACTAAAGGTTTAATATACAAAGAAAATAAACAAAATATGAGAGATGTTAAAGGGTCAAAGTGAATCATATACATGCAAATGATTTAGACTCCATGTAAAGCAAGTCTGTGGAAGAATCTGTAGTTTTCAGGCTTGTTCAGTTTGACACCCAAGACGGGTGGGCCTCAGGCCTTTGTCCAGTCGCAAAGGAATAGATCCAGACATGGGTGCTGGTTGAGGACTGGAGACTGAAGATAAAATGCAGTTGGCGCTGCTGCATTTTATCACCTCTGTCCTTCCCCATGCTGTGTGGAGTTTTTGCAAATCAAAATGGAGTTGAGTCACATGGTCTGTCCAGGTGACTCACTGAGAAGTTTCTTCCTGGGCCCACTATATCTGTGAGCTTTCTTAATGGGCCATTAAGGAGACAATGAGTGTAGACATCCAGTCTGGGGAGTGCCCCAGAAACAAACAGTTGAAACACTGATATAAAGAAATATATTCATAACTTCTACTACAGATATGACAACTAACCATAAACAGTAGAATCATTCCTAGCAAGTTACAACCTTTCTATTGGAACCAGACATGGCAGAGCTCCTATGGAATATTGCAATTATGAAATACTAATATGAAATAGTATCACAAATGGTTCCCTAAATCCAGACAGTCACACCTGCAAATGCCCTGTACTGAAACGCGAGCTAAAAAAGCTGACAAAGCCTAAGCTCTTACTGAATGGGCTGTTAGAGTGGCAGGAGGGGTGACCTCCAGCTGCTCATAACAAAACAGGATGCAGGATGAAAATTGTCTGTGATGAAACTGGCAAACCTTTCATTTGCTTGGCAATGCAATGACAAGCTACATGGCTATTCTGGGGGATCCAGTTCTTTGAACCCAGAAAGCCAGTGCTCTCATGACATCCAAAGTGTGCTTGCTCCTCTTGGTGCTAAAGCTTCAGAAAGAAAACTAGCAGGCAGACGTCCTGACTGACACGAAACTATGATGCTGTCTTCGAGAGAAATGCCAGGAGAGGAGGGTGCAGAACTTTATCCTTGTAAAACAGTATAGGGAGGGACTGCTGTTAGAGCTTTGATTTCAGATTCACCTCACTGAGATAACTGCCACCAGATGTCAACGTTCCACAACAAGTGAAGGAGAGCAGGCAGCCTGGGGAGTCTGGAAAGACTAGGCTGAGGTCCCCTAGGGGGACAGGGTCCCTAACCTGCAGAAAGGGCCTTTCAGGAGTCTCTCAAGGGGTGACAGCTAGATGACTGATTTGCCCTGAACATACAGGTGAGAAGCTGAGATGGCCACCAGAGGAACCTTGAGTGATGACAATGCCAGGCCTCAATGTTTGACATAGAGTACACACTCCAGTATACAGAGCAGGGAGCTCTAACAGGTGAAGCTGCAGCTGACCCTGACTCCCAGGGAAGATGAGTGGCTCGACGCAAGTCCTGGTTCATCCCCTCCTCCGTTTGCCCTTCTTAGGGGCTGGAGAACGTCCTCTTTTGGTGTGCAAGTTCTTGGGCCACTTCTTCAGCACCAGGGACGCTGACTGGTGCTAGGACAAATGAGGTGTGGATGGCACTTTGAGTTGCTGATGTGCTCGGCACAGAGTCTGAGTGACCAGGCTGGGAGTCTGGTCTGGCGACAGACTCTATAAGGAGCGCTCTGAACCTGATGTCTCTCCTGGTCCTTCTCAGTGCCGGGTCTGAGGCTTCTGTATACCTGCCCTTACCCCGGAGGTGGGGCTCACCCAGGCACTGCTCTGTGGAGGATTGTTTAGTGGCAAGGGCTTCTTGCACAAAGACCGTGCTTTGAAGCAAGGGACTGGCAGGTGGCACACTCCACCCTGGGGGGCTAACTACAACTCTATGTAACCGAACTGTGTACAGTGCTGAAAGCAATGCGCTTGCCAAGGCAAAGACTTCCAGCACCATCACAGGCTATGTTCCCTCTAAGCTGTGTGTGTGTGCATGCGCACACAGATTGTGAAACCTGCGCACACAACAAAATAAAGTGAGCACAAAAAAATTCAACAGTGCTAATATTTTTATGCAGCTTTAAGTAAGTAATTTCAAATAGCATGTTTAAAATAAGGTTTTGTAATTTATAAAATCATTTCCATCACCGTATCGAAATAAAATGTAGATATTATTTGCATCATACACATTTACTTCATTGCACTCACAAGTTTTACCACAATCACTGGTGTGTGCACAGATTTGAAAACTGGTTCCAAAAATTTGCACAAAAGAAATTTTTTGCACACACAGCCTATGAAAAGTTAGCAGGAACATTGGTAACAGGCAGTAGGGAACTGGGGGGGGGGGGAACCAACAGTGCCCCTTACACTGTAAGGCCAGCCCCATGGATATCACTGAGAGAAAAATCTCCTGCCCAGTGTGTGTTGCGCACATACTCCCGAAACCAAAGAGACACAAGCAGTCACTAGAGACGAGCCAAAGGGTTGCCCAGAGCTGTGTGAAGTAAAGGGGACTGCAGACAGGGAGCTTGGTCCTATATCAATGACAGCTCCACCATATCCTTCTCCAGTATGATCCACGTGGCTGCAATCACAATGGAGAAGAGCATGCTGGCATCTGTAGTCTCTGTGGGCTGTTCTTGGCCAATGGGCCCAAGCTTTGGCTACCCCTGATCTCCCTCACTGCCTTGTGGAGAGTGACAAGACCTTCAGATGAGGGATCACCAGAGGGATGCTGGCCTTCCCCCTTTGAAATTTCTCTCCCTGTTGTCTCCTGATCCTTGGTTTTGCTCTGGCAGGACCCTCGTGTCTGAAGGGGGCGCTGAAGGTTAGTTTCCTCAGAGAAGCCCAAAAGGCTGCTCCAGCAGGTTCCCACTCTCTCCCAGCAGCAGAGAGATGTGATGTGTCGACTCACCGCACAAGCTCAATAGCACAACTTTGACTGTGGCAACCAAAGCCTGGATGTTGTAACATGACTCATCGCCTCTGCCCCAAGGTCCAGCACCATGGCAATGCTATACGGGAATGTTCCTCTGCACATCTGCAGGGGAAGGGTTAGCTCAGCAGGCTAGGAGCTGCACACTGCATGTTGACAATATGTCTAGACTGTGTGATTTACATACAGGGAAGGGGGAGGGCAAGTTCTGCTCCCTGGAACTGGGTGCAGCTCTTACTGCCTTCAGGTTCCCTCAGACACCAGTAAAGGGAGCATTCCTTGCACTCCATACCTTGGCTTTGACCCGATGTGCATTTTCCTTTGTGAGCTGCTTCTCAACAGCAGCAGGTATGAGGATGTCACAAGGTACTTCAAGGACACTCCCTTCAAAAGGCTCTGCTTTTGGAAAGCCAACTATGGTGCCACGTTCCTGGAAGGAGACGGACAATAAAAGAGTGCCCAGCCAGGCCTGAAAAGCTACTACTTTGTGGAGCCTTTAGAGACCCCTGGGCCACAATCTACAGAAAAGGAAAGGAGCAGCTCTCTCCCCATGTTTCTTGTGTGTGTGGAACCAGGTAACATGCTACCACCACCCCTTCTGAACACACACCGTGGGACTGGAGTGAACTTACCAGCCTATAATCCTCTAACTCCTTGGGATGGATCCCACTGGAATTGTAAATAGCACCGTCTACCTCCCCAACACACACGCACCGTGCGCCATGGCGGTGCAGGTACCTCATGGCGTGCAGGCCCGTGTTGCCAAAGCCCTAAAAGAAAAGAGATCAGAGAGCTGATGAGAAGAGGAATCCAACTGGAATGCACAGGAAATCTAACCTAGATGTCAGCACTGGGGCCTTCATGGTGTTTTGAGTTGCACATCCAATAACTTGACACACTTTGGAAAATCCCAGCAACTGTCTCAAGGGCATCAGTTACATGTGGCCCAAGAGCCACTAATGGGATTCTGTCTTTGCAGAGCTGATGTCTACTCGGCAAGTACTGGCCCTATAAGAAGTGCCCCATGCTGAAAGGGATGTGAGGTGCTCAATCACTTCCAGAGGCTGCAGGTATTATAGTCACGTTTCTGCACAGGACACCACAGTGCTCTATTTTATTAGTAAACAGACCCCCCCCCCCCCAAAAAAAAAAAAACCAAGGCCAATAGCTGCAGTGGGGATTCCCACAGATGATCAAGCAGGCTAGACATTAGCTGAATATTAGGCAGACCTTTTAGTCTCCTAGCCCGGTTCAATTAACTTTCAGGAAACCAGAGCAAGGAGGAATTATTCTAATAAGGGAGACCTCACAATGGTGGGGATCTTCTCCTTAAGGCAGGTGTCTTTGCACCAGCTGGATACTAGCTCAGCTACTTGCCAGGTTCCAGTTCTCACAGCAAAGTTGAAAACCAATTTCTGATGTAGCAAAAAGAAATACTTCCAGAGAAAAAACTACAAACCACAAGCAGCCAAGAGCCTCTCATCTGCTCCTTCTCTGCTTCGTTTTCCTAGTAAGTTAATTAGAAAGTGTTCACAATCCCTCTGGAGGTTGCTCAGTATAGCTAATTCAATAGAAGTGACTCTTGGAGGCACCACTGCCTACACAGTCTCAGCTCCACTGGCTAAATTTTATGGCCTGAGGCAGAGCATCTCATAGGTCACACCAGAAGCTGGGAGACAGCCAGCTCCAAGTCCTACAGAAAGGGAGCTTCATTAGCAGTGTACAGCCAGGAACAGAAAACCAACCCCAGTGCAAACCCTTGCCTAGCCAATCACCCTGCACGAAAGCAGCTGCACAGCATCAGTTCTGGAAGCAGGGATTCCTTTTCCATCACAGGCAAGCCAACCAGGAAGGACAGGATTATCTGCTAAGTAAACATACTCAGCCAACAAAGCGCCACGTAGGTAACTTCTTTTGGCCCCTTTTCCCAACTCACAAGCTGTATTTTGGCTATTTCCTTTGCCAGTTCTCTGGAGCAGGGGCTCGTCTGTAGACCAGTTTCACACCTGGACACGTTCAACTAATTTCCACTGGTGTATTAGTTAAGCATTCTCCTGCCCAGAACTAAAGACGTGATGCAGGCAGAGTGCCGGTGGCTTGTTTTACAGACACATAAAAGACCTCTCCAATTCAACATTTAAGAGGGGAACCTGAGTTCTGGCAAGGTATGTTTTCAGGTCACCAGTCTTGCACAGTCTGGAGTGAGGGACATCAGTGATTGGCGGTTCAATCCACAGCACTGCTATGCAGTCTCTGCAGGTACAGCTGACAGGTACTACAATGTGCTGAGTAGAGAAAGGCCTGGAAGTCTGATAAGTGCTTCCATCAGCCCATACATGGGTGGATGCAAGGCGCTGAAAGCTCAGATAGATGCAAAGGCAGATACTTACTAAAGTGACAGAAGTAAATCCACCCCGAGAAGCAGAGGCTAGGGTGATGGAACTATTCCTACATCGACCTAGAGCTATGTACACTGGGGCCTAGCCAGCTTCCCTACATCAGCCAAGACACAATTCATGATGTCTGCCATACTTGTTTGTGTTTGCCACATTGTAGTAGCCATGCTGGTCCCAGATGTTTGAGACAAGGTGGGTGAGGTAACATTTTATTGGACAGATCTCTGTGGTGAGAGGCCTCTCCTGAGGCCTTTAAAACAGCCCACAAGCTCATCACTAGAAGTCAGCTCCCCAGAAACCAGGACCCACCAGCTCACACCAGCACCAGACCCTGCCAGAAGAATACCAAAACCTGCAGACATAGCTCCACTGCTGCAATGATCAAACACCCACACAACAGGTCCATGGGCCCTACACACCTATTACAACATGTGGTTTACCTCAGTCAGGGCCCCGAGAACAACAGTGTGGTTGACACCAGAGGACCATTATGCTTTTGAATAAACACACACAGAAAAGTGACAAAAGGCAAAAACACCCCAAAAGCAGTGGGGGACACTTTTCACCAAAGCCATCATTCCATGTCTGACCTCAGTCCTCAGCCTCAAAGGAAATCTGTACAACACCTTTCAAAGAAGAGCTCAGGAGCTTAAATTCAGAGCCTTTTCACAGTTCAATGCCTCTTTACAGTCAGAAGGCAGGTTTCATTAGACAACGCCACACAACCATACGAGACAGAAATCACAGGATCCGGGTGAACTTCTTACAACAGAGTCCCAGAGCAGCCATCCCAGGCTTTGGCTGCTGACGCTCAGGTTCCAGGCTATAGGTGCCTTCATCATCCTGGAGAACATTTTGTCAGAGGACTCAATGAGGAGGGATTAAAGTATCAGCAATGCTGCCAAAGGCAATTGGCACATTAGCACTAGAAACTCAAGCCCACTGGGATGAACACAAAGGTCAGGATCTCTAGGTGCTTGATTGCCATTTGGGAGGACAAGTGCCATGAGCTCCAGCAGGACAGGAAGCTGGCTGATTCTGCAGACAATGTTTGGAAAAATAAAGGACGTGGCTTGTTCAGCAGCCAGAATGTAGCAGCACCACTGCAAGAAGAGGGTGAAGCTATCTGAGACGTACAGAAGGGAAGCATTTCACCACGGTTACAAGGCAGGACCTCAACTGGGATCTGCAGGGACAGAGAGGAGAGGGAAGGTGGAAGGCTACACAGAGCAGGCACATACCATAGCACAGCCAGAGAAGTCAAGCTTCCCAGTTGACTGAACACAAACATATCTGGATAAATCAATCAGGCTTCCCTCATGTCACCCAGCATGAAGAAACCTAAGGACACCAGTCCTACAGCAACATGTTACAGTTTCCAGAGGAGTAGCCATGTTAGTCTGTGTACAGCAAAAATGAGAGCCCTGTGGCACTTTATAGCATAACAGACTTCTTTGGGCACAAGCTTTCATGGGTTCCAACCCATTTCATCAGTTACACAGTGAGGATTTGGAGAGAGAGCCAGGTGGAGGCACAGTATTCCATAACATGTTTGTACACAACAGCTTTGATTTGCAGAAATGCTGAGCACTCAGAACTCCTGCTGACTGACTAAAATTGTGTGCCCCCCACCCCCCACCCCGAGAATAGAACAGAATTGAATCATAGGGTTGGAAGGGACCTCATGAGATCATCAAGTCCAACCCCCTGGGGCTTGAACCCAGGACCTTCTGCATATTAAGCAGAGGTGCTAATCAGACCCTGCAAACTCTGTGATTCTATGCAATTCCCCCCATGTCCCAGAATCATGGTCCAGAATCCCAGTGGCTTTTTTAAATAAAGTTTTTAGCTATAAGGTTGCATAGATAGCCTTGACAAAAGAGCCCAGTGTAATGGATGCAGTCTAAGCAATCTGTGCTCTGCAACCGCTACCTGCCTGAGTCTACAGAGAGCGCTTCGCAGTTCCATACTCCAGCAGTGTTCCAAGATGTAAAATTCCTGTTTTTCCTGATGGTCTCCATTTTGCTCTGGCTGAGCACCTGGAGTTTTGTTTGCCATCTCCCTGTCCTGCTGAGATCTGCTGTAGCTGTAACTTGCACTGCAGATTCCTCAAAAGGGGAGCAGGATAATAGAGCATGCTCTCTGCACTATTCCACAAAGGCAGGCAGCAGGGTCAGGAGGCCAGAACTACAGTCCACTTTGCTGCCTGGGAAAGGCCCTGCTGAAGCTAATTACAAGTCCTCTTGCTTCCTTTACTTATGCGGAGAGAAGGCGACCCTGGGCTTGGCTGTAAGGACAGCATCTCAGGAGCTGAGCTGTCTGGCTGGCATAGCAAAACCCGTCTTCAAATGCAATCACTGTCGAAAATGATCAGGGATGAATTTTACATCCAAGAGACACCACTATGTGTTTCCAAGGGGAGAAGAAGCTGGGAACAAGGGGTGTTTCACAGCAGCAGAAAATAGTAAAATAAAGTAAAAGCCCTCTGAGTCTTACAGAAAAGCATTACATAAGAGCTCAATATTAATTACTGCTATTAACATTACCATGGAATTTAGGGGCTCCTGCAGCAGAATTTGGTCCCTTACGTGGGGTGTTGCTTATCTTTGCAGGTACCAGACATGAACCTGGGAGGGGCACAGCGGCAGGCATCGATCTCTGAACATCTGGCCTTACGTATAATCAACCTGCAACCAGCTACAGCAGCATATTCTGCTTGCAAGATATTAAAAACATAGTAAATTGCATTGTGGATGTTCCGTGGGAGGAGAGGAAGGCTAACGCAGGAGGCTGCAACAACCCACAGTACAATTCACAGAGCCACATGGTGTCAGCTGGTGAGGCCAACTGTCTTCCCATCTGGAAGATGGGTTGTATTCTCAGCAGCTGAAGGGAGGTTTGGAAGTAGACGTCAGGCAGCACTGCGGCAGCTGACAGCTTGACAGACAAAGGCACACTTGTTGACTTGTCTCCGGGGAGGGTGGGAAGCAGCTGATTTCTGCTGGGAATGGAATGATGGTGGCAATGAAGAGTACAGGAAAAAAAAAAAAAAAAAAAAGCTTAGCTTACAATGGTTCAGCTCTCCCTGGTGCTTACCTGCAACACGAAGGTCTTGCCTGGGAACCCAGGGCTCAGGCCAACAAGGTTCATATAGAGACTGTTGGTGATGTAGTTCTCGATCCCATGCAGCAGACCACGGCCTGTGGCAGACACTCTCCCATGGATCCCTCCTTGACTAATAGGCTTCCCTGTCACACAGGCATGGGCGTTGATATCCTACAATTCCAAACAGAGATGAGCCAAGGTCAAGGTCTTGTATGACTGGTCCAAAGAAACCAAGGACCCTCAGAGTGCAAACTTCCCTTGACCCACATGTGCCCAACCCACTCAAAGCTAAAGCAACTTTACTGACTACTCCATTTTGGCTCAAATCCCTGCTAGTCTGCGCCATCCTGACACACCTCACTCAGGCTCCATGGGAGGTCACCCCGCAAGCCATGTGCATGCACCATCTCTCTGAAAGCAGCAATAACTCAACTTCTTGTTTAACAAACCACCATTACCTTATAGCCAAGAGTATGGGCATATGTGTCAGCAATCCAGGACATCTCCCGTTCCCCTGTATTTATGTCAGGAGCAGCAACATCAGTCCCAGGCCCTGCCAGGGATAACAGACCTGTGACTTTTGCCTCCTTCTCAGTTCAGCCTCTCTTCAAACAAATTACAGCCCCTGGACTTCCAAAAGGCCCTGGCACTATCAGGCCAGTTCAGCCCAACCCACTGATGCCTTCAGATGCAGCCACCAATCTTCCATCTGCAACATGGCATTTCCTATCCACTCCAGGCACTCAGCCTCATGCAGATTCACTGTCAGAGGGTTCTGCAGGGGCTTTACTAGGTCTCTCCCAAACCCACACATGCCCACATATGATTCTTAGGCATAGTGACTGCTTTGTGAGGACTCTCCCTTGATCGGACTGCCACATGTGGAGGGAGGAGGACTATAAAGCTGATTCCATGCCCCCACCAAACCCCTCCTGTCCAGGTAAGGGGGATTCTAGATGGAATGCAAAGGTCAAATTAGTGGTTTGGTACCATGTTATCTGTATTACCACAGCACCCAGGAGCCCCAGTCACGGTCCAGGAACCTAGGCACTAAGTGAGTTACAATCACAGAACAAAAAAGATGGTCCTGACCTCTAAGTTTTATAGTCTAAGACCGGCAAAAACCAATAACATGTGGATCCAGACAGACAGACAGGACAATATATGGCAGTGTAATAAGCAGTGACCTCAGCATTATCTGCGGCCTAGCCACTTGGCTTCCTGCTGGCTTTTGGCCTACCTGCAAGCAGTCATTTTTCATTCAGCCCTGAAGGAAAATGAGGGAAGGAGCCACCCTCACCTATGAATCCCTTCTTGGCCATTTCGATTGTAAACTGCCTCGTTATTTTCTCCAGCTCACCTTCCTGTGCAAGAACATCAGAAATTCAGCTCTTGCTAAAAGAAAAGCAAACACCCAAGGTATGGTATCCAGATGATGCCCCATGCTTTACAGAGGAAGAGTGGTCAGAGGCGCACAAAGCTTTAAATATGACTGAGGCATTTCAGGGCCTGATGCACCTTGTACTGTTCAGAACTGGAAAGCACTGTTATGTCTGAAGTGGGCAATGAATGCACTCACAGCTCAAGGACTGCCCAGCCTCACTGCCGACTGTAATTCACAACCTGCCCCGACACATCTGGCTGGTGAAGTGCCAGCTCCAGCGCCAAAAGAGTGTTTTGCCACCTGTCTGGCTGAATATACTGACTCATAAATCAAAGCTCACAATCCCCCTCTCTCAAGAGCTGCTTTTCACAGCAACCAGAGAGAGCTGCTCACCACCAGTGCCTCCTCCTTGTTCGTCGGAGTGCATCCTTAGGACATGCACACTGAAGAATGGCTGCAAGAATCCCATGAAAATGGAGCATGAACAATAAACAGAAACAGGATCAACTTACTGAGTATTTCTTTGGATCAATCTTCACACCAGCCATAGCCCCACCAAAAGGAACATCTGAAAGACACCAAGCAGACACACGAACACCTGTGTTAACTCACCCTTGTGTTACAAAGAGGGACTGTGTGAGTGCCTGCACCAATTAATAAAGTCTGTTAGGGCACCTATCCAGAAGGGGAATGCAGACAATGCAAAGGAAGCAGAGTTGGTAACAAGACTGTGATGCCAGACCCGCAGGCCATGCTAGCCTATCATGACCTGTCTCCATAACTAGGCCTGTAAGAAACAGGTCATAAACAAGGAATGGCTATTGAACCTGCACCTGTCAAAAACATCACCAGCAACACATGACTTCATGACAAGCAGGAAACAAGATGTATTTCATGAGTGGAATCCCTTGCCACCAGTCAGTTTTTCAAGGTACAATAGAACTCTCCAAGCCTGCCACTCAGGAGTAACGGTGGCATACCCAATTCAGAACGATGTACTGTTGTGACCTCCCGGAGCCCCCATCATCACACAATTTACATAGCTGAGATGTACTGTGCTAACAGTGAGCATAGCAACGGATGACAGTGACACTCCGAGAGCACAACTCGTTATCAAAGCGCAGCACAGCTCCCCAAGATGTTACCGTATGGCGTTCCATGAGCCACACCCCATTGACTGTTTCCCCAGCTCTCACTGACTTACCCACCACAGCACACTTGAACGTCATTAAGGCTGCCAGGGCTTTTACGTCATCGATGGTAATTGACTCACTGAACCGAACGCCTGGCGAAAAGCAGAAAAATTACAAATGAAGAAGAGCTGCATATCCAGCAAGTCAATGGCACAGATGAGACTCAAAAAGGGCCCAATGCTGCAGCCGGCCTCTCTGCAATGACAGCACCTTGTCACAAAGTCTGATCAGTGATTGCTCGACAGCACTCGTTCTCAAATGCTCAGAGAAAAGTGAGTCAGTGCACAGACGCTACCCAGACACAAACAATGAGCTCTCTTAAAGACTAACAAGTTTATCACAGTGGTTCCCAACTTGGGGTCTGGGGACCCCGGGGGGGGGGGGTCTGTGGCCATGTCGCAGGGGGTCTGTGGAGCCTCTCCCTACCACGGCCAGAATCCAGCTGCAGCCCCGACGCTCCCTGCCAGGGCTGCCTCTCCCTGCCCATGTCCAGATCCTGACAGGGGGATGGGGACTGTGTTGGCTCCCCAGCAGGGGCAAAGGCAGGGGGCCACAGCTTCCGTGGCTCAGCTCCCCAGCACCATGGGCCATGGTGGTAGCAGTGCCGCCACCAGAGTGCAGCAGACCAGAGTCTGCCTGTGCGGGTCAGATTATATAATATCAGCCGGGGGGGGGGGGGGTGCAAAGATTTTTGTTACAAAGGGGTCCCTAGTCTGAAAAGGGTTGGGAACCACTGATTTATCACATAAGCATTCATAGGTGTAACTCAGTTCCTCACATACATAAAGTGGAGACTGCAGTGAGTCAGGTATATACACACATGCTGAGAAGAGGGCATAGTTATTCAAAATACTGCAGCTTCCCTTTCATACATCTGAAAAAGTGGGGTTACACCTATAAAGGCTCATGCAATAAAATGAATGTTTTGATCTTTGAAAGTGCCCCAAGATTCCTCGTTTATTTTGCTGAACTAAGTCGGCTCCCCCTATGTAACCCAGAGACAGCGGCTCAGATTTCATTTAGCCACCTGGCCGTGCTGTGAGCACTTCCCCACCAGCAAGCTGCTCCGCTTTAGGGAGTGGCCTGGGCATCATGACCCACGCTTTCAAGCTGGCACCCCTCTTCGTGTTGCGCAGCATTACAGACTGGTGACTACACTGCACCCTCAGTGGACGCGTTAGTGCAGTTTCCCAACCGGTGTGCCATCAGGTCTGAGCAGCTGTGCCACACCATTTTTTGAAAAAGGAGTCAAACGGCTCTAGATTAGCTCATGAATATTCATGAGTTCATTTGGAAACAATATGATGCTGCACCTCAAATTAATTCAAAGTAGCGAGGTGTGCCAAGGCAGAGAAAGTGCTGGGGGAAGGCAAGGCGAGGTGAGGCCGGGCCGGGTCCCGCCCCTTACCCCCTTTGCAGGGCAAGAGATGCTGGCTGTGCTGGACCCGCCAGCCCTCGACCACCTCCCAGTGGCCGCTGTCCCGCCGCACGGGGATGGACACCTCCAGCACGTGGCTGCAGCGCTGGATGGTCTCCAGGATGCCGTGCACCCACTGCCGCTTCTCCTTCGCCGGCCGGGAGCCGCGGAGCTGCCGCACCAGGTCGGCCTCCGCCACATGCACGGCGCGCGCGCAGAAGGCCTCCACCATGGAAAGGAAACCCGGCGCGTCCGCGGCCTCGGCCGCCACGTGCTTTCTCCTGCGGCACACGAGGACCCCGCCGCATCTCGCGCCTTCCGCTGCGTCACTTCCGGTGGGGACAGGCCCTCCACCGCCCGCTCGATGCCATGGTAACGCGGCCTCACGCCGCCCAACCTCCGCTGCGAGCCTAAACCCGGCCCGCCCGCTCCGCCCAGCCGCCGCCACCGCCTCCGCCTCCCAGTGCCGCAGGCCGAGGCCGGCTCCCAGCGCCCCCCGCATGGCCACAGCGACCGCCCGCTAGCCAGAGACAGGTAGGGAGCCGCCGCGGGCTAGACGCCAACACGCGCCCACGCCTCCGATTGGCTGAGAGTCAGCGCGGCAGACAAACCTCTCCTGATTGGTTGAGGCTCCTGGAGTGAGAACATGAGAGCTCCTGAGTGGGTATGGAAAACGGGTGGGGCGTCAGCACAATCTTCAGATTGGCTGAGAGCCCAGCCAATGGGAGAGAAAGCGGGAAGAGCGCTGTGAGCCCAGTAGGTTGCGTCAGAAGAGGGGGGAAAACAAAAGGGAGGGGCGGGGCCAATGGGGCGGGGCTAGCACACCTCTTTCTCCTCAGGCGGGGGGGGGGGGGGGCAGGAGCCTGGCCCCAGTGCATGCTCTGTGCCAAGCTGAACCGTGCCAGCCTGCGGCCCACCCTCCATTGCACGCCTGCCCCTCTGGGCTCCTCCTGGGGAGGACGTGCCCACTCAGCAGTCAGGGCAGTGGCAGCTCTTGGGCCCTCGGCGGTGCCCACCCATCACAAGGGGCCATCCTAGGCTGAACTTCAACACCTCTGCCTCGCTCCCCCCCCCGTATGGGATTATAGGCATCTCCCCCCGCCAGGGGAGTGCGAGTCACTGCAGGGCACGTTTACACTAGCGCCAGGCCCCCATAGCGTGGCGCTGAACCTCACTGACTTCTTCCCCTCCAGCACTGTGCTCCTGGGAGCAGCGGAGAGGGGTCCGAGCACCTGAGTCCCTGCTCTGACGGCTGAGGCTACAAGCCTCATTTCATATTTGCCCCAGAAATTAGCTCAAAAGTAAAGATGCTTTCCAAACTCAGCTTAATGGAGCATTTACCTGAGCAATCTCAAATCTGTCAGGGAAGGAATGCATATTTATCACACACAAAGTACAACATATCAGTTTTCATTAGGAAGGCCTAAGTAATCAAAAGCACGTGTTATCTATAATAGACCCTTTAAGGGCTAAATGATAAATGCTTCCTCACCCTAATTTGGTTCTCCTCTATGACCTAGGCCTACTCAAGCTCCAGACAGGCAGTTGTATTAGTCTAGCTCAAAACAAAAGCAGCAGTGCTAGGGCACTTAAAGACTTTTATAAATAAATTGGTTGGGCTTTAAGTGCCACAGGACTCCTTGTTTGTTTTATAAAGGTTAGTCCTGTGTTCTTGTTTTATAAAGTCTTAGTGTTTGTTTTATAAATAAATTGGTTAAACACTAAAGACTTTATAAAACAGGAACACTAAAGACTAACCTTTATAAAACAAACAAGGAGTCCCATGGCACTTAGACAAACAACTTTATTTATAAATTTATAAGTCTAAGTGCCACAGGCCTCCTTGTTTGTTTTACTAGGCAAAATGACTTGTGATAGGGTTCTCCCTGGTAAGCTTAGAGCTGCTCTAGCTGATTTTTAAAAACCATTCATATGATGAAACTAGCAGTGCTGTACATCTGAGCAGGGTGTGTTGTATTCCTTGTGAATAATGAAGCGATTCAATTTCTGCCCTAAGTGCAAAACTCAAAACACTCTGAACTTTGCAACTGTGACTGACGCTTCCATAACCAACACCAGTATTTATTTCCTTCCCCTTCCATAGGCACACTAGGATTTTGTTTGATTTTTTGCTACTCCTGGTGTACTTTGAGCAAAAGTTGAATTGGATGCTCTGGCACCTGGCCCTTTTTCCTGAGGGCTTAGAATTAATTCTGAACCTAAGGCACCCCAAAGTTAACATATGCCATCTTAAAAGTTGACTTTATTCCTATTTTTTTGTGTTTCTTATTCAGTTTCTAACACAACTATACTTCTCACCCTGTTACTGCATAGTTTCCTTAAGAGCCTCTTGTGAGAAATTTTATCAAAGCTAATTGGGAATCCTAAGAAATCATGTCAACCTGTTCTTCTTTGTTCACTGTTCTAGTGACATGCTCAAACTATTCTAGTAGTCAGCCCCAATTTTCTTCCCAGCAGCCGTGCTTGTTAGATGTCATCGTGGATCCTCTCACTGTTTTATATGGTTTTAGGAGTGATTGCTTCCCCTAGTTTATCTGCTACTGAAGCGAGGCTGACTGGACTGGCATCCAGTGATCATTCCTGCTGCTACCTTTTTGAGAAGCTGTGTGCAATATTTGTTACCCTTCCAGTGCTTCAGCACAGGAGCTGGTTTGAATGGGAAGTTTTAACCAACTGTTCAGCCACCTCACTCTTCGTGACCTCAGAGCTTGTGGTTGCTCCTGCCAGCATTACTTCATCATTGGATTCCAGTGCACTTGTTCACATGCAGTCCAGGGAGCTGACAAGTGTCTTGCAGGCTTCTTGTATGCTTAAGAATTGCTCATTAGCAGAAGAAAGTGAGGCAGTCAACTTGACAGCATTTGTCTCCGTCTGTAATGTGACATCATTTGAACAATTCCAGATGGCAGGGACTATTCTAGACCCCTGCTGATTTGATGAAAATTGGCAGAGTGGAAGGGAAAATGGGGGACATGTAGAGGCCCTGCCATTAGGGTAGCACAGCCCTCCTTTGCCCCTGTACACAATGGTCAATATAGGTAGACCCCTAGCATGGATACATATGGATCCACAAAAATGATCATATCTGCAAATTTGCAGGGCTCTCTCTCTGCATCAGATGCAGGTGCTGATTGAAAGGACTTGTAAAAATTTAGCCCATTTATTCCATCTCCACCAATGCAAAACACTGCATCTCACAATCTCCTAGACAAACCTTATGGAATGATGTTAAAGTACTGGGTAGAGTATGAACAGAACAAGTACTATGAGGCAGTGCTGTGTGGCAAATGCCTGAGCAGACAGGCAAGTTGTGTATTGATGTGTATGGACTTCTAGACTTGGTTTTGTTCGTTTCTGTCAATAGAGGTGGCAGACATAATGCCACGCCCACCCCCGCCCTCTAGACTATGGAGCTCACAGGGCAGAATGTTAGGTATAGATCTCCCTGATGGGTCTCATCTCCAAGCTATTCAGCTCTAGGAGAAGAATGTTAAGTATCAATCTCTCCTGACAGGCCTCAATTTCCTAGGTGAGTTTCTACCCCCCTTGCCCTGCATCATGGGGGGGGGGGGGAGATGAGTTTCTATCCCCCTGAACAGTTTCTCTGCACTTCCATCACCACGAAGGAGGGATCATGGTCCAGGGTCCGAGTTTATCATTGGTCCTGAACTGCATCTCACTGCTGATTGGCTATTTTATACTCTGGCTATGCAGTACACTATTCAAGCCCCTGCCTCAGTTGGCTTGAGTGTTTTCCCACCCTCAAACGCTAAAGGGCATGTCCCGAACTGATCGGACTGATCCCCTGACCTAAACAGGGAGTTCCTGCCCACGAGACTTTTGGGTGTACTTGAATTGCCGGCCAAATGATTATGTACTGGGATGCTGCAGCTGGTCTGCCTCCTCACTTTGAGTTCCACTACGGTGCTAGGACAGGTATTATAAATAGATACAAGCCTCCTACCTCTCTTAATTCTTCTCCTTGGTACCGTTTAGGTATAGTCTGTAACTGTAGCATCCTTATTTGAGTTTTGTATAGTCTGTGTAGCTGTTTATTATTCTACTTGTATCCTGTATAATCTTTTCATGATATAGATGTTTATTGCCTAGAATAGTTCTTACTTCATCATACATTTTATTAGCCAGTTGTATTTTGCATTTTTATTGTATAGTTGTTTATTGCTCCACTTCTGCTCTAAACTGCTAGTCCCCACCCCCCCCCCCCCCCCCACTATTTACAGAGGGAGCATAGGAGTTTGGTTTTTCCTCTCTCTGGACTTCTTCAAGCTGCCGGCCACCTGTCTTGGCTAGTAAGAAGGAATAGTTTTGAGCAATTAGAGAACACACATCAGGGGGGCTAGTCAGTGCCTATGCAGATGTTGAGGTACTAACAAGGCCAGAGAATTCCTTATTATGGCCACCCACTTGTAGGTCATTGCACCACACTGAGGAGGTTATAAAAGTGTTTATACAGACTTTCTTGCTCCACACTGTTAGTTAGTCATAGGTGTTGTATGGTGGTATTAAATTTCACCCCCCCACACTTGAACTGGTATCTCAGTGGTGGGTGTCATCAGTCCATTGCAGTTACATCATGAAGCTGGGGTCCAACAGTTTCCAAACCTACTTGCTTTTGACTTTCCTTCTCTAACTGTCTGATACACTTCAGCTTCATTTTTGCTATAGACTCATTCAAATGCCTTCAGTACAAGGACAGCATTGAACAGAGGAGCTCTGCTTGCCCCACAGCAGGGGATCAGAGTGTAGCCATTTGTCCAGAAGATAATGACCAGGCACTCAAATATAACAGGGTGGGGAGTATAAATTGCTATCCTACCAGAGGAAAAAGTGGTGCTCCTAGCACCCTGAGCAGAACCTGTATTGCTAGCAGTAGATGATAGCTGAGAAGTGTTTTTCTGTGAGGCATCCTTATGCTTTGTCATCAATTGTAAAAGCATCTATAATCTAATGATGCCAAAGCAATACCACAGCCTTTCTAGTTAAATACTATGCCCCTTCCCCAGGAATTGTTTGGCACCTGTCTGCTTTTGGGTAGCTGACAGCTTATGCTCTTTCCTTCTGGAAATGCACAAGAACTTGGTTTCTATCCATAAGTCATAAAAACAGATAGCAATAATTAAAAGGTAATTGAGACTGTCAGTTACAAAAAACAAGGGGACATTCACTGAGAAGTAATCAGTTCAGATCAGAACAAAACACTTTTCCACAAGTAATAGGAAGTGAGCCTGAGACCTAGCATAACAGGCCTTAGATGCAAGAGCTGAGGCCTGAAGTGTACATACTCTAGTGACACCACCACAGATCCTAAACACGTGAGCCACACCATCAGAAGCTCATTCACAAGCACATCCAGTGTGGTGTATGCCATCATGTGCAAGCAATGCCCCTCTGCCATGTACATTGGTTAAATTGAACTGTCCCTATGCAAAAGAATAAATGGACACATCAAAAGCAGTAATATCCATGAACCATGGGGAGAGCACTTGAATCTTCCTGGACACAATAGCAAACTTGAAAGTCCCCATATTTCAGTAAGAAATTTAAATCAAACAATAGGATGAAGTCCTTTTGCCTCCTTTCATATTAGGAAGTAGCTGGAGTGTGTGGGGGAAATCTGGTTCAGGTCCTCAACCTGGAAAGAGAAACCACGAATCCTCCCCAAAGATGAAGGCCCAGTCCCAGCCGAGACTCAAATAAGCAGAGAACGAGGTATGGTTCACCGTTTATTATTCAGCAGAATAATCAAAAGCAACTGCATCAGAGGGAAGCAAAGAGAAGCTAGCCCCTCTCAGCAAGAACCCCCAGTATAGGGGTTACAGGTCACATACTTTTTAACATGCAAAATAGAATATACATAATGCAACAAGCTCATGCATAAGACAACAAGTTACATCATGCCTAAAATCCCTACATGGTGTTACAACTCTTAATATGCAGGTTACACAATTAGATTATACTTAATGGGCAGCATATAGTTAGCCCACCTGTTGTTGTTTACAGCTTATTTGGGTAACAGTTACTGTTCTTGACCAATGAGAGTGGCCAGACTCCTGTGACCCCTCAGCTACCTGGCCCCTGTCAACCTGTTTACCAGACTAGGTTGATAGCTTCCCAGCAGGGTCCAGACAGGAGGGATTGTCTTATAAATCAAAATTTGTGGATCACTCTTATCTATAGAGACAGTCCACCACCTGATCCATTTAAGTCAGAGAAGCTAGTGGCTGTCTGACTTGATTGATACACATTCTGGAATTCACGTTGTCTTAGCAAACAGAGCCTCTCACACAACTTCCAAACCAAACTTACTCCATCTTGCAATTTCCTTTACAGTGTGCACATTTCCCCAAGAAAAAAAAGGCAGCTTATTACTACTATTACCCACTACAGTTGTAAAAAACCCTGGAACCTTATGTCTATTCTTTCAACAGAAGCAACTGCAAATTAGTCACAAAATTCCCAGTCCAAAAACAATTAGGAAATAACCATTTAGCTTAAAGCATCCAGTGATCTTCACTCAGTCCTTTAAGTAAGATAAGTGGAATAAAAGTCTCCTTTTCCATCTTGCAAGCATGGATTTGAAACTGTCTTGCCAGCTGCCTTTGTTCAGCTCCTACCTTTCTTATGAACCTTCACCATTGTTGATTCTGGCCTTCTTGGGACTGGTTCACCAAAGATAACTCCACAATTTACAGCCAACAGAAAATAGCCACAAACATAAGCAACAACAGTATGCCTGACAACAATTGCTTTCCCCAATGTTTGGTATTCAGGACTTGCATAACTATTTGTTTACTACATAACTTTACAAAAGTTGTTTGTGGGCCTCCATTGCCCACTATTGTGATACCGTTACAAAGTCTTCCGTTTGCCCTGTGCTCCACCCCCCGGGCGATGGAGGGCCTTAAAACCTTACATGTAGCTTTAAAGTGTAAGTTTAAAATGACATATCAGGGTCTGAATAAGTTGCCAAATCTTTTACCTTTAGAAAAACATAAAACATACCAATTGATAAAAGAAAACAAATACGACAATACAATAACAGTAGGCTGAATTAACAAGCCAAGATAGGAGAGCTGACAGTTAATGCACCCAACAGCCTACAGTGTTGCTGCACAGATAACCATTTTACTGAAAAGCACTGGGCTCTGGATAGGGTGTTATAGTGGAACATATACATCGAGATGTCCATTGTTAACAATTTTGCAACTCATAGCTATGATTAGCATAAGGGCTGGCCCATTCTTCTGAAAACTGTGGCTCCTACAATTTTTACTCATTAAGTGTGGGAGTACTACAAATTTGCAAAGTGAATTTATTACAGATAAACAATTTTTTTTTGATCCACACTGGGTTACCTGAACAGTTTCCAGAACATTTGCAGCTGCATTTAATTTTGCTTTCTCAGTATTCTTTTGGTATGCACAGTAGTGTGCCCTATTTTAACCGTTGATACATTTAGTGGGGGCACTGATGGTTTTTTATATATATATTTTGGCTCCACACTGCCTTTGCCTGAATGCACCAATTATTTTGTTTTCATTTACTTGCCCATAAGGTAAAGCCATTAGCCATTGCCCATGAGTCAGCATAGATCTAACACTCGGGGTTGCCAATTATTTTGCCTTGGTTACTGCCAACTGGACAGCTTTTAGTTCAGCATATTGGCTGGTTTTATTGTTCCCTTCCTGGGTGAGCTGTATGCCTTGCTGGCCTTGCATGGCCGCTGCTTGCCACACCCGGTTCGGGCCTTAACACTGCCGTCAGTGAACCAGGCATAACGTCTGTGCAATGGATTAAGTATCCCATAGGATGGGGCTCAGGTAGCCAGTCCAGTAGTAACTGGTAAAGGCAGTGGGGTCTTCTCTGCATCAGGCAAGGGGGTGACCTCCTTGTGCTGAGGTGAAATTCCCATGGCCCTGATTTTGCCTGCTCCTGTATATATTATTTGCATTATAACAGTAATTGGAAGGGCTCGTCCTGTCCTGGGTCCCAGTGGTTCCTGGACCCATGCCATAATAGGGAGTTCTGCTTTTAACACAACCTCCTGCTCTTTTGTCAGTTGTTTTATTTCCTGTAAAGCCCAATAACATGCTAAAACCTTTTGCTTAATTGGTGTGAAATTTGCTGCTGCACCCTGTAGGGTTTTTCTCCAGAACCCAAGTGGGGTTCAGCACTGATCACAAGTTTGCCACAGGCTGCACACTGCCACCCCGTGGGTGACCAATACCTGCAATGTTACTGATCCTGGTCCCCAGGGTCCGAGTGCCATGGCAGTTGCCACTGTTTGCTTTGCAGATTTTTCCATGAAAAAGAAAGGTTGAAAGATTAGGAACATCTAATCCAGAGGCAAAACCTTGAAAAACCACTTTTGCAGAACCCTTATGGTGCTGGGATTTCAGAGTCAGAGCTAACTGGAATCTATTGCATTTCTGTTTCCCTCCCTTCTGTAAGGGGTTAACATGGGGTGGGCTGCTGTCCTCTAAGTAGCACAAAGGCAGGGGTGTTACTTTTACAGGAGAACTGACCCTCCCCCTTGTCTGCAGGCAGGCTGGAGTATTGACAAGCTCCTTCTTTTAGCCAGGAAAATCCAAAGTTAGTTCTTCATTACATTAAAATAAACACAATTTTCTCCTGAAATTTGAGTTACAGGTTAAGTATTTGGGTGCAGAGACTGACTTAACCACTACCTTTGGGGCATCCCTTCCATAACCCCACAAATTACTTATAGCCATTATGTTTATT
>ML682007.1:1108525-1284684 GCA_007922195.1 Podocnemis expansa
GCCACACCCAGGGTAGTGGGCCGGGAGCTGACCCTGCCTGTGAAAACAGAAGCAAAAAAGCAGCATTACGGCCTCAAACTTCCTCGCAAAATCCCGTTAGCAAGCTCCCTCTGGTTCTTAACCAGTTAAAGTTTAGAAGTTAGCAATCTGATAATGTTACTTTACTGAGATGGCTCAAGCTACTGGGGTATTTGAAAAATGGATTATGGAAGTAGGAGCTCATGGTAGTTATGTTAAGGTGGTTGATTTGTTTGCCAAGGAGCAGCTTCTGGAAGTAACTCCCCATTACACTAAGGTAGCTGTGTTTGATAGAGAGGCCCATACCATCTTGGAGGCAGCTGAGATTGATTATTTCATTCCTAACAGGAGCTAGAACAGGTTTAAGCCTCAGAAAAAGTCAGCCCCCACTCCTCACCAGCTAAGAGGGAAGATGGGCCTGAGAATAGGATTAGTGCCAGCTTCACTAGGAAGCTTTAGAACCCCAGAATCTAAAACCTCTCAACCAGGGGCAAATTCAGCTACATGCTATCTGTGTGGGAGTGCAGGCCACGTAAGGCCAGCCTACCTCAACTGTGGTGACCAGAATGCTTCCAAGTCAGCATGCCTGCAGGCTTGACATCCATTCAAATGCAGTCATTCTAGAGACAGAAGGGGATGCTGTCACTGTGTAGGATTCTCCAAGTATGTCCATTGCATGTCAAGGCAACCACATCAGTATTCTCTAGAGGAGGAGAATTGAAAGGCAATCTCCATACCATTCAGGTTGAGACCTAGAGGGGCAATCAGAAATTTATAAGGCAGGGCCAGGGTGAATAGGATTGTGTGTACTGGGCAGAGGGATTCAGGCCTCAAATTACCCTGGTTAAAATGGAATTGGGGGGGGGGGGGAGAAGAACTACCTGCCAGATCATACATAGTGTGATCCTAGTGGCACTTTCTGAATATGCCCTCGTCTATACTTAGAGCTCTTCAGTGGCAGTCAACTGGCATTTATACAAGGCACACAAAATGCCTTTAAGTGATGGTGACTTCCCAAGTTATTGGGACACAGGGGAAAGCCAACTGCAAATCCTTCGTGGTTGGATCCCCCCCCCATCTCCTTGGAGCCAGGACTTCCATTGTTAACTTCTGGGAGCACAGCAGTGAGTTCAGAGTTGCTGCTAAGTGCTCCCAGAACGCCAGATGTTGGTAATTTTACTGCCCTCAGTATAGACAGGCTCAGTGACAAGGTTTTGGCTAACATCCATTTGGAATGGGAAGCTTTTAGGCATGACAGCGAGGGGAGTCCAGGAGCTTCTCCTGGTAGACTGACTGGAAATATTGTGGCTGTGAGTAGTAATATTGAGGCCAGAACCCAGCCACAGGAAAAAAATGCATGCAAGTTTCCTATGGTACCTGAAACCAAACAGAAAAAATTGGTGAAGTGGGACTGTATGATTCTACGCTGTCTGCATTTCACTAGGATGGCTTTAACAGGGAAACCGTCTCTGGCCTTAAGACTGTAGAAAATAGCATCTTGTCTGATCAGAAAGGCAGTGTCTGCTAAGGAAAAAAACTGTGAACACTTGCCTGTTAAGAAAGGCATCCCTATATCACTATGTCCAGGAACATAGGCCCTCTGCTTGGTCATTGCTACTTCTTAATTAATCACTGCAAGCAGCTGTAGCAAAAAAAGAGCAACCATTGCTGATCCATTGCAACAACCTAGCCTTCTTCTTCCCCTCTATTGATTTCAGCTTCTCATGTCTTCCTGCTCATTCTCCTAGTGTCCACTCACTAGATTATTCTATTCTTCACCTTCTTCCTGCTTTATATATAGCTTGACTTTTTCTGATTGGCTGCTCTGTGAGCTATAAGCATATGCATTTTACCAATCAGCTTTAAGCTTCTCATTGGTTGGTGCTACAGACTGGTCACAATTGCTAGATTCATCTGTCAAGCCCCGCCCATGTGGGGATCTGTGATTATTCCTGACTGACTGCTCCTTTCAGGCTTGGGAGTTACCTGTATTTTGCTCCAACCAGCCAGCTTCTTATTGGTCTAATTATTTCAAGGCCACTTGATTTTCTCAGCTATAACTGTGGCCATCATCTTAGATTTCTAGCCATAATCCTTAAATATTTAACTACTGTTTTAAAGGGGCTTTACTAATTCATCAAGCTACCTCCTGGGTACATCAGCATGATAGCTCACTGTCACCACTCTCCTCTTGACAATTAGAATGAATTCAATTCCTACCCTTTTCCCCTTCTTAAGCTGTGTGATGGGCCCTATTCACACACCCAGACCCCACAAGACAGTAACCAGAATAACCCCCCCCCCCCACCCAAGGAGGGCCCAGGCCCCATGGGAAAGGCAGCCGGGCCGGGCCGCCCCCCCCCCCCCCCCAAAAAACTGACGCCCCCGCCCCCCCCCCAGATGGCTCAGTCAGTCCTCTCCCTTCCCATGACATGGACCCTACCCTGGTCCCCCCAAATGGCAGGGTCACAGCCCCCCAAATGACAGCCACTGCCTCCACTCCCCATGGATGGCAGTCACAGCCCGCTCCCAATGAATGACACAGCCACTGCCCACCCCCACAGAGGGTGCAGTTAAAGTCAAAGCCCCCCCCAAGTGACAGCCACTGCCCTCACCACCCACAAATGGGAGTCACCCCCTCCACCCACAAATGACAGCTGCAGCCCCCACAGATGGGGCAGCCACAGCCTGAGCCCCCCCCCCAAAGGATGAAGCCCAAGCCCCAGCCCCTACAGACATGCAGGCATAGTCACAGCCCCCAGCCCAAACAGAAGAAAAAGTCACAGCCTAGCTCCCCAAAGACAGTGCAGCCACAGCCCCAGCCTCACCACAGATGGTAATGGCTCAGCCATAGCTACAAGTACAGCCCCCCCATCCCTGTCACAGACAGCACAACTCAGCCCACTGCTGAGCAAGCTCCATTTAAATGCTCTGATGGAGGATAACCAGCAGGTATGGAGCTCCCATTGTTTTTGGGGCAGGCTCTTAAGGAGATTTTGCCTTTGTTCAGAAATTCCCCTCCTCAGGAGGGGCTGGAAAGGGGTGCACTCACTACATGTCCCCTTCCCATGGCCAGGCATAGCACGGAAGCTGTCCTGCAGTCTGTCACCACCTTATTGTGGGTTACCCTGCCACTGGAGTGGGGGGGGGGGGGGTGCATCTCATCCCTCCAGAAAACTCTCCAGCCCAGAAACAGCTCAGTCTACCCCTGCTAGGATAACAGAGATCCTGGTACAGCAATACAACTACCCCACAAAACAATCTCTGCCCCAGTGCCATGCCCCTTCTCCTAATTGCCTGACTTCAGAGGTTTTAACAGCCTCTTGCCAGGCTCAGACCTAGCAGGGAACCCAGCACCTTGACCTTCAGTCACCAAGGAATACAGAATCCCCTCCTTACTTCTAGTGCCTATTTTTACCAACCTGTTTTAGTCCAGCCCCTACTCTACAACTTTTTTTTCCTGGAGAGATTTTCTACTCTCTGCCTCTAAACCCAGCTACTAGCTGCAAACTCCCTTTTATGCTGCAGCCTTTCTCTCCTCCCACTAATCAGCCTCCTACTGCCCAGCTGGGCTTCAATTAGACCTCACCCTCCCTCCAGGTGCAGCTGGGTAACATGGCCTAGCAGGGCCTCCATAAATCCTTTGAGGGCCTCAGTGGGACATCTCTTCTCCCCAACATCTTTTTCTCTGACAGACACTGCTTCTCATGCTGTCCTGCTAGGACTTTGTGGTTTTTGTTTTTTTTTTCTTTCTTTCCATCTCCATGCATTAGCACAAGGGTCTGCAACCTGTGATTCTGGAGTCACATGCACCTCTTTGGTTACCTGCTTGTGGCTGTAGGCTTTGGGCCCCCCTGTCACTAGGTGCAGAGGACCCTGCAGGTGGCCCATGCTGGGCTCCAGGTTCCCCACTACCACTGAGGGACTCATTCCTGGTTCTGGATCTCCCTCTTCCCTCAGGGGACCTTGTGGAAGTTGCCCTAGCCCAGCTCCCCCTGCTGGGAGGCTACACCATTATGGCTCTCAAAACACTTGGTTACTAAAGGTATTTTTTTATAGGGCTCTTCCTATTTTTTGAGTTGCTGACCATATTCCAGGTGTGGTAACTCCCAACTAAGCTGATCTTCACCAGAAAGCAGTCTGCATACACAAATATGGGGATAGTCTCATTTTTCCTCCTCAAGCCTTTATAAAGTTATTTTGATAAACCTTCATGCAATCTAAAGGCCCTGGTTTGGAGAGGCTTCTTCATCATGAAAACCTAGCCTATGGAAGGGGCCCTAATGTGGGTGCCCCAAAATAAAGGCACTAGCTGCTTTTGAGACCCCTGGCTACATACATAGGCTGGGTGTGAGTCTGTATAGCTGGCTATATCACCATATACCCCTTTTTCTATGTAGTTTGCCAATAAAACACTCAAGGTACTCAACAAATGCTAGTTAATCCATAGCTCTCCTCCATAAACACACAATGGAGGACTTTGATTTTCTGATAACATCTCAGAAACTGACACTAAAAATGTGGTGGGGGACATCATAAAATCAAGAACTTTGCAGCTTTCTGCTTTAATTTCCTCATCCCTCTGACTCGAGACTTCTAATACTCGGACTTTTTTGGGTACCTGTGTGTGTAATTTTCTTCTGCATTGTAGACCTGTTTAACGAATATAAAGTGAGTGTGTGTCTAAAGACAAGAAGGCTTCAATAATAATAGGTTTCTAAAATTTTACCTAAGAAATCAAATGGTTTATGTATACTTTCTACATCTTTCTAGTGCCAGATTTTTATCTGTTTTATGTGAAACAAAGATGATGTGGTCTGTTTAGTTCCTACCTGTTTATGGGAAGTTCACTGCTGAGGTCACATACAGGGTGCTTGTCACTCGCCAGCTAGCACCTCTGGGAAGGTCAGATTCAGATAAACTGCCTTTTTGTCCCGCATCTGTACATCACCTATCCCAATAGGGTCCTGGTCCGTGAATGGGATTTTTAGGTACTGCTATACTGCACATAAGTGACGACGATGACGACGACGACGACGACGATGATGATGAATAGCACTTTACTCCATTAATAAGATAAATTAAATCTGTGGAGCTAGTAAGGGAGTACAATGCCAATGAATAAAGATATCAGAATCTAGCAATTAAGATATACAAGCACCAGTCACTGTGTGTGAGATTCTAGAGTACATGTCCATGCCACAGGAATTTTCATCACCATAACAGCACCTTTGACACTAGCACTCACAGCACAGAAGTTGAGTTTTGAAGTGATATGAAGCCTGCACTGAGCAGGTGTCTGGCATGTATTGCGTGGAGGGGGTGGATTGCAGTACAGCTTGTGTTCAAGTTGGCATAGGGGTGGAGAGTGAGGCACTTTGTGTCTGTCTGAGTGATCGATTTACACCAGTGAGTCTTCTGTGTGGATCCATCCTCTTGTCTCTTCCTGAGGTTAAGATTTTGCTTTCCATCAGTGAAAGCCACATCTGCTCCAGAGCCTGGCCTTTCTGCATGGCTGCCTGCAGAGAACTGGCAGAGCACTCTCGCAGATAAAGCATGCAGCCGTGTGTGAAAGGAGGAGGATGGGAGGAACACTGCCTTTGGAAATTCCTGGCCTTTCTGCAAGAGGGAGTCTTCCTTTCTCAGCCCTTCCCTGCACACCCAGCCTGAAGATGGATGGCCCCACACTGGCCCCAAGGGAAATCTGCAGTCACGGCTTATGATGACCTTTTCTAGGTCTTACAATTCTTTCTCAGCCCCACAGCTGTGCCAAGAGCTAATCACCTCTCACCCTTCAATGGTGGTATAGACTGAGGTGAAACTTGTCTGCTGGCCACTGGCCTCTGAAGCAGCATGGAGTTCCTGGGGGAGCCAGGTGGGCACATGCCCCATACAAGTCCGGCACAAAGATGACACCACCGGGGGGTATCCGCATCCCAAACCAAGATGTCACGGACCTGTAGGGCTCCAACCACCTGCAGCGTTGGGATGTCCTGTTGCAGTGCCCATGTGTCAGAAATGAGCCCATCTGTGGTTGCACAGGTGTGGGTGCAGGTGACAGCAAGGAGGGGTGTACATACGGCCCTGTGGGAGAGCCCGGCTGGATGCCAGTGTAACTGTATGATACAACCATGTGAGACATCAGAAGGGCATGGAACTGTCTTGAGGCCACATGGGAGGGCCCGGTGGCCAGCAATTCTTGATTGCAGGCAGGTGGGTCTGTGGAGAAGAGGGGAATCTGCATGTTGACAGGACAGGCTAGCACAGTGCTGCCAGCAACCTACATGGCAGAGATTTGTGCGTACCAAGGCCACTGTGCCCCTCTGGTCTGGCACAGGCAGAAAACATTTCTTCATTGACTCCTGCTCAAAACAAATCGGAGCAAGACAAAGCACGCCACCTCAGTTTCAAATGGCCAGTGGAACCAGCGAATCCGCCCCACAAAGGCTGCATCACTGTGTGAGTGGGTGTGTTTATGCATGCGTGTGCACGCGCATGGCAATCTGTGTTCTGGCTCACGTGCCTCCATGCCAGGAGCACGCTGGTGCTTATGTGGCCGTGTGTGTGGGCCGTACATTCACATGCCTTGGCTCGTGCTTGTGCAAGAAGTGTCACGCTGCCATCAGTGTAAGCACGGGGGGGAGGAGAATGGAGAGGAGAGGCTGCGCTCTGCAAAGCTGTGCTGGAGCGAAGGCGTATTTCAGGCACTGAGAGCACTGAGTGCGTTTCCAAGGTGACATGTAGCGTCTGACTCACAATCTCTCCTATTGTTAGCCTGCCAGGCACACGCTGGGCGCTTGCGCGAGGAACGCAGGAGGGATAAAGCCCCTTCTGAGCCTCCCCTAAGTTGTGCCCCCAAGAGCTCCCAGCTGTGTTCACTTCAAAGGAAACTGCCTCTTCAGGGCAAAGTCGGGGGCCATGGTGGGGCCATGAGGTGGGGCAGGGATCATGGCTTAGGCTGTGAGGTATGTTGGCCCAGGAGCATAGCATGGCTGGGGGAAGGTGGAGACACACCAACCGAGCTATGGCTCTCGAGGACCCCTTTGGCACTACTCTAGTGGAAAAGTGCCCTGGGCCAGGCTGAGTGGTTCTTGGTGCCAGGATGGGTGGTGGACAGGAGATCCAGGCAGAGAGTGCCAGGCAAAGGAAGATCATGGCAGGCCAGTGGATGTCTCTGGGGCCTGAGAAAGTGCCATGCTCAGGGACTGGCGTATCACCTGTTCCATCCAGGGCCTGCCAAGGCAGGGGAGGGAGAAAAATAGGATTTTGGCATTGTTCACTTTGATTCCATTTCATCATCTCTCCATTTCCTCCAGGGCCCGTGGGGATCTTGGGCCATTGGGCCCTTCGCCCAGCACATCCCATTTGCTGCTCTGGGGGCTGCAGCTCATCCTGCAGGGCTCTGTGGGCTCAGGGGGAGCAGGAGACTCCAGATGAGAGTGGCCAAGACAAGCCCCACCACCTTTACTTTCCAGCCCTCATTGGCACAGCCCAGCATGGCTGCCCAACACCATGCCAGGCCACACAGGGCTCACAGCTGCCCTCTTCTCCAACATGGACATGCGGTTCCCATCAGCTCTCCCCCAGTGGCACTGCAGCAGCCTGCTCTTGCCAGCAGAGCTGTAATTAAAGAATCCAGCACCCCTTACAATAGCTGGCACCTGGAGCAATCAGCAGGGAATGTGCCCTTTAACAGAGCAGCTCAATGGAGCTGCTCTGGTGCGCCTGGAGCAAAGCCCCGCTCGCCCCACTGTAGTTACAGCTCTGGTTGCCAGCCTGTAGCAGCTGCATGGTGTGTGTGTAGGGGGGGCTCCTTCCAGCCTCTCTCTGTTCCCCTCTGTCTTTGGGGTGGGACAGGAGCTGCTGGGCCTGATCTGGTCCAGAGCCCTCCATAGCATGGGAGTTTGGTGGGCTTGCATCTCTTGGGTAAGGAGCAGTTGTCATGGTGACTGTGGGATAACAGAAGGGTTGCTCTGGGATCTCAGATGGAGGGGGTAAATAAGTGGCTGTGGGGGTGGGAAAGGAAGATGAGGGGGCTGGCTGGCTGTGATGCAGCCAGGGGCAGGGGCGACACCCAGAGGGGCGTGGTGCAGCCAGGGGAGGCAGTGACACACAGAGCTGGATGTGGAAAGAGGCAGCAGTCAGTCTGGCTCCAGACAAGCACCTGCTGTGGTCAGATGGTGGCCCTGGCAGGCAGTCAGTGGGTCGAGGTGGGGATGGGGATGGAGGGGCTATTCAGCTTTGTGAGCGCTAGGCAGGAGAGCTAAGACATGGGGGTCTTGGAGCCAAGCAATGCACCAGGCCCAACAGGGGGATGGACTACCAAGCTTTACCTGCACTGGGACCTCCATCCTCAGCTGAGACAGGCATGGACCTGAGGGTTCTGCTTTGCCTGGCATTGAACCCAACGCGGGCAATGCTAGTGGCTCCCAGGAGAGCCTACACCCACTCACATGTTGATGTGCCAACACGCCCACAGACATGTGCATACTCATGGCCACATACAGTCATTCCCACACACAGCAACTGCCCCATGTGTGAATACCAACACACGCCTGCACACAAACATGCCAGGGCATGCACAGATGTGAGCACAACCTCATCTGGCCCCCAAAAGGCAATGGAGGTGCTAGTCCACAGCCAACAACGGACGCTGGGCATGCTGGACTGGGGGGCAACAGATCCCTGCCCCCGAGTGCAGCAAGTGGGACATGGGGACCTGCCCTGCAGCAAGGGGGCGCTGTTATTAGCTCTTTATTTTTATTTTCTTCCTCCCTATTTTTAGCTTTGGGGGTTTTGTTCCAATCTCGCTGTTTACCGGCAGGAGCGTTCTTGCTGCCTACATCCCTACGTTGCCAGGCAACCAGGTGCACGGCTCATGTGGATTGGCTCCCACAGCTGGAATGAACAAGGGAACTATTGCGGCCCCCCTACGCACCCAGCCCTAGTGCCAGAGACAGGCTGCAGAGACAGACCAGGAGGGGGCCGGCAGGAGGCTGGAGGGTGAAACAAAACACTTGGGGCAAAGGTGCCGGTGCAGGGCCAGGCACGTCACGTGGCCACGTCACCAGGACTGCATGGTGGTGCAACCCATTCTGCAGCCCACTCTGCCCTGCTCTGTGGCTGCACTACTGAGGGTAGCCTGGGCAACCCCCATCCAACCCAACCTTTCCTCAAGGGGTTGCTGTGCATGATAGGCGCTTGTGTCCCTTCCCACTCTCAGGCTCATGGAGACAAAAGGGCCATGGGGCTGCAAGAGTTTGGAGGGTGAATGCACCTGGGGGCTGCTGTGGGTTGTAAACAGGAGATGGGAAACAGGAACTCACAAGGGAAGGGGCATGTCAAATCACACCTTCAGTGAGGGGGAGGTGGGAGCAGAACCTAGGACTCCAGGCTCTAGACTGCTGTGGGAGAGGATCAGTGCAGCAGGGCATTTTTCAGGGGTGGGGTGTGGTGGGGGATCAGCATATGGAGCATGACAGGGGGCAGGGCTGATCTTTCCACAAATGTCCTGACAGCCCTGTAGGTACTGCAGCAAGTGGGTCCATCTTCCAAGATTTCCAGTTCCTTCCTTCATGTTCTGCCCATGCCAGGCGCTTCCCCATCACATCACCACTGTCTATTGCCAGTGCCCACCTCTGTGCCTGACAATCCCTGCTCACTGAGTCCTGCCATGGGGCAGTAAGTGAGCGCACCTCTTTGCCTGCAGCCTGGCTGCTGCTTGTCTGCTTGGTGCAGGAGGCGCTCCGCAACCATGATCACACATGCTCCACTGGTGGGCTGATCCACAGCTGCAAATTTGGTGAGAAGTTTAGCTAAAGCTACCAGAGAAGAGTCGGTCATTGGAATTCCCCCTCCCAGGCCACTCTGGGGCCCCAATTGCTGCAGATATGAGCTGCTGCTAGCCAGGGTGAGCTTCCATTAGCCCCCCAGGAGTTGGCCAAAGGGCTGGTCCTGCCCAGCCCATGAGGAGCTGCAGACTTCAGGCAGCAAAAGTGGTTGTTCAGGGCTGCAAGCTGGCAGTTTTAACGTCTTAGGCTGTGCTTTAAAGAGTCCTTGGTGAATGCGTGGCTGCAGACTGGCCCATGGGTCACAACTTGGATTCCTCTCTGGAAGGCCAGGAGTGAGGTCTATTGTACACAGACCCGCTTGCTGAGTCCCCAGTGCCACTAGCCAACTGGGCCGGGCAGTCTTAGCATTGGGACTGTACGTCCTGCTCCCTAGAGCAGCCCTCTTATCAGACCCCTTCCCTGGAAGGTGAGACATTGCAGGCAACCCGCCAAGGTGCCTGACTCCTCTGGAGTCCTCTGCCTGTTTACACGTGAACTCTTGGAGCGCCACCTAGTGGTGAAGACCCTGGCCACCTGCAGGGTGGGGGCAGGCACAAAAGGGGGGCAAGAAGGGGCCCCGGCCCTCCCGATAACTAGCAGGACCCCTACAGCCTCAGGCCTTCAGGGGAAAACCGAGCTCCTCCAGCCCTGGGGCCATAGAGGGATGTCACAGGAACATGCCAGTGTTGACTCCTGCACACACTGTCCTGCGATGTGACAGAGAATGTGGCAGGGGGACAAACTGTCTAAGTCTAGACCAGCTCTAGAGCATGATTCTAGAGCCGGCTCTGATCTTTGCTGCTTTAGATCTTCATAGGGCTGGACTGAAGGCTAAATTCCCAAGCTAGTTTGGGGGCTGCAAGGAGGGGGAGCCAAAAGAAGGGCCCCTTGCAACCACCTTGGGCCTGCACCCTTAAGCACAGTGCTTCCAGCTCTTCTTTGGCAAGGAACAAGGCCTGTGCCCTCCCTTCTGCTGGCAGGCCAAGTAGGGGAGGATGGCCACTCACTGCCGCACGTCATGGCAGCTGTGCTCCTTGCACGCGCCTGCAGCCACTCCCAGCATGAAGGGCCTTGGTCTCCAGTAACGCAGGGGTGTCAGATCAGTGCCTGATAGCCCATGTGCCGCCCAGCCCAGCGCCAGGCTCCGTGACATGGAGCATTCTCTCTGTGGAGGAGCAAAGGCAGCCACAGACCAGGGCAGCAGGAGTGTCAGAGGCCAGGGAGACTCGGCCTGCCCAGGATCGTGAATGGCAGCACAGCCCACCCACACTCCAGACTCCTCCCTAGCCCAGCCTGGCTCCAGTAGACACTGGTGTAAGAGCCCCACGCCTCCTGACTGGCTCCATGTTCCCCCAGAGCTGCTGTGGGATTGAGTGCCCTGATAGGGTGGCCAGGGGCTGAGCTGCCAGCCAGATGTGCTCTTTCTGCCAGGCCTGCCCAACAAACCAGTCTATAACAAATGGCCCAGCGCACCCCGCCGCATAGCAGCCCGGGCAGGGCCTCCGCTCTGACTCCAAACCTGGCTGAATGCTGGCATTTGCTGCAACAGCAGCACAATAACTCACACTGCCTCTGTGCCACAGCCGTGCCCCTGCTGTGGGGATAGGGGGGCATAGCTTTTGCTCTGGCTATGCCCTCCCCTGGACGGAATCGAGAGGCATGGTCACCGTGATGGGCTCCGGCAGTCGACGCGCCTCTGGGAGCCCCACCCCACGTCTCCCGCAGCATCAGAAAGGAGCGCCAGTCACAGGGGCTTGTTTTGAGGAGTAAAAGATGGTGCAAGTTAGCAACTGGCGGGTGATTCAGGCATGAGTCAGCCACAGAGCAGAGGTGGCAACAAGGAAACGGCAGGGCACCCACTCAGCCCCCTCCTCCAGCCCCTGCTCAGCTGCAAAGAGAGTGAGGGCTCCCCTTTTCCCTAGCAGGCAATGGCCCCTGTGGGGGGCAATGGGTGAGCCATGCCAGTTTCCCAATGTGCTTGGTATTTGGATTCCAGGGGCACCCAGCGGCCCCATCAGGCTCTGGGTCCTAGCATGGGTCACAGCCATAAAAGTTGCTGGCAGCCCCAGGAGATTTGTGTTCCTTCCCAGGGCAGATCCAGCTGCTGGGCTGTGAAAAGAAAGCCAGTGTCCAGCGGCTATGTTTTCACAGTAGGGGATGTGGGGTAGCTCCCTGGGCCTGACAGGAGCACAGGCTGCACAAGGGGTCATGGGGCAGCCAGCCCACCCCATATGCCAACAACATTGCAGGCCTGGCCCAGCTCTGCTAACGCATCAGCTCCACTCTGGCCAGGTGTGGTGTGGCCCGGCCGAGTGACCATGGGGAAAGGGAGACAGGAGGCAGGTTGTCCCATTCTGCTGATCTGGGACCAAGCTGGCTAAGGCAGAGTGGAGGCAGGCAGTGGGGAATCCCTCAGAGCAATGCAGGAACCTGCAGCCTGCAAAGAGGTCTCCCCCTCCCCGCCAGCCCCCAATCGGTGCTGAGCCTTTGGACACCTAGTAGAAAGGAGCCAAAGGCAGAGCCCAGCACTGGAGGGATACGCTGACCGTGTGCAGCCCTCTGGGTTCCCTTGCAGCCCCACTGGGAAGCAGGTCAGGAACAGTCCCCCATCCTCCCTCAAATGGCCACTCCCTTCCCAGATGGTCAGCACAAGGTCTTTCCTGGGGGTCACCCTGGGCTGTGGGGTGCAGAGGCCAGGGGTGTGGACACAGCAGCTGCCGGAAGCCTGCCCTCCCACACCCTCCAGGATCCAGGCTGGTCTGGGCCGTGGTCAGGCTGTGGGTACATTTGCACGCTGCTCTTCCCTCCCCAAGTGATGTTATGGAGCCAAGCAAGGCAGAAGAGGCCACTCATCTGCAGAGCCCATGGGAAGGGAGGGAGCCCACGGCTGCTTGGATGGAAGGAGGGGAAAGGTGCCCTTTGCCCCCCAACTGCAAAAGTACCAGGCTGGGCAAGACTGTGTCACTGTTGGCAGGGCCACCCCTGGAGCCACCAAGAGAAACCAGGCTGGGGCTGGGGTGAGCAGATTGCACTCCAGCCTCCACCCCAGCCTGGCTGAGCCCCTGGCAGGAGACTGTGCCCATGGCCAGAGGATGGCAAGCTGTGGGGAGGGGGCATGGAGCTGTTTCCTGGCCCCAGATTCAGTCTAGAGCACCCCAACCCCATGGCTGCTGGTGGCCCAGGTGAAAAGCTGGGGCAAGGCACAAAGCCTCAGCCATGACTACGCTCGAGAGCTGAGGGGGCTGGAGAGGCTGAGATCCCCATTGCCCGTCAGGCTGGGCAGGATGAAGTGGGCACCGGGCCCACCGCACCCTGGCTGGGGGGAGGCACCTGGTCCCCAGCGTTGTCAGTCAGGCTGGTTTGTGGCCTCACCTTCTGTCTTGGCCCAGGGGAGTGAGGAGCCAGCCGTGCCCTGCGGGCCAAGCGCCAGGGATGGGATCCCAGGCTGAGCCCTGCTCCGGCTCTCCTCTTTCCGGGACACCCCCCCGAGGAGCTGGCAACCCCCCGGTCCCATGATGCGGAGCTCGCCGGGTGCCCGGGCTACGGGCCCGGTCAATGCAAATCCCAAGGGTCCGGGGCAGTGCCCTGCGCCTCCTCCCGCCCACGGGTCTGTCTGTCTGTCCGTGTCCTAGACGCCTGGCACTTTGGGGGTGGCAGGGACTCGCGCTGGGCACCAACTTGCCCCCAGCCCCAGCCATGGGGGGCTGCCCCCGGCTCGGAGCGGTGCAGCTCGCCGCTTGGCTGGCAGCGGGCGCCCCCCCGCCCCCAAATCAGCTGCCTCCCCACGCATGCTCCCAGCTGCACTAGGCGGCGGCGCCTGAACAGCGGTGCGGGGCTGTCCGGGGCGGGCGGCGCGTCTCCCCGACGGCTACGAGCGGGGCTCGGCCGGCTCCGGCTCCGGCTCCGGAGGTCAGTGCCCGCGGGCGGGCGGGCGGCGGGGCGCGGTCGGAGCCGAGCCGGGCACCTGTTGCGCCCCCGCCCCAGCCCCAGCCCCAGCCCGCCCCGCCAGCAGCGGCACCGGACGGGACGGGGCACGGCGGGGGGGCAGCGTGTGCCGGTGTGAACGCGCTGGCGGGGGCGGGGGCGGCACGCGCTGCTCGGGGTCTGCCCCCCGGCCGGGGGTCCGGGGGCACCGGGTCCTGCCCCCGGGGTGGCTCGCACGGGCCGGCCCGGCTCTCCGGCCCCGGCGCTGTTCAGCCTGTGTGTGCAGTGTACGCTCGTGTGTCCTCACACGCGTGTGCGCCCGCCGGGAGAGCGGAGTCCCGCACGTGGGGAGCCCCCGGGGCAGCGGCCGTGTGAGGGGCGGGGTGGCCCCGCGGCTTCTCCAGGTCTGCGCTTAGCGGAGCCAGGCCCCGTGCCCCTCGGGAAGACCGGCCCTTCCCTCCGAGGCAGCCCTCTGGACCCCCCCCCCCCGGAGGGCGGCTGGGCCCTGGCACTGGGCATCCTGGTTCCCAGCTCCAGGGCCCCGGCGCTGCTCTGATCGCAGGTGGGGAGGGGGGTTACAGCCAGGGGCCCCCACGCATGGAGGTGCAGCTGTGCCGGGAGCTCCCACCAACCCTGGCTCCGAAGGAAGGTGGCTTTAGAGACGTGTGCCCCGGAAACAAGTGTGCACATTGCCGCCTTGGCACATGCTCCCATTGCCAGAGCCCGCAGCACCAGGGCAAGGCTGGGGACAAGCTGCGACAGAGCACTGGGCACGTTGCAGATGCAGGGCAGGGTGAGGAGCCTGTCCCTGAGCCTGACTAAAGCGCACACAGATGGCGATGAGGAGGATGTGCCCCTTTGCATCTCCTGGCAGGCTGGCATTCTGGGCCCAGCGTAGGGCACATCTTAGAACAGCCTCGGGTCTGCTCTGATGTACTCTGGGAGGGCCTGTGACCCCTGGGGATTGCACTGTGCTGGGTGAGGAGGGGCTGAAATCTGCTGCCTTCTAAGGGCCCTAGAGCTGCAGGTCCAAGGTCCCTGTGCTGAGTGAGGCATGCACAGTTGCTGGGTTTGTTCCTGCTCTCAGTGAGCTGGTGGGGTAAAGCAGGGCCCTAATCTGCCAGCTGACCCTACCAGCAAGGCAAGGAGAGGCAAAAGAAGGTGCCAGCGGTGTGCTGCCAGGCTCCGGCATACACATGAGCTCAGTGCTGGGACCCGTCACTTCCCCTCAGCAGCCTCGGTCCAGGCCCTTCTGCCCAGCCAAGATGGTGTGATCTGCCTCTGCAAAGCCAGACATGCAGCTTCCTTACCAGCTGCCCTCCAACTCCCAGTCCAGGGCTAGGCAGAGCTGCCCTATGGGACAGGCTTGGCAGGGCAGTATTGGGGGCACACAGCAGATGCTGGGAGAGAATCCTGTTTAGCACTGGGCTTGCGTACCATGGCACTCGCTGCTGCTGCCCAGCTGGTCAGACGGTCACTGTCGTTTCCAGCAGATTGGGACTCTAGTGAGCTCCAAGTGGGGGAATGGGTCTCTGCTCCCACTCACTCCGGCGTCTGTCTGCCTCCCAATAACTGCCTTGCTCCCAAGCTGGTGCTTGGCCAGCAACTCTGACCCCCTCATGCTGGGGCCCCCTATGCAGGGTGACCAGAATCCAACTCTGGGCCACGGTACAAATGGCGGGGCTCATGGCCTGCCTGGCTGAGGTGACAGCAAGCTGCTGCTCTGTGTCTGGGCAAATCCAACATCACCCACACACAGAAGGAGTGTATTGAGTACCAGTGCTAGCAGGCAAGCATGACGCACAGCAGGCCTGCTGCCTCACATCCACACCTTACTCTCTGGAAGTGGCTTTTCCTGTCTGCTTCATCACCACGTGCGAGCCCCATGCCTACTGAGAGCTGGATTCCCCATGCCATGTGTTCCCCACCAACATGCTACCCAGTGACAGTGAACTGCCCTCTTTTTGCAGTGTTGCACTCCTACCCACCCAGACTGGTCTTGGCCAGGGTTGAAGGAGCTGGGATCCTGGGTCTGGCTGCTCCTGCTTACACAAAAAGGCGGCTTCTGTGTGGTGCTGCACTGGGTTGGCCAGCATCACTCACTCAGATCCATGGTGAGAGCTTGGCCTGTGGCATGTGCCAGCAGCAACTCCTTGCATGAAGCCAGCAGGCTGTCCCTGTGTCCTGGCAGAGGCCCAGGTCATGCTGTGGATGGCCATCCCAGCAAGACCTGTCTGCCCTCCCGCATGGTCCTGGTTTTACACGGCTCTGTGGCACCAGTGGCTCAGAGCAGGCACCACAAACGAATGTGGTCATTGTGGTGCAAGTGTGGCATGGCTGGGCATCTTTCGGTGATGTGGAGACCAGGAGTCACTGTCATTCACTGGGCCAGCCACTTTGTTCTATCAGGTCTCGGGGATATCTTCTCACCTGGCCTGCCTGCTGCTCAGCCATGACCCCCCCAACTCCCCTTTGCACTGTCCGCCCACCCCAATTGCCTCCCCATTCTCCCTCGCTGGCCTCATCACCTCTCCCTCTGTTCCTCTGTCGCCAGGCCCCCTCCTTTCCCAGCCGCGTTCTCCCATCCCCCCTTTCCCTCCCATTTGTCATTTGCCAGGAGCAGCGGCAGGAAAGCGATGTATTTTTAGCTGCTTTCAGTGCTGTGGAGCAGCTGGAGACCAGCAGAAGCAGCCAGTGCTCATCAGATGCCACTGCTCTAAGATCCTTCGCCCTAAAGCCTGCAGGATTTGCGACACAGCCGCCACCGCAGTTGCCTCTGGGGTGTCTGACAGTGACAGCACACTGCAGTGCTGTCAGTGGTGGAGGAACCCTGTCCCCAGTGTACGGTGCTGCGGAGGGAGTGAAAGGAAACAGGACGCAGTTCCCTCATTGGAGGTTAGCCAGGGCCTTGGGGCTAACCATCCTAGCCGTGGAAGGAGCGTTGTGCGATCTCAAATGAGCACACGCACCCAAAGCGTGACACAGTGCAAAGCCAGTGCAGTGTGTGTGGGGGGGGCATTGGTTCCTCTCTGGAGCAGGGGGCTGCAGGGCCATGCTGGAGCTGCCCCCAGAAGAACAGGCTGTGTTTTCACCCTTCTGTGCAGAAACACATCATCTTGCACTCGCAGGAGTATCTGACTGGTGAGCACAACGCACAGCCGAGTGTGCCGAGGTGGTGGTTTGGTGCATATACAGATCAGCCTCTACTTTTGCAGGGGCAGGGGCTCTTGGAGCACTCTTCACAGCACCGGTGAGAACAGCAGATCCTCACATGACAACTGACTGCCAGCACTTGCCCCTTTGTAAGAGTTTTGGAGGCTGGCTCCCCTGCCCCCTTTCAACCCATGGCACTGGGCCAAGCGAAGTTCTGGTGTAACTGATTCAGTGTAACCAGCCAGGACAAGAAGCTGATGCCATCATGTTGCTGCCGTGCTTCCAATGACCAGGGGGAAGATGTAACCGACTTGCTGAAGAGCATTGGTGGGATTGCACCATGTAAGAGATCAGGCCAGGCCTGGGGTTGAGAGTCCCACACCATACCAATGCAGCTAGGAGCCCAGAGACGTGTCTGCCATGGTCAGCTCTTCACTTTTGGTTACAGCCGTACACAGAGACAGTGAGCTGGCCATGCAGGTGTGTGATGAAGAGGTGGTTGGACAGCAAAGGGCTCTGTGATGCACAGCTGGCCCCTCTTACCTTGTCACAGGATCAGCTGTCTTGGGGTCTCCAGGGCATGTAGACAGGTGCTGAGCCTCGAAAAACTGCCTGGGGCAGTGGTTCTCAACAGGGACATGTGGCTTACTGGGGGCCCATGGCCTGTTTCAGGGAGTCTGCAAGTAGGGCCATTCCAAGCCCTAGTGCCCGGTGGTTGAAGCTCAGCGTCCTGAGCGGACCGCCTACCTGTGGGACTAAAGGTCTGAGGCCCAGCATCTCTGAGGCAGAAGCCCCAAGTCTCTTCAGAAGTCGCCTCAGGGCTTCCCCAGCCATGGAGCTTTGATAGCATGTTTGGAAGGGTGTCAAAAGAAAAAGGTTGAGGCCCCCCACCTCTTGGGCACAGGTCAGTCCCAGTGCCAGTGCACCCCACAGGGGCGCAGATAGCCTGGCTTTCCCAGTCTACCTCTGCCCCAGCCTGCTTCTCTTGAGCTTCCCAGGGCTGGGGGCCCAGCCACTGTCTGGGGCAGGCTTCTGTCATGGGAGGCCCTGTATCCCATGATGCCCCCCGCCCCACACTGCTGTTGGCCCTTATGAGAGGCCAGAGGAGCCTAAGGGTTTTGCAGCCTCTGTGCCCCTGGCAAAGCTTGCGCTTCTCTGCCCCAGCCTGCTGGCAGGCAACTAGGCCCCCATGCCTGCCCCCCAACCCAGATACCTGCATCTCCCAGCTCAGACTCTTGCACATGCTGTCTAACCTGCCCCCCCCAGCCCAGACCCTTGCACCTGACATGAGTGCCACAACATCCAACCACCCTTCTGGACTTGCTCCTAAACCTGTCCCTTGCCTCTCCCTGCTCCTGCAGTCCATCATCTGTGCCTCCATTGATCTCTACACCTGATCCAGCCCCCTAAGTGCAGTCCCCACCTGCTCCCCCAGTCTCCTGCCCTACAGGTAGGGCAGGTGTTGCAGACACCTGGCACAGACAGAGGCTGACACTCTGTATCCTGGCAACTGAAAGCCAGGGCCCAGGGGTTGGAGAACAAAGCGGGAGGTGGAAACCAGGTGCCCTCGTTGCTCAGAAAAGGGGCAACAAGGCCTGCCTGAGGCTTGGCTGCTGGGGGCTGTGCAGTTTCCTGGGGTTGGGGGCTGAGGAGAACTCTAAGGGGGGAGCCCGCTGTCCAGGACTCTGAAGTCTCCCGAAGATGGACTTTGCCGTGACTTCCTGCATACTGTGCTAACTAGATCTGTTCCACGCTGTGTGCAGGCATCGTGCTCTTTTAGCTCTCTGGCTGAGTCACTGCCCAAGGGGGTGGGGGTGAGGCTTTCCCAGGTGTCCCACTGGAGAAGAGCCTGGGGAGTTCCCAGTGTGGAAGAGGGGTGCTGAATGTCCAAGAGGCAGTGCAGTCAGGAGCCTGCCCTGGTGCACGTGCACTTGCAGCATCATGGCAGCACGCAGCCAACCTGCAGCTGTTCACCCTTGTTGGGCTTGCAAGCGCACATCAGTTCAGAGTCTGGCCTGGCAGATGCAGATGGGCTGGGTGCCAGTCAAGATTTTCATTCCCTGGATGCAGCGGGCTCTGGAGACTAGGTTCCTGTTGAGTTAGCCTTGGGTTCCATCAAAGCTGAAGCTCTGCCCATTTGGAAATGGTTGGAGTTGGGCAGCTGAGTGAGAGGAGAGCTGGGGAGACGGGGGATGCCCACAAACAGACACTGATTTTTACCCCCTACAGTGAAGGGCAGCAACAGTTGATTCAGCCAGGATCTAGACATGCACAGCCTCTGATGGCTTTTTGCAGGAGCATGGACCAGCCTGTGGACAAAGGGAGGCCTGCGCCCCGTCAGCTTGCTCTACCTTACTTGCTTGTGTAAAGCAGAGTGTGGCCCCCACTGTCCCCTGGATGCTCCTCTCCTGCTGGGGTTGGGTGGCTTCTGCTTCTCTGGTGAAGTGGCCACCTTTGCTCAGGACAGACAGGCAGCCGGGCTGGCCTCAGCAATGAAGAGCCCAGAGACCTGGAAGAGCATCTGGGAAGGAGGGGTGGGGAAAGCAAAGCTGGGCCCTCTCTGTGGCATAGCAGCCAGGCTACTGGGCTGCCAGGCTGGGCTGGGTGATGCAGTTGGCCGGGAGGAGGTGGTGCAGAATGGAGTATGGGCTCCATGTGTCTAGCAGGACCCTGCCTTGCGGTGTAACCCACCTGTTCTCTCATTTCAGACCCACCCACCGGGTGGCAGCACTAGTATGGGAGAGGCCTGGTCCAGACATGGGCAGTGCTAAGGAGCCAGAGCACCTGCAGCTGCTTGGAAGGGACGGGACGACCAAGGACGGCTCTCTGTGCGGCCTCCATGATGCACGCTGTGGGGCTGGGGAGTGTGCCATGAGGAACTGCTGCACACCCCAGCTCAGCGGCCAAGGGAGCAGTGCCGAGGCCCCAGCCATGAACAAGCTTCCCTCGTCGGAGCCTGCAGCTGATGGCCGAGCCTTGTCCTTCAAGGGCACCAGTGCAGGAGCAGGGCTGCTGGAAAAGGGAGAAGAAAGGATGACTGCGGCTGTGAGCTTTTTGGGACAGAACGGTGAGCAGAGCTCAGAGCCAGCTGCATTGCCTGATGGCTCCAGCATCCCACCCAACCCACCCGCCGGGGAAGGTGCAGTTGTGGTGAGCACGGAGGCATTGTCCCCCCGCCTCCTGCCAGAGCCATGCCTCAAGGGTCACAGCAAGGACCCAGCTGGTGCGCCGCTTGCTCTGAAACACGTTGCATTTCTGGAACCCGCCCACAGAGCCCCTCAGCCAGATGGTGCTGGAGCTGCTGCAGTCAGTCCTGAGCTGGGTCCCATGCTTCCCGTGTGCCCGCAGGACCAAAGGCAAGAGCAGGCCAGGGCTTCCCAGGGCGACAGGGCCCACTGGAGTGAAGAAGCCTCTGGCACAGCATGTTTTTCCGATAGCAACGTGGGCATGCCCTGCGGAAGTGCTGGTGGGATGGCACCTACCTCTCTGGCAGAACCCCAGGCCCAGCTGGGATCGTCAGCTGCCCCAGAGACAGGGAGCAAAGGGACTGAGGAGCTTCCTTCTCCTTCAGAAGGAGCCAAGAAATCTGCTTCAGGTGCTACAAGAAGAGAAGCACCATCAGGCCCAGGAGCAAGGCTGGACGCAGAAGTGATCCCATCAGGGACGTTCTCAACTCCTTTCTCTGTCCAAAAATCTGGCCCAGCAGGCAGCGTAGAGGGCAGGCCGGAGACCCACTCTGCTGCTAGCCATGGTATCAAGGACCACAGCAAGTTGGGTGAGAGCCGAGTGGCTCCGGTGGAGGCTCAAGGGGGAACTAGCCCATTCCAGAGTACTGCAGAGGGAAGCCCGGCTCAGGAGCAGCAGCGCGTGAAGGGGACTGAGGCAGGGGGTGAGGAGGCCGTGCGGGCATCCCGAACTGTGGAGCTGCTCTCCAAGACTTGCTCGTTTGAGGTCACTCCTCCTCCGCAGGACGCCGGGACTCAGGACGCTGGGACACAGGTTGGCACACGGGTGTCACTCGTGTCTGTGGCCATCAGCCCCATAAACCCCCCCGGATGGGTCCACGGCTTTCACCTTTCACAGCCGGGGCCAAGGCCCTTCTGGCCTGAAGAGCCCAGGGCCAGAGCTGAAACCCACCAAGAAGGATGTGGAGATGCAGGTGTCCATCCCGGTAGAGACCAGATCTGTGGCCACGGGGCCCATGACACCAGTCACCAAGTCGCCCCAGGCATCCTACCCCGAGGTCCGTGTGAAAGGTGCGCAGGAAGAGCCGCCCGAGCCCATACGAGAAGTCAGCTGGGACGAGAAGGGGATGACGTGGGAGGTGTACGGTGCCTCTGTGGAGGTGGAAGTGTTGGGCATGGCCATCCAGAAGCATTTGGAGAAGCAGATCGAGGAGCATGGCCGGCAGACAGTGATGACGCCGCAGAGCACCCGGGCCAGCTCCATCAAGGGGGCGCCACACACGGGGGAAGTCAAACGGCCACCTGGCATGTTCCGGGCGCTGCTGCGGAGCGTGCGCCGGCCCCGCTGCTGCTCTCGGGCAGGCCCTGCCACTGAGTGAGGTGCCCATGGGCTCCGGTGAGCTGAGGTGGTTTCTCAGGCAATTGGGGGCAGAGGGTTGGAGTCTGAGGCTCGCGAGGGGAAGGCCAGAAGCAGCGCGGGAGGCGTGGGGGCAGCTCATGGGCCAGCCTTTGGGAGTGTGTCTGGCAGGGCCAGGGGCCCAGTTCCTCGCTTTGCAGGGGTGCCAACTGTGCTCCCCAAAGCACAACCAGCAACTGCTGCCTTCAAATCCTATGACCCAGGGGTGTGGCTCCCTGGTGCCCTCCCGTGCCTGGGCAGAGCTGGAGAGTGGAGAGTCATCCTGCCCCTTGTGTGTCCCACGGAGACTCCAGCTTCCCCTCAGACTCAGCGGCTACAACCAGCCACCCTCTGCCACCTGCAAACCTCCAGTCCCGCTGCCTCGCTGAACCAGGCGCACTCTGTGCCAAGCTTCCTGGGCAAGCAGTGGAAGCCTGGCCAGGCCTGGAGGATTTGCCAGTGCCCTGTCTTGGCCTGAGAATTGCAGAGGCCCCTGGCGTCCTGATGCTGTGGCACAGCATATGTGCTGGTGCCTACTGCCCCCTTGACCCAGCTCAAAGCCGGGCAGGCTGGTGCCCTCCCCATAGTGACACAGGGCTGCTCCGGCATGCTCTGTGCAGATAGCAGGTTGCCCTTTGTCCCTGCTCAGCCATGGCTCATCACCTACCCACACTGGAGCACAAGGACGCAGGCCTCGCCCACAGGGCTGGCACCCCATGGGACCTCCCTGGCTCATGTGGTACCTGCTCCGGTGAGCGTGCTGGGGTGGGGTCAGTCCAGGAGGCGCTGGGGCCTGGGGCGTTGGCAGGAGAGGTGTTAGCACACCATGTAGCTGCAGGTGCACATGCCACAGGTCATGAGGCCAGGGCTCCAACCACCCAAGTGACTCTTGCCGAAGGGCTTGTGAGTGGTGTATGGGAGATGGCCAAGCCCTGGGATTGGAGCCTTGGAGGGGAGACAGGCTCAGGTGCTGGCTGTGGCCTGCATGCCACATGATGTGGCACCTGCCCATCCCAGCCCAGGTCCCACTGCACATGGAGACTATCCTACCAGCTGGGCCAGCTTCCTGCAAACTGGGCATCCTGGGAAGAGTTTTGGGAGCCCCCTTGGGAGTGCAGCCCCAGAGGAGTCTGAACTGAGAGTTTACAGCAAAGCAGCCAGTGATGGCGGCCAGATGGGGCTAGTGAAATACCACTGAGGTGCCATTTGCAGCCCAGCCCTTGCCACCACCCTGCTCTCTGAAGAGACAGCGGGCTGAGAGCCACAGTTCAACCTGCCCCAGTGGAGAGTGGCCCCAGGGGGCCGCAACCACCCTGGGTGGGGAGGGGCATTGGCTGTGGCCCTAGCTCTCTCGTTGTCAGTCAACGCAGGCCCCCACCACACATGCTCCCCTACTCGGCTGGAGCTAGGTAGAGGGGCCCAGGAATCTGAGCTGGTTCTGACCCAGCAGTTCAGGCTCAGGTGCCCCACTCTGGGCAGTGGTCCCGTGAGCAAGGTGCCACCGTGGGTTCCCCAGAGCAGGGGGCCATTCTGCAAACCAAGCCAATTGCCTGAGAAACCCAGACTGTCTGGCACATTCATGTCGTGTGTGTATGCGCGTCCCTGCACATGTGCCTGTCCGTCTGTGTGAGGCTGGCTGGTCCCGTGGGTGGGCATGGCTGGGCTGCCCCATGTGTTGCTCTCCCCAAAGTCTGTGTTTTTGGATGGCAGAGTGGTCTGTTGGCACTTTTTGTGGCTGGGATTTTTTCATGGTGGGGGTTTACTGAATGGTGTTTGAATTTTCAGGCTTTGAAAGGACTCACATGGGGGTGTTTTCCCCCCCAGACCTGTGTTCACCCCGATGGCCCGGAGACGTCATTTCCTTTTCTGCCTCATTCCTTCCCCCCCTTCTCCAACCGTCCTTCCTTGGCGGGAGTGTACGGAAACCAATGGGCTGCTGGAGCACGACTGGGGGCCAGGGCAGGAGGTGGGGGAGATGATCCTGACTTCTAGGACGTGACCTGTGTGGAACTGGGATGGAACCGTCTCTGCTGCGCCAGCGTTCACCGTGGTAAAGTCCTTGCTGCGCTGGGGCTGGGACGGAGCCTGCTGGTTGTTCCTGTCAAGCCCTTGCTGTGCCCCACCCTCCATGGCAGACTAAGCCCCCAGGCTAGGCCCAAACACCCCTTGCCCTGGCTGCAGTTGATGAGCACGCCTTGGGCCAGCACCACTGACCCTCACCCATGGACGTGGGTTGGCTGTGCTGGGAGCTGATCGGTGTCCCGCAGGGCTGCAGCACAAGGAACCCCCAGTGCTCATCGGCCCTCTCCGTGGAGCTGGGGGCTACCTGTGTGAAAGGGGCCAGGCTCCACGGCAGTGTGTCCCCACGCACAGCAGGAACGCAGGGACAAGGGCCTAGCTCGGAATGGGCCCAGGCAGGTGTGGGGCAGCTGGCCTGGCATGGATGGGTATGGCAGGAGCGATGGATGCTGTCTGAGCTGCCCAGCCCTGGGGCAGGCACCGCCCTGCATGGTCTGAGGGTCACGTCCCTGCAGTCCTGCGGCTGCTTTCTCCCTAGTGGCCGGGAGACTGAGGGGGCAGCCATGGGAGACCTGCCCCTATGAACCCTGGGGCCCAAAAGGCAACAGGTGCTAGGGGCTTCATCTGGATCTCACCCCTCCAGCATGCTCTAGCAAAGGCCCTTCCTGGGGGGAGGTCCCTGCCAGCCTGGCACCTTAACTGGGGGAGTCCCAAGGCCAGCCGGCCAGAGATAGGAGGAAGCAGGTGGGGGACAGTGGCTCTGCCCATCTCCATCCTTTGCCCTTCTACATTTTTCAATCGCCTACTCCCTTGCCCTGCTGCAGAGGCCCGTTGGATGGCACCTGCCCAGGCCATAACCCAGCAGAGGAGGCCCTCGTCCCCCCAACTCTGCCCAGGCCTTGCTACGAGCAATGGGCCCAGCCTGCAGGACCCCCGCCCCGCCTGCCCCACCGGGCCCTGCAGGACCCTGGGCTATGGCTCCAGCTCCCGGTTTACCTGCCCCGTCAGCCAATCAGCACGCAGGGCTTGCTCCCTGGCTGAAGAACACCTTTTCAGTCAATCAGCATACAGGCTTCTCAGGCAGCTGATTGGCCAGTGCGGATGCTCCTACTCCCCACGGAAGGTCCTCATTGGCTGGCAAGAGGCTGCAGGTGCGGCGCTGGCCAGGTGGGAAGGCGGCCTGGCCCCCCTAGTGGCTCCCAAGGCGTCCCGCACTGGGGCCCAGCCTGGCCTAGCCATGGGGGCAGGGGGCTCCCGCGGGGCGAGGGCAGCATCTGCAGAGCAGGGCTCTGCCTGGGGCAGGCTAACCCTCCCCTCTGAGTTGGGGCTCTCCAGCACCCCACTAACTAAGCCCAGGTGCACAGGGATGTGGCCATGGCCCCCCACCTTCCTGCCCCCAGGCCTGGCCAGAGCATCAATGCCCTGTGGCCCTGGGAGCAGGGTCAGTGACTTCCCAGGCCGGTAGGCATAGTACAGCGCCCGGCCCAAACTGCTGTAGACACAGGAATGCCCTGGCCAGGCCCTCCGGCCGAGTCCAGCTCACCGTCCAGCTCTCCACCGCTCTACCTGGCAGTCGCTGCAGCCTGGCGCAGTTCGTGGTGCTGCGGGCAGGGGTGGTTGGTGCCACAGAAGGGCTGTTCAGTGGCCACTGCCAACCAGTCCAGTGTGTTCTGGTGCCTGCTCCAGCTAGCTGGAAGGGAGCTGTGCCAGGCCGTTGCATCCAGTGAGCCACACCTGACCCATGACCCCCACTGCTGGCTGTGGGGCAGAATGCAACCAGCCTCCGCCCCCGGAGCAGGGCTGGGACCAGCAGTTGGGGTAAGGGACCCCCATCCAGGGATCATGGGGAGGGGCCGTGTCTGCTCCCAGTGGTGGGTCCTTACCGGCTGCCCCCAGACCCAGAGGAGGGGACTGGAGCCTTCCCTCAAGGAGGGGGGTGTGCCCGCCTGGTACACTGGGCTCCATCCAGTGTGGGCTGGGACTGAGCCAGGCCAACAGCTGCCGGGACTGCCGTTTACTTCTTCTTTTCTTGTTTTTTGGTAAAACTTGTGAACTTGGATGTTGGGTAATAAAATCTGCAAAACCTGCTCAGGGACATCCTTCCCAGGTGAAGATTGGGGGGGGGGGGGAATCCTTCCAGAGACTGGGTCTGCACCGCTGGAGCCCTCCTGCCACAGAGCAGCATGGTGGGGGGTGGCGTCCCCACACTGGCCTCAGCCAGCCTCCCTGGAAGAAACGCTTCCTTCCACCCTGGGGTGCTGTGCAGAGCCAGGGGCTGTTGGGCTACACCAGCTTTGGGGCATTGGGACTGTGAAAAGGTTCTTGGGCACCTCTGCAAAGTGCGCAGGCACCCCGATGCCGCATGCCTCACTCTCCCCACTGTTTCCCCTGCCCAGCTCTGTGTAACAACTTTGTGCACCCCATACCCCTGTGTGTCCCCCTGTCCCCTGGGTGCTGCTTCTGATTGGACTAGGCAGCTCCTCAGAGCGGGCACCTGCGCAACCCCTAGGCCACCACTATGCACACTGGCCCCAACTCCTGGCCCTGCTTTCTGCAAACCTGCCCCACACAACCCCCATGGCTCAGACCTGCAGGACCCCCAGCTGTGCTCCCCATGGTTCCATCTTGTACGATTTGCTCCCCATGGCCCAGCCCCTGCTTACTGCATAATAGCTACCAAGTGCAGGAGCAAGGGCTGAGACAGCAGTGAGGGGATTCAGCCAGTCCTGGGGCATAGTTGCTGGCCTCAGGCTGGGCAGGTTTATTGGAAAGGCCGTGGCCATTACAGTGGCAGTGGGTAGTGCCAGCTCTCCACTCGGAGCTGCCACGCGAGTCCTGCTGCACCATGGCTGCTCCTCCCCAGCACTAGCCAGGGCCTCTTAAAGGTCCGTGGTGTCCAGGCAAGGGTTGCTGAAGGTGAATGTTGTCCTGTCAGTGTCTCTTGGCTGCAGAGCTGACTTGCTAATGGAACTGGTGTGGTGGCCCTGCAGGACAGCGGCCAGGGGCTCCTTGTGGCTGCCTGAATGTGCAAGAGATCCTGCCCAGCCCAGCTGGAGAAGGAGAGTGCCAAGGGGAGGTCAGAGCAGATGGGCACAGGGCACCCAGCAAGACAGTCCATGCCACTATCCAGCCCACCCAGCCACCAGCGCTGACCGGGCAGAGGATGTGGTCTTGGCCCTAGCAATGAGCAAGGCCTGTTAGCAGGCTCAGCGGCTGCACCATGGGGAGCCAAGCTCTGAGTGCACGGACATGGCAGCTTCTGGGGATATCGCGCTCCTCCCCTGAAATTTCACTGCCCTGCCTAGTCTCCTAGGGTGCCATCTGCCCCCTGCATCCCTGTGTCAGCTGCTGGGCTCTGAACGCTGCTAAGGGCACTGCAGAGACTGGATGTTCGTGCCCAGCTACCCCGTGCCCCTGGGATCCTACCTCCCTGCTCTCACTCAGCCTCCACCCCCCAAATATGCATGAAGAAGCTGCAGCAATAGAACAACGGCCCTGCCACATGGAGCCAGCCAGGAGACCATGGGCACCAAAGCCAGCAAGCTGCCTTGCCCACTGCCTGCAGGCCAGGCACTGGGCATGGTGAGGACAGACCTGACTCTGCCAGTCATGCAGCAGGAGAATGCAACGCTCGCACAGATACAATGACAGCATGGCTCCTGCTGTCTGCGAACACTACCAGCAGGGCCCAGCCATGGAGGGTGTGGGCACCGTTGGAGCTTACTGACCTGCAGTGGAGTGGTGATGGGGCTGCCCTCCGCTGGGTCGTCCACCATGTTCTCATCCAGTGAATTTGAGCTGCAGGAGATGGAGCAGCACAGGTTATCCAGGAGGCTGTGGGGCCGGGACAGCCATGCCCACCTGGCAGCGCCTGTCCACTCAGCATAGGGATGTGGGAGAGAGAGCTCCCCTGGCTTGACCCTGCAAGGACCAGGGTGCAAGATCCCAACCCCAGGGGTAGGATCCCATCCCACCTGGCATCAGAAGCATCCTCATCAAAGCCCAGGTCAGTAGGTGGGTCCAGGTCGAGATTGAGGATGGGGTTGGCCCTGGAGAAAGAACAGGCTGAGTTGAGCAACACAACAGCTCAGCCACAGATCACCACCCGCACAGCACAGTGATGCCCCCCCCCAATAGAGACTCCCCCCCAGACCAGACATGGTGACTTCCTGAGACAAGGTGACACCCTGATGCACAGCGACATCCCCAGCCTGCCATGGTGACCCCCCCCGCCCATGCTCTACCAGCCACCCCTAGGCTCAGGTCAGTGGCAGAGAGCAGTGTGGCTGTGGTGGCAGACAGGCCCAGATGGGGCACTCACTCCCAGCCAGAACCAGTCACATGCCATTGGGCTGCCTTTGGGAACGTGACCCTGGCACCCCATGGGGCCAGCAGGTTGGGGGCGACAGCTTTGGGCCCATCAAGGCCTAGCAAAAAGATCCCCACAGCACAGCCACCCCCCACCCTGCTGCCGAGATGCCTGTGTGAGGCAGTGGGGATGGTGCGGTGCCCTCGGCTGTGCCACAGCTCCAGCTCCTGGGGGGGGTGCCCTGCAGTCCTTTTGCCACATGGGCAGCTCTGGGGGCACTTCGGGCCCTCCTTCCCGGCCAAGGGCTGGCTGGCTCACCCCTCGGTGTTGTATTTGTTTGTCCCGGGGATGGCTGGCCCCTGCTGTGCTGCTGTGGCTGTCAGCGTGGATGCCACCTTCAGCGCTCCCATGGCCTTCAGCTTCCTCCGGTAGCTGTAAAGCAGAACAGCAGGCAGGGGTGAGAGGAGGGCATGGTGCAGAGGGCAGTGCTGGAGAGGGACCGGGGGACAGGCTAGCACTGCGCAGGGGCAGGCAGCACCAGCTGGTGTGGGCCATGCAAGGGCAGGAGGGGCAGAAGCAGGCATGAGACGGACCAGGGTCTCTTCTCCTACCTCCTGCTGGTGGCCACCAAGGCCAAGATCATGATGAGAAGCAGCAGCACCAGGCCCCCAGCCAGCCCTGCGATGATGCCGATCAGCTCGTTCTCCTTACTGGGCTCCGTCACCGCCCCAGGGCCCTGGGCACAGAGACAGGTCACCCCAGCTGCGCCAGGCAGGGGCCAGGCTGCTCCCATCCCTCTCCCTGAACAGTGCCGTGTGAGTAGGGGCGCTGTTAGCGGGACCTTCTGTCATCAGGCAGCCCTGCCTCGCAATGCCCGGCCTGCCCACCTCCGTTCCCCTCCTCTCAGCCCTGGTAACTCCATCCAAGTCCTTCAAGCCATGGGCATTCCCCTTCTGCCAGCAGGAGCCCCTCTTGATCCCAGAGCCCTGTCCCACCACCCTGCAGCAGGCTGATACCCATAGGCCCACCCCTGACGGCTTTCCTGCCTTCAGCCCTCCTCAGGCTGGGGTGGCTCCAGCTGACCCAAGCTGTCACCAAGCTCTGCAGATGCCTGGTCCAAGTGTCCTCTCCAAACCCAAAGCATCCATGGCCCCAAGGGGACAGCTTCCCCCACATGCTGCCCTTTGTCAGGAAGAAACAGCACCTTCCCAGTCTGGTTGGCTCCCACGTCCACCAGCCACTCATATCTCCCCATCCCTGGCTTGAGTTCTGCCCCGCGCCACGCTGTGGCCTGTCGCACACTCACAATGATGGTGAGTCCCAGCCGGATCAGCTCCGTCAGCGCCTGCTGGTGGCTCTGGACTAGGCTGTCAAGGATGCAAGCCAGCTGTGACACCTCCATCGTGCTGCTCCAGGTGGCCCTCTGCCCACACCCCCTGCCCACCCATGGTACCCCTCCCCCACAGCAGTCCTCTGCCCCTCATGACAGCCTCCCCCAATGGCCCTTTGCCTGCCCTCCACCCCCAGCCAGCCAGCCCCACTCACATGCTAAGCTGGTTCGCTCCCAGGGCTGTCCCGTTGCTGTACACAAAGTACGCCTCCATCACTGACTTCTCCTGGGCCCTGCTGGGGCACGAGAGGCCATGGGTGAGCTGGGATGCATCCCCAGAGCAACAGCCCAGTGGTGCCAGTCAACATCCAGGGGCCCCAACCCTGTCCCTGTCCCAGCTCCCCGCACACTTGAGTGCAGATGCTCCTGGTCCAGCAGCTGCTGGCCAGGCACCAGGACTTCACCTGCCCTTGTCATCACCCCTGGAAGAGCTACGTCCCCCCCAGCCTGCCACTGAAGTTCCCCCATGGGGTCAGTTCCCCCAGGATCCTGCTCTGACCACCCCAGTGGGCCTCATGGCGCTACCCCCTCCCCATGCCTCATGCACCTGGATGACTTGGATTGTGCTGCATCCGCCATGGACTGAATTGCTGCTATGTAGACCGTCGCCCTCGTCGCCTCCATCAGAGCCCTGCAATGAGTGAGTAAGGGACAGCCTGTTGCATAGGCCCTCCTCGCAGCACCGGGGTCAAGCTGGTATCTAGCTGACCCCTCCCTCCCCTCACTCACAGGTACTGGGGTGGGTAGGACCTGGCTCCTTGGGGCACCGCAGCTCCTGTGCCAGAGCTGAGGGGAAGCAGCTTCCCCCTTTGAGTGTCATAGGTCCAAGCTGGTCCTGAGCTGGAGGACACCTGGGCATTGGTGCCTCTGGGGACTCTCCTTCACCTGCCAGCAGCCCCATGCCAGGGTAGCAAGTGGAGGGCTGCAGAGCACAGCTGAAGGGAAGGTGGAACTGGTCTAGCATGGAGGGTAAGATGTGGGCACAGAGCCCTGGCCACCACTGTGCACATGGGTGCAGCTGGCCAGCCAGGACGTGAGTGAGCCGTGTGGTGACCGGGAACAGGCAGGGCAGGAAACCTCAGCCCCACCAATGGCTGTGACCTGTCTGCACCCAGGGACCCCCTTACGCTTTGATCTGGTCTGTGTTGGCCTGCACTTCACTGACGGAGGCTGAAAACACCAGCCTGACCCGGTAGCTCTGGTCCACAGTGAAGATCTGCAGTGGGAAGGGAAGAGTGTGGTGGATGAGCCAGGCCAGGAGTGGGCCCAACGCCTGCAGAGCAGCAATGGCTGCAGAGCAGAGGTAGGTTGGAGCATACTCACGTCCAGTGTGGTCCTGTTGCTGAGCGACGGCATCCCACTATCCATGGCCTGCACCGTCACCCGGTACCGGCCCTTTGATGACCCGTCAAGGTTGCTTGCCACTCTATCAGGACAGGAGAGTGTTAGACGCTCCCCAAGCTCAGCTCTTTTCCTGCTGCCCTTGGGGCAGGTGATGCTGATGCTGCACTGAAGGGAGAACACCTATGTCCTTCCAAAAGCCCCCAACCCAGGCTGGGCTCCCCACCGCACCAGAGTGGACCAGCTGGGGTGCTCCCATGCCTAGACACGCACCATGGCTGCAGTGCTGTGCTCAAGGGAGGAGCCAGGCCAGCAGGGAGGCAGGAACTGGGAGGACGGGGGAACATCCTGGTTGTCCCTCAGTGGCACCCCTGCCTGGGTAATGGAGGGCAGCAGGAATCCCCAGTGGTGCCACTGCTGATGCTCAGGGATTGTGCCCCACAGTCCAGTGCCACGTGTGACACATGCTCCACTCGCTCCCTCCACCAGCCAAGGGCACGAGCAGTTTGGACCATGTCCCATGTCCTGCTTTGACCCCACCTCTCCTACCCACCCTCCCCTGCGTGTCACCACAACATTACTGGATGCTGCCAACGTAGAGATCCCCCTCAGCTGCAGTTGCCACTTTGAAAACATTGAGGAGGGTGTGATTGGGCCCATTGTCCTGGAGGAAGACGACCTCGATGATGGCAAAGGTGATCACTTGCCGCAACCCTGTGTCTGCATCCCTGGCCTGTGGCAGGAGACCGGGGATGTCACAGCCCTGTCAGCATGGTGCCTGCCACAGGCTGCACCCCCTCTAATACCGAACACAACTCCCTTGGACCCACCTTGACCATGGCCACGGGTAGATCCACAGGGGCAACCTCAGGGACGACAACTGCAAAGGAGATGGGGAAACAGATCAGTCGTGGCCAGCATGTAGCTTGGTTCACAGCAGCACACAGCAGGCTGGCACTGGCCATTGGCTGCCCTCTGCTGATGCCCACCTGGCACCTGCCACCTGCCCAGGCAGCCCTGAGCTGGGCAAAACCTGGGCACCTCCAGGGCTCATGATGCTCCCTTGCCACCACTCAGATCCAGGGGCTGTGAGTGACCAGCACTGAGTGCTGAACTCCAGCACTGGGGCAGCACTAACTGGAGGGAGCTACTCCCCTCGAACCCCCTGCAGGGCAGCACACCCACGTCCTGCTCCAACCCCAGGCTCCCAGTCCTGGCAGCTGGAACCATGCCCTGATCCTGCCCCCAAAGCACTCAGGGGCTGAACCAGCCCGGGATCCATGGCAGAGCTGCTCCAGCACCCTCACCAAAGGTGTCGGTGATGGGCAGGAACTCCGGGTGGTTGTCGTTCACATCGTCGATCAGGATTCTCAGAGTTTCTGCAAAGGAGACAGATGTGAGCACCCCTGTCACAGACCACAGATCTCTTTAGTGCCCCACCAGGTACTAGGCACTCCCCCTCCTCACAGGACATTCAAACCTGCATTCCCCCATGTCGTCCCCCCCCACAGTTGGGCTTCCTGCCCTGCTTCCCACAGCACCAGCTATGGGGAGAGAGCAGGGCTGGGTAGTTGGGAGCTCCCCTCACAGCCACTGCCCCACCCCATTCCTCAAAGTACCCCCTACAGGACAAGGCCAGGGAAGCTGGGATCCCCCCCATGGGCAAGGTTCCTGCCCTGCTCCCTACAGCTGTCCCTGCTGCATGGGGCTGGGACAGCCAGTGTCTGGTGTTGGGGCAGTGGAGATGAGGGAGCAGGACCAGTCTCACCATTGTTGCTATAGGGGTTGCCCTCCTCAGTGTGTGTGTCCTCCACTCGCAGGGTGATGGTCACCAGGTTGCACTGCTCATAGTCGATCTGTGAGCTGTTCACAAACAGCGAGCCGTTGGGTGCCAGGAAGAACCAATCCTGGCATATTTGGCCTGCGCTGGCTACGCCCTTGGAACAGGCCACGGCCAGCTCCTGGAACCACAGGGAGTGGTTGGTGTCCAGGTCGGAGGCGTTCAGGGTGGTGAGCAGTCGTGGCTGGGTGTCTTCATTCACACTCAGGTCCCGCAGAGAGTCCAGAAGCACTGTGGGGGGCTCATCATTCACATCCAGCACCTGCACGTGCACTGTGGTGGGCACCACGTTGAACGCGTTCCCAGTGCCCGTGTTTTCTGCCTGCACTGTCAGGGTGAAGTGTGGCGAAGGTAGCCGGTCATAGTCCAGTGCCACCTCTGGGTCCAGGGACAGGTTGCCCAGGTAGTGCCCTGGGCCCAGCCGGATGGAGCGGAGCAGGAAGTTGCTGGACCCATTGCCGTTGACGAACTGGAAGGAGATGCGGTGATGCACCTCGGTTTGGTCTGCATCCTCTGCCTCCACGCTGCCCACAAAAGCACCTGGGGATGGAGAAATTGGTCAGCGCTGCCACTAGACTGACAGTGCCCCATGCCTCCCCATGGAGTCCCTACCTGACAGGCCTTCCCGCACAGAGAAATTGTAGGGCTCCTTGAGGAAGACAGGTGCATTGTCGTTCACATCCTGTGGAGAGAAGTGCAAGTCACTAGTGTGGGTGACCTGCTGGTGAGGGGCAGACATTGGGGACCCTGTGCCCACACCCTGGCCTGGCACTGAAGTAGAACAGCACGGCTTCCTGCTACCACCGACGAATGGGAACCAGAACTGCACTGCTCCCCTTCCCATCGGGGGATGATCCAGGAGCCCCCTGCCCATATCAGCCTGCCCCCACACCCAGCCTGGCCCCATGTCAGGGTCCAGAGCTCTGCCTCCCTGCCGGTGGGTGGTGCCCACTTACCTCCAGGGTGATGGTGACATTGACAAGGGAGCTGAGTGGTGGGGTGCCCTGGTCCTGCACCCGCACTGTCACAACCACTTTGCCCTGCAGCGCTGGGTCAGTGGCCTCGCAGTCCAGCGCCCCCAGGCTGTGCAGCATCCCAGACTCTGGGTCGATAGTGAAGTTGGCACTGAAGGCCCCAGGCTCCACCTGGAAGCGCAGGTGGCTGTTGTTGGTGCCGGGCTCATCGTTGTCAAAGGCCTGGAGATGAGGCAGCCAGTGAAATCAGGGTGGGAAGTGGGGCACCCTAGCACACAGAGCACAGGGCAGAGTGACAGACACTTCACATCCCCACAGCCTCAGAAGGGTTCCCAGTGAGGAATGCCCTGTCTTTGTGGTGACCTGGAAGCCGGGCTTCTGGTACCCAGCATGGTGCCTGCTTGCCCTGCCACTGTCCTGCCTGCACTGGGCACCAATACGCTGCTCCAGAGCCAGGGAGCCTGTGACCCACCATGGCCTCCTGCAGGACAGGAGAGACAGCACTGGGGGCAAGCCACAGGGGTTCCTCACAGCCCTGGGAAACGCCCTAGCAGTAGCACAGCCCCCCCCCCCATATTTAAGGAGGCTCATTACAGGACTCTGATGGAAGGTGTTGCAGGGGCTGGTCCCCTAGGTGGGGGGAAAGGGTTCGGCCCCCCCCAGGCCTCAGCCTCACCTGGATCTGGATGCTGACATTCTGTCCCTCGCTGACAAAGATGTTGTAGGAGCCACTGATGACTGGGGCATTGTCATTGTCATCCATCAAGGTGATCTCCAGGAGGGTAGAGCCAGTCAGGTTCATCCCATCCGTGGCCTGCAGTGTGGCATAGTGGACCGAGCGGGTCTCCCGATCCAACCAACTGCCGTTGCGCACCTGCACCTCCCCGCTGGTGGCATTCACTGTGAAAATATCCAGGCTGCAGGACAGACAAACAGACCTGCCCATCAACAGCATGCCCTGCTGGAGGCAGGCTGAGGTGGGGTCTCCTATGGAGCCTCGCTACACCCACCCCAGAGCAGATGGGGACACAGCTGATTACTCACATGCTCTCGGGCAGCAGCCTGTAGGTGATCCTGCCAAAGCTACCGCTGTCTGGGTCGGTGGCCTGCAAAACCCAGAAAGGACCATTGGAGGGAAGGGGCCATGTGCTGGGGGGAGAGGGGGGCTGGTCCCCCAGAGAGTTCACACAGGGTCCTGAGCACAGTGGGGCCCCAGAGTGCCACTGTCCTCACAGGCCCCCTCACCTGGATGCCACTGGCGACCACGGTGCCAGGTGGGCTGTTCTCCAGCACCTGCAGTTTGTAGACGCTCTCCTTGAACTGGGGACTGTGGTCATTGGTGTCCTGCAGCTGGATGATCACCGTGGCAATGGAGCAGCAGTTCTGGGTGTTCCTGGTGTCATTGGCAACAATCTACGGGATTGAGGAGGGAGTGTGTTACCCCAAAACCTGCTGAGCTCCCACACCTGGTGGGGAAGGACTCACGTCACACCTGATGCCTGCCCAGCGAGGCCAGCAAACACAACAGAGGCAGGTGCGGAGCCTGGTTCCAGTAGCCCCCATCCTATCCCAGCTTTGTATAGGCCTAACTGCGGTGGGGCTCATAACTGAGGGCTGGAGGTGAGTTTGGCAGAGACCAGGAGTCAGTGCCTGGTTTCCAGAGAGGCAGCTGAGATGAGAACCAGCTGGCGATTTAGACAGGGGCGAGGGGAGTTGAACTGAGAACACAGGGAAGGGATACAGAAGGAATTACGCTCAGAAGAGAGGGACATAGGTGAAAGAAGGAGCCAAACCAAGGGAAGGGATAGTGGTGGTCTAAGATCACACTGTGCCTGTGGGCCTTATGTGGCCTCATCACAGTGTCTATTTCTCCTCCCACCCCTCGGTGAGGCAGGGCTGTGCGGTTCTCCCCGTTCCACAGGTGGGGACGCTGAGGCACAGAGAGAACAAGGGGCAGATTATCAAAGGTATTTAGGCACCTGGTGGGATTTTCAAAAGTGCTTAGAAGGGTGGGTGCTTTGTAAGCCCCACCAGGTGCTGAGCTGCAGCTTTGGGTGCCTATTGACTCTCTCCCTAGGGCAGTGGCCTGAGGTCAGACAGGAAGCCATGGGGAAGAGAACCCAGGTTTTTCAGGGCTGTTCCCTAGCCACGGGGCCAGCCTTTCTCTGCTGCACACTGCAAAAGGAGAGGATCCGCATTGGTGGGAGTAAACCCCAGAAGGTCCATTCTCTAAGTCTGGCAATCAGTCCCAGGGTTCACAGCGCGACAAGGAGCAGAGGCCAGGGAGGGTTGAGGGAGCGTGAGAGAGAAGAGTCGGAGAACAATCCTTGACCCTCCCAGGCTGGCTGAAGAACAGTTGCTGGCGGCCAACTGTACATTTTAGCCAAAAACCCATTTTGTTTTGCCTGTTTTGTTCTGAGCTGGAGACAAGGAAGGACTGAGAAACTGGCGTGGACAGTCAGCTGTGTTTCCACCTCATGTTCTTAGAAAGTAATTTTCAGAACAAAGAACAGCCGTTGTGTCCCCAGCATCCACGATGTCAGGTTATCGCCCAATTTGCATAAGTTATCGTACAGTCTGTGCACTTAGCGCTGCTCAGAACAGGCCTGGACTGGTCCTGGGGTCCTGGAGCCAATGCATATAGCACGTAATGCTGGAAAGGATGGCTCTGATCTTTACAGGTGGGCACTAACAGAACACATCTTAGTAACTCTGCACGGAGATGCTGACAGCAGTAGCTGTTTCACCTGATTAGGGACTGGAAGATTTGACTCTCCAATTCTTTTTCAAGAAGAGGAGCTGATCAGCTTACTTTGCTGTTCTGCCTGGTGTGGCCTTTGATAGCCCAGAAGACCCCAGTTTTCCCCCCAACTTTAAAATATGGAATTTTCTCCATGTTAGGTTTTAAATATTCATCTGTGAGAACAGCATCTCAGTCCCTGCAGTGTTGTGTCTAAGAGCCATCCAGAAAGCGACTTGCCTTTGAACCGAGTGAAAGTAGTGCTGTCAATTCTCAGGGTTTTGGAAGTCTCAATAATTACTAGTTTCCTTAAACCCCAACTCCTGGATTCAAGTGCAGCCTCCACTGAAAGAGGAAAAGTAAGCTCCTAGCCCATGTGGCTGTGGAGAAAGCTTCAAAATGCACCCCCCAGGGCACCCTAAGTCTCAAAAAGCAGAATGCAAATAAAAAAACAAGGAGTCGTGTGGCTCTTTAAGACTAACAGATTTATTTTTTGCATGAGCTTTCTTGGGAGAAAATCCCACTTCGTCAGATGCGTAAGTTCACCCATCTTCGAAGCATCTGACGAAGTGGGATTTTCTCCCACAAAAGCTCATGCAAAAAATAAATCTGTTAGTCTTAAAGTGCCGCACAACTCCTTGGTTTTTTTTGTTGGACTAGACTAACACGGCTATCCCTTTGGAAAGTGCAAATAAAAAGACCACCAGCTCTCTTATTTTTCATACCTTCTCATGATTTGTAAGCCAAGTGTATTGGCTTATGCTCTTTGAACATTTGGGGCTGCCAACTGTGAAAGTGACACTTTCCTTCCTGTGTAAAGTCAATGTGGAGTCTCCCAGTGTGACAGTGACCCCCCAGAGCCACAGGCAGGTGCAGCAGACACTCACAGGGTTTTGCCCTAGGAAGATGTTTCGAAAAGTTAAATGATCTATTCCGAGCTTGGTGAACTGCAAACTGGAAACAGCCTAAGCTCAAGAAAGTCATCTTGATTTCTCCACCATTGCTCACCTGGTGTAGTGAGGAGTTGGTAACAAGTCAGGATGCAGATGAAGGGTTTGAACCTCACCAGGGGCCCCTCAGTCACATGACACAAGGTGTCAGCCCAGATGAGTATTAGAGGCAAGGGGATACAGTGCTCCTGCCAGCTAATGAAGTTATTTGCTGCAGAAAGCCTAGAGTTTTCAGGTACATAAGTAGCCCCTGGGACCATCGTTAAAGCTGCCCCCATCTGAAATGGCATCCTTGCTTGGGGCCCATTTCCCTGGCATCCCTACGGCTCTCACCTGCACAGTCATCACATGAACCTGCTCGTAATCCACAGAGCTCGGCTCCTTCACCAGGACCTGCACCTCCCCTGTGCCCGTGATCCTCGTGGGGGAGACGGAGAAGGAGGCGGCATCCGGGCCACTCAGGTGCAGCTCGAAGGTGCCGTTAACACCCTGCCCAGGGGAGAGGAGGGTGAGAAAGCCAGCAGCCAGTGGATCTAGAGCCCACAGACCCCATGGGGGAGCAGCTGGGCTGGGCACAGTATGAGCTCCCCCAGCACAGTCTTGCCGTTGCTTCTCAACCCCTTTCCCTAGGCCCCTGGGCTTCTCTGCCTCGGCTTGGCCCAGCTGGGGTCCCTTCTTTCCAGGTGCTTCAGCAGCTCAGTGGCACTCACCTTGTCAGGGTCATGGGCCACGATGTGGAAGCCACCCACAGGCACCCCGCGAGAGGAGTGCTCAGCCACAGACCCTGAGAAGTTGCTCTGGGGGCTGTCGGCGAAGTTGCAGGCGGAGAGCTCACAGTTGTAGAACCGCGGTGTGTTGTCATTGGTATCAGTCACCTGGATGGTCACCGTGGCACTGGCTTGCGCCACCTGACTGTAGATGTCCAGCTTCTCCTCCTGCACCTGGGGCCAGGTGGAGGGGCAGGAAACAAGGGGGAGGGATGGGTCAGGCAGGGACCCAGGGGAACCAGGGGGAGAGGATGTGTCAGGAACGGGGCCGGGGCACCGGGGGGGAGAGGATGGGTCAGATAGGGTCCCAGGAGAACCGGGGTGGGGCGAGGGGGAGAGGATGGGTCAGGTGTGGGGCCAGGGGCAATAGAGAGCGGGGGTGGGTCAGGCAGGGGGCCAGGGCACCCATGTCCGCCTTACTCACCAGCACCTCCAGTAGCACTTCTTCACTGGGAAGCTGCTCTCTGTCCAGATCGCGGCTCACCGTGATGGTGCCAGTAGTGAGGTTGATGGCAAACGGCACACTGGCATCTAGGGATGGGGGCACAGGAGAGCTGAGGGCTGGGTGCCCACTGGCCAGGGCCAGCCCAGCCTTATAGGTGAACTGGGCAGTCACCTAGAGGGGCAGGTTTAAAGGAGTGCCAGATTAAATGGAAGTGAATTTTTTCTCTAGTTAAAAAAAATAATAATATTGCTTATAACATGGGGGGCCACCACAGTCATACTTCACCAAGAGCAGTGGTTCCCAAGCTGTGGTCCTGGGGGTCCGGGGACATGTTGCAGGGGGTCTGCAGAGCCTCTCCCTACCAGGGCTGGGAAGCAGCTGCAGCCCCGATGCTCCCCACCAGGGCTGCCTCTCCCTGCCCATGGCTGGATCCTGGCAGGGGGATGGGGCCGCGGCAGCTCCCTGGCAGGGGAAGGGTAGGGGGCTATAGCTGCCATAGCGTGGCTCCCCAGTAGCCTGGGCCATGGCGGCAGTAGCACTACTTGCTGGCTGGCCCAGTGGTGCCATCAGAGTGCCACAGGCCAGCGTCTGTCCGCATGGGCCAGAGTACATAATGAGCCGGGGGGGCTGCAAAGATAATTTTTGTTAAAAAGGGGTCCCCAGCCTGAAAAAGGTTAGGAAGCACTGACCTAGAGCATCAAAAACCCTTGAGCCAGCCCTGTCCCTGGCCAGTGCTCACTGATAGATGGGGTGTTGTCCTGAGCGGCTGAGTGGGCTCCACCCATCCACAGCAGCACCCTTGGGCCCGGGAGAGAGGGGCCTGGTGAGCAACCCTGCCCCGACCTCCCCAGTCAGCCCACAGAGGTGGCTCCCATCTCTCCATCCCTAGGCTGGGCCCGGCTCTACTCTACATGTGGGTACCAGCAGCGCTGGGGTTTGGCCCAGCTGTCCCTGGAGGATGGGATGCTGTGAGACTGTGCGCCAGGTTGCAGGAGCTGGGGCCACCATGTGGGCAGGAGATGCCAGTGGGGGGTGAGCATGGGGCAGGTTTGGTGAATCTCCAAACTTCCAGCTGGGCCTCCCCTCACACCAGTCCAGGCAACAGGTACGCTTGTCTGGTCCTCTGCCCCAGGGCCCATTTTTCTGCGGGTGCAAATGAAACTAGGAGCCCCCCTAACAGAACCCTGCTTCTCCCCACACCTCAGCACAGTGGGCTTCCCCACAGCTCTCAGCAAAGAGAAGGACATGGCACCCCACTGCTGTATAGGGCCTCACCCCAACTCATCCCTCCCAGGTGACTGCCCCATCTCCCCCCACGTCCTGAACAAAGTTACTTGGGCTGACTGCCCCCCTGCCCGAGCTTCCCTCCCAATGCACCCCAAATTCCCACATATGTGGGAACCCTGTTGCAATGGCAGGAGTGCCACTGGCCTGCCTCCCGCCATAGCCCCCAGCGTTACTCACTGGTGAGGCTGTAGTTGACAGCGAAATTCATGCCCTTGTCTCCATCAATGGCAGACACAGTCAGCACTGAGGTCCCCTGGAACAAGGAGCCCAGTCAGAGCGGGGGCCTCATCACACACCAGCTCTGCCTCCCCCATCATCCTCTACCCCACTCATCCCGCAGCCACGGCTGCTCCGGCGTCCCCAGCGCACGGCCCAGGGGCCCAGGCTGGTTGGCCCCTGAAGGCAGGGATTCTCCGGGAGTCACCACTCAGCACAGGGAGCATCCCAAAAGAGGAGGACCAGTGTGAGAGCCCTGGTCCCTGACCTTCAGAAGCAGGGGTGGGTTGGAGGTCTCATGGCCCCATGAGCACCCAGGCAGCAGGACCATCGCTGAGACTCCCAGCTTCCCCCAGTACGCTCTGCCCCAAGGCATGCTGAGCAGACAAGAGCTGCTGACACCTGCCAATCAAAGGCAACCCCAAGGAGTGGCCTGTACACTAAGAGGCTCCCGCTAGGCTCCCCATGACATCCCAGGCCCTGCCAGGACAGCAGCTGCACCCAGGTGGGGCCAGAGTGTTGGCATCAGGAAGGAGGGCACAGCAGGGACCCTTACCAGGGGGCAGTTCTCAGCTACCCACGCCATATAGGGCTCATTCAGGAACTGCGGGGCCAGGTCAGGCGTGTCGAGGACGTTGATGGACAGGAAGGCAGCGGAGCTCTGGATGACATTCACCCCATTCAATGTGCCCCCACCATCCTGGAGGGCAGAGACCCTGTGAGATCCCAGCACCAGCAGACCCCCGTGCCCTTACCCCCCCCATCCCCACCCCTGCAAGCTGGCCCCCACCATCCCGGGGAACAGATAGCCCATGAGATCCCAGCACCAGCAGCCACCCCCAGAGCCCTCGCCCCCATCAGTGCCCCTTGCCCCCGTCCCCCGCAGGCCAGCCCCACCGTGGCGTTGATCTTGATCTGGTAGTAGGTGCTCTGGTTGTTGTAGCTGAGGGTGCCGTTCAGCACCACTGTCCCGTTGGACTGGATGTAGAAGAGTTGGTGGTTTTTGTTGTCGTCTGGAGTCACCTGCGGGGGGAGTACCCAGCAGACACAGTGCATGAGCCTGGCTGCAGGGGGCTGTGCGCTCAGCTGGCACCTGGGTGCAGAGCCAGGACCTGAGTGCCCCCCATGTGAATTGCAAAGGGAGGGACAGAGGTGGGCTTCTCAAACCCAGGGGAATTGCTGAATCCTGCATGCTGGAGGCAGACCCTGAGGGAGAAGCCAGTCAAGCCCCCTGCAGTTGGGCTGTTCCTGGAGGCAACCCTGGTGCCCCTGGTCTTTGCCATCAGCTCCTGCCAAGGCAAGAGTCGCCAGCAGCCTGCACCGGGCAAGGGTGAGAGCAGCCAGGACACTGCACAGCTCTTTGTGTGAATCTCCCTGGGGCCCCCTCCCACCATGACACCCTGCTTCCCTGGGCCTGCTGTAGCTCTGCTCCTGGAGCCCAGCCTCTCCCTCTCAGTCTGTTGCTCCCTGCTCCCCCCAAGTGCCCATCTCTCCCCAGTCCCCAAGCGGCCCCCTCCCACCCGTGCTGGTGGGCATGGGGCTGGAGCATGACCCAGCATGGCTCAATGCTGCTCTCTAGTGGCTGGCAGACGTTGCTTGCAAAAGGCAGCTTGGATTTGCCCTGGGGGGCTGGCAGGATGGCGGTAGGCGAAAACCCCTACTGTGGGGTGCCAGACCCAGCTGCTGCCAAAGGGCAGGGCGGGTGGCAAGAGTTGGGGCTTGTCAGTGGATGCCATTGGCCACCAGGGAAGTGTCCCTTCGTGGGGAGACCTCTGACCAGACCCTCCCCACTGCCAGACTCCCCCTGCACCCACAGAAGCAGAGCCCTCCTCGCTTCCCCCTTTTGCCCCACTGAAACGCCTGGGGCAGGAAGAGTGGGGAACCAACACTGAGGGTCTTGGCTGCAGCTCCTGAGGACACCCCTGCCTGGGCATGGGACTCTGTCAGCTCCCCAGGCATGTGGCTCTGCTGTGGGGCTGAGAGACTCTGGCACCCCCCCCCCCACTCAGTTACTAGCCACCTGCTGGCAAAACTGGCCCTTCTGTCCCAGGCCCTGAGGGGCAGCTCTCCCCAAGCCCAAGGTAGGCTGTCCCCAGGACACTTACCGATACGATTTCATAGCTCACTCGGGCAGCCTGGCCAGAGTCGCTGTCTTTGGCCAGCACTGTGTAGATGGAGGTGCCCCGTGTCAAGTTCTGAAACACAGGACACGGCTCAGATTGGCCTGATAGGTGCTGGGAGGTCCAGGGCAACACCTGACAGCCAGGAAGTTGGTGGCACCCTGTTAGCTTTGCCCAGAGCAGCCTCTGTGCTGCCCCCGATGAGCAGAGACGGGTCACTTGCACCAGCAGCTCTGAAGGTGCCCAGGGGATTGCAGTGCTGCACTCCACGAGCTCCTGCTGGGAACTGCATAGCCAGGAAAGCCCAAGACACGGGGGCACTTGTTGCCCCAAGACCTGCAGCCATAGCTCCTCTCCACTGGGACTAGCAGCAGAGCCTGGGGCTGGTGAATGGGTGCTATGCATCCCCTACGGTGCCTGATCCTGGGGAAAGCCCTGCAGCCTGGCTTGGGACCCTCAGTTCTCCAAGCATGTCAGTCCCCCGCTGGCCCCAGCTCATCCTTGTGCTGGCCAAGGTGCCAGCCCTGATACCCCAGCATAGGGGGCCCCACTGCCCTTCGTTTGCCCCCAAGCTTGCCATGGAGCCCAGGGCCTCCCCCGTCTCCTGCCGGTCCCTGAAGCATGCACTGCTCTGAGACTGTACCAGAGGCTGCCTGTGGGGATGAACCCAGCACCCACAGAGGGGAACAGCTGCCCATCTGGCGGCCCAGCCCAGGGCAGCCTCAGCCCCTGGCCAGCGCTGGGTGCCCTGGCTCCTCAGGGTTGGGGGGCTGGCTTCAGGGGGAGTGCAGGGGAGCTGTGACTCCATCTCACAGGAGTCCAGGTGACTGAGGAAAAGCAGTGACAGGCTGTGCTGGGCTGTGCTGCCCATGGGAGCCTGGCTGGGCAGTGAGTGGGCCCTGGTTTTCAGCGGTGCTCGGAGAAGGCCTGACCAGGCCAATACCTCTAGGATGTTGGCGATGTAGGGCTGACCCTGGAAGATGGGCGGATTGTCATTCCGGTCCTCCACAATGATGGTGAGCTTGTGGGAAACCTATGGGAGCACAGCACCGGCTCAGGGAGAGTGGCTGGGGCCTTGGCTTTGCTGAGACGGGCTCTGCTCCATGCATGCCGGGGATGCAGAGGCAGACTTTGACTATTGGGGCTCTAGGTGAAGACCCATTGTGGGGGGCCCACATAGGCCCACGGGCCCCCTCCTGTGGTCTCAGCTCCCCACCACAACCCCAGCTCCTCTGCCACCATCTCCAGCCCCAGCCCCCTCACCGCCACTCCAGCTCCCCACTGCCGTCCCGAGCTCCCAGCTGCTGGCCCCAGCCCCAGGGGCAGATCCTCCTGCTGCTAGCTGAGGCAGATGCAGCTTTTGGGGGAGGCAAAGCAGGTGTGGGGGCCTCTTTCTGCTTGGGGCCTTAGGCATGCGCCTACTTTGCCTACCCCAAAAGCCACCTCTGCAGGGATGCGGTGTCAGGTTTGATCTGGCCCCACAGGAGCCACCAGGAATCACTTGGCCCATCCACACCAGCTGCTGACATGTCAAGTGTCTGATAAAGTAGGAATCAGGTTTTTCTCCCACAAAAGTTTATGCCATAAATTTGTTAGTCCCTAAAAGTGCCACAGGACTCCTTGCTTGCTTGGTCTCCAAAGAGCTGCCAGAGCTGGGAGGTGGGTGGAAATCCCCTGTCCACTTCCCATGCCTCTGCATGCCTGGCCCGTGACAACCCCCCACCTCACACCCCCTGCCTAACCTACATCATGTCCCATTCCCGCAGACTTGGCCCATGTCAGCCCCACACCTCGCCACATGCCCTGCCCTGCCCCGTCGCTCACCTCCACATTGATCTGATCTGTCACTGTGATGGTGACACTGAGTTTGGCTTTCGCCTGGAAGGAAACACAAAGGGGGCAGTTAATTTGCCCAAGGGATGCAGCGGTCCCCTCCCCGGTTCCCAGTGATGCCCCCTGTTTTACTTTAATGCTTTGAGCAACTCACTGGACAACGGAAGTGACCTCCCTGCCCAGTCTGCCTGTGTCCCCTCCCCACCAGCCTGCAGCAGGACAAGGGAAGGGCAGTGCCTCCCAGACTGGCATACCTCTGCTATCCTGGCCTGGGGCCCTGGAGATGGGGGGCACAATCATCACTCAGCCCTTCCCCTGGCCCTGGGCTCCCTCCCGCCCACCTCCCTCAGACAGCAGAAGCTGGGGAGTGGCCCCGGACTCCAGCACCGAGGCGTCTCACGCCCTCCCCGGGGAGGTTCCCACTGCTTTGGCTGCCCCTGCCAAGGATATCCCCTTCTCTCGGAGATCTGGGGGCCTGGTCCACATCCCGAGAGTGCCCCACCCACCCTGCTGGGGTGCGAGTCCCTGGCACAGCCGGGAGCATGGCTGCCCAAGGAGCAGGCAAGGTGCCACCTGGGGTTCACAAGGGCCACAGGGGCAGTGACAGCCCCTGAGTCACTAGCTTTCCAGGCTCTGGGCACTAGCATTTCCTTGCCCGGCAGCCCTGGCCCACCCCACTCCTGTCCCTCACCTCACGGTCCAGAGAGGCCACTAGCCGCACTGCCCCTGTGGTGGCGCTGACGGAGAAGTAGTAGGCATCCTGACCGCTCATGCCATAGTGTAACTGGTCACCATCAGGGTCAGATGCCGTCAGAGTAAAGGCCAGCTCTCCTGTTGGGGGAGCACGTTATGGTTGATGCTGGGCCAGGCCCATGACCTCCTTGTTGGGGTGTGGGGACTCCACCAGCTAGACAGCCCCAGTCCCTCCCAGCAGCCTGAGGAGCTCATCACAATGCGAGACCCTTCCCAGGGGGGAAACCTCGACTCCTACAGGGCTCTTTCATCACATCAGAAAGGCAGGACAAGATCCAGGGGTGGGAAGCTGAATGTGAAGTGGGGGTATTCTGTCATGGTCTTAGGAGTCCTGAGTGTGCCTCAGTTTCTCCTCTGCTGTACATGGCTGAGGGGACAGTGCAGGATGGTTGGTCTCAGGGACGCTGGAGCCAGATGTAAATGGTGCCAGCTGCCTGCGCCAGGCTGCGTCACTGCAAAAGCTGACCAGGATCCCTAGCACTGGAGATGACCATGGCGACCCAGTCACCAGGACCATAATGTCCAGCTCCTGCAGCCTGACTGGGCTCTGGGCTGGCCAGGCCACACTCTTCCCTGCCTCTCTGGGCTCCCCTAAGGATGTCCTGTGCTGCACATGCTGCCTGATCCCCCTGGCAGCTGTGCCAGGGCGTGAGTGTCACCACCACACTAGACAATATGGCTGAGCCCTACAGACAAGATCCGGTGTCTCCCTGAGGTCTGACTCAACTGCACTTGCTGGGCAGAGCTCACGGAGGGAGCAGGGGGGCTGGAGCCCAGAGGTCCAGTCTTGGGAGGTGGTGAGGCCATGGGACCCACCCTGGAGGACGGTCTGGCCCACTGAGGGTCCCTCCCAGAGAGTGCACCAAAGCCAGGGTGCAGCATCCACCGGTGGGTCCCCGGCAGGTTCCAATGTGCAGCAAGGCTCCACTTTTCCCAGGTGGATGATGAACCTTTGGACCAAACGCAGGGCGGGGCTGGATTCTCTAGCACTTCCCCACCAGTGAACCGGACTGGCACCCGGGCCTTGGGCCGGGGGTGGAGGTGGCTGTAGGAGGCTAAGCTCTGCGTAGATGATCTCACGGTTGAAACCCAGGACAGACTCTGTGTGACACCCGGCCTTACCCCCACCCCGCCGCGCCCCACCCACTGCACTCACCCACAGGCAGGTCCTCGGGCACATAGATGATAGCTGGCGTGCTGAAGGTTGGGGCTGTGTTCCCTGAAACTGCAAGGGAGATGTTTGCGGGGTGCCAAGTCAGACAGAGCCCCCTTGCCCCTTCCGAGCTGGCGACAGTGAGCTGCTGTGTTCCCGGCAGGCCGGGGGGTGAGGCTCCAGGGAATGGAGCAGCTGGAGCGACCAGCCCAGATTCTTACCGGGACCCTGCCTGAACGGAGGGTGCTCGGCTTCCAGAGCTGACAGTTGCTCTCCACCTTCAGGGCTGCTTGCCCTGGGCGTGGCACTCGCCCTAGGGACCCTGGCCCTCAGTGCCCAGCCCCAGGGGAATCCTGGTGGGGCACAAAGGGCACCTCCAGCATCCAGTGTTGCAGGCAGCTGGCAGAGAGGGGGTAGTGTTTGGGAACGGGCAGTGCTCCCCTGCCCCCCATCTTCACCCAGAATGCCATGGCCCCCACTACCAGCCAGCCAGAAGAAATCCTTACCTGCCACCAAGAGCAAGGACAGCAGCAGCAGCAAGCACCAGGCCATCCTGCCGAAGGACCTGCCAGCCCAGTAGCAGGGGGACATGGAGAGACAGTTTCCGTGAGGGCTCCCTGCTCCTTCCCCCTCCCAGAATAGCCTCTCCAGGCAGCAAGCACTGAACTGGAGATGCTGGGCCCTACTCCCGTGACCCCGACCCCCTGGAAGTTCACACTCCAGAGTGCACCGAGATGGGGGGCACCAGCAGCACAGAGACAGGCCAGGGGATGGGTACCTGGAGGGGACCTCAAGGCTGGCTTTCCAATGCACAGCCAACTCTGCCCCTCTGGGACTGCAAGCAGATCATGGCATGGGGCAGAGACCGTCCCCCAGAGCAGGCAGGCCCTGATCCTGCCCCCCTGCTGGTGACAGCCTCAGGAAGAAGCTGGTGGAGCCAGAGGAGGTCGTAGCTGTCTCTGTCAGTGCTGCCACTGCCCCAACAGGCCCTGAGGGTCCTGCTGCCTCTTCCACAGGGTGCCAGGCTCTCTGGGTGTGAGGCTGGGACCCAGGAACCTCTGTCCATCCGGGGCTTACATAGGGGTACCCAGGGCAGGGCCTGGCCAGGGGAGCATGGGTGGGGCGGTGATCTAAGAGGAGTCAGGCTGTGTGTGTGACAGCAGGGAGCCCCCCTCACGCGGGGCTAGGTGGCACCCTGCAGAACCCACAGCAGGAGAATCGTGACCCAGGCCCCGAGGACCCGGCTTCCCATGACACAGTCACCAGGCCCAGCCTGGCCGCCTTGGTTCCACCATCTCGTGGAACGACCCCGCTGCTGGCAGAAATTCAAGAGTGGTCAGGCTGCCAGCTGGTGATCCACTCTGCCCCCTGCCCCTACCCCTACCTGCACCGTGTGGCTCGCCCAGGGATGCTGCCCCGTCCCTGCTTAGTGCCAAGGCTCTGAGACCACAACAGACCTTTGGCTCCTTCTATAAATGGGCTGATCAATCATTAACTGCAATTAGTGGGCAGAAACCATCTCTCGCCTTCCTGTTTCCTTGAGCTCCTCCTGCCCCCCCCCCCCGTTTTGGGGCAGGGTGACACTGTGGGGCAGAATCCCCCCAGCTGCTGGGTGGGGCATTAGGCGCTCCCTCTGCATCCCCCTACTGGGCTTGGAAGGATCCATCCCACAGCTCCGTCATGCTGGGCCCCCGCAACTGGCACCTGCGCTCCACAGCTCCTCCCTCACTGGGCACCCAGCAGCTTCCCCCAACGTCCAGCTGCCCAGCTTTGGCTCCCATGGTCTCACTGAGAGGGGCCAGACAGCAGCCAAGGCCAGGAGGACACATTGGCACTACAACCCCCTTCAGGCCCCACCCACATGGCAGACAGGGCAAACCTGAACTCACAAAGAGCAACTGGGCCAGGGCAGCTTTGCACCCAGAAGCTGCTCTGAGCTAAGGCCAGAACCCAGGAGTCCAGGATGGGAACCTTGGGAAAGTGGATGACACGATCCCCTGTGGCCCTCTGATTTTGACCTGAATCATGATTTAGTGCCTAATGCATGGGGCTGGGAGCCAGGACTCGTGGGTCCTTCTCCCATCTCTGATGCACTGTGCAGCTTCGGGGTCCCTGCCCCTCCATCCTCATCTATAACCCAGGTGGATGACCTCCCCTGACCTGGGGGGGGCTTGTTTATTCCTGGGTGGGGACTGCAGTGCGGGTGTCCTGTCTGACCTTCCTGGGTGGCTCACTCAGTCTCACCTGGGTCTCGTGAGCGATGCTGGCTTCTCCACAGGGACAGAAGATGGCATTGGTGGATGGGGGTGGGCCAAGGGCAGGTTCTGTCCCCAGTTTGGAGTCTCATGTCAACATCAGTCCATCCACACTCACATCCTGCTGCCTGGGAGCTCCCCTTTCTGTCTTCCCTTGGTGCCACAGGGCCCCACAACTCATCCCCTGCTACCGCACCAAGCCAGCAAGGGCGACTCATGGGTTGGCCTCTCTGGCAACCTACTTCCAGGGCACAAGGACAAGAGGGGATTGTGCAGCTCCTCTCAAGCGGAAGACAGGATGGAGAACAGGCAAGGAGGAGCCAGGGGCCTGGCATGCATGGAAATGGGGCCGGTCACAGCATGGTATGATGTTGTTTGCAGGACAGCAAGAGGCTAGAGCCTTGTGCTGCTGCCCAGCCTGGCCAGCGGTGGGGCACTCTGACAGGTGGGAATGGGAGAGTCTGGGAGCAGGAACATCGCATCCATTGGAATCAACAGGGCCCTCTGGACAGGCAGGGCAACATCCTTGTTTGTGAGCTAAACAGCTTCTGTCAGCCCTGAGCGCTCAGGGAAATCCTTGCTCGCCCCATTGGAGAGCAGTTGAGTCTCTAGCTGGGCAAAAGCTCTGAAAGGAGCATCATCAGGTGTTCAGTCTGAACCCTAATGTTGGTTCATGGTGGAAACTGATAACTATCCCACCCTGTACACTCCCCAGCAGTCCCATCCCCACAGCCCAGTGCCAAGATGTTGTGACAACTCTGGCAGCACATTGCCACTGGTAAACCCCAGAACTGGTGACCCAGGGGATGCTGCTGGTCTGCTTGCAACACAGCCCAGCCAGCTGCAGCATTCCAGGGGTCTTGGAGTACCCCCAGTGAGTGCCTGGGGGAGCTAGAATAGTGTTTCACGCCTCTCAGGTTGTTTGAGCCCCCTGGGCCCCTCCACCCCAGCAGCCCACCTGCAATGTTGCTCTAGGGGTGTATGGGGACCAGGGGCCGACATGCCCAAGGTCTCAGCTCTCATTTAGGCATCATGTTAGGAGCAAGATTTGCCCAGGTGCCCAGTCCTACTGTGATGCTGATGGGCACACACATGGGAGGTCAGACCTTGTGCACCCCGACCCTAATGCAGGAAGCACCTGGGCATCCTCCTTAGGACCTGCTCCTCAGCCAGCTGTGCCCCCTGCCCCTTGTCAGCCTGTCCTGCCCTGCACCAGCCCAGGCTATGTTCTGACCTCATCACCTACCACCATAACTTGGAAAACAGACAGGAGGTGGGCAAACGTCAGGGCGCAGGGAGGAATGCCCGTGCCCAGGTAGGAGCCTGTGTCTAAGGAAGGTGGGTCTGACTGGTTAGCACCAAGTGTCCCCTCTGACTTGCCCCAGGGTGCCAGGGAGCCAGGGCCTTGGCCAGTCCACATGCCATGGGGACCTTCCATCCAACATGGGAAGGGAAGCACCTGCTCCATCCGAGGACTGCGGATGCCAAAGGCATTTTCCTGGCACTAGGAGCCAGCAGATGGAGGTCTGGTCAGCTTGGCTTCACAGGGCGTTCAGACTGTGATGGGAAGACACATAAAGAACAGGGGTTGGGTCAAAAACACATGCCAATGCTCTGCCCTAGCCCATCACCATGCAGCTGTGCCCAGGGTCAGACTCTCCCCAGGGAGCTGCAGGGAGGCAGGACCCACCAGTTGCCCAGGTGCTTCAGGGAGCAAACCAATTCTCCCCTTCCTGGGAAATGCGTCTTCCCAGCCTCTGCTACCACGCTGGTGTGGAAACAATGCTGAGTGGCTACGAGGAGGGATATATGGGCCAGGAGCTTCCTGTGACCCCCACGTCTCCAGGCAGTGTCCCCCACCTGCTCTGTTCAATGCCCTGAAAAGCAGGGAACACTCATGCCAAGGGCTGCTCTCTGGGCCCCTGGACCACATACCATGGCATTGGGAGAAGCTGCTGGCCTGGGCAGCAGAGATCTGAACATCCGGATCCCTTCCAGAAGCTAGCCTGGGAGACTGGGGAACATCCCTGGGGGCAGGGAAAGAAGTTGGTTCTGGGGCAGTTCTCAGTCCCATGTTACAGAGGGGTTGAGATGATCACAGTGGGTCCCCTGGCCTTGGAATCTACCGATCCATGGGGGAGGGCGAAGTGGCCCATCCTGCCCCGCGGCTGGACAAAGTACATGAGGGAGCTGGGTAACCTCCAGCAAGCTGCTCCTTGCCGTCTTCATTCCCCCCTGTCCACAGAGACCCTGGTGCCCCTGGCTGGCTGGAGCCCATTTCTGTTTTTCCAAAGCCCGGCTGGCTAGAAGTGGTGGTGGGGTGCTGAGGCCCTACTGCTTCCATAATTGTTACTTTAGCACAGGGTAACAGGACACCTGTGTCAGCCACAAACTAGACATCCTACCGTTACCCAAATCCATAGGGCTCAAGGCATAACCCAGTTAAGGCACCCACACCCTTTCTCAACCCATATGGCTCCAAGGGAAAAGCAGCAGGCCTTCCCCAATTCATGCTCTAGGGGTCGGGGTCAGCCATTCCCAGGCCATGGTGCTCCAGGTATAACCAGGTTAATTGAAGTGCCCACCATTTCCCAGTCGATAGGTGTCCAGGTGTAATGTGGGTTCAATCTTTTATCAGTGAAGGGGCCTTACACAGTGATACCTTTATTCTTTGTTTATCATCAGTTACCCAAACACAATACACACACCACTCCCAATAAGGTGGACAAACTTCTCCTGGTGGCCAGGCAGGACTAGATCACCTGTGTCCAGACTCCAGCTTTTGTACAGTATGGGTGGCAGGGTGTTGGGATCTGGCAGCTCTGATCTTGGGCTGTGGCCTGGAGTTAGGTTCCAAAGCACTGCCTTTTGGACCCTTGTTTATATAGATAAAACTTGGGTCCTCCTGAGCTTTAGCATAATCAATCATTTTAAACAAAAATATTAGAAAATACCAATCCTAGCCCATGATGAAACAGTTTTTCAATCATATTCCACCACCTTAACTGATTAAATAGTGCACATTTAGTTATGCAACAGACAGAAACAATCAAAGAACCAGCCAGAAATCATTTGATACGCAAGAGGGAAGTGGTACCCATAAAGGCAAACCAATAAGACGTGTAAATTTTATAACCACAGCTGGTGATAAGTGATTTCCAGCCAGGCAGAATGCTATCAAAAAGTTTTCTTTAAGCATCTTAAGCTCTTTTTCTTTATCTGGCGTGGTAGGTGCTACAAGGGCAGTAGCACCTTTTCAACAGCCTGACACTGCATTCTTCTGAAATAGTTTCAGGAAGGTGAAGATGTGACCACCTGCTACTTAGCTTGTGGCTACTGTCTCCTTTGATATGGCTACTACTGCTTAGCCCACAACCTGCCTCAGACCCTACACCTTGGTCCTGTTTCCAGCTCTGGGAGTCGAGTTTGATGTAGTGGTCAGAGCATGTGTGTGCCTGGAAATCAGGCCTCCACTACTGACAGATCCCATCCCCTCTCCAGGAACGTGCTGGCCCTGGAAAAGACCCAGGCCACAGGCCCAGGCCAGGCCCCCTGAGCCACGTTCCGGCACCCGGGCCCGATAATTCATCAGGCTCGTGCTGCCTCCAGCCTGGCCTGATCCCCAGCTGGTTTAGGGGCCAGGAAAGGCAGGAGCCGCTGCAGGTTTCCCAGCCTCAATGCCCAGCTGGGGCTGGGGCTGGGGCTGGGGCTGGGACTGGGGCCGGGAGAGGTGGGTGCTGCGGAGGGTGGCCTGGCCAGGGTCCCCAGTCTGGGACAAGGCGGCCCGGACACTTGGGGCACCGACGCCAAGACTCGGGGCACGTGCCCCGTGTGCCACGTGCCAGCAACGCCCCTGCACTTCTCTGTATCTCAGTTTCTCCATCTGGGAAATGGAAATAAGGATCCTGGCTAGCCCAAGCACCGTGTCTGGAAGCTGGTAACAGGGCATGTTTCCCCTGGCAGTTTGTTACTTTGGGGTGAGGTGAAGCGGGGTTCTCTGGCAGCCAGGAGGCTGGAACTGAGTATGTATTGCAATGGGCACCTTCTTGAAGAAATGGCCTTCCCTCCACCTCACATCCCTGGGCTCAGCCAAGGGCCTGACATTTGTGTCAGGTGCCTCCCCCACCCTTTGGTTGCTCTGGTGCTAGGGTGGTCAGCGTCCCCTTGCAGAGCCTGGCTCCCAGCCAGGGCAGCTTTGGTATTTGGGGCATGTGTCCTCCCACCCTGGGCCCATTGCCAGCTGTTCCTCCTTGATGGGACAGTGCAATTGGGGTGCTATGAACTGCCCCTGGGGGGGCTCAAGGGGCCCAGCGCTTCGGTGGATTGTGCCCCTTGCTTCAGTTCAGGGATGCAGCCTTTCTTAACACTTTTGCCCTCTCCTGAGGGCTCTGTGCTTCATCCCTGCCCAGGTTCAAGGGGGACCAAACTGTGGTGCATCGGGGCCCCTGCTCTGGTATCTCCCCCTCGGGGGCCTGACTGAGGACTGAAGGGCGCTGACTGCCCCCCCGAGTCCGAACCCCGTGCTTCTCACGAGCATTTGATGGCGCAGCCCTTAGGCATATTACGGCTCCAGCCTCAGGCGGTTGGGATGCGCAGCCTTTAGGCGCAATGCGGCCCCGCCCGGCCTGCCCCGAGCTGCCCCTTCGTCCCGCGCTCGTGGAGCGCGCCGCGGACCTGCCCATTCGTGCCGCGGGGGGAGGCGGCTCCTGCGTGCGGCGCGGCCGGTTCCATCGGGCGGCGGTCGGGGGGGAGCGGCGGCAGCATGGGGCGGGGCTGAGCGCCGGGCCGAGCAGCCAGCGCCAGGCACCAGGCGCCGCACCGCGCCCGGGGCTCCCGCCGCTCGGGCCATGCGGGCGGGCTGAGCCGGCGCAGGTAGGGGGCCGGGGCCGGGGCCGGAGATAGACCCAGACCCAGACCCACTGCGGGGGGCGGGCAGAAAGTTGTTGGGGGCTGGGCAGAGCCCATTGCGGGGCGGGGCAGAAACCACGGGGGGGCTGGAGACTGCTCTGGCTTTCTTGGGGGGCAGCAGGCAGAGCCCGCTGCAGGGGGTGGTGGGATGGGGGGCAGGGCAGGTATTGCCCAGCATGGGGTGAGGGGCAGGCAGAGTCCATTGCAGGGGGTGGTGGGATGGGGGGCAGGGCAGGTATTGCCCAGCATGGGGTGAGGGGCAGGCAGAGTCCATTGCAGGGGTGTGAAGATGGGGGGGGGCGGTGCAGGTATTGCCCAGCATGGGGTGAGGGGCCGGCAGAGCCCGTTGTGGGGGGTATGAGGGTGGCAGGGCAGGTACAGCCCAGCGTGGGGGGTGGCAGGCAGAGCCCGTTGCAGAGGCAGTGGGGCTGGCAGTCGGGTGCGGGCAGAGCCCAGGGAAAGTCTCTGCTGTGCAGGGTTGCAGGAAATTGGGGCTGGGGTCCCGAGAGGGTATCTTGGTTCAGCTCAGGGTATGGTGCAAGGGGGCTGGGTGGGGGCGGTGCGCGGGGCTGGGCTGCACTGAGGTTACCTTGAGCTCAAGGCGTCTCTGCAGCGGCTGGTTAGGGGGGAAGCCTCTGGCCAGGATGGGAGGGGGACGAGGAGCAGTAGGCTTGGCTGAACTAGTCCGAGTGCTCTCACCCCCCAGCTGAGCGTGTGGCTCTGCCTGGACAGTCTGCTGCGTCTTGCAGCCCGTTCCTGCTGTGTGGCACATGGGCTGTCAGACCCTCGCCCGTGGCCCAGGATTCTGATCCCAGGGCTGTGGCCAGCTGGAGATGCTGAGGCTGGTGTCTCGAGTTGGTGCGTGGGGATCAAAGGAGGTGAAATTCCTATTGGCTGGTCAAACGGTGGTGCCCCAAAGGGCTTGTGTGAGATCCAGGCTCCGTTGTGCATTGGGGAAGCTTGTTCCCTGAGTTGCTGCCCTTGCGTGTCCCTGATTTGTTCTCTTGAAGCGCATTTCCTCTTGCTGTTGTCTCCTCACCAAGGGCTTCCCAGCTCAGCTCCTCGTTTGGTCCTTGCCCTTTGCTCTGCCTAGGCCCTGGGGACAGTTGGCCTTGCTCACAGATTCTTGAGTGCTAGTCCAGTGTGGTGCCACGTAGCGTGGATTGTGAGTGCTGCTGAGGAAGGTTCTGACCCAGGCTTGCCCTGGCTCCGATTTCTGTGGTATTGGAGTGGCTGCCAGGTTGTCAGCCTGACATCACAAGGTCCCCAGTGGGCTTCCAGGTATCTTTAGCTCTCTGGGCTGTGCTGCATATAGGAAGCACTGTTCAGGGTTATTTTTGGAGGTGTCAAATGCTGCACAGGGGCTACCAAAAGTTGCTGGCCCATGGGATGTGTTGGCAACTTGTGTGGTGCTTGTTCTTGGAGTCTGTTGCATTGGAACATCCCCTGCAGGTCCCAGGTCTAGAACCCGTGCACAGACCCCAAAGGACTGCCGGGATCACTGTAGGCACATTGCATGTAGGGATCAGGGTGAGGCTGCGTGCTGCAGCTCTGCACTGTAGACTGAGGGAACACATTATTCACCCCCTGTGAAGTCCTGGTACCAGGGGTAGGCAGATAACAGTATGTGCAGCCCTTCTTAAAGCCTGTGCTAGGACAGGGATAGAGGAACTGCTGTCCGTAGCCTCTCTTTAAACCTTGCACCAGAGCCCCTGTCTCTGCTAAAGCTGGGTCTGTACCTGAGCAAGCGGGAGCTGTGTGTTGGACCCTTTGTGGGACTCGCTGCACTGCTCTGAGTTCACAAGATGCATGCTGCGGGTTGTAAGGGAAATGACTGTGTGAGGGGGTTGCGTTTCCAGTTACAGATCTGTTCTTCACTAGCTGCTGCCATGCTGCACAGCTAGGTGAACTTGGCTTCTTGAACAAGACTTAGCCGTGTTCATTTATTCCCCGTGTCACTTGCCCACGGGTAGTGGTGCACTGTTCTGCAGGCTTGGGGCAGAATGTTCTTTCTTGCCAGAGGTGGTTTGGTTCAGGTTGGCGCCAGTGTTTTGCCAGCTTTTAAAACTTGTTCTTCTCTGATGAAAGGGTCTCCTAACATGATGCATTTCTGCCCCAAACTGGCTGTTGTCACTAAAAGGTCACTTTGTGTAGGGCCTAAGAAAACACAGTGGTCTCCACGGGCTTGGCAGGAGCAGTCACCAAGCAGCTGTTGTCCCCAGAGCCGTGATGACTTGCTGTCGCCACCAGAGTTACTAGTTGTCAGCTGTCCTTGGAAGCCAGGGTGTAGGAAAGTGTCTGTCAGACGGAAAAGGACCCAGAATGATGGACGGGGAGCACGGGGTAGCAACTTGGTTATAAGCCCCCTGAGAAACCAGCACGCCTAATAGTGAGGCTTAAAAAGAAATAAACTGAACCCTGTAGAAATGCCGCCCAGCAATTGTTCTGTAACCTGGCAGGGAGTATGAAACGTTGCAGCAGACATCCAGGCGTTGGTGCTGCTGAGTCTCTGCTTGCTTGTATGTGGAGTCCTGGGGTTTCTGCAAAGGCCTGTTTGTACCTAGGGACACGTGGGGCAGAGGAAAGGTGTCTGTAGGCCCTACAGTGTTCTTAGCTTGGTAAACACAAACCTAATGTTGGTGCTTAAAGGCCTGGTTAATAAGCACTGGGTTCTGAACTCCTGCACGGGTGTTGTGCAGAGTAAGTAGTTTGGCCTAGTTTATTCTGGAAGTGGAAGTCCAGCTGGCTAAGTGTGGTAACCAATGGAGCTAAAAGCTGCCCAAGCAGAAGTGCTGGGTTGTTTTCCCCTCTGCTGTGGTCAGCACTGCCATCTCCAAGCTCACCCACCTTCTTCCTCCACCACATCCTGAAAACCTAGCCCTTCCTTGCCACCTGGCCTACTCACCGCACTGCGCTCTCTGGCCTCCCTAGCTGCCCAAAGCCAGAGCTGCTGGTTTGGGGCTTCCAGGAAGACCACATGGCTCTGCCGGCCTCTTTTGCCCGTGGTCTTATCCTTGGCTTCAGGGCGCCAGCTGGGACTATCTCAGATTGTGTCCCATGTTACTGTGGTAATTGTGCAGGGGGCAGCATGGTGGAAGGCACAAGACAGGAGTGGGAGAAAGGAGGACATGGGAGCAGAGCAGGCACTGAGTGCCCAGTCCCAGGCCCCCAGCAGCCAGGCTCACATGTACTGACCCAAGAGAGGAGGAGCGGGTCAACCTATCGGTGTCCTCTTGAGTCTCTCGCGCATCTGTCTGACCGAACAGTGACCCCTCCTGCTGGGGAGAGATGGAGGGAGAACTCAAGAGGACCAACTCTGCTTCCTGTGGTTCATGCCACTGTGACAGCTCTGTTTCAGGGCTGTGCCCCTCAGTTTTCCCAGCCCCTCTTGGACCCCGAATAACAGGAGTAAAGAACAAATGCGGCCCTGCTCCTTACTAGCTATTGTCAGAGGGAAAGCAGGCTGGTTTCTTATGTTACTGCAGTGCTTTGTGGGTAATTATGCACATTGCAATGAAAATAATAAGGCTGGCTTCATAGCCGTACTAAAAATACAAATACTGCAGCGAGCCAGTTGAAGGACTTTGGGTGTTTGCTTGGAGCCGGCCTCACCCTGGGAAACTGCCATATGTGCAGCCAAATCCCTGGGGTTGGGATTTGGGCTTTCAGGGGAGCCCTTGTTCAAACGGGGAGCACAGTGCAATTGGGACAGGAATCTCCTGGGGTGAGTCTGAGGGTGATGGAGAGTTCTTGTGAGCGACTCATTCCCCTTCTGGGGGAGCAGTTTGGGGCTAGGGAGCCTTTCTCCCCTGCCCCGAATCCAGACCAGAGCAGTGGTGCTCCCTGTTTGTGGTGGGAGCTGTGGGAAATGAGCAGGGTGCTAGTGGCCAGGGGCCACCTTGCTCGCTCTTGCCAGGACTAGCCCCAGTGGACCTGTGACGATCTGTGCTGTTGGGATGGAGGGCACAGGTGTCGGCTGGTGTCCCCTCTGCGGCTAGGTCTTTGTTGTCTTGTTGAGTCACTTGTTTGACTGCTCTCACCCTGTCAGCAAAGCACCGGCCCGCTGTGGGCGTGGCCCTAGACCTGCAGGGCTGTGCGGAAACCCTGGCTCCCTCGCTGATGATTGTGTGAGTGCCCCAAAGCCCCTGGGCTGTCCCTGGATACTGATGAGGGCCTTTTTCCTCCCTAGGTGCTGATGCTGGATGTGAGGCAGGGTGGAGGCAGTAGCTGACCACGCTATGGTCACGGGGGTAACTTGGAGGGTGGCGCACAGCATGGCTGAGCAGGACCACAGAGGGCTTCCGTGAAAGGGCGGGTGGTCTGGGGGGTGTGGAGTCAAGGGAGTCGCACAGTAGCGTGGTGTTGGGACTGAGTGGACTGGACCCCAGGGCTGCTGTGAGTGTTGGGCGGGAAGAGGGTGGTGGCAGCTTTCCTTTGAACTGTCTCTGTCTGTCCTGGTGACTTTGGAGCATGAGGGGAGAGGCCACTGCCTCGGAGAAGGAGGCGGTGCTGTCCTGGGTGGGGACATGCATCATCTTGTCTTTCCAGGGCAGCTGTCTTGGGCTCCCCAAGTGCGTGGCTGCGCAGCCGAGAGGTGAATTGGACAGCGCCCTCGCTGTAGTCACTAACGTTGCTCTCAGCCATTGCACGTCCACGCTCGGGTGCTGCCATCTGAAGCCTTCGCATTGGGCTAGCTGGCTCCACGGTGGCCTCAGCGCTCTGCAGGCAAGCTCCCCTGCCATGTGTCAGGAACTCCCATGCTGCACAAAAGGAGAGATTTCCTGGGAGCCCTGCTGAGGCCGCGTCTGTCACAGCGACCTGAGCAGCATGCTCACCCGGGGACAGGGAGTGGGCTGGCCACACTCTGCAGAGCTCTGTGGAACAGCAGGAAATGGGGAGGCTGCTCTCAGGTTTGCAAGCTGAGCTTCTTCCGCTTCTTGCACAGTGTGGTTCAAGCAGCATCCGGCTGGGGCAGGTGTAGCTTTGGGCGTATGCCAGGGTCTGGCTGGTGTTTGCAGGGGTCTTCAGCAACAGCCTCTGGTCAAACCAGCTGGGCCTGGTCGCCTTATTTATAAGGGAAGTGGGAATAAGCCTTCCCCAGGGGTGCCCAGGTGGTCCAACCCCAAGGCGAGCGCTGGGTGATGTGTGCATATGAGACACCTAAACGTGTTCTCTGCTTGTGTCAGCCGCTACATCTGACTAGGAAAGCAGAGGGTGGAAGTGATGGTCCCTTGTGCTGCCTGTGGCTGGCATGGTTTATGGCTTCCCTTTGTGGAGTACGTGTAACAAATGAAGGGAGACTTTTAAAATCCTCATTGATTGGTGTGGTGGAAGTTGCTATTTCTGCAAGGGGTGGGAGCACCTGGGGGCTTTGCCGATGTGGGACATGGACTCTGAACTGGGGAACTGATCAGGCTGGGAGCCCAGAGCCAGGTAATGAAAGAGGGACTGTGGATTTTGATTTCAAATGGAAGGGAGTTTAGAGGAAATTGAATTACTCATGTTTTGTGGCCCACCTAGAGGAATGCAGTCATGACCAGGGAGAGCTGAGGGCTTGGGGTCTGAGGCTCTTCCTCCAGATGTATGGGACCGCTGGGCTGTTCTGGGCCCAGTTTTGCAATCCTTACAGGGAAACTAGGGGGAAGGGGTGGCTCCATCAGCACTGGAGGGGTAGAGAGTGGTTAAGGTGGGATGGCTTATTCTGTTAGAAAACCGGTCCTGGGACCTGTCTCTGATTCAGCTGAGCTGTAACTGATGGGCCGAAACCATTGGCCCCTGGGGATGGGGCTACAGTGGGAAGGGAAAGCAGTCTTGTGTGTCAGAGGTAGGGAGGTTCTAGAAGAGAGGGGTTCTGACTTATAAGGGGGGGGGAATCCCCTAGTGCTATGCTTTTGCCCTCATCAGGCCCTGGGCTGGCTGGATTCAAACTCAGGAAGCCCTGTGCCGATTGGGTGGAGTCTCAGAAACTGGACGTTGGATTTTGCTGCTTTTGGATGTGTATGTCCCCTGTGAACTGCATTTCTCCTGCTTTTCTCATCCTGTGGCCCCAGCCTTGCCCAGAGGCACACTCTGGGTGTGTAGCTGCCTGTGGTCTGTTGTTTTTAAGTTCTGGAGCTGACAAATGCGTTTGTCCTTGAAGCCCCTGGCCTGACAGCAGTGGGAATTGCAGCTGTCTTATGTTTGGTGAGCGAGTTTGGTTGTAAATTGCTGACTCCCAACAGTGAGGGGCTATGGCAGGAGTTAGAGGTCACCTGAGGCAGCTACCCTAGGCATTTTCCTGTGCTTTGTGTGTGGAAGAGCAGGGGGCAGGGAAGGGTTAGGTCTTGCTCCTACTTGCCATTTCCAGATTTTTCTAAAGCAACTCTCCACCCTCCCCACCAGCATGCGGTGTCAGTGTGCAGGGGATTCGCACGGCTTTGCCTGGCTGCCTGGGACAAAGACTGTGGTACAGCATAGGGCAGCCACAGAGGCCTCAGCCCTTTGTAAAGAATGGCCATGCTTGGGCCTTAGGCGCTCGCTCAGTGGGTCTATGCCCCCAGTGAGGAGCTCTCCAGAAGGCACCTCCTGCATATGGGGTGTGTGCACTGTGTCTGTGCACTAATGCTTTCTAAACCAGATGTGCTCTGTTCACAAGGGCACAAGTTTGCTAGCTGCCAGCCCTGTAGTTGCAGCCTGGACTCTTTCCATCCTATATGTCATCCCAAGGAGTGAAGAGCCTGCAGGCCAGACCCCGCCTCTGTCTTGCACCAGAGCCCTGTTGCTATCAGGAGCTTTATCTGGGTGCTCAGTGATCAGCAAGGAGGGACGGCACCTTTCCAGCCTCTGCAGGGCTCACAGCTTCCGACTCTTATGCACATGAAACATGGGGAACAGGCCCCATGTGCAGAGAAAGAGCTGGTCCTAGTTGCTCTTCCCAGCAGAATCTGCTACAGCGTGGCAACCTGGAGTGAAAAAAAGGGGTCCAACCGAACTCTTCCCTACTGAGCATCTCAGCTGGGCCTTCTGTGTCAGTCTGTCTCTCCCCTTTCCTAGCAAATAAATGTACCTGGCGGTCCCACGGCAGGCTCACTGGCCATCTGATAGGCTCTTCTCTTGCTGACTGTGCTGTGGGAATGTAACTAACACAGAAATCCTTCTGTGGGGCTGTAGCTAGGGCTGCACCTCTCCTGTGCCCTGCATGTCTTCTCAGCCGTACAGCAGCGCCTACAAAATAGGGCCTGGTAATGGTGCGGGGAACACCTGAGGGCCTGTCACAGAGAGTACAGGAAAAAACTACTCTGTTGTCTCCATGAGATTCCTTTGTGCATTTGACAGCATTTTGTGCATAGTGTCGCCACGTGTCCCCTGAGCCCTCCAGTTCCTGCTATGGTTGTGGGGACTCTTGTCTCTCAGTTAAGGGGGGCCGGGGAGGGGAGCATTTGTCTGAAAATCCTAGAACCTGCCAGGGGCAGGTGCCTCCCCTGGAACTACTGTCAGCTCCCTAGGGAGGTGAGCAGATCTTCAGTTGTCCATGTCCCTTTAAAGGGATGGAGCCAAAAGACAGACTCCATGATTAAAAAAGAAGCAACTTCCTCACTTTGGTTAGGTGGCTGTCGTGTTTCCAGTTGTAACTAAATGACTTGTGATCACTGGTGGCAATTTTGCTCAGCCTCCTTCCCTTCCTGTGGAGCCGTGCACACTGAGGTGTATGGACTGTTGTGGTGAGTCTGGAACATGCGCAGGCCTGGAATCCAGCCCTTTCTCCCAGTGCCCAGTAGGAGGTAGTGGAAGGGAAAAGCCAACCATCCGTTTTGTGGATAAGGGTTGATGTCCAGGCCGGATCTGAAAGGATGGATTGGCAGAGATGGAGGTGCTGATGTAAATTGGAACAGCTCCAAGGGGTGCATGATGCAGGGAATTCTGGGAGGCTGGTGTAGCCTGGGGAAGGGAACTGTGCTCAGCTGGGAAGAGGAGTGCTGTGATGGGAAGCCCTGGTGGGTCGGTGGGAGGAACCACCCCCCAGCACCTTACTGTTTCAGAGCTCCTTCAGCAGAGTCTAGGATGCATAAAAATGAAATCAAATCCAGATGTACCTGCACAAGCAGCCTGGCCCTTTTGATGCACAGCTAGAGGGGCTTCAGAGGATGAGGGGCTCCCCTTGTGGCAAAGGAGCGGGTCAGATGTGGCCGCCGCGGTGTCTGACTTCTCCCAGGCCACAGAGGTGTGGTGACCTTGGGCAAGTGAAGGGAGAATGTAGGCGTCTGGAGGAGGGAGAGCTTTGGGGTTTCTCCTTCATATGGCCAGCATCCCATGACTGCAGCTACCTCCAGGTGAGGGAGCGCTGGCACCTTGGGCTGAGTGGGAGGCCTGCAGTCAGCCTGAGCTCTCCAGGGAACACCCCTAGGGGCGTGGCTTATCCTGGGGCAGCTAATCCTGCCTGTGTTGTGCTGCAGCCCTGGGACCTGGCGCATGGCTTGGGCTAGAAAGAGTCCACATGCTCAAAAGCTTTATTGCACACTCTCTGCCTGGGGCAGCTGTGGGTGCATAACAGCCATGTGGATGTGCCCCAAAGTGTTTCTGGGCTTGGGTGGCTGACTGCTTTCTAAAAGGTCCATTTCTGAACCTGGCTCTGGGGTGCTGTGGGTTTCTTTCCCCGCTCTGCTTCTGGAAGAATGAGCCTGAACAAAAATCGTTCGCAGTTGGGAGGCTTTGGAGAGGCCGAGGGAAGAGAATTTGTGAGGGGAGCTGCACTTAGCTGCTTGAATCCACCCAGTCTAATCCTACTACAGACCTGACCTCCATCTGGGTCATGGGAAGCGGCACGTCTGCAGCAGCAGATGGTGTTGTTAAGAGGTTGGACTGGGTGGTTTGGATTTAGGCGACCTCTGGTTCTAACCAGGGAGAGGAAGGGCTGTGTATTTCCTCAGGCAGCTGATGAGTGCTCTTGTAGGAAAGGTTGGCATACGCAGATGCAGCGTGGTTAGTTGCACGGGGAGCTCGCAGAGCTGCTGTGTGCAGTAGTGGGTGCAGCCTGTGTGCCAGATGGGTCCTGAGGCAAGTCAGGTGCTGGCTACATTAAACCAAAAGGATTGGGAGGGAAACTGGGTGCCAGGTGGTTGGTGTTGGAATGTGGAACCATTCTCCTAGCCCAGTTTTGTACTGGCCAAAAGTTGCTGCCCCTTGGTTGCCATGCTGGGACCCATGTGAAATGGGGTGAGGACCCTATCGTCTGCTGAGTCAGGATGCAGATTGCAGAATTGCTAGTGCCCATTGGCAGCCTGTGCCCAGAGGCTGAACGGGACCTCTCTGGCAGGGTACGAAGCTTGCACTTCCACTGACCGTACCTGTCCTGGAGGATGAGTTAGAGGCCCGTTGTCTCAGGCACCTTTCATCAGCACTAAATTCACTTCAGTAAAGAAACTACCATGGGAGGGGTGGGAACATATCTTCTTCAGCTCTGCAGATCTGTGTGCAGCACTGTGGGCCCGCAAATAAGAGCCGGTCCCAGCTCAGAAAGCTTCCAGCCTAACCTGATGAGGAAGACGAGTAGTATCTCATTGAAGTAGCATTCAGCTCAGGCTGACGGTCTGGCAGTTGTCCTCCAGAAGCAAATAGCTCTGGCCTTGGCTGATGAGATTGCTCTGTGGTCTAGTTTAGTGCACGTGAATCAAGGCTGATGTTCATCAGTAGTAGGGAGATCTGATGTTCCCCGCCTGCAAATTTGGACTGCTGTGTGGCTGTGTCACCCTAATCCCTTAGTCCTGAGCCCCAACTTACTCTGCTTTGCTATGTGGACCGGCCACTTCTGGGTCACCCCATGGCAGCCTCCTGCGAGTAGGCAGTCCCTGGCCCAGTGAAAGGAGTGCTTCTGGTCAGCAACTCGGGAGACCGATCCTCCGAAAAGACTCCCAGTCCCAGATGCGACCCCGGGAGCTGCCATCTTGCAGGGTTTGTTCCTGCCCAGTGCAAGCTCATTACATTTGTCCATCAATTTATCAAAGAAATTGATACGCACCAGCTGTCACTCTAAGTGAAGTCTCTGCCACACCTTCAATCGATATGCACCGCTTTAGATCAAACAAATATGTTTATTGACAACAGCAAGATTTTTTGGTGGTTTTAAATCAGATTAATAGAAATCAAGAGATTAATGTGAATCAAGGAGTTGGTCACCAGTAACTGAAAGGTAACGTGCACCCTAAGCTAAGCTCTGTGTTTTGTTAGCTTTTCCTTCCTTGATGTTGGCTCATCCACAGTTGCAGCCAGGCCCCCTGGCACCCGTTGTCCATCTCCTTGCTGTTGCTGTGTAGATGATTGCAGGGAAAAGACCTGAGATGACCAAGCCTCTCTGTTTTAACAATTTCCTTGATGGCAGTGGGCATAATTCCTTCCACAGGAGCCAAAGTGCTCAGAGGTGCTTAGGCCAGTCTGTTGTCCCTGTATGTGTGCCTCTGTGGGGCATGGAGTCACAGCTCTGTGCTTGTCTGCATCTGTTCAAGGCGTGCGAGAGACACCTTTGGGGATCTAAGAAAAGAGGGTTTTGTATCTGCGTGCGTGTGACAAAGCAGGAAACATGCTGCCATAAGAGTAGTGTTTGGTGTGTCATGAGCATCCCAAAAACACCAGCCGGGACACCCTTTGCGTTACAAGGTACACAGTTACATTGCAGGGGTGAACATGAAAGATACACAGACCACACCCGAAGGGTGTATGTGGGGTACAGCATGGATCAGGAGAGCATACGTTGTCTCGTCATTTATTCACTGCTTAGTTCAGGACTAATCCCTGTTTCTGCCGAGGCCTGTACAAGCCGTTACAAAGACGTGGTCCTTGCCGCCTGAAATGAGTGTGATGTGTGGGGGAGAAGCGGGGTCCAGTATAAAAAGTAGGCGTCACATTTAATGTAGAAAGATCCTCTCCTCTGCTCCCTGAGGGATCTGGAGGGCCGAGGAGGGCAGGGGCGCGTTCTGGTGACACGGGTGCGTGGCTGGCAGAGGAGGAGGGTGTCCGCCCTAGGCGTGACGGTTGATTCCTCGCCTGCTGCCCCCATCACCGGGATGTATTGGGGTGAAAATGGGCACTGGTGGTGGTGGGTTGCAGAGCCATGCGACTGGCGTAGATTTCCCCAGGGATCGCCGTGTGAGGCTAGTCCGGCCAGAAACCCAAGGAGTCGTGTGGCACTTGAAGACTGACTGATTTATTTTTTGCATGAGCGTTGGGGGGAGAGAATCCCACTTCCTCAGAGGCCTGGACCTTAAAACTCACCCACCCTCGAGGCCTGTAGGAAGGGGATTTTCTGCCCCCAGGCTCCTAGGCCAGACGGATAAATGGGTTAGTCCTGCAGGCCCCAGGCGCGCTGGGTGGGTATGTGGGGGGGGGGAGGCCAGGCGGCCCGCGTGGTTTCAAGACACGGGGCGGGGGGCTCGGCACGGCCAGGAGTCGCCCGGCTGGTTGCCAGGCCCGGCCCGCGCTCCCTGGTGACGGTTGCTAGGCTACGCGCTGCCCCTGGTTACGCCGCACCCTGGTTCCCGCGTGGGGAGGCGCGGCGCGAGCGCCCCCCCCGCCCCCGGGCAAGATGGCGGCGGCGGGTCGGAGTGACGCGCCCGTCGGTCACGTGCCCCTCTCGGGAGCGCGCCCGCGCTGTGCGCGCGCGCCCCCGCCCGCCGGCCCCCGAAGCCTGGACTCGCCCGCGCCCGCCGCCCGCGGGTCTTAAAGGGCCAGAGCGCGCGGCGCAGGCGGCCGGAGCGGCGGCGGCGGCGGAGGAGGAGGTAGAGCGGCGGGGGGGGGGGGGGCGGCGGCGGGGGCCGGGGGGCCCTGGGCTGCTTTGTTGTTGCCGCCGCCGCCGCCGCCGCCGCCGCCTTTGTTTGCCCCGGGCGCGCGGGGGGGCGTGTGGCCCCGGCCCGGCCCCTTTGTTCCGCGCCGAGCACGTGGCCGCCCCGCGCGAGGCTCCTACAGCCCCGGGCCGGGCGGGGGGGGTGCAGCCGAATGGCAGGCACGTGACTAGCGGCCCCCATCCCGCTGGGAGCTGGGGCCGGCGCCCCCCAGCCTCCAGAGCGGGGTCCCCAGACGTCTCTCCAAAGGGCCCCCCAAGGAGTCAGCCGCTTTCCTCAAAGGCGGGCACGGTGCCCACGTCCTCCGGCTCCCGCCCGTGGCACTCCCCGACGAACGCGCCATGCGGGGAGAAGCGCTGGCAGACCCAAGCCGGCACCCACCGGACCCAAGGAGTAGGTCGCGGGAGCTGGGGCTGTTTGCCCCCTTGGCTGCTCGTGCCGTGGCCCCTCAGCAAGGCGCAGTGGCCGGAGGGCTCTTGACCGGGGTGCCGGAAGGGCAAGAGTCGTGGAAGCGGAGGAGAAGGGAGCGTGAACTCCTGCGGCTCTCGGCCTGCGCCCGGCGGATGGGCCGGCAGCGGGGCTCCGGCTCATGGGTTCCCCAAAGGCAGAAGGAGCAGGAAGGAGCGTGGGTGGGGTTGTTCCCAGCTCCTGAGGTGATGGTGCAAACAGTGGAGACTCGAAGACGGGGTCTCAAACTCAAAATCTGCAGGAGGACTAGTACCTTAGCCCGAGGGCCGCACCACTGAAACCTTTTCATGCACCAGTATAGCAAATGTTGGTACTGACAGTGTATTTGCAGGCCGCAGGAAATAGCTTTAGGGGCCACATGCAGCCCACAGGCCACGTGTTTGAGACCCCCTGCTCTAAAATCAGACCTGGGCCTGTAGCGCAAGAACCTGTCCCTCTAGATCTGCCCCCCCAATGCTGCCGCTGGTTTCAGCCCCCCAGGAGGTTACGACAGCTCTGGTCCCCCAGCTGATACAGACGCTCAGTGTGGTGCTGTCTGTCTCCCAGCCCCCATCTGTTGTCCGTGCATCTGTCCCCTCCTCTCAGCCTGTTCCCACAGCTGCTTCTCCCCGGTGGGTGACTTCTGGCTCTGCTGTCCCCTCTGCTGGGGTGATCACTTCTGCGGCTCACTCGTAGCTCCGTGCGGGAGCTAGGGAGAAATTGCTTTGAGTTGTGCTGCCGCCTTGGTTTCTCCCATTTGGCTACCTGGCTGGGGGCAGGGAGTGTGAACTCTGCTGCCTGTGGGGAGGGGGCTCTGGGATTTCCTTGGATGAATGACGCTTGGCTGGGCCTGACTGGCTCTCTGGCCGTTCACAGCAGGAGGCTGCCCTTGCTACCATTCCTCTTGCGGAGAGTGCTGTGGCCAGCTCTGAAATGAAAACAGGTTGGCAGGTTCAGTTGTTTCTAGCAGAGGTTACCTGGGGCATCTGGCAAGCTGCTGACAGCATCTTTGAATTAATGGCTGCTCGCTAGCAGGTGTCCTGACAGTCAGCTCTGAATGGTCTGGGGAGCCGGTGCATGGCTTATCGTCTGTCCGCTCGCAGCCCCCTGAAATGTTGAGAGAAGATGAGGTTCATCTCCTTCAGGGGCTGTGTTCTGTCTGCTGCCGAGATGGATGGGGGCTCTGTTACGGTGTCGCACCTCCTGGGGGAGGCAGGTAACGGAGCCAACAAACCCATTTTACAGATGGGAACCGGTGCCTGGACAGGCCAAGTGACACTTGTGGCATTTGCAGATGACCTGGAGTTGGGACGTGTTGTCAGGACAGAGGAGAGTCGGAACAGGCAGCAGGAAGAGTGGGGTGATTGTGAGGGCTGTAGTAATAGAAAAGGGATGAAGTTTAATCACACCAAATGGAAGGTTAGGCTCTTGGGAACTAGAAACAAGAATTTCTGCTCCAGGCTCCTTGGTTGAAAGCGACGGAGGAGGAGAGGGACGCAGCATTGCGGCCGATCGCAGGGTGACGGAGTTGAGCTGAGGCAGTGACAGAGGTAAATGCTGTCCAAGCATACATCAAGCGGTGCATTTCTGGTAGGGGGGAGTTGTCCAAGACCTGGCGAGTCCTCACTTTGAAGACTGCGTTAGGTTTTGCTCACCCATTTTCCCACAGTGGAACCGGTGCAGAGAGGGCCGGGGAGATCAGGGGAGCAGAGGGCCCGTCCTACCAGATGAGACCGAAAGAACTTGGCTGGTTTGGCCTCAGCGTGAAGGCTGGTGGGGTCTGGCTGCTGTCTAGAAATACCTGAGTGGAAGGTGAAGAGCTTTTGGTGCTGATGGTCAGTGCTGCCACAAGCACAGATGGGTGTAAGCCGGCCACGAGTAAACCAAGGTTGGAAATGAGAAGATGGTTTCTAACCAGAAGAGGAGTGTCTCAGGAACCTCCCAGCAGAAGTAGGGGGCCAACAACGGCCTGAGTTTCAGTGCGTGACAGGGTTGCCTGTCATGGTGGGGGGGTGTCTGAGCTGAGGGGCGTGAGGGGCCTTTCCGTTTCCTGGATAGGCATTTTAAAAATCTCATGCTGTAGCTCTTCAGTTATGAGCTTTAGGCCTGAACAGATCTCCTCCCATCCCCGTGCGTTTGGGGGGGATTTCATTGGTCTCCTTTCTCTGAAGCATCTGGGATGGCCCTACTTAGAGATGGGGCAATGGGAGCTCTGAGTTCATTTTTCATCTTACTCTGCAGCACGGGATGCAGGTTGCTTGCTAGGATCATCTGTGGGTATCTCGTTAAATCAACTCCCAGCCATCACAGGGCCCTGGGCGTTAATCCACCTCGGCCCATCTGTTCTCTGTGTGGGGCAGGCTAGAGTTTTGTCCCGAGGGACTGTTATGCTCTCCTGGTGGTTGGGCTTGCAGGGTTGGTGGCTGGGATATCCAGGAGCTTGGTGAATGGTAGGGTCACCTCTGGCCTTTTGCTCTGTGACGTCTTTGGTGGAATAGGGACTGGAACTGGGGTCACCTAAGTCCTTGCAGCCTAACCACTGGCTGGCCTGCCTCTCTGCATTCCCAAAACTGTTGGCTCCTGTGAATCTTTGGGAGTGCAGCAGGTGATGTGCAGGCAGCCAGAGGGGGAGAGAGCAATGTCCTGACAGGCAGAGGGGCACTAATCTCCTCAGTGGTGTTACCTTAGATGCTCTTCGGCCAGGATCAGGATGTGGCATCCTGGGCGGCTCAGCACAGCTGGTGCCCCAGGGGCTTCACTTCTGTAGCATTTTGCACATTTTGGACCTTGGTCCTTTTGGGCAGGGCTGCGTCTGTCCCATCTCTCGCTGGTGCAGAACGTTTCTCAGGGCGCCCTTGGCAGCTCTGAAATTGAGGGCCGTTCAGAAAGGTTTGGTGTTGAGACTCTGAAGTGCCACACTCTGAGACTCCTCGCCAAAGCTGAGCAGCAGCTGGGCTGTTGGGTAGGTGGCCTGAGCTCCTCCCTCTCCTTTCCCTGGGCTCCAGTCAGCAATGGAATAGTTGTTAGGACGGTGAAGTCACCTTCGTTAGGCTACAGTGTTAACAGCCCGTTTTCAGCTCCTGTTCCCCTGGGCTGCAGTTTCAGGCTCTGCAGACTCAGTCCGGCATCGCTTGTGTGTTCTGCTTGAGTCCCAGTTCAAAGGGTAGCTTTAAAGCTAAGTAACTAGGTTCTCTGGTGGAAGCATTGGGCTGTTGTCCCCGGGTGACCTGACCCCTGTTTATAATGGTAGCCAGAGGAGTGTGGCCACATTTCTTGTGAGGTTTCAGAGGCTGACCCATGCCGGCCAAGGGGGGATTGGCTGAGTGGGCTGGATGCCCTGGCCGGGCCTTGCCCCGAGGGAGAGACAGTCTTAGACAGGTGTTTGGGGAACTTCTTGACCTTTTTCTGCCTTGGGAAGGTGGTGCGAAATACGCATGCTGAGCCTGGCGTAGAGGAGTATGAGCAGGGGTCAGTGGTCAGCATCACCAGGGCCTGCCTGAGCGCAGCTTCCAGCCGTGGAAGGAGAGAATGAAATGCCTGGGTGGAAGGAAAAGTGGAATTTATGGGCAAGCCTGGGGCAGGCGAGATGCCTGGAGAGCCAGGTGGAGCTGTCAGAGCCCTCATGAGTTAACCCAAGCAGCTTGAAGGACTCACCTTGCCCGCTGCCGTAGTCAGGAATGGCCCAGAATCCAGGCGCCATAAGCGCTGCATTCAGCCACTCGGTGAACCCACTGTGGCCTCTTCCTGCTCCGGTGGCAGCTGAGCCTGGCCTGACTCTGAATGTGCTGCCCATGGGGGCCAGGTTCAGGTTGGTGCTGGGCCCTTTGCCCTGCTCCTGAGAGCTGGGGCCCATTTGCATGCAGCTGGTGTTTCTGGTGAGGGCAGGGTCACAGCATCCTGCCCTGTGCCCACGCCTTCCTCCTGGGCGCGGGGTGCCACACCGGAATCGTTTGCACCCAGCGAGCAAATCATTGCAGGCCATGCGGTGTCCTCTGATAAAGAACTGAGCTGGGAAGGCTGCGTGAGGGGCTGGCTGGGGTTTGTCTGGTTGTGGAGCAGCTGGGGACTCCCTGCCGGAGGGTGATTCTCAGGGTACTGCTGGTAGAGACAGTCCCTGCCTCGCCAGGGAGTTTCCCATAGGAAGCGCTGAATCACCCACTTTGGCTTTCATGCCCGCCTGTGGCTGCCTGTTTCTGGTCCACCCCATGGCACTGCCCCTCACGGCTTCCTAGCAGCCAGGCGTAATATCTGTGAGCTGCAGACCAGGAGCAGCTCAGTGGGCCCGGGTGCAGGGCCTCGGCAGTGCACAGGAGCTGTGCTGGCCACTCGGCCCCAAGCATGACGCTGGGGATGTGGTGGGGGTAAGTTGGCAGAACTGGGGGGTTCCTGGCACTGCCAGGCTGGGGGGGGGGCAGCTCAGTGTATGTGTATAGGGGTAGCAATAAGGGTCTTTCTCCTGTTTGCAGCTAGGCAGGGTCCCAGCCTCCTACTTGCCCTGCTTAGAGTTAGGGGGCAGGCACCAGGTCTGTCTGTGTCCGGTGCTGTGCGTCCCATGGCCATGGAAGGGTTTGGACTTTCCAGCTCCTCTGGCCCAGGTGTCTCCAAGCACTTTGTAGAGCCCCAGAGCGGTGGCTCCGTGTTGCTGCGGGGGGTTGGGGGGGCCTGTGTGGCGTGGGCAAGTTGGTGGCAGCTGTGGGATGAGAACCCTGGAGCCCCAGCTCTACCCGTCAGGTGCTCAAGGGTTCCTGGAGAGTGGCACCCTATGCGTGGCAAGCGGCACCTGCAGACTTGGCTGGTCTAGTGCCAGTCCGGTCATGTGCTACCTCAGTCCTACCATGAACTGCGCCGCTTGCTGCACAGGAGCCAGGCCCCTGCCTGAGAGCGGCTTTGTGCCCTGCCACATGGGTGACCCAGCAGGGGCTGTTGGCACCAGGGTGTCCTCTGGAAGCCAGGTGCCCTCACCTGCTGCCCTCACTGTGTGACCGCAGCTCACGTGCCTGACCAGGATCAGCTGCAAGGAGAAGGGTGTGATCTCTACCACTTCCTTGGGGGTCCCCTCTCCAGCTGAGACCTGGGCATTTGCCCTCCCCTGCATCCTGTTCTGCTTCCCTTTTGTCCTCTCGCTCCCCTGACAACTGGAGTGAGGCTGGCAGGGAGGCCTGGGGACCCCGGAGCCTGCAGGGCCAGCCATTTCCCTCAGCAGGGCACTTACTGAGGCACAAGGATGCCCCAAGGCATGTGGTTGCCCCGTGGCAGCTCTGGACCAGGCTGCTGTCCAGCTTCCTCTTTGCTTGGGAGAACGCGCTGTCAGGCATGCCTGTCCCTTCGGCAGGACGCTGGCCGTTCAGAGCGGTGCAGGTGTTGCTTGTGGCTGCCCGGGAGAAGGTCACAGGGTGCTGTTGGTAACAGGGCCCAAAAGGCCTTAGCGCTCACAGCTGTGCTGGCACCATGGTACCCTGGGTGCCCAGCCTTGCCAGGCCCCGGGCATTGTGGGAAAGCATTACAAAAATGTTAATCCCAGGGGCTTAGATGTTGGCGTGGAGTGAGAGCTGCCCAGCCCCTCGCTGGGGCACCTGCATTGCTGGGCCACCTGTTAACTGCTTCCAGAGGCCGTTTAATCAAATATGCCGGGGTCCTTTATGCTTCTGCCAAGGGGGGCATGGGAGTTGCCTGGGCATCAGCCCCCATCCCCTGCATCTCTGCACTGTAGCATCCATGCTCTCATCTTTCTGAGTGCTGCTCTCTTCCTTTTCCCACCTTGTGTGCAAGCTGCCTGGTGCAGCATCAGTGGCCTGGCAGTCCGCATGTAACTCTGTCTTCCTTCCCATTGGGGTGGGATTTCCGTTCGTGTGTAGCTCTCCGGCCTTGTGTGCCCAGCCTCAGCCCTGTGCTCCCCAGCCCCTCAGGAGGGCCTGAAACTAATGAGACTGTCGGTGTCTCTGCGGCTTAGGGGCCTGGTGGATTGGAGTGACTGGGGGAGCTCAGCAGAGCCCCAGGGGGAGTTGCTGGACTTAGAGCTGGGGATAAGAGGAGAGGGCACGAGGGGGAGAGACAGACAAGCCATGTGTGGGAGGGGATGCGAGGCCACGTCGGTGCTGTTGTCAGTGCCCGCCAGGCCCCACTCGTTTCCTGCTGCCTGTGGGGCTGGGTGTTCACCGCCTGCTTGTTCCTGACAGGTGGTGAGGTGCTGTCTCGACCTGTTTGGAGCCTGAGGCCCAGCGCACTCTTCTGTCTCCCTGCCGTCACCAATGCGACCATGGGAACTGGCAGTCAATAGGCGGCCGCCCTCTGCCCCCTTCAGCCAGCGGCGATTCTTGGCGGGACCCTGCAGCAACCCTGAGCACTTCCGGCGAAGGTACTGACCCTCTTTGGGTGGTGCGAGGCAACGCACAGATCCTGCCCAGCCAGGAGACCCAGACCACGGCCCTCCCTTTCAATGGCAGGGTGCAGATTGCAGAGACAACTGCTCCTGGCAAGCTCGGCTGCAAGTGGAACACTGCATGCTGGGATCTGTAGTTTCAAAGGGCAACAACTTCATAATTAGAGCAGCCCTGGGCAGGCAAAGCTGTCCGCTGACCCTCGATACTTTCAGCTCCCGGGACCAGGCCGGTTTGCCATCTGGTTGCTGTCATCAAAGGGTGGCCTTCTCTTTTGGCTTCCTCCACTGGGTGGGCTGAAGGCTGGGCTGGGGCCATTCCTGTGGGAGAAGGGGGCTCTCCCCAGCCCAACTGTTAGATGTTTGGAGTCCCAGAGAGCAGCTGGTCTATGCTGGGGGTGAGTGGTACCATATGGGGCATGCCCCCTGCACTCTGGCTGTTAAGCACTGATTTCCCCAGGGATGTGTGGAAAACGCTGCTGGCCCACGCCTGAGGCTGTAACTGCAGCACGCCCTGACCTCAGGTCAGGGCTGATCCAGCCCCCTGTGTCCCGTGCCCAGGCCGCAGGGCGAGCGTGCCTGCAGTTGTCAGAGCCGAGTACGGCCTCCCATTGCCTCTGCTCTACCAGTGGGTGTCATGGCAGCGTGGGGATGGTGCGGGCATGGCCCTGACGTCATTCCTGGTCTGTTCTTTCCCTGGTGGCCCCTCAGCCCCCCTTCCAGGCGCCTGTGGGGACGACGCGACCGACCTCTGCAAACCCTCCCAGCCCAGGATGAGAGCTTCCTGCACCCTGCCTTCCCCACACAGCCGCAACCGCAGCCCCCCGCTGTAGATGAGCCCCGAGCATACACTCTCGCCAGCACGCCGCCACGAATGCTTCATCCAGCGGCCCACCCGCCCCACCAGAGTCCATTCATGGTGGATCTCCATGAGCAGGTGAGCCAGGGATGGGGGAAGGGGGGGGTGGATCGGGGGAACATCCCTTCAGAGCCCCATCCACGCAGGCCATGGGCAGAGTGGGCAGTTGCCCCAGTGACAGCAACTCCCAGTGAGCTGCCCTGGGCACAGTCTTCTGCACCCCAGCCCAGCCAGGTGTCCCTTGTAGCCATCAGAGAGCCTCGCGGCCTGCGTGCTGCAGGTGGGGGCAGGCACCTTGGCTCCCAGGCTGTGCCCTGCCATGGGTGCTGCATCCTGTGGGTGGTTGCTGGCTGGTTGCTGTTGAAGATAGTGCCCTGCAGCAAGGCCAGGTGCTGACTCACCCTGGAATGTCCCCTGCACCCATTGCATCATGCCTGGAGCCCCCAGACCCACTGTGCTCCCTGCATCCAGTCTGCCAGCTCCCTTCCTCTGCATTGTCGCTGTGCTCCAGGATGCTAGGGGCAGGCTTGTGCTGTGGGTCAGCTGCTGGGGTGGGAGCAGGAGGTGGGGTCAGCTCAGCCAGCCCTGTGAGCTCATGGCAGGGTGCCGTGCTCCCAGGGTGTGGAGGAAGCAGGAGGGAGTGCATGAGGTATGCTGGCCTGGTGTTGCTCAGCATCTCCTTTGTTTCCAGGTGCACCAGGGCCCTGTGCCCCTCTCCTACACGGTGACCACCGTGACCACACAAGGCTTTCCGCTCCACGCAGGCCAGCACATCCCCGGGTGCAGCGCACAGCAGCTCCCAGCATGCTCCGTGATGTTCAGTGGGCAGCACTACCCACTCTGCTGCCTCCCACCCCCAGTGAGTGTGGGAGAGGGGAACTGGAATTGGGGTTGCGGCCACACCAGGATGGACCCTGGAAAGCTGGGGGCCAGTGAGTGTGGGACAGTGGGGGCTGGAATCAGGGGTGTGGCTGCACCAAGCAAGGACAGGCTGTAGAAGTTGGGGGTCACTGAGCAACGCGGGGTGCTCGAGTGGGAAGTCAGGGCAAAGGGTTGCAGCAAGGGCAAAGGGCTGTCTCTGCTGCCTGGGGGCTGGTGGCCTGAGCACACAGGGCTCTATCAGTAACAAAACCCCACAGGCTTGCCCCCAGCTGGGGAAAGGCAGCCCTGGGGTTGTGCTGTCCAGCTCCCGAGTGGGGTGCGGGGCGACTGATCGCCACGTGTTCTCCCTCTTTCCGCAGCTCCTCCAGGCCTGTGCGATGCAGCAGCTCCCTGTCTCCTACCAGACGTTCCCGCCTATCATCTCCGGCGAGCATTACATCCTGCACCCCCCTCATGTGGCCCCCCTCGGCCAATTCATGCCACTGCAGGCCCAGCACCCGCGCATGGTGAGTCCCCAGGGACGGGTCTGCCTGCAGTGGTGGGCTGGGTGCTGATCTGTAGGTGTGTGCCCATGGGAGCCTGCTACTGCTGTGGGGATGGGACAGGCTGGAGGTGTCTCCCCTCCACTGGATCCCTTGTGCACAGACTTCCTGGGCTGGGGTGGCGAGGGTGGTGCCCGGTGGGAGGGAGTGGCAGCCCAGAGAAAAGCAGAATTCCTGCCCAGTAGGGTTGCTCGTGGGTGGGGGGTCGCTAGGGGAATGGGGTGCCCCTGACAGAGCCGGTGCACAGCAGAGACCCCAGTAACCCAGCTCTCTCTCTCTCCCCCTCTGCCCAGCCTCTGCAGAGGATAGACAATGAGGTAGAGCTGCGAGGGGAACAGCATCCTATTGGGTCCTTCGCATTCTCGCCCTCCCCACATGCCCCAGCGCTGTCCCCCTCTGTCCCGCTGCACTACCTCCCCCACGACCCGCTGCACCAGGATCTGCCCTTTGGCATGGTAAGTCCCCACACAGGGTCCCTGTGCCGGCCCCCGCTCTCCCAGATCTGCCCCGAGAGGAGCCAGGGAGGGGCGGTGTTGGCAGGAAATGGGGGGTGTTCTGGGTGGACCACGGGCCTTGGACCCCTGCACCGGCCGCCTGCTGCACCATGCTCTGGGAAAGCTGGCGGCCCTGTCTGTGTGGTGGGGCCTGGGTGGTGCTGACCCAGCCCTGTGCTCTCTCCACAGCCATACCCGCACGTGATGCCCCGGCGCCTGAACACCCAGCGGTACCGACTGCAGCCGCCCCCGCCCCCACCTCCCTACTACCCGAGCTTCCTGCCATATTTCCTGTGAGTATCTGTGGCCGGGGTGCTGGTGAGAGGATGGGGCAGGAGCTCTGTGGGGCTGGCTGTCCCCCATCACCAGAGGGAGCAGTTGGGTGCCTGGGGCTGTGGGGTGGGGATTGGGTCACGTGTCCTTGAATCCCTCCGACGCATGTCCTGCAGGGTCCTGTCACTCTTCAGTAACCACCCGTCCCTCTCTCTCTCCAGCTCCATGCTTCCTGTGTCGCCGACGGCCGTGGGACCCACGCTCAGCCTCGATCTGGATGTGGATGATGTGGAGATGGAGAATTATGAGGTGTGCCCACCTCTCCTGGCACCATGTCCATCACCCTGCCCATGACCCAGGGCCAGGCAGGCTCGCATGCTGGGCACTGGTGACAAGGACACTGTCTGGGTCTCTTTGGGGGATTGGTGGGGAGGCGGCTATTCAGGGGCCTGGCAGGGAGCTAGAGAGGAATCCTATTAGCAAGGGGCAGGTGCATGGCTGGGTAGGGAAGGGCAGTGGGGGGTTAAGAAAGAGCTAAGATCCATGTCCTTGTTCCATCCCCAGGCGCTCCTGAATCTGGCTGAGCGGCTGGGCGAGGCCAAGCCGCGGGGCCTCACCAAAGCAGACATCGAACACCTTCCCTCATACCGCTTCAACCCCGAAAGCCACCAGTCGGAGCAGAGCTTGTGAGTGAGCCTGGGGAGGGAAGGATGGTGTGTGGTGTGTACTAGGGGGCTGGGGTGTGGTTCCCATGTGCCCCCCCCTGGTGCCAGCTGCTGCGCCATGCACAGGAGTGGGATGGGATGGGATGGGGGTTGCTGGAGCCAGCATCTTGGTGACGGTTCCCTGCTCCACAGGTGTGTCGTGTGCTTCAGTGACTTTGAAGCAAGGCAGCTTCTCCGGGTTCTGCCCTGCAACCATGAGTTCCACGCCAAGTGTGTCGACAAATGGCTCAAGGTACCCATGTGCCGGGGCTGCCCCTGCCTGGGATGCTGTGGGGTCAGGGGTGCTGTGCTGCCCTTCCTTAGACTGCTGGCCTCCTCACACCGCCCTGGAGGATGTGGCTGCTGGGGATTCACCCTGGTCGCCCCTTGGAGGAGGAGGAACATTTCCTCACCCACCGGCTCTGCAGCTGGAGTCCTCTGCTCTCCAGCCTCTGAGCTGGGACCTGGGGAAGGGTGGCAGGCACCTAGCCCATGGTCCTGGTGTGTGTGCGTGTGTGCGTGCACGTGCGTGCAGCCCTGGTTGTTCCAACACCCCCTGTGCCAGGGGGCCCTGGCTGGCTGCAGCTACTGCTGGGAACTGGCCTGTTCTCCCCCGACATCTGGCTGGGGCCCCTGCAGTCCTGGGGCCTGGGAGCTATGCTGGGATGAGGGGTGGCTGGTCTGTGCTGGGATGGGGTGGAGCCGCCTGGTCTCATGGTCCTCTCCTCCCCCAACAGGCAAACCGCACGTGCCCAATCTGCCGGGCAGATGCATCAGAAGTGCACCGGGAGGCTGAGTGAGGTTCATGGACAGTCTGCCACACAATTCATTAGAGGAAGAGGACCTTGGGCGAGGGGCCTGGGCTAGCAGCCTGTCCCCTGGGCCCGGCCATGCGCTTAGCCCCTGTGCCTCCCCTCGGCCGCAGTGAGAATAGAAGCAATCTAGGATCCCAGAACTCCCTCCTCCTTCCCGCCTGTGTGGCAATGGAGCTGGCCCCGGAACCGCGCTGGGCACCTGCCCTGTGCTCCGTGCACTCCAAAGACGTCGTCGCTGCTCCATCACTTTCAGCTCTTCGCGTCTGTTCCCTTTGGGTTTGGTTTTTCCGTTGTGGTTGTGGCTGTGGCTCCTGCCTCAGGTGCGGCGGGGATGGAGATGGAAGAAGCCTTGCAGGTCCTACCCCGCTGGCAGCCCAAAGCAGGAGGGCCAGGCAAGTTGGCCAGGATGCACCAGGCCCTGGTGGGCAGCAGGAGGAAGTGGCCAGTGGAGTGCTGCTAGCGTGGAGCACGCAGCACACCAAGGCATTACTGGGGGGGGGGGCCAGGATCCACCCACTCCCCAAGTCCAGCCTCCCATGGAGAGCGGCCAGGCTGGGCCTTGAACTGGCCCTTGGGTCCAGCAGATGGATCCCACCTTTCTGTCTTGCCCTCAGCTGTTGGGCTAGGGGTGACATTTCTCTCCTGGACCCCCTGCCCAAGTATCGTCTGTCCCCACGAGCGATGGACGGGCAGGGATACAGGAAGAGCTCCAGCAATACCCTTCCTGTGCCGTCGCTGAGAGGCGTGGGCAAAACCTGGTCCCTGCCAACGTGCCCGGTGGAACCCCCCACCCAGGGCTTGGAGGAGGCCACCACATGCCCTGGGACAGCTAGTGAGATGCCTCCCGTAGGTGCTAAGAGCTCTGGTGGCACCTCGCAGCCTCTCGACTGTGCTTGGCTTGCCAGGCAGGTGGCACCAGAGCAGCTCCTGCCATGTTTTTAAATACACTTGCCATGAATTGTAACCACTGTGCCAGGGGTGAGGCTGGAGCACCCCGCCCCTCCACCCTGCCTCAGTTGCTCTGTGCTGCGCTGTGCATGAGCTGTCGGGGGCTTGGGATGCCTGGGCAGAGAGCAGGGAGGCAGCTGCTGGATGTTGATTTATGAATAATTTTGTGGATCTTCCTTCATTTGGTTCGTATCATGGAGAAGCCTGGTGCCACCTCCCTTCCCATGGCCGTGACCTGGCCCCAGGGAAGGGAGGAACTGGGTGCAACACCCCATCAGCAACATTCAGCTACAAGGCTCCCTTCCTGGCCCCTTGGTAACGTGGGCCTGTACTGCCTCTGCATGGCCTGTTGCTTGCGCTGGGGGTCAGGTCCCACAGGCACTGATGTGCGCATGGGCCAGGTGCCCTCTTGGCTGTGCACACTGTCCCACCCCAACGTCCCAGCTGGGGCACAGCCAGCCTGCCAGCCGGTTCCTGAAACCCGTGTTGTGGAAGTTGTGTTGCATGATTTGCCGAGGAGGACACCCTCTGTCGGTGGTGTGTGTTCTGGGAGCGGGGGGAGGACGATGCCGATCCTATGTAAATGTTCACAAATATGCATGCGTGTCTGACCAGCTTGGAACGTGGTGTTGGCTAGCTCGAGCCAGCTGTGGGGCACGGGGGGTGGGCAGAGGGGGCTGTGTGCCCAGCTCATTATGGCCATGCCCTGCACTGCACGTCTGCAGCACCTCATGAGGACCGTAAGATTTTTCAGGACATTTCCCTCCACAGTAGACTGAGTTGGGAAGAGGTGGCAGCCCTGGGGAGTCAGCTCTAGGAGCATACTGCCATTCCCTCTCCAGCAGTGACAGGTGGGGGATCAAATGGAGCAGCTCCCCTTCTTATTTTCTGTGCCCCTCCCCTCACTTGTGCCCAGAGGAGGGCTCCCTTCTGCCCCTTGGCAGGGCACAGGGCGCTTCCTGCAGGCAGGCAAGTTTTGCATCCCTTCCTGCGGCAGAGGGGGCGGAGGTGCGGCTGTCCGTAGAAGGCTGAGCAGGTGCTGCTGAGAGCCCCTGGTAGGAAGGCATGGAGGTTGCAGTGAAGGTGAGGCCTTTGCTGCATCAGGCTGATTGCTGGCTGGGGGTCTCCCCTTTAAAACAGCGGGTCAGCACCGGGCATGGAGGCAGGGAATCTGCACTGGCTCTGCTCTGAAGCAGGGAAACATCCACAGCCATGGCTTGGGGTCTGTGCGCGGCTTATGCTCGCATCCATGCAGAAGCTGGCTGGGGCTGCTCCTTGGCGCTCCTGCCCATGGTGGAAGGGGGGAGAGTGTATCAGGGAAGCCAGGTTCCCCAGGGGTTGGTAATGGGACTGTTAGCCAGAATCCAGCTGGGAGGAGGAGCTGTGTGCCAGGAAAACACCCCCCTTAGCCAGAGGCAGAGCTGGGAGCTGCCCAGCCCAGCATCTTCACACCTGTGGCACCATGTGCCTGTGGCGTGGTTTTGGGGGTGCAGGTGTGAAACAGCCGCCTCTGAAAGGGCCCTTTCCTGCTCTCTTGGCTCGTGGAATCCTGGAAGTCTCTGGGCAGGTCCCAGGTGCAGGGGCAGCTGCCCTTCCTGTTGGGTAGGATGGGGGCTTACTCGGGGGCCAAGGAGCAGCTCTGGCACCTGCCCAGCTGGCACGGTGCACTGGAGCAGCACCAGCCTCTGTGCTCAGGGATGGCCAGGGCAAGTAAATGAGCACAGACACCAGCAGGCCCCTGGCCAGCCAGCTCAGGCCATCCCGTCCCCTTCCCTCAGTGCTTTTAATGTTTTTATTTCAGACACAAGTAACCAAAGGTCTTTTCTGTACATACCTGCAGGGGACATTTCTATATTTATAGCCAATCGGAGCAGTGTTGACACCCCCAAAGACGCCCCGGGAAGGTTTGGAAAGCCTTACGGTTCTTTTGATGGTGACTCGAAAGCTCAAAGCTCATGTGCTGCGGCATTTCCTCCACTGAGCAGCTACAGTATCATTTAAAACCAACCACCCCCCAATTCTGTAGGGTGTTTGTGATTGCTGATTGCGCTGTAGATACCACTGTTCCCAATGATTTCCTGTGGTGGGGTAGTGGACTGTTTACCGTTCTATTAGACCAGTCCCCAGCCCTCCAGAGGGAAAGCTTAGCTCCTGCCCTGTGGCAAGGCGGCCCCCCTGGACGGTGCTAGGACCTTTGTTCTGTGTTAGAAAGTTTTATATATATATATATATAAATATATATATATAATTTTTTTTGCTCTGTTACTTGCACATTTTACAGTTACCTCATTTTTCCCATGTATGTATTTGAAAAAAGGCTAATATATAGAGAAAAAGGTTCTTAAAGCTCTAAAAGTGTTTGTTTTCTCCATTCCATTGGACTTGTCTTGGTTTTGTAGCCTTGAACAGCCCTAGTCTGTTGTATTATATATATGTGTATGATACTGACTGAAATTTTTAACAGATTTGTACTTTTTTTAAACTGAAAGTTGCTAGTGCGGCTTGATCCAGTAGTGCAATCGTTATTTTTTTTAATGTTGTGCCTGATTTTGAGAGGGATCTTCACTAATAAATGTATGATGTATACCAGTGGGCCGCGCTGTGCCTCTCTCTTCTCTTGCAGCTGGACTTGGCCTGCATGCAGTGCCGGCCCCAGGCTGGACAGGGCCCTTTGTTGGGGCCACCAAGGGCGTTTGTCTAATTCTGGGCCTGTTCAGCACTTGTTGTCAGCTTCCTGCCAGCCCGGGGAGGGCACAGTCCACACGTGGCAGAGTAATCCAGCCAGCCTTGGTCCCACGGCAGCATGACCCAGAGCCTGTGGGTTCCAGCCTGGCATTGTAAGATGCAAGGGTCTATGTTTGCATGGGCTCAGCGGCCTGGCCATCCCTGCTCAGCAATGTGAGTTGTGGTTCTGCATCTATGACGCATGGGCACAGGCAGCTGGGCTCAGGCAAGGAAAAGCTCCTTGCACATGACCCGTTCAGCATCCCCCTGGTAAATGAGTTTTGCATAAGGAGGCAAACTAGTGTCCTGGGTTTTCTGATCTGTGCTGTTGGCCTGCACCCTCAGTCCCCCTCGGTGGTATGCTCTGGATTTTCTCTGCTGCAGCTGTAAGTGGAAGCTGGTGGCTGGAAATGGACCACATTTGACTGGTGGAAGTGCCAAGGGCTACAGGTGAGCACAGCTTTGTTCTTCCCTGGCCAGGGTGGGATGTGGAGAGCTGGACATTGCCATTGGCTCTGGCTGCCTGGAGTTTATCATCCCTGCAGGGATACCAAAGCCCAACATGCTCCCATTTCAGCACTAAGGGGACAGTGCAAGGGCTGTGTTTCAGCTCCTCCCTGCTAGACTTTTTACTGGAACCCCATTCCCTGGGGCACTTCCATGCAGCACCTGGAGCCAGGCTGCAGCCCTTGCGGTGTTGCATGGGAATGGGTGAAAGCCAGACTTCTGGGAGCAACTTCTGCCATGTCACTCAGTGCTGGGGCTAGGGCTCTGGCCCCACTGTGTGGACCAAGGGCTTGGTTCTGCTCGCAGGAAGAGCAGAAGGACTGGGTGTTTATAGGCTGATGTCTAGGGAGGAAGCTGCCGTTAGGGTAGTTGTTTTCAAGCCATGGGTTGGGATCCAGTGCTGGGTTGCAGCACCTCCTGCTGTTGCTGCTGAAAGACTGGACTGCATTCCTGCAAGATGGAATTGGTGGGTCTTGGGCATAAAGGGCTTTTTTTAACTGGGTCCCAAGAAAAGTTTGAAAACCACTGTGCTGAGGTCTAGAGGCAGGCTGCTGCTCTTCCAGGCTCACGACAGAGGAGGCTGTTCTGGCCAGGCCACTCCCAACAGTGCTGCTTTCAACACGGGTGCCCTTGGTCTGGGGGCAGCCTCTGTCCTGTTCATGTATCTGCTGTCCCTGGGCTGCCGCTGCTGGTTTCAGAAAGTGCTGCCAGGCTGCCATTGGCCCTGCCAAGGTGTTTGCTCTGAGCCTCAGACGGATGGGGTTTCCCACTCTGCAAGGCCTGGTGGGGAGGGCTCCAGCCTCTTCCCCCTGTATGTGCTGCTGCAGGGCCCCTCTTGGCTTGTGCTCCAGTGTGTGCTGCAGCTCTCCATCCTTACACAGGGGGCCCTGGAGGCTGCTTGTGGGGCACCCTCCTTCCAGCCATTGCTGCCTCAGCCCTGCCCTTGCTCAAGAAAGGTAGCCCCATGAGACAGGTTGAGTTGCAGTCACTGGCTGGGGTAACGCACAAACTCACCTTCTAAGGTGCTGGGTCCAGCCTGGCTCCATCTGCCTCAGCAAGGGCAAACAGGAGCAGCATGATCATCTAGTTCATTGGGTTTTCAAATCTTTTTTTCTCAGAATCCACTTGAAAAATATGATTTATGCCTGTGACCCAACCAATACATCTTTGAGCACTGTATTCCTGTCTTTCAGCAGCAGCACCAGGGTGCACCACGACTCAGTACTGGGTCCCAAACCATGGTTTGAAAACCACTGATCTAGTCCACTGGTTCCCAGCCTGGGGAGTGGGAGCCTTTGGGCAGGGTGCTGAAGATTATTAGGCATCTGTCAGTGTTCAATAACACATCTAGCTGGTTGAATGCAGCAGTCTCAAGTTCTGTGCTAGCCAGACCAGAGGAGCAGCCCCCCCCCCCCCAATGGGCCTGGGAGCCGACCAGAGCGACGCAGCCCGGCACCACTGGGGTCCTGGAACCGCCCTGACCAACTCTTCAGGGCTCACCTCATCCTTTGCCTTCCATCCCTGAGGGATGGGCAGAGGAAGGGTCCCACAAGGGGTGTGCAGTGAAAGACCATCTTCCTCAGGTATGAGTCACTGATTATTTTTTATGGAATAGTCTGCTATCATGTAGGGGCACGGGTCTCAGCTTGTGTTTGCTACCGGGGCTTTCACTCAAAAAGGTCAGGAATCCTTGTTCTACCCTGAGCAGCCCAACACAGGCTATGGGGCCTTGCCCACCCACTTCTGCAACAGACCCTAAGCTCTGGCTAGATTGTTGACTGTCTCATATCCTGGTTTAACCCCACAAGTCACTCATGCCCACCCTGCAGTGGAAGATGAAAACCCCACAAGGCCTCTGCTCAGCTGACCTGGAGAAAACCCCTTGCTGATTCCAAACATAGTGAGGAGTTAGTGTGGAGCAAGAGCTACAGCCAGATGCCAGGGAATAATTCCCTGTAGTACACAGAGTCATCCCAGGACTGGCCAGGGGGATATCTGCATTAAGCAGTTGCAGATTTGCTATGTGCCAGTGGAGGCAAGCTCCTCATCATAGGCTTCCAGAAACTCAACAAGTTCAGTGCCTCTTGAAGCCAATTTGGGTTTTTGCGCTCACTGCCTCTCCCAGAAAGCTGGTTCAGAACTTTGCTCTGAGGCTGGTAAGAAACCCACTACCAATGTAGAAGCAGCAAGAGTCCTGTGGCACCTTATAGACTAACAGATTTCTTTGGCCATAAGCTTCCATGGGCTCCAACCCTTTGGAAATCACTGTCAATGTGGATCTTAAACATCTTGATGGCCCAGTTATAGGCACTTGTTCTTTTGTGCACACTGCTGCTGCCCTGCTACTGACAGCGGTGATAAAAGGCAACAGCCCCAGCTCCAGTTTGTCTTCAGTCTGCAACCAACACTTGCCTCTGAAACTATTCCTCTGTGACTGAACAAAGGACTAAGACCCACTCAGGTGCTGGGTGTCTACCAGAGGAATTGGACTAACCTGCAAACTCCAAATTCTTCAAGGACTTGCTTTCTATGAACTCTAAATCATTTGTATGTATGTGATTCACTTTGACCCTTTAACATCTCTCATATTTTGTTTTCCTTTTATATTAAACCTTTAGTTGTAGTTACTAAAGGATTAGCTGTTAGCATGGTATTTTGGGGAAGATCCAAGCCTACATTGTTCTGGGTGATGTGGCTGGCCCTTTGGGGTCAGCAGAACCTATTTCTTTAAGCGACCCAGTGGCTAGAGGGGACCATAGGAGCTGATGTGCATTAAGGGGGCTGTTTCTATTTTGTAATGCTTCGTGATGACCGGTGTGGAGAATAAACATGAATTGTTATTAACTGGGAAACTGGCTGAAGTACCACCCATCAGTGGTTTGGGGGTTTGGTCCCTGATTTTGCACATTCGGGAGGTTATCCCAGGAGGCCTGGGTCACATTGGCGTAGTCGGCAGGATCCACAAAATCAAAACATCTGCTTTTTGGGATCAGGACCCCACACTATTCCTAAATTTTAATATTTGATACTGAGAGTGTTAGAGGTAAAAGAGATCATAATGAGTAAACAGCAATCATATAGCACTATGGGTGGAAGAGAGTTTAACCAGTTATGTAAGGAGAGAGAAATAACTCTTAAAGGGAATGCCTCAAAGAAAAAGATGAGAAATCTGCTTATGGGCAGTGCTCAGAGAACAAGAGCTCTGCCTGACTGTGGAAAAGAAGGAAAGACACAAGCCCTGAAATTTAGCCAGTGTGGTCAAATGGAGGAGAAAAGGTTAGATCACTGTTTGCAGGAGATGGAAGAAAAGGGTTCACCAAAGGAAATTAAAGCTGATGGCTGCTAAGGAGAGAATTCATCAAAGGCAGACAGAGGAGATTTGGTGGAGAGAGGCTATTGAAAAGATATCCCAGGAATGCAGGGACACTGCTAAAAAGAGAGCCCAAGAATGGAGAAAAGAGAAATTGGAAACTGAGGCAGAGTTGCCAAATGTAACCATGAAAGTTAAGTGGAAAGGGAATGATCTCTTCTTGACAGTCTTTGGGAGGAACTCCTTCCAATGTCGAACAATTTTGATGTGTTCAATACTGACAGGATGAATAATTGTAACCAGATCAATGTCTTAAATAAGCCTCAAAAGAAGTATGAAAGTAAATTTTCTGTGTTACCTGAAATCAACAGGGAAATTTATGAAATGGGATGTATGATACTAAGTTGACTGAGTAACCAGGAATGCTGTAACAAGGAAGATAATGCCTCTAGCCTTAAGACTGTAAAGAATAGCAGCTTCTCTGATCAGAAAGGTAGTTTGTCTGCTAAAAGAAAAACTGTCTCCAAATACTTGCCTGTTGATAATAATACTGTGCCTGTTAAGAAAGACACTCCTCTCTCTCAGCGTATGTCCACAAACAGACAGAAAAGTTGGGACTGGGAGCAGAGAACTTTAAAAGGGTTATCTGGAAGAGGCAGTAGTGTATCTTCTGGTAAAGAACCTGTCTCTAGTGTGGTACCTGTAAAGGACTGAGACAGGGAGCAGAAACCTTTAAAAGGTTTATCTGGGAAGGACAGCAGTTTATATGCTAGTAAAGAGTTTGTCCCTTATATACTGTCTGTGAATAATGGGCAGCAGAGAGTTTATAAAGGTGTGTCTGTTGAAAACAGCATTGTGTCTGCTGGCAGAGTTTATCTCCAAGGATTTGTCTGTTGTGCCAGAGGTGGTTCTGGTTTCAACTTAAACTCAGAAAGGAAATGGTCTGAAAACTGTGTCGTCTAGGGTACTGACTTGACCATTGAGGAAGCTACCCCAATCTCCAAGAATTTGTCTGGAAACAGCCACAAGTGCCGGGACAGTGTGGAATAGGTAATTGCAAAAGGTTTGACTGGTAAAAGCAGCAGTGTGTATCTGCTGGTAGGGAGTTCATCTCTCAGGCTTTGTCTGCTGTACCAGAAATGGTTCTAGTCTCAGCTGAGACGCGGGGAGGGAATTCTCCTGAGCCTGTGTCTGCTGGGTGTAATGACTTGCTCGTGGAGGAAGCCACCCCAGTCTCCAAAAGTTTGTCTGGAAACAGCCATGTGTGCTGGGACAAGGCGAAGGGGATTTCAAGCTGTTTGAATGTGGAGAATAGCAGTTTACGTGCTGAGGGAGATTCTGTCACCAGTATTTTGTCTGAGGAGCAGACAAAAGAGGCTTCAGTCTATGCTGAGAACATGCCAATTGTTTCAGAGTGAATTCTGGACTTAGGTGAAGCCCAGCAAGAATCTGTTGGTGTTCAAGGGAACATTTCCTTACAAAAACCCTTCTCTGGCGAGAGAAAGGGCAGAATTTCTGTGGAAAAGAATCTGCTGCTTGGGGCTGCCCCAGAAGGCATAAGGTCACCTGATGCCTTTGGTGAACAGGCTGCTGCAGCAGGAGGGTGTGGAAGTAAACTGATGGGCTTATCTCAGGATAAGTCTGTTTCTGCAGCACAATCCAGCAGTCTGTGTTTTGAGAGATTTGTGTCAGATTCGGACTACCAGAGTGTTTCTCCTGTAGATGGATTCACTGACTTGGTTTTTGAAAGATCTAGCATGGATACCCAGGAAAAGGTTTCAGGTGGAGTGGACGTTAATGGAAAGCTTAAACAACCCTGTAAGCCGTCACTGTGCTCTGTCAGTTTAGGGCAGGGGTCTCAAACATGTGGGCCCCATGTGGCCTCTAAAGCTATTTCCTGTGGCCTGCAACAACACAGTCATTACTGATATTTGCAATATTGTGGTATGAAAAGGTTCAAGTGGTGTGGCCCTTGGGCCAACGTACTAGTCCTCATGTGGCCCTCGTGGTGATTTGAGTTTGAGAACCCTGGTTTAGGGGAAAGACAGAGATGTTAAGACCTAATGGTCTCCATAAGGCTAACGCTGTGAGTGAACAGATAATGCCTCAGGATCAGAGGAAAAATTGGACAGCTGTGGTTACAGAGAGCAACAGCTCAGCAGTTGACATGCAAGGGGAAGCAGACCAGCTTTTACCCCTAAGTGCTTTGGAAATATCTTGTAGTCTCTTCATGGATTCAGAGACTTTTAGAATTGAACATCAGAACCCTGTTTGTGAGATGCTAGCTGAAATGTTTGGTACAAAATCACAGAGAGAGCTCAGACTTGCAATTGGCCATGACTGAGAATTTGGAAATTACTAAGTAAGCTAGTGTGTGACCTAATGAAATTTACCTGACTGACTAGGGTAGGAAAGGTTGTCCTTCAGGCTCAGAGCTGTTAGCCTGAGCGAAACACATAGCCAGGCACTGGATCATGTTACAGAGCCCAGGTCTCAAGCATACAGAGGAGACAAAAAGAAAGAAACCTTATCCTGTGAATGTGAGGGTGGGGTTAATCCTGAGATAGCTGCACCCCAAGGATGTAGTTAATCAAAAATCCTATGCCACTAAAACCACTGAGGTAAACCAAAAGCAACTGGTTAAATAGTCAAACAGCCAAGAGGCCCTTGGACAATCTAGCCCTCTGACAAACTATTTGTATTGAAGGCATAACACAGTTAACTGTAAAATACACTCCTATGCTGAGTGGAGCTCAGTGTAAATGGTGATGTTAACTATTGTAATTGATTTACTGCCAAAGAATGGAAAATGTACCATTTCCTTAATATTTTGTAAAAGCTTTTAAACTTGTTCAAAGCTGTAATAGTACACAATCAAGTTTACCTCTTTTACGATGCATTCAGCAACGTCTAGGTAACACCCCTTTCCGCATCAATCTTGCGTGGCGGGTGTGATGCTGTCTGGCTTTACAGAATCATTTATTTTTCATATTAATATTTCATATATGCAATAATCCATACTTGATATGCCATGTTTGTACCAATAGAAAGGGTGTAATCTGCTAGGAATGACTGTGGTTTATGTGTAGGTGTCATATCAGTATTAGACGCTAGGCGTATGTTTGTTCTATTTGTTTCATGTTGTTTGATTCTGGGATACTCCCAGAACGGATGCCTACAACCATCCCATTGTCTCCTTACTGGCCCATTAGGGAAGTTCCAAGGTATAGTGGGCTCAAGGAGAAACCTGTTGACCCACTAAGGCGTGCTTATGTGACTCAACTCCATTTTGATTTCCAAAGACTCTATACAGCATGGGGACAGACAGCGGTGATAAAAGGCAGCAGCCCCAGCTCCATTTTGTCTCCAGTCTGCATCCAACACCCACTTCTGGAACTATTCCTCTGCAACTGAACAAAGGAGTGAGACCACTCAGGTGCTGGGAGCATACCAGAGGAATTGGACTAACCTGCAAACTCCAAATTCTTCAAGGACTTGCTTTCTATGGACGCTAAATCATTTGTATGTATGTGATTTACTTTGATCCTTTACCATCTCTCATTTTGTTCCTTTTTTTTTTTTTCCTATTAAACCTTTAGTTGTAGTTACTAAAGGACTGGCTGGCGGTGTTGTATTTTGGGTTAAGATCCAAGCCTATATTGTTCTGGGAGATGTGGCTGGCCCTTTGGGGGGTGGGAGAACCTATTTCTTTAAGAGACCCAGGGGCTATGGGGGGACCAGAGAAGCTGATGTGCAGTGAAGGGGGCTGTTTCTATTGTGTTATGCTTTGTGATGACCACTGTGGGGAATCAGAAGCATGTTTTTTTACAGAGTTGGAGAGTGGTTTAAGTACCACCTGTCAGTTGTTTAGGGGTTTGGCCCCTGGTTTTGCATATTCAAGATGTTATCCCAGGAGGCACCAGTCACACTGTGCTCCAGATGAGCTCTGACCAGCACCTTGGATAAGGGCACTAAAACCTTCCTGTTTACCACAAATACCATGCCTGATGCATCCTAGGACTGCTTTAGCTTTTTCCACAGCAATATCGCATGGACAACTCTCGGTCATCCTGTCATCAATTGAGAACCCTCTACTCTTTCTTGTCCTTCCTCGCTTGGTCACGAGTAAGTCCGCTGCATCTAGGAAAAGTTATTTGTGTGTCTAAGTGTGTAGCTTTGCATTATTTTCATCCTGTTCCTATTCCTCCAGTTTTCAAGATCATCCAGCGCTCCTTGTCTGACAGTTTGATCCTCTGGTTTGGGAAAGACTGCCCAATAGTGGGTTAGTGCACATTTTACCAGCACTCAGTGTGTCAAGGTCATGAAAGACCTGACTTGAGCCAGTGACTGATCCCTGACACACACCTAAGAACCTCCCTCCAGCCTGACTCTTCCCCTTTCTGCATGTCTCCCTTTTAGCCAGCTCCTTAGCCCCCTTTCAATACTTCTCCCACTTCCCAGGGATTGGTCCTTCTTGCCATCTTATTCCCTGCCTGCTCCCAAACAGGCAGTCAGCGAGCTGGCTGTCCTACCCCCACGTGCACGTGCAGCAGCCACACACAGGCAGCTCAGGGGTGGTCAAAGCTGACACTAAATGTGGAGGGGTTCGTGGCTGCTCGACGTTAGGCCACAGCTGCACCCCTGACCGGTCCATGGACTGCTAACTGAGCTATGCTGCTGCAGCTCATGGGGGAGGTGCCAGGTCAAGTCAGGGATTCACCCCCACCCCAGAAACACACCCTCTGCCCAGTGCTGAAGTGCACAGGGGCTAGCTAGTAACTGCCTGTGTAACACGCTGGTGCGAAGTGCCACCCTTTGCTCTCCCACCTCTTCTACAGCTCCACCCGTGTTGGTACACCTCCCCGGGGCCTGCCCGGTGGCTGCACAGGGGCTGGGGTTGTAGTCCCTGAGCACCTTGACTGGGCCCCACAGGCATACGTTGGAGCTGCTCTACCTCTTCCTTTAGTCCTTGCTGCTCACAAGTGATGGTTGGGAAGAGACTCCCTGAATTTCATTCTGGCAGGGCAGTTGAAAAAGTATCAGGCTGATGCACCCCTGCAGGCCAGCCTGGGGCACTGCCTCAAGCTGCAAAAGTCGCAGGCCAACACTTCAGTGGAGGTTTGCCTTAGGTTTAAGGCCAAGAGCAGGCTCTGTGCTCTCAGCAGAAAGGCCAGTGCTTAAGAGGCAAGAGTGTTTTGAGGCCTTCTGGCTGAGACACAGCCAGAGGTGCAGCCGTAGAATGGAAAGGGAGTCAGGACCAAGTTCCCTTATGTAGTTATGAGTACCTGGGTCCTTCCAGGGGCAAGCAGCAGACTATCCACCTGGGACCAAAAGCAACGTGGCAGAGCACTCTGCCAGGACATAGGGGATAGGCTTCTTCTGCTTCTACCCCCTTCTGAGGAACTCACATTTTACAGCCCATCCTTCACAGCCTGTCAGCATTCCCCTCCACTGACAGGTACAGAGACCATGATTATGGAACAGAGGTTTTAGCAGATCTCCAGTGCAGCTGTGAGCGAGGAATCCTGGCACAAAGCTCGGGGAGGAGGAAGGAAAGTCACAGCTGTAATGTCTGGTTGGCAGTCACACAAGGGAAATGCTCCTGCATCTGTTTCTCATTGCACCGACTGTAGTCTCACCCAGTCACCTCTCTCCATCAGTCCACAGCTCCCCAGCTACCTGCAAGGGAGCGTGACAGGAGGGAGGGAACTTGGCACACAAACTCAGGAGCAGGCAAGAGACCAGTTACAGACCAATCCGTGAGGCATGCAGTTCGAGCTGAGCTGGAATGAGGGCGTAGCTGCTTCTCCACGGCTACAGCAAAGATGTCCTGCACTGTCTCCCATCTAGGCCGCAAGGGACTGCCAGGAGATGAGGACTGCCCCAAGCTGCTGCCATCCTTTCAGACAGAGGGCACAGGGCCTTTCTGCACCAGAGAACACCATGAGCAGCAGCTGGGCAGCCCTGGCTCTGTAGTCCTGGGCAAACCCTATTCTTTTTTGGCTAGTCAGCAGATGAGGTGAAGGAACCCTGTCCTCCACTGGGTAGGGAGGACAGCACTTCACACTGCCATACCCAGAAGATTCAGCAGGAACTCCACCCCTCAGGAAGAACATTTCCCCTTTAAATGCACAGTAGAAATTGCTGAAGCTGACTCCTGTTACACTACTGGATATGACAGCAGTGCTGGAATAAGCAGTGGCTACTCCACAGTAAATGGAACCAAAGGGACAAGATTTTACAATCAAGCCACCCAGATTAACCTTGCAACACAGGGCCTAAGAGCTGACTCCTTCAAGGTGTGTGCAGCCACCTCAAAATACCTCCCACCCCAGGGGGTGGTTTTTAACCTGACTGGTTCCACTCAAGGGGGACTAGAAGCAGCCTGTGTAGGGAGTAAAGCACTGACACCAGGCTGGGTTAGCACAGGCACGCTAGAGGCAGAGTTTATTACACTATGCAGGCTAAGAACCCTGGGCAAGATCCCATGTCATTAAGAACTTCAAACAGCTCTTTATCAAAAATTAATACCTTTGTCAACTCCATTCTCCTTTGGTCATTACAAAGCAAGAGAACCATTAAACGGTAGGTATTATACACTGTGGGAAGCTGAAGAAATTCTGTCCATCCCTCCCCAACCCCGAGACAGGCAGCCCCCAACCCATTGCACAGGTGCCATGTCCTCTGGCCACCAAGAGAAGCAAAGTATCAAATCTTCACAAGACGGCAAGGCATTGGAGTTCTATTATTTTCAATAAAAGCAATATTGACCAAGAGCTGCCATTTCTGCCCCTCCCTGGGGAGGCCAGCGGGGTAATGTTGGCCTCCCTCCTTCTCTGCCCTCAACTGTAAGGGGATGACTGTGCATGGGAGCGGGCGAGCCATAGATCATGCCCGCTTTCTCGCGCCAGTGCAGACACAACGTGGCTGACGCAGTGATGTGGTCTCTGATCCCTCATTTGTATGCAGCAGTCTTTAAAAAAAATATTGTATTATAATAATCTGAATTTCTCCTTCCACTGTGTTTTGGAAAAGTGTCAATCGTCCGTGAGGTCCTGAACAAAAAGAACTTCCGTATGGTTAAGTCCAGCCTCCTGCAGCGTGGGGGGGTTGGGCCACTCCTCTGTAGGGAGGCAGGGCAGGACACGGCGAGGGAAGTTGGCCTCAATCTGGAATTTCTCAGGACTCTCTTTCAAGGAGAAGAGGAAGTCATGGATCACCTGGAAGGGAAGCACAGAGGCATTTGCCAACAGAAAAGCAGCACACAGTAGCTCCTGCAGCCCTGGGAAGGCACTGGAATGCCAGCTGTGCTGTGGGGTGAGACCACTAATCTCTTACTATGCAGAATGTCAAACATCACAGAATCACTGTGGGACCCTTGCACTAGGACACAGTACTTGACTGCTCACTATGGACACTGGTTTTAACCCATGCTCCTGGGAAATCCAAATACAGGTTCTGGCTTCCCATGCACATGGACTGAGAAGCAACGGGTGCCCGATGTGTAGGAGGGGAGAAGGTGGCATTACACCATATTTCAGCTTTACTTCTGGCCTGACTTCTCTTCCTTGCCAGCTGGTTCAAGCCCAGTGCCATCATGCACACACATCACCTCTGCCTACAGTGGCATTAGCACGGGAACCTCCTGACAGCACCAAGTGGAGCCACCCCAGGCTGACAAGCCAGCCTGAGAATTCGGGACTTTGCTGCTGCAGTTAGACATCCACCCCTGCACCCGCCGCACCGTTAACGACTGTGTGAAATGGAATCGCCTCTCCACTCTGGAATCATTGGGCAGCTTGAAAATGATCTTAACACTCTCTGGGTCATCAGGATGGGGCTCTGGCGGAAGGCATTCTGATCTGCGCTCCTTCTCCTCCTGCAGGGTCTGGAAAGCAACAAGGAAGATAAGAGCAAGAGCTGGCCTCAGAGCCAAGGCACAGCACATCCTGCAAGGGAGGCAACGTGCCCCAGGAAGTCCAGAGAGGATAGAGGAGCTAGTGCAGGAATATACAAACTCAGTGCCCACTTGGAAGCCATTGGACAGCTAAGCTAATGAACCCACCATGAAGGGAAGCATCACTAGAGTGGGACACTAGCAGAAACCTAACAGCAAGCAGCCGCATGGTGCTGTGCATCTCAGGCCTGCCTTCTCACCTGTCGCCGTCTCTCCTCTGCTAGCATTTGCTGCTGAACCTCTTCTTCCTTTCTCTTCTTCCTCTCCCGTTCCTCCTTCTTCTTGCGTTCCTTTTCCTGATCTGCACGCAGAGAAGCCAGGTATGCTTCATCCTGCTGCTGCCTCAGAACCTGGGTTTGGTTTCTCTCTTCCCTAAAAACAGCAGGGAATGAGGGGTGACTAATACCAATATGCCCAGAACAACAGGCAGGTACTGGTGTGGCAAGAGGAGCACTAACACATTCTTAAAGGTGGAGTGCAGACAATGCGGAAGGTTCCCTTCCAGGCCAAATGAGTCACCCCCCTGGAGGCAGTGTATTAGTGCACATTGACTGGGGGCCTGAGACTGAGCTGACACTGCAGGCTGAAGGGAGCCTATGTCAGTACCTGGGTGGCGTGTGTCAAAGAGGGAGCACCACCTCATAACTCCAGCATTCATTAACAGCACAGCCATCCTGAGCTACAGATCCATGGCTGGCCATCCCCACAGAATCTGTTACGCTCCTAGATGCTGGCCCAGAGCCCAGCTATGGCCAGACTTTGCCTGGAAGGAGCAAGAAGCTAGGGCTGCCCCATATGTCCAGGAAAATGGAGCAGACTGTGGTTACTGAGCTGAAGCCCTCAGTTCCATAAATGTGTGGATCATGCTGGGATCTGCAGCTCGCACTGAGCTGCCCTCAATGTGACACAACCCACGCAGTTGGGAACTCCCATCTCCACCAAGAAGCATGGCTGGGGCTTACACTTCCCTGCCTAGTACCTCTCCAGGCGCTCTGACACCAGGTATGTCTGGTTGGCATCCATGATGAATGTCAGCTGGTTAATGAGATCATCAGGTTGGATGAGGCCTTCTAGCCGTCCCACCACCGTCATTCTGCGATCTCTCAGCATAATCACAGCCAGGAATGGGTATGTGTTCTCACGCAGAGCCTGGGACACTGGGAGATGGGCGCAGAAACCACTATCACAGCTGGTAGTCCCAACAGAGAAGCCAAGGATCATAAGAACATAATTTTCTCCCTCCAACTGTGCAGAGGGGACAGCTCCAAGCCACAGTCTTGCAAGTCCCTTTGCCAGGCACAGACATGGCTTTGGATTTCATGGCTATCACAAGGGGCTTTTTTAAAGTGAGCTATAAATAAGCAAACCTAAGACATAGCATGACAGCCAAGACAGAGGTAAGAGATGTCACTCTTTCACTCCCTGGTCAGCAAAGCCCCTCCCAGGCACTTTGTAGGATAAGTTATCAATTGCTTCAGAAGATTTTTTTATGCCGCCACTAGTGACATGATGCAGAGCCTCTCTGGGGGCTAACCAGGGGTTGGTCCTCAAAAGGACCACCCAAGAACTGAGGAAAACCCCCAAAGAAACCACCTGTGGCCACTGCATCCAGCAGCACAGTACAGACCTCTCAAGCGTGGTGCTAGCAGGGCACCTGCTTCCCTGTGATGCTAGGCTACTTCAGGAAGCCAGCATGGCTAGATCTGCCCAAGTGGCTCGTGAGACAGCCAGCATTAGGAGCAGAGGGCTCTGCAGGCTTCATGGCCTGGCCTGTCACACAAAATGTGGCACGGTTTAGCTGTTTCTCTCAGCAGCTGGATATCACAGAGCTGTCTATATGATACATGAAGGACAGAGTGCCTGCAATAAAAGTCTGTTTGCTCCAAAGTCACCAAGAAACAGCAAGTGTTCTGCAGGGCAGATGCTCACCTCGGTACCCCTCTGGTTTGTTTGTGGAGCATGCCCAGAAAAGCATTCTAGTGTTGATGAGGGTAATCACCTCTGGTGCACATAGTGTGTTGCTGGAGGAAGAGAAGGAATCACAGAGGTGAGGGCTGTGTCCTAAACACACAGACAGCTACTTAAGAAAACTCTCTCCAACCTACCGACAGAATTCATCGGAGTCCTGGTGGTCATCACCATGAAGATAAACCAACAGGAAGCGCAGCTCCCGCTTAGCGTCATTCAGCGCCTTGGGAGGAAAGGCAGCAAGCCTGGAGTTAGAGGGGCCCAAAGCATTGGGACTTGAGTGAAATAGACATGCCAGAGACAGATTGCCATGGGACCAGTTTTCAGTTTAATGTGGTATTAACTGAAAAGCATGCAACAAAGGAAGAACATGCCAGACCTCCCTCAACAACAGTGTGCCTAGTGAATTCTCTGCAGCAGCAGAAAAAACTTCCTGATTGTGCTTTCCTCACTATACTTAGGCAGGCAAGGTCTCTGGAGAACAGTGAGCAAAGCACTGCACGCCCAGTTACCCAGGAGGGCCCTGGTGGCCCAGACTCACTAGGACTCCAAGGGCCAAAGATCACGTGCAGTTTTTAGCTCCATTTTGGATGATAAGAGGATCCAGTTTTCAAAAGATACCAATGGAAATGCGTCATGAAGCTGATATCTGGAACTCCCCCTTTCTCTGCTGAGTCACTTTACTTACCTTGTCATGGATCCACCCATGCCTAAGCATTTCTCAGCAAGACCAGCAGCACAATGACTGCCATGTGGCAGTCACCACAGGCCATCTAACTCATAGCTCCAAGCAGGGACTCTTGTTTCCAGGAGAGCAAGGCCAGGAAATGACCTCAACCCTCTGGTTTCATTGCACGGTCAATCAAGACTCACTCCATCCCCATAAGAGGAGACAGGGCTGAGTCAAAGAGATAATGTTTCCCTTCAACTCAAAGCAATGGAGCCACAGATGTACGTGGGAGTTAGATTCAAAGGGAGACGCACAAGTTATTTTATGTAGCTCGTGTCTCCCTTTGACTGCTGCGGTAAATGCCGGCAAGTGCAGACCAGGCCCTAGGCTCTGCAATGCTTTCTGGCACTCAGGAAGTTGTGGCGAGACAGTTGTCCACTGAGAGGGACTGACACAACAAAGAAGTTGTGTGTGTGTTGGGGCCAGTGAGACAGACACATGCTAGGGAGATCCCTCTTCTTGGAAGAACCAGCACCCAAATCAAAAAGGTGGGTTTGTTCTATTTTTTTTTTTTTTGTAATCACATATCTTCAAAGGTGCCCCTTCCCCAAGTTTCTGAAGTAACTGGGTTCAGTTCTGCCCAGACTTGCATCTTAGTGCAGACCCAGTAACTTCTGATTGGTGTACACCAGGTCAGACTTTGGCCCTCTACATCAGCATATAGAACCAATACCAACACAATGAAAGAAGAACTTCAGAACCACTGAGGAAGTGGGGGCCAGTAAGATCAGTTTTTCCTTCCCAGTTTTAATTGCTTGGCATGTCACCCTGCCTGGGAGAGACCCCACTGTGGCAAACGCCTGCAGGAAATGGATTCAATCTTCTAATCCAATCATAATCAAGATCTACATTACTTTAGTATCGAACTTGAACAGTAATACTTTTAAAATGACAAATGGCCTTTCCCATTCCTCTTTATGGCCAGTGTGCCAGGCAGACAGTCCCATGTACCTTTGCACCATCATGCTGTACTGACCTGGCTGTATGTTCCCTGGTAGAAGACAGGGTGTAGCCTCCCATATTTTTCCTCAAACATATGAATAAATGAAACAATGTCACCCACTGGATCGGTGACCCTACTACGAGGATCAGGTCGTATAAATCGCAGTGCACACCTAGGAGAGAAGCAAAGAACACTGGAAATGCAGCTCACTGACTGTACAAAGAATTTTTTCAGTCATCAGTTACAGCTGAGGCACGGACTACTCCATCTCAAGACCACAGTGATGAGCCCCTAGCAAAAACTTAAGCTAGATGAAGTTCCTGGTTCCAAGGCATCAGCTGACTGCCAGAGGTTGAGGGGTTTCATCATTTGCAGTACCCTTGAACAGCACTGCATAGTTGGCCAGGTGGTATTTTGTGGGTGTGGGTGTGTAAATATATATAAGGTTCAGTCTCTCAACCATCAGGCATAAGCCACAGCTGGAGAGAAGGGATTGTCGGTCTGCTGTTGGCTGGCAATCTATATGATGTTTACCAAGGCATGCCTCTCCCAGAGCTGCGGTCCTGTTGTGCTGAGGGTCTAAGGCAGACCTGTTTATTTTAGGGAGTTGCTGGAAGAGGATACTGCCCTGGGGAACAAATTACAGTCTCCAAGATTTAAACATCAATCTACTGTAACAACACTGGTTTACAGTTTGTTTTAGGGTTTTTTTTTTGTTTTTAAATGAGTTATCTGGCATCAGGTAGCTCTCAATCTACTCAGTTCACTGGAGCACACAGGCCCACATAATGCTGCAGCAAGCCTTGCTTAGAGAAGAGGTTAATCCCTCTTTCTTTGTGGGCCTAACCAGTGGCAAGTAGGAAAAGGTCCATGAACTGTCACAGTAACCTGTTACATAAGACTGGTTAAGAAAGGTTTATGAAGGGGACAGCCAGTATTAATTTAAACAGAGATGGTCTACACCTGCCTCCCAGGGACTGTGTTAATTGCTACTGGAAAACTGAGCAAATAAGAGATGGACCAAAAGTGGTGCTTCTGAAATGAAATCTAATTGGTGGGCAAAATGGACCATTCCACCCACCATTATTTTTGGGGGCGTTAAAAGAGGAATTGAAGGAGGAAAAGGGAAGCAATTTCTATCACCATTGCTTGTCTGGTGGAAAGATTCTTCTTTTACTGACAGACCCAGCCGTTGATACTCCAGTGCAGACACTTCACTACCATTGTTGCACCAGTCAGGAAATCCAACCTGATACAGGTAAGATCCTATTCTGTGTGTCGTCCCCCCCATCCCACACTGTCTTCCTCCTGTTCCCTCCCTCTTCTGGCTTATCACCTGATCCGAAAGTTATCTATACTAGCTGGCAGCAATACAGCAAGACCCCATCCAGCTCTGCTCGTCTGAGAAGGAAAAGGACATGACCAGACCAACCAGATGATGTCCCTGACTTTGGTAGAAACTACACAATGAATGGTATGAAGGACTCTGGATGTGTGAGTATTCAATTAACACAAAACCTGATGTCCTATTAACCTTAACAAAAAGCTCCAGACAAAAAGGAGTACATCCATACTTGGAGTTAGATTTGGCCTTGTTACCATCAGTAAACAAACCTGAACCAAAAAGTACTCACCTAAATATATCAAGTAATGTGTAATAGGTTAATCGGAATGGAAGCATTATCAAGTAGTAACCCCATCCCAACAGGCCCTGAAATTATAAACAGAGAGTTAGTTATTTATCCTGAGAGACAGACAGTAGGGCAGATATGCCTCTATCCAGCAACAAACCTGCTACAATGTCCATGAAACAGTGTGGTCTAGTGCTCTGAACACAGGCCTGCACTTGGGCAAATGAATTATGCCAAATGTTCTGAGCAATCACTGACAGGCGCCTCACTTGGAGACCCTGACCTGAGATGCTTTAGGCACCAAAGTCAAGTGGCCGCTTTCAAAAACTGGGCTTTCATCTTCCATCTTGCTTTCCCTAACTGTGAAATAGGGATAACAGCACTCACTCACCGTACAGTGCTATGCATTATTAGATTGCAGTCAGGTAAATTGACATCTTACACTAGCATGTGTAAAGCACACAGCATCAGGTCAACAGGCAGGCAGGCAAACAGGCCTTGCTAGAGCAAGACAGCAAGAAACAGATTTTCTCTCTTGTTGAATTGGGACAACTGAGCTGGAGTTCTGTGCTGACCTGACTGAGCTGCGTAAACAGGAAGGTGTTTGTCATGTACTGTGAAAATGGACAACACTCCTAGTCATAACAGATAAGAAAGAATAGTTCTGCAGGGGGCAGCATGGCTGATAGTTTTCAAGAGAAAACATTTAGAAATGAGAGAGCAAATCTACTAAGGAGCGAGTTCCTTTCCCTTGTGGTACGTTCCTTTGCTTCTTTAGAGATATCACCCATTCTGCATAAACATAAATTCAAACTGGTAAAAACTTGCCCTTGGTTGTGGCCTTGAAACAACATAGCTGTAGATCCTGTGGTCAGCTGTATTAACCTGCAACGGCCGTGATGGAGGTGGATTGAAGACACTTGGGACGCCCTCTTGCTCATTCAGTCGGTCCTGTACGGCGGCCTGTCATAGGAAGAGCAGCAAAAGGGACTCATTAGAAGTTTAAATAGATACATGGGGGTTCAAGAAGATACATTGCTTTCATTCTGAAGTTTGTGGTAGCTGTTAGTTGTCTCTGTGCTAACTACTGCCAGCTTCCAGACTAGCTGGTTCCAAGGTGTCTTGTATTTGTATGACACTGAGCTTACATGGCGTTATGCAGTTGGAAAGCTTTGCCAAACAAGTGAACTGTTCACAGCCTGACGTCCCAGTCTAGGGCTTCAAAGTGATTGTGCCTGCATTTTTTGTGCACTTCGCAGGAGCTCATGAATGGAATGCTGGACACCATTAGGAAAGGGACAGATAATAAAATGGAAAATGTCATAATTGCATGATATAAAACCATGGTATGCCCACACCTTGAATACTGAATGCAGTTCTGGTCACCCCTTCTCCAGAAAAGTACAGAAGGCGGCAATAAAAATGGTTAGGGACCTGGACCAGGTTGTCTGAGGACAGATTAAAAAACGACTGTTTGGTTTAGAAAAGAGACCACTAACAGGTGATCTGATAGAGGTTTATAGAGTCATGAATGGTGTGGTGGGGCAAAAAGCATTGTTTACCTTTTCCCATAATGCAAGAACCAAAGGTCTCCCAAAAAATTAACAGGTGGCAGATTTAAAGCAAACATAAGGAAGTGCTTCTTCATACAACATAGTCAGTCTGTAGGCTTCATTGCCAGAGGAAGTTGAAGGCCAAAAGCATAATTGTGTTCCTAAAAGAACTAGATAAGTTGATGGAGGGTACGCCCATCAGGGGCTATTTGCCAAGATTGTGAGGAATGTAAACCCATGCTCTTGGGATACTTAAGCCTCTGACTGCCAAAAGCTGGGACTGCATGATGGGGGTGGATCAATCAGTATTCACCCTCTTCTCAGTGCTTAATTTACGCCAGGGATGAGTCTCAGAACCTCTAGGCTTTTTGCAGTTCATAGCCCCAGTCCCTCTGGGCCTGCTGCATCACTCAGGAATGTAAAATATTCCCAGCTTCTCTTTCATTATGAATTAAGCCCTGCCCATTCTGTTTCTGATGTACCTGGCACTGGCTATTGCTAGAAGACAGGATATAGGTATAGCTGAACTACTGGTCAGACCCAGTCTCGCTGGTCTTGTGCCATAAGTGAGTGATGGAACTGCATGTACATTGACTGGAAGGCTTGTAGATGTGCAAGGGATTGCAGGGTGGAAGACACTAAGACACTGAATGGTTTAGGGGGATGCTTATAAAATGTGCAAGAGAAGTAAGAGGTAAAGGGGAGCAGAGTGGCCAGTACAGAGATTCAGTATGGCAGAAAAACTATTTTGGCAGCTTCACTGTACCTGGACTGAAGTGGTAATAACAATAAGCCACACAGTATTTGTGAGTGGCCTTAGGTAAGTTCCTAGCTGTGGTGAAGTGGAAATGTTGGTAATATTTTTGGGATGCTGCTGTTGTCTCAGTGTCCCTCTGTGCTTTACACTACTATGCAAAGAGTGTAAAGGAACAAAAAGCTCTTGGCAAAGAGCAGGGGACATGAGGTGTGTGCATCACATTCCTATTTGGGTCCTTAACGGACTGGCTGAATAGAGGCTCTGGAAAGCAAATGGGAGCCCCAATGCCCAGAGTGTTCATACCTAGCAACCAAAGAGGAACGAGATTCCCCCAACCCTTCTGCAGGAGAGCAAAGGGGGAAGTGTCACGTGGAGGAGTTAAGAGCTGGCCTTTGGAGAGATACTCACCTGGCTGGGAGGACAGAAAAAGGGTTAGATGGGAAGAGAGCTGATATGGCTTTGATGGCAGCACTGTTCAAAGTAGCCTACGCCTGGATCAATTCTCTCAATCTTTGCCTCCCATTGCTAGTTTAAGGCTTTCAGGGGCCATGCACCAGCCAGATGACTGTTCTGGAAAGGGCACTTAGGTAGCTGTAAAACACTCATGGAGAGTACTGCACTCTGAAAGGGCAGAGTGCAAGCCCAAGCCTCCCTCCAGAGTTTGGCTGGGCTAGATTTTCTGCAGGGAACCCTGAAGACAGAAGGGGATTTCTGATGCTGGAAGGTCTGTTTTGGACCTGCCCCTGTGGAGCCATTAGGATCCTGGCACACTAAAGTGATCACTTCCAAGGGATTGGTTGGGGCTGCGGCACAGATAAGACCCTGGCAGGCCAGTGACAGCTGCCATCCCATTTCCCAACATTAGCAAGATCTGAATGCATCCACTAGGCCCACGTTTTCTGCTTTAGACGTGGAGACCAAGAGAAAAGGATCATGAGATAAAGAACAGTGGTTTAGACTGAGATGGGGAGATACAATTTCAGTTCAATGCACAACTCCATATGAACGGAAAATGTCAACTACCACAATTAAATGCGACCATCAAAGATGCTTAACAAGAGGCAAGGAAAAAACATTGCTGAGGACACTGTTCAGCAGCTCTGTAGATAACTTCTGAAGTGTAAGCATGATTATCTTACAACATGGCCTTGATAAGGATCCTTATGGTGGTATGAGGGATCATAAAGAGACAAAAATCCTACTCTGAGAGACCCACAATCATTTCAACTCTTCTTCTAGGTAGCTGGAAAGAAAGGTGCCCAGATAAAATCTAACTGGTACCTCTATGTTCCAGTTGTGTTGTTCCAGAGTATGACGACACTGATCCATAGACTCTATACCAGTCAAGTCCTGGGGAAGGAGGGGAAAAAACAAAACAAAGGATGAGTGCCAAGGAAGTGTAATGTTTCTATAGCTCATAGCTGTATTTGAAAAGACAGGTCTTATGACAGAAAATTAATAACGAGAACCGCTGGTTTAAAAAGCTTCCCCTTCCAATTCTGCATGGAACACTTTTGGCTGCTACTCATGAAAATTAATCAATGTGAGTAAGTATTCCTATTTCTTCTGTGAAATGCTTAACTCTTACACTGGACTTTATATTCTCCAAATACTAAGTAATCCTCAGCTCTTCTGCAAGGGAGGTAAGGCTCTTACCCATTACTGGCTTTTAACCCCACTGAGCAATCCATAAGCCTTGCTGCCTGTCAGCCATCCCTTCCACCCAAGAAAGAAGAGGAAGCTGCTCCTAAAAATCAATATACAAATGTCAGCCCAGAGAGCTCCTCCTTCGCAAGGAGTGAGGGAAGCCAACAGCAACCCTTCAAGTCCATCTACTTCAGCCATAATTCATTGCAACTGTAAAGCAATTTGGATGAAATGAGATATATTATTGGGCTTTACAGTGTACATTATCACCTGTTTACACAGATAGAGCACTTGGGACACAGAATCCTAGAGGGTTAGGGTTGGAGGGGATCTCAAGAGCTCATCTAGTCCAATACCCCACACAAAGCAGGACAAACACTGACTAAACCACCTTAGCCAGGGTGGTGTCAAAGGAGGCCTTAAAACCTCTAAGGATGGAGATTCCACCAGTTCCCTAGCTAACACATTCCAGTGCTTCACCACCCTCCTAGGGAAAAAAGCCGAGACCTTCCCCAATGCAATCTGAGACCATGGCTCTTAGTTCTGTCATCTGCCACCACTGAGAACAGCCCACCCAAGCTCCATCCTCCCTGGAACCCCCTTCATGTAGTTAAAGACCTCTATCAAATCCTTTCCTCACTCTTCTAAAGAATAAGCCCAGTTCTCTCAGCCTCTCCTCATAAGCCATCTGCCCAGCCACTTAATCATCTTCCTTGCCTACCACTGGACTCCGTCTAATTTGTCCACATCCTTTACATACTGAGGTGCCCAAAACTGGCCACTATACTCCAGATGTTGCCACACCAGTGTTAATAGAGGGGAATAATCACTTCCCTCCATCTGCTGGCTCCTTCTAATGCGCCCAATGGGCCATCACCCTTCTCGGCAATAAGGGCACGCTTGACTCATCTCCATGTCTGCCATTTGGACTTCCAATTCTGTGAAACAGTGAGACAAGCTCTTGCTGTTTCAGTTCTCATTCAATAATTGGTAACGTTTTTCATTATGTTTGGTTTCATATCTGGATTTTGAGCTTTACAAAAACTCTGCAAAGTCTAGGGAGCGTTTGCTTTCTGCAGCATGCCGCACAAGATGGCTTTGCTTTCCTGGCAGAGGCAGCATGCTCTGGCTGTGAAGGTACAATGATTAATTCAATATAAATCCTTGTGGGCAGTCTCCAATTACATCCATCCCTTTTCTACATCTGTGCACCTTTCACCTCTCTCTACTCTTGCTATTCCTCTAAGTTTGCTTGCCATCACCCCAAGTTATTTATATCTATTACGGATTGTCAGCTCCTCTTCAAAATGTCTGGCTGGTCAGCTGAGAATATATTGAGGGTTAAGGGACTGTTTTAGGAACCTGGGATTTTCTCCTCATACTCAAACATTTTGGATCCTCCTCCAGCTATTAATTCACCCTGTAAGGAGAGCAGTGTTGAGACTTAGTTATTGGACCAAATTAGGATTCTGTTGCTCATGGGCACTCTTCCTAACCCCTTCTGCTCTTTGCCACAGCTACAGGACCGGACCTCTTCTGGAGTTAGAAAAAACATAGCAGTTCGGTTTGTCTTTCATCTAGGAGCCATCATGGTCATTCTGAATGATTAGCTTTCCTCAGCGATCCGACACCACTTGATGAGACCAAAAATCACAGACCCCCATCTGCAGATTTAAGTCCAGGCTTAGTCTGCATTACAAGTTATGTCTTCCCAGCTATGTCACTCGGGTGAAAAATCTGCACCCCCTGAGCAACATAGCTCAGCCGACCTAACCCTGGTATCTTCCAGCAACCTAGCTTCCACCTCTCAGAGAGGGGAATTAACCATGATGATAGGAGAACCTCTCCTGCCAGGATAGGTAGCATCTACACTGAAGTCTTAAATTGGCACAGCTGCAGCAGCATTTCAAGTGTTCAGGTGTTTCTAGCCTGGTACTCTTGTTCACCAGAAATCTCTGATTCAAGTGACACTTGATTCTGTTGCTGAAATACCTTTAGCAGTGAATTTCATGACCATTAAGTTCCTGGTTTAAGGATCTTTACAAAAATTTACTGTCTTTCAGATAAATTCCATACTTTTAAGCCCAGCCACACTTCACCATCAGCCATTACAAACCATCCTGCTGAAACAAGGGCAGGGATAACAAGCTATGTTCCTAAAGACATGTCTGCACTAGCGACATCTCTCTCCACAAATTCCACTTGCATAAAGCCACCACGGTTAGAATATTGTTTGTGTGTGGTACGTGTTCTGATCAGGAGTATAATGTGTCAATGCACAGCACTGTGCATCATGGTAGGCAGCCCAATGTGCAACCCAACCCCATGCAGCACCCTGACTTTTGAGAAGGATTTGGCAATGCACAGTAAGGCAGTAGCTAGTTGCACAGTGGTAACTAAAAGCAAGGGCTCAATTTCCCAGTATATGGTCTCCATTCCATGTCATCTGTAGCCCCCAGTTTTCTCCCATTTAAAAAAAATCCTACAAAACCATGCAGCCCTCCTCGCTGTCCGTCATCTGTAATGGAAGCCCAGAGCCTGAACAGCTCTGCACTGTTGTCGGAACGAAGCACTGCAACAGGTGATCTTCCAGTATTTGTATGACAATTTGCTGGGGAGCAGATTTCTGTGGGCCACTGTGAGAACCTATTCAAAGATTGTTGGTGGCATTCAAGAAACAATTGTAAATGGAAGAATGCTGCTTCTGAGTCTGAAAAATGAGCACTGACTAGTGGGCTAGCATCACAGTTTGGATGTGGGATGATGAGCAAGTGGTTGCAAAAAACTTTCAGACGCACAAAGGCACTTCTCTGAATCTGTTTGTTGAGCTCTGCTCAGCCTTCCAGCATATGGATACCAGAGTGGAGAATCACACTGTTGGAATCTACACTGCTCAACTGCTACCAGTCAGTGAGAAATCATTTTAGAGCTGAAAAATCCACTGTAAGGTCTGTTGTCTTGCAGGTATGCAGGGCTATAAATTGTCTCTAGCTATGCAGGATGGTGACTCTCAGCAACACGTAGGACACAGTGGACTGATCTGCAGCCATGGAGTTCTCAAACCATGACAGCACATATCCCTCTTTTGGCATCAGATCACTTTTGCCACAGGGTACATCAACAGCAAGAGTGACTTTTCTATGGTTATGGAAGCCTCAGTGGCTCATCGGTGCTGGCTGGATAGGGAAGATGCATGATGCTTGCATCTCTAGGAACACAACTCTGAAGAAAACTACAAGCAGGTGCTCTCCTTCCTGACAAGCTGGTTACCATCAGCAGTGCTGAAATGACAAGAGCGATCATTGGGACCCTCACCTGTACATGACTCAAAGCCATACAGCAGCCACCTCAAGAGCTCAGCCAGTGCAGAATGACAGTTGCAATCTACTTCTGGTAGAGACTAAAGGGATGCTGATGATGTTTACTCATAAGACTGGATCTCAGTGGGGAAAAAAAACTCCAATGGTTACAGCTGCCTGCTGTGTCCTGTATAATGTCTGTGAAGTAAAGGGGGAAAGTTGTCAGCAGGATGCAGGCAGAGTGGTTATCTGCTGAACAGGAACATCCAGACACACGGGCTACCAGATGAGCTCAAAAGGGACTCTGCAGCTTAGGGAAGCTTTGAAAGAGCAGTTAAACAATGAGTCACAGTAACATGTCGTGGTGTGCTGGGCTCTATGTGGCCGGTGCTTGCAGTGCATTTGTGATTATTAAATTGTGTTTGCCACTGATCCTGAAGTGTGTAACATTGTACAATAAGAAGTGAGTAAATGCTTTAAGTACTGCTACACGTTCTGCAGCATGTGTTTTCTATAAAGTTATTTTCCAGATGAAATTTTATTAGTAACAAAGCCAGTGCAGAGCAAACCGTGCAGTTTAAGAGGAAAAATATTAAAAACTTAAATTAATGGAACAGAACTTTACAAGGGAAAAAGAACATTCAGATCCATTCTAGCTACTCATGCAGCAACCCTGACTTTCATAATCGTCTGTGATGCTACATTTGTCCTTAACGACCCCAGGGGCAGAGTGGTAGAGGTAGGGAAGTGGTACCCTGATACCACGTGAATTGTTGAGGAGGGCCTGTATGACTGCAGAGGGAAGCAGGCCCATGACTGTTGATCATGTACATTCACAAGGGTCTGACATATTTGCGTGCACTGCCAGAGAAACATCTCCCTTTTTTCCTGCGCCTTTCTTCCGTCTGCTCTGTCCATCTCCATATCGTCTGCAACAGTCACACTCCAGGCTCTCTGCTCCTGGGTCGCTGCCTTGCATGATCTCACTGAATGTGTAATCCTCAGGTCTCTTCTTTCCACTCTTTATGTTGTGCAGCATTTGGCTGGTGTGGAAGAGGAACCCCTCAAGGCAGCAGCAGCCTCAGCTAAAACACACAGAGAGCTATCACTGTCAGTACAGCTATGACAGAAAGCAAATGTTAAGATTCAGAACTCCTTTCCCTTGCTTTCCTAGTTTTAAATAAGACATTCTTATGGACACTTGCTCTGGAGTGCTTGTGCATGGCACCAGAACCAGCCAAGGTGGGGATGGCCTGCCAAGGGTGAAGGACATGAGAAGGGAATTGCTCAGTTGCATGAAACTATCTGTACTGCCCATTCTCTGCACATGGTGATGATGGTGATTTTAGCAGAGAGTTACAGAGACCACAGATGCCACTGGGTGGCCTGAAACCACCTGGACCCATAAGCCGCCAGTGTGTTTACTGCTGTGGTACCTGCTAAAGTTATAGATGACTGGCATGGGAAAGCGTCCTGCCAGAAAAGAAGAAATAAGGCTGCCATCCCTAGAAACTTGAGAGGGGATTGCAGAGTACCTTCTCTCAGGAGGGTTCAAGGGACAGCCCTGTGTACATGAAGTGCTCTGTATGCCCCCTAAGCTTCACTGAACAGGGGAATGAAAAGCAAGTAAGACCTCTGCCTCTCTTTGTTGCACCACTACCTCTCCTAGTAAGAGTCAGTCAATAGCTGTTCCAGCTAAACTGCAGACACCTTCAGTAAATCACTGTAATGGAACTACAGCTACACTCTGACCTGAAGTTTCTTCCCCTGCACAGGGCTTGCCCTTGGCTGACTGCCAGGACTGCAGAGGGGCCTCAAACAGGCCTTTGCTTGAGGTGTGCCTTGGGCTTCTTGGAGGTACCCATGGCAGTGTGCAAGATGGTAGTGGGACTCGTGCCAAGCAGGCACAAAGGTCTTTGTAAATACAGCAGGTGTGCAGCTTAGCCCTGGATCAACTGTTGGCCTCCCAGAACTTCTGGGGCGCCTGCCACAGTTTCTTTGCTTTACCACAGCACTGCTGCTGCCCTCATATCTTCTCTTGAACCCATGCGTTATCTGCTTATAGATGTCTACATTTGTACAGCTGACTTGCAGCTCTGCCTGCACAGCCTCTTTTTGCCACAGGCTCAGGAGACACTGATGACACTCTACTTTGTGGCTGACACTCCAATCAGTTTTGGCTTCTTTGTTTTTTCACTGGTGGTGTTTTATTTTCTGCTGCATGAATGAGCCAACACTCCATTGCAATAAGAGAAAAGGCGAAATTGTGAGTGTGGCCCTGCCTACCATTAAATGTGGACACGGCATCGGAGCAAACGGATTAACATACAGATGACAATGACTTTGTGTAATGCTAACGAAACTTAACAGAAGTCTGTCAAAATGCACAGCGCCACCTCAAGACAAATGCATAGAGTCATCTAAGGACCTGAGCTGCCTGAAGGAATGGGCTTCCTCAGATATTCGTGGCCATGGGTAAAACATGCACAGTAAGACTTTTCCCAAAAGTTCCTCTCAAATGCCCAGAATACATTCTGTGCTTTCTTAGAGGGGCCCACCCCTCAGTTTGAGAACATCTGGTGTGGACCAAGCCTCACTGAATGTTCATTCTGGATGCCTTTTCAAAGCACTGGACCTCAGTGGACACAAGCACATACTTTATCCCCGTGCCTATTATTGTCCAAGCATTTGGGTTTTTACAATGGAGTATGTAAGCCTTTGAATAGCATGTGCTGTAAAGCTTCTGATCACCACCTCTTTTAATAACCCTGAAATGCTGCTAGTGATTATGTATTTACACGAGTCAGAAACTTGTTTTCACACCTTTGCCTCTACAGATCAGGATTACTGCTGGATGTGTTAACAGGGCTGCCTGCTCTGACAGTACATTCTCTCCTTTTTAAAATATGCAAAAGACAAAGGCAGTTTTAGGATCAAAAGCAACCATACAGCACAGTTCTATTAGGTTTAAGAACGCTGGCCTTCATAATCTTTGCAATGGGGTTTACAGAGCTGTGCATGTTTTGGTGAGTATAATTCACAGCCCTATTCACTGACCATCATTGTAGCATGACCATTAATGTTTTTGGTGATAGTCCAGGACTCACCTAAAACCTCCAAGGGAAACATTAGTGTAGATCAACATACAACACATTCACCACAATCTGCATTAGTATTCGCACCATTGTTACAACCAATGGAGATGAAGGGTACATACAAGCTCAGGTGCTGGCATTCACTTCTTAAACAACACTCTACTACCCCCATGTACCAGTATAGAAGCAACTTACTTAGATGTTTAAATCATCTTACTGACAGTCTTCCACTAATGCGAACTGTATGACTACAGTTCAAATTGTCAGTCAAGAACCATGTTCCTAAGGGACATCTGGGTTAGTCTAGTTCAGTAAAACAAATAAGGAGGCCTGTGGCATTTGGAGACTAACAGATTTATTTATTGCATGAGCTCTCATGGGAGAAAATCCCACTTTGTCAGATGCTTTGAAGATGGGGGAACTTACAGAATAATCAGGATTTAATAAGGACAGTGGATTTTTTTCTCATTACAACAGATGATTTGACCTCCTCCTTCTCTGTATGGTATTCCCCAGTGTTTGAATCTTTACAACTGTTTTGATTTTCTGTTACAGTGTGACCTGTTCCCAGGACTTACACTCCCCTGCATTTATTTCCTCCCATTTTGTAAGCTCCCCCATCTTCAAAGCATCTGATGAAGTGGGAGACAGCTCATGCAATAAATTTGTTAGTCTTTAAGTGCCACAGGACTCCTTGTTTGTTTTAGTCAAGAGCCACGTTTAGCTAAGTCTTGTTGGCAAAGTTTCCAGATCACTTGTAGAGAACTTTGTATTCAAAAGAAAGGTTCTGCTGTTAACGGCAGGACCATGTTAGAAATCCAAAGTAACCAATGTTCTTTAGTTGCAATCAGCCTTAAATTCCAATAGTTTGTGAATTTGCATGATATACATCACATAAAGGTTTTCCTGCAAACTGCATGATCTAATGTAAGAAAAAGTACTTTTTATTAGACTTTAGCTTTAAGTGTCCAAGCAGCATTTTCAAACAATTCCACTTAACCACAGTTTTCCTGCTTATTACTCTAACTGCTTTAGTATCCGGGCCCCTGCCTCAGAGCTCTTTATACCTTCCATCACCAATGTGTCTTGCTCACACTTCAACTGGCCTTGGTCCTTTTCCCTCAGTTTATTATACTCCCAACTCCACATTTAGAAAAAGACTCTAATCACAGCAAACCAGCACTCCCAAACAGGTTTCCAAGTGGAGCAGCAGCCTGAAATGAGGTCCAGAAGTAGCTGAATGTAACAGATAAACAGAATCTTTACAAACTGAAATTCCAAGCCCCATTAAAAACAAACATCTAGACAGTTCAACATCTGTCTCCCATACCCCACTTCAACTGCTCATATAAGATACAGAACCCTAAGAAAATAGGTTGAAGCTGCCCCTTTAGCTTTGAGATTCAGTTTAAAATACTGAGAGTTGCTCAGACCAAAGCACTGAGAACTGAAATTCACTATTTTAGTTGCATATTTGCTTAAGGGGTCTGTTCTAGCAGGCATAAAATTGAGGTGTGTATATTAGGCTTTAAGGAAATAGCACTCTGTGGGAAACTCAGATACTGAAACACATTACATAAAAGATGCAAATCCACGAACCCTAATAAGTTCCAAAGTGGCAGCCGTGTTAGTCTAGTAAAGCAAAAAAAGGATGGAGTTTTGTGGCACTTATAGACTAACAGATTTATTTATTGCATGAGCTTTCATGGGAGAAAAATCCCACTTTGTCAGATGCTTTGAAGAGGGGGAACTTGCAGAATTGGATGAGAATAAATGTAGGGAGTGTAAGACATGGGATCAAGTCATACTGCAACAGCAAATCAGAGCATTTGCTGTTACAGAACCCTAATAAGTGGCACTACTGTTAAACCCCAGCCCACCGCCAAATTCCAGAGAATTATGTTTCCAAGGGAGAAGAGCCTCTGATTTCTAGCAACACAAAAGCCTTTCCCAAATTGCTTTTAGAAGAAAATTTCTTTAAAAGTTACAAGCAGCTTTACCAAATACTTTAATATGTGTGGTGGTGCCCAAAGTATCAGAGACAATTTGCTAACAAGCTTCATATCTCCTCACACCTAGAACTAAAGAGATTGTTGGGCTCCTTTCACAGTCTGCATGCCACTATTTTACTTTTTTAATTAATTTAAATTAAAAATAAGTTCACTTTTTTTGGGGGGGGGGGGGAGGGGGGGAGTAACACTACAGTTTTGAAAGCAAACTTCTTTTCAGGACAACAGAAAGTCTATTCTGTGTCTGAAGAAAAAAGCCGGTGTTCAGAGTAAAACACAGTCAGAAGTTTAAGAATCAGGCCAAAAATGCCATAATAAATGTGGATCAATAATGAAATTCTGCAAAAGCAGCCTCACCCTTTGGTCTAGCTGCAACAAAAAGCACTTCATTTCTCTCTGGATTGCCAAAGCCTACCTCACATCCAGCTTTTCTCTACAGATTTCCTGAAAGATAGCCTTTGACCAGAAAACCAATTAAGAACCTTTTGTTTCCTAATACACCATAGGACAACTCGGGATACAAAAGCACTTAATTTCTTTTTCTTCATGCTTATGTCATTTCATCAAGCTGTAATATACAGCACTTCTTACATACTCCTTCCAAATCTGTTGGCTCCTTCGCCCACTCTGACCTTTCTCATTCTATCCCTATGACTGGAACAGTATGTAGGTCATCTGTCAGATACCTTCTCTCAATTTCCCCACACACCCTGCTATCCTCGACTCTCTTCTCTATTTTGTTTTCTTTACATTGTAAGCAGGGTGGGTGGGTGCATATAAAGTGCCTTATAAGCATATGGTGCAGTATAAATTACTTCCTATGCTTTACATTTTCACAGCACTATACAGACTATTCAGAAACACCCAAACCTGGCAGCTGTCTCGTTTGCGAAATGTATCCTTCTGGGCATCCACCAATCTATTAACTAGTAAAAAAGTTTACAGTTTATTAAAACATATTAATACAAAGCTGCATGAGTTCATCATCCTTAATTATTTGTAAACACTGGTCTAATTACATTAAACAAGTCCACAGGTTGAAAAGTCACCACACACCTAAACAGAGGACCAGACCTACTGGCATAAAAATGACAGATGAGGGTGGGAACCTCACCAAAGAGGTCCAAGGGCAACTCTAGCAAAAAGCCAGTTCTTGTACCTCCAGCTGCTAAAAAGGGAGATGGTTCTGGCCATGAAGCCTGGTAAGGCAGTGTTCTCCATCTGGTGTGCTGTCAGACCTGAACAGGTGTGCCACAGAACTTTTTAAAAAACTACTTGAGTTCCGGATTGGCTCATGAATAATTATTAGTTCATCTGCAGACTATATGTTGGTGTGCCTCAAAATAATTAAAGGTATCAAGGTGCGCCATGCAGAGAAAAGGTTGGGAACCATTGTATTAGGGTACTTCAGCTTTCCTATCTGCCTCTGGCTAGCAAGTGTCTTACAAATTTGAAACTCCTCTGTCTTCATCTCCTCTCCTCCCACTCTGACCCAGTGCCACCTGGATGCAGCAAAGAGGGAGGAGGTGGTCTCAGTATTATACCCCAACCATTTTTTTTTAAAGTCATTCTCTTTTTCCCTTATGAATACTGCTTGTCCACTCTTCTGTTGTTAATAACATTCTAAATCAGCAGCACAAAACTGATCTGATTCTTTATCATTTTGTTGCTGCCCTCAGGGTTCCGAAGCAGTGAAACGGATCAGAGCAATTGCAGAGAAGCTATTGCTCTCTGCCTGAAGATTTGGGAATGCAACGCCAATTTTTAAGTTAGCATTCCAAATGTGAAGCTTTATTTACAAAAAAAGACTAGATTTTTTCTGAGGTATAAATTATAGCCTAAATACTGCATAATTTAGATGTTTTAAGACTTACATTTACTAAGTAAATTTTAACCCTTATCACTGGAAAAGCCATTTTTAAGTTCCATTCACATCATTTTGTTGCAGTAGTTACCATGCATATTTATGTTTGACTTAAAATAGAAGCTATTTTTTAGTCAAAACACCTAACAAATTAATGTTGAAAAGAATCACATCTCTAAAGGAGTCCTGTGACACTCTTAAATTTGTTAGCACCCAGGAGTCCAGTCATGGACCAGAACCCAACTGATGCAATTAGATAGTTCATGTGTGGCACCGGGCAAGTTACTGTGCCTCGCCTTGCTTCAGGTATCCCTTTACACAAAGAGAATAAATTATAGCAACTCAGAGAGGGAGAATTAGTTAAGATTCATAAAGCACCAAGCCCCACACTGGCAAGGCACTGTAGGTTTTGGAACATCTACTGAACAATATTGGCTAAACACAGATCTGGAAAATTGGTGTATGAGACCATCAACACCACCCAGGGGCTGCGGATGACTTTGCATAATAGCACCCAACTGAAAATTGCACTGATTAATAATAATGTATTTTAAGTCTTTACTGTATTACAGTTTAACTGCTGTCAAGAGGGTTTTGAGTACCAGCGATTAAACTAACCCATTTTTCCTTACCACTCTGATGCTGAACAAAACTTAAAAGGTGCAGCAGAAGGGCTGGAGTTGTCTGTTGAGTCAGGATGACAAGATTGCAACCACATTTGGAAGGTGAGCTTTCAAACAAGGGTGGGTATCTTTCTACACGGTACGTCCTACTTACCAGGGCTGTGTGCTAGTCCCATGTAACTAGCCTTACGCACTATGAGGAAGAATGCACTAGAAGAACCTACACAGGCCAAAACCCAGGAGATCAACTATAACCTGCGGCTGACTCCTGGCTGAAGGTCTATGATACATTGCTCAGATTGTGGCACCTTACAGACCAAGGGCGGCCAAACTTATGGAACTCAAGAGCCGCCCAAGTTGATTATTAAACCTTCAAGAACTGCACTGAGGCATACAGCCATATATTTTTACCTACTAAATTGATTTGCTGATGTTCTTCCACGAGCTGCACTTTTTCATTCAAGAGCCACACTCTGGCCACGCCTGTTATGGACTAACAGATTTCTTTGAGCATAAGTTTTCGTGGGCTACTCCTCTACAAAATTGCTCAGATTACATCACCGCAAGGATCTCTTCTAAATTTAAGATAAATAAACAAAAGCCCCCCAAAACTGTGAATATTCGAACCACGAGGCTGGAAACGGACTTGATAAAGTGCCCGAGTACGGAGCAGAAAAGGCCTGTTTAGTGCTCTTAAAAAAGCTAGCCGCTCACCCCCAGCCAGCCAGCCAGCACGCCAGGCGTTTCGGAGAGCATGCCCTTAAAGAGGCTGGGCAGCAGGTTTTCCTGCAGGCAGATGGACTGATTCATTCACAGCCCGCTTCCTGCGATCACAAGGGACAATCAGAGCCCGTCATTCCCGAGGCAGCCGAAACATCCCCGGCAGCCGGCGGGACCAGCAAGGAGCCACGTCCCTGCTCCGCAGCCCCCGCCCACCCGAGCACCCCAGCGGCCCGGGGGGCGGGGGAAGGCGACGGCCTCGGTCGCGGTCCCGGGGCTGCGCAGCCCGAGCGGCCCCCGCCCACCCTCGTGACCGGCGGCGCCCTATAAACGAGCCAGGCGGCGGCCGCGCCAGCCCCGGGCTCCGCCGGCCGCCAGGGCCCGCATGGGAGGGCGACGGCGACCCCAGCCCCGCCGGACAGGTCGGGGCCGCCTCGGCCCGGTCCGAGCCGCTCAGGCCGCGCGGGGCCCGGGGCTCGGCTCCCCCCCGGGCCGCTACCTGGAACTGCAGCAGCTTCTCGGTCTGCTCCGCCGTCAGCTCCCGCTCCTCAGGCGCCGCCATTTTGCTGACGCCTCTGACCCGCCGCTCCGTCATTCTCCGGAACTGACGTAACCACGCCGCGTAGACGCACTTCCGCTCTGGCGGCCTCTCCGCCGCGCGGCCCGATGCTTTCCTGCAAGGGGCGAAGCTCACTCGGAGCCCGCCCGGAAATAGCCGAACCGTGGCAGAGGTGTCACGTGATCTACCCGAGCTGGCACGAAGCTCGGCGGAGATGCCCGAAGGGAGGAGCGCGTGGGGGAGGCAGGCTCGCGGGTGGCCAGAGCCCGGCACGAGCCCGCCGCCCGGCCCCCAATGGCGCTGCCCTTGTTCTGTGTTAACGTGCACTCGTGTGTTACTGCTCATGGGGCTGGGGGGGCGCCCAAACCTCGGGCAGGGGGCCTGCGCGCGCACTCCCGCGGGGAGACGGGCTGCTGGCGCGGGAGCCGTGCGCGGTGCCCACGTGTCTCGCTGCAGCCCAGAGACCAGCGGCCGCCCCGCCGTGCACGGGCGGGCACCAGGCAGCCCGGGGCCGGATCGCCCCGTCCGCTCCCTGCCCCGAGGAGCTTCCACGCCCGCCTCCAGGCAGCTGCGCCCCAGGGCGGGAGGCGCCGAGCCTGCGGCCCCGCTGGGCTGCCCGGGGGAGCGGGGCCGCTCCGGCTCCGGCTCCGGCTCAGGCTCCGCCCGCCGCCGCACTGACAGCTCCGCCCGGTCCGCCCCGCGCCGCCGTGCGCCCAGCGGTTCGGCGGGCCCGGCCCGACATGGCCGACGGCTTCGGCTTCTCGGAGGAGGACCCGGCCGCCGCCTTCCTGGCCCAGCAGCAGAGCGAGATCGCCGGCATCGAGAGCGACGAGGGCTTCGGGGCGGCCGACGGGGAGCCGGGGCAGGCGCCGGACGCGGGGGGGGGTGAGTGCGGGGCCCCATGGAGGGGCGCGAGGGCGGGCTGGCCCGGCCGGTGCCCCCCAGGGGTCCCCGAGGCTGGCCGGTCCCCCCTGCCCATGGGGCTGCGGGGAGCAGCAGGGGCGCTGGGTTGGAAGGCAGGGCTCGCTCGCTCCCCCGGAAAGGAGAGGTTTGGGCGCAGGCAGGGGATGGTGCAGTGGGCCAAGCGGCCGGGGCGGGCTCCAGGAGGGCTGTCCGGGGTGGGCTAACCCTTCCTTGCCGCCGGGGGAGAAGGGCTTCAGGGTTCCTGGCTCTAAAGGACGCTGGGCATCCGGCACTGGCCGAAGGGAGATGTTGTTAGCCTGGCATTCAGAGGGCGGCATGGCTGCCTGTCACTCTTTGGAGGGGCACAGCAGCTGGCTGTGGGTCCTGCTATCTCAGTGCTGCTGGGCAATGGCCCTGCCAAAGGCAGGGGTGCAGCTCCTGCGCTGGAAGGTGGCTCTCCCGCACTGGCAGCAGCGGGGCGAAGGTGAGCTGCCCCAGCTCTGCCTTGTCGTGCCATCACTCCTTGGCAAAGGAGGGGGACGCTCAGTCTCTGTGGCCTGCTCTGGGGCCCTTGAGGCTGGTTGGCTTGTGAAGGAGGGCATGGAAGGCACTGGACCCATCGATCCCCTCACTCAGCGTAGGGGCCACTCAGCAGAGGCAGACTCTGGCTGGTGTACGGAGATGTTGGGAGTGGCAGCTGGGAGTGCTGCCAGACCAGAGCCAGGAGACTGGGAGTAGTCGCTGCTTAGGGTGTGTGAGGAGTGTGAGGGGGTGGAGGGGAAGGGAGGATGCGTCTGGGCAGAGCCGGGAAGCAGCAGCAGGAGGCTCTAAGGTCCCACTGGGGCTGGAGCAGCTGGCAGGGTAGGTCGGAGACTGCTTTCCCAGTGAGGCTGTGTCATGCTGTCCCCCCTACGGTCATTAGCCCGCTGTGAAGTTGTCTGTTCCCTAGAAGGAAGCTGTGAGCCCCCTGGCTGGTCTGGGCCATGTCCAGCTGCATTGGCTCTTTGAATTGCATACATGATGGAGTCCAACTGGCAGCAAGCTCCAACCTGCCTGCATGTCATAGCCTGCTCTAGCTGGAGGCAGGGCCTCTCCCTATGCGCCACTATTCCTTCAAGGCCAAGGAACAGGCTGCAGGCTGTCTCCCCATCGCCCCTTTTTCCTGACAGCCTTCACAGGTGTGGGAATTACTAATAACCCTAGACGTTATTCATATGAGAGGAGAGCAGATGTTGATTTAACCATGAATTCCTGTATTAATGTCAAAGGCTGAATGGTCTTTTATAAATTGTTCTTAATGTGCCTGCTTGCTGCCTAAAAATAAGCTGGCACCACACCCAAAGGAGTAGGATGTATTCATAAGCAAGTGATCGGTATCCTTACAAATTGGCCAGACCTAGAGAAAACTGTCATTTCCTTCTGTGCTCCAGCATGACGAGGTAGGGCCTGAGAGAGAACCCTCAACTCTGCAACTTTATATCCTCCATATAACTAACAAAGGTGGTTGTAACCCATTGCCGCTGGGGCTCCCAAATTGAGACAGTTCACCCTAACTTTCAGATTTAATCCAGACAGGATTTACAACCTCCTGTCTCCCAAGGTGTTTTGTCTTTATCACTTTCCTGCCTTCCCTCTGTTCAACAGCTTTCTCTGTGCACCCAGCCTTTTCTCTTAAGCTAGCACAGATGCGTGGGGGGAGCCGCCTTGACTCCTTTTCAGAGGAGATTCTTGGTCTCTTTAAAACCATCTGTGGTCACCCTGTTGGTCAGAGGCCTTCTTTGTCGAAACTTCTGCTTATCTCGTTATTTATTTTGGAAACATACATCCTCTCTACTCCATTCCTTCTGGACTTACAATTCAGGGTTTTGAAGGCTTTTCTTCTCCTTGCTAGTCAAGGTCTTCCTTTACAGTGCATATATTTTCTTTTCCAAACCTAATCCAGATTATTTATGGTCATATTTATTCTACATCTAAATAGCTGGGCCAATGGGACCCACATGCTTGTCACAGGGACAGATCTCTGAAGTGGGGACTGGGCTGGGGTGGAGAGAAACTGAGTCAGAGAGGGTCTGGGGCCTGCCCACTCAGAAGGCGTCGGTGACTGCCCTGGGTGTGGAACCCAGATCTTCCAGTTCCCAGCCCTTTAGCACAGTAAGTCCCTCCTCTGAGCTCTGCTCTGTTGGGGCATTTCCCCATTGTAGCACTGGGAACTGCTGTAGCTAACTCTAGCACCGTGGGATGTCCTGGGAAAGATCCTAAGGCCCCACCTGCAGGAAGCTCTGTCCTTCCTGGTGCAAAGTGGAATTAGAGTAATCCACCCTCTGTTGGAAGTAAGGAGTCCTGTGGCATAATGCGATAAATAAATCTGTTGGTCTTTAAGTGCCACAGGACTTTTTGCTGAACTAGACTAACACGGCTGCCCCTTTGGAACTTAGCCTCTATCGGGGATTCCCAGCAGCTGGTTGGAGGGTTGCAGCTGATGGCCCCTCCAAGCGACCAGTCCTGTATGTGACCTCTCAGCTCAGGGGTCTTGTGTTTGGCTGGAATGTTTGAAAGCTGGGGGAGTATTCGTGGCTACTAATAATGGTCTTACTGACGATCAGGGCTGCTTAAAGCTGGCCAGTCTCCTGGCCTCCCTCCTCTAATCACTAGCTAGCTAGGAGAGGACACCAGGAAAATGTCATAAATACGCAGAGGCGTTTCTGTCTCTCCTGGAGGAAGATGCCCCACAGAGAGGGAGTGATGCCCTGTGGCTAGCGCCGAGTCCAGATTCCCATCAGTGGGAGATTCTGAGATGTCTGCTGGTCCCCTCTGTCCAAAGGGCTTCAGCCTCAATGTGGGCAGCTTAAAATCCCTCCACCTCTTCCTAGGTGGCTGGGAGAACGCAGGCCCAGGGCAGGCAGGCATCGTGTGGTCACAGTGCTTGGGCAGGGCGTGCTGCTTGTTGCACAGCTGAAGCCAGCAGACTTACCACCTGGTGCTGGCTAGACCAGGGAGATAGTCACCCGGTGCTATAAAAGCTTCCCTTGGTACAGCTCTGACCCTTGCCCTGTTCTGGCTGGGTCCTTCACTTCTCACCTGCAGTCCCCCTGTATCTTGGCTCTGGGTTCCCTGCACACACAGCTTTCCCAGAGCTATTTGGTCTTGACCCCCAGCTCCCTGCTCTGTCAGCCAGGCTTCTTTGCTCCCTGCACAGACACCCCCCCCGGCGCACACAGCCCTGCTACACTTAAAAGAACTGTCATGTGTCTCTCAGGAGCTGCTAACAGCTGGGTAACGTCTCTCTTTCCTCCCACACAGCTGCTCTTAAGGATGCAGAGACCACTCTGAATGGAGACGTCTTTCAGGTGAGAGCCAGACCCTTTGCCATGCCCTGAACGTGGGAACAGGCAGCAAGTAGGATTGGCTGGACCGTGGCATCCTGCCTCTGCACCTGGCCCTGCTGTGGTGCTCACTGAAATGTCCCACTTCAGCATGTGAGCAAGGGGGAAGCTTGGCTGTTCCATCTCAGTCCTGTTACTTTGATGACCCTGCCTGCCTGTGTGCCAGTGCCAGGGCTCAGGACAGGATTTGGCATCCGAAGTGAAGGAACTGGACTAAGCAGCAGGGTCTTGTGGGTTCCTGGATGTTCTGGCACGATAAAAATTATTCCTTTTTCTCCTTTTGAATCTGGGTTCAAATGAGGGCTGTTCCTTGGTGGGGGAGCTGTAGGGAGTGAAGGCCCAGGGTAGGGGCAGCCTGTTGGTGCTGAGCCAGGAGAAAACAAACTGCAGGACCCTCACCAAAGGCCTCATGTCTCTCCAGCCCACACAGGCTCCTCGTTCACTCTGAGGCTGTCCTGGGGCAGCTGCACGGCTTCTCTCCATGGAGCTGGAGTCGAAAGGAGATGGGGTGGATGGTGGGACAGCAGCAGGGTGCACCCTCTTGCTGCTGCAATGGCGAACAAGTTCCGTTGGAGCTGCTTGGCCTTTTTTTTTTTTTTTTTTTTTTTTAACTCCTTTACTTCAGCTTGTACAGGCAAGCTACTCGGTTGCCAGCCAGTGGTGAAGCTGGCTGCAGTGATGTAAGGCAGTGTTTCCCAACCAGTGTGCCACAACACACAGGTGTGCCACAAAATATTTTGAAAAACTACGCAAAGAGCTCTGGATTGGGTCATTGGCTCGTGAATATTCATGAGTTCATTTGGAAATTATATGGTGGTGTGCCTCTAATTAATTAAAGGTAGCAAAGTGTGCCATGGAAGAGAAGATGTTGGGAACCACTGATGTAAGGGCACGGCTGCTCTCAGAGGGCGTGGTGCTATCAAGTGTTCCACTTTTGCTGGACTCAGGAGGACTGGGTGCCAGCCCTCACCCAGGTGCATCAGCATGTACCACCCTTCTCTTTGCTTGCTCTCCCGGGCTGCCTAACCAGGTCTGTGCATTTGCTCAGCTCCCTCTCAGACTCAGCTGCATGGGTTAGATGGAGTAGGAGTTCCTGGCAGACTCTCCAGAGAGCTTGTCAGTGTGCTTGTGGATTGGCAGCCAGACTCGGCTCACAGGAGTATGATCCCACCAGAGGGTGAAACTTAATTAGTTGAGGGATCTCAGAGAGCTGGAGTAATCCCGGCGCTGGTCTCAGTGGAAGTGGGGAGACCCAGCTGGCTGCCAGCACAAGGGCCAAAGGTGTGGAGTGCTGGGGCAGAGAGCACGTTCCACCCTGCTGCACTGTGGCATGGCCTGATCCTGAGTGGTGTTGAGTTCCTGCATCATCCGATGATTTCTGTGCTGGAGAGAGCTTTGATTTGCAGCTCTGCTTGGAAGGCTGAGTGGCCCTCTCCTCACACCCAGGTTGGGCTCTGGGATGCACTGCAGACAGCAGGGGCCCAAAGAGTCACCTCAGCTGTAGGATGGAGCTGTAGCCTCCTCTCCTGGCTGTAGTTGCCATAGGCCCTCTGACCCAGCAGTGACAGGGAACAGCCCACACTGGCCCAGGCAGGTTCATGGTGCTGGCATTTTGGGCTCTGCCCATGGTCTCTGGGGAGCTACTGGGAGAGGAACATAATGGCCATGCTAGGTCAGATCAACGGTCCATCTAGCCCAGCGTCCTGACATCTGACCGTAGCCAATGCCAACTGCTTCAAAGGGGATGCACAGAACAGATAATCACCCAGTGATCCATCAAGAGCCGTGGGGCATCTGGAGACCATGCAGGCCCGGTGGGACTGAGGCTCTGTCTGGTTAAAGGGCATCAGCTCTTCCCAGCTCCCCAGGCCAGGTTCCTAACAGCCCTGGTTATAGCTGATGGTGCCTGGCCCCCCGAGCATTGAGGGGGACAATGTGATGCTAGGATCCAGAAGAAGGGAGGAGGGATCGGTGAGGGCAGTGCACTGTAGGAATGATCGTGACATCACAAGTGCTCTGTGATGCATGCAGCATTATTCTGGGGCCGTGCCTCTGAGGTGTCAGTTGTTTGGACGATGCAGCTGGTGTAAGGTGTGCTGGGGACAGGCATGAAAGTCGTGTTGGCAGCAAGGGGCAAGCTCAGGAGGGCTGCGCAGGTGAGTGGCAGCTACTGATGGGTAGTGCTCGAGGAGGGAGATGGTGGGCCCTGGGCTAGATTGGTGCTGTTAGAAAGTGCCAGGCTGTCAGGTATTTGCGGGTGCAGGCAAGCAGGCCTCACAAAAAGGGCAGAGTCTGGCTCCGGAGCCCATTCAGCCCTTGGCTCTTTGCTGAGGGGGTGTGAAGGGTCAGCTGTGAGGTGGGTTCCTTGCTGTGGATGTAGGGACAGATTGAGCCCCCACCATTCTTCCTCCAGGATCCGTTTACAGGCATTGGGGTGGCGTTTGGTCACTTCACGTCCTCTGCAGGGTGTCTACATGTGCCCTTGCTGTGCCAGGCTTGCTCAGGGGCTGAGGGCAGGTGGAGAGAGCTATTTTTATGGAGAAGTTCTGTGCCTGCAGGAACCCAATGGCCCCACTGATGCCTATGCAGCCATAGCTCGGGCTGACAGGCTGACCCAGGAGCCCGAGAGCATCCGCAAATGGCAGGAGGAGCAGAAGAAACGGCTGCAGGAGCTGGGTGAGTGGGGTGGGTGGGGCTGCCAGGTCCTCCCACATGGGGCAGGGACACCCTCCTGCCCTCTGGCCCTAGAACTGCTGAGCACAAAGGCTCTTCCTGGGCAGTTGTATCCTTCATCTACCTATTGCATTGATCAGCGATCCACCAGCGCACAAGCAGGGCACCCAGATGAGACTGCCTCCCTCTCCCTGCTCATGTTCCCTCATGCTGGGGCTGCAGTTGCCCAATAGCCAGGCTCCCTGCAGCTCCAGGCTGTCCCGGCAGGCAGTGTGTGGGGGTTGCCCAGCTCCTACACACTGCCTGCGGCACCTCTGCTGCTAAGGCCCACTCACGTCCCACCTGGATTCTGCAGTAGGCATGGTGGGTTGGGGCTTCAGGCTGACTGCTGGCACTAAAAACTGGGTAGGTGGTTGTGGTTGGAAGCCCCCTTGTTCTGTGGCATGTTGAGCCCCTTGGGCATTTGATTTAGTTGAGATGTGGGAAGCTCTTGCCACCTTGTGCTGGAGCAGCAGCTTGGTCTGGGGGTATGTGCACTGGCCCCACTGGGATGGACTGATACCCCTGGACAGTCTCTGACAGCTGCCTGTTGTGTGCAGCCCTGTCTGCTTCTCCTGCTGTCCTACGAAAACAAAGAAGGGGGGAGAGATTGCTGACCCAGACTGCCTGCCTGCCGGCTGGCTGATTATTCTCCTTGTGCTCTAGATGCTGCTTCAAAGGTGATGGAGCAGGAATGGCGTGAGAAAGCCAAGAAGGACCTGGAGGAATGGAATGTACGTCAGAATGAGCAGATGGAGAAGAACCGGGCTAACAACAGGTACAGCAGGGCCAGCTTGTGTTCAGCTGAGCTGTGTGCAGCCGGAGGAGTTGCCCAGAGTCCCCCAAAATCCAGATCCACGGTGCCCCTCGCCAGCTTTAGTCACTACCAGTCATAGCTCACTGTCTCCTGAACCCAGCAGAGTGGTTGTGGGGATCTTTGTCAGGAAATGAGGGCAAATGCCTGGCGGAGGAGACGCCTCGCTCTGGAAGGTCTTATCCCATCTGGATGCTGTGTGGTGCTGGTTTCTGTAGTGCTGGCACTGAGTACCGTGTTTGTCTGATGTTACTGTCTATCTCACACTGGGCCATTTCTGTGTGCCTGCGCTGCTGCAGGGAGCCTGGGGCGTCTGCTGTGTTCCAGGGTCAGTGCTGGATGGGAACAGCGTGCTGGGGAAGGGCACTAACCCCCTCTCTCTTTTTCTCTCTCTAACCCTTTGCCTGCCTGGCTGCTCTGTCACTGCCCTCTGTCTGCGGCTCGTGTGCTAGGATTGCTGACAAAGCCTTTTACCAGCAGCCGGATGCCGACGTGATCGGCTACGTGTACGTGCCAATTGCTGTCTGTGTCCTTTCCTAAGAGGACTCTGGGAGAGTCAGGCCTGCCTGGGGATTCCTAACCACAGACCTTTGTTGTCCAGCTGGGGGCTCTTTGGGCCTTGTCGTCTGGGAATGGGAGGGGCATGTCCCCCTGGCTGATTCACAGGCAGGGTGTGTGGCTCCAGATCGTGCCTCTCAAGGCTGGTAGAGAGAGAGAGAGGCCCCTGGTTCATGCCCCGGGAGGAGATTGCACCTGCCTCCCTGGGGCTGGCTGGGTGAGGTCCCAACAGAGCACAGGCCCCCAGAAGCTGAATGCAGCAAGGTTCGGCGTCTCAAGGGCACCCTTGTAATGAGGCCCTGTCCAATGCTAGGAGCCACGCCCAGGGAGGGCAGGGGACCAGGTGCCTCAGCCCGGGAGTGTGAGCCATCAGCTGGCCAGTAGGCATAGTTTGCAGGCTGTGGGTGCGCATGGCTCTCTAGCCCTGAGCCTGGCCTTTCCCTCTTCCGAGGGCTGGGCATGTGGGTCAATGGTGCCAAGTAAAGCCAAGCCCAGCCCCAGTGGCTCTTGGGCAGGAGGGTAGCAGTGGCAGGCTGTCCCTGCTGCTGTGGGTGAAACAAGGCTTCTGTCATCTCCAAAGGAACAGCGCACAGGCTGCAAGTCTCCCTGGGAGCTGTGGGCTGGGGCCTCTGGATCTCCTAGTGCAGCACTGCAAAGACTGGCTCTGAAATGGCCCAGTCAGGGCTGTGGTCCTGCTGGCTTCGTGGTCCGCTCCCTTCTGGGAGAGGAGATGAGGTGAATCCAGCTGGGGGGAGTGCAGGTGCGATGCCCAGCAGATTCTGGGTTCGACACTGGGAAACAGGAACCACCCGGGTCTCAGGAGGGGAGACCCAGCAGCCCCATCTGTGAGGACTGACACCCTGTCCCCCACTATGTGTCTCCCCCAGGGCCTCGGAGGAAGCCTTCCTGAAGGAGACCAAGGAAGCCCCTGGCACGGAATGGGAGAAGGTGGCTCAGCTGTGCGACTTCAACCCCAAGAGCAGCAAGCAGTGCAAGGACGTGTCGAGGATGCGCTCAGTGCTCATCTCCCTTAAACAGACACCCCTGTCCCGCTAGCCACCTGCCTAGCACAACCAAAGAGCGGGGAGTGCAGGGGGCCTCGGACAGCTCCTCCACCGTCCAGCTCCCTGGCAAGCACAGCAGGGTCAGTCAGTTGCCAGCAAGAGGCGCTGCTGCTCCTCTCTCCACTCCCTGCCCCCTTGCTCCCAGGTGTGCGTCTGGTTTGGTTGGGTCGCTGGCTGTAACTGTTCATTTTTCCTTTGCTTAAAGGGTGCATTGGTCTCTTTTTACACTTATTTATTGCACTGGGGATTCCCTGGTCAGCAGTACTGTGTTCCCACTCCCCACTGCCTTTGGGGAGTGGAGCCCCGCACGGCAGGACAGGCACAGGCCTGACACTGTGAGTGCTACCAGGGCTTCCTTGCCCTCCCTCACACCAAGTGCCCCTTCTCTGCCCCATGCCCATCCAGCTCTCCCCAGGGCTAAGAGCCAAGCCAGCCTGGAGGGAGCCAACCATGCTTCCTTGTGTTCCAGACGCTTGGTGAGAGTGGTGTTGTCTGGTACCTGGCATGGGACTGGGAACCAGGACACCTGGGTTTTAATCCCAGCTCCCTGGAAGATCCTGGGTCACCCTGTGTGGGACTGATGCTGCGCGGTCTGCAGGAGTGAGCTGTGATGCTGGGAGGAACAGGGCTAGCTCCCCCCACTGCACAAGGGTGATGTTGGCAGGAGAGCTGGGGGGACTCAAGCTGCCCAGGTAAAACAGGGCATTGCAGTGATGGGCATGCCTGGTGGGGGCAGAGTGGAGAGCCTGTGGGCACACCAGGCCCAGGGGTAGCAATCCCCCATCCTTTCCTCCAGCATTAGCCTGTGTGGCTGAAGGGACATAAGAGACAATGGCAGCATCGATCCCCATCCCAGCCTGTGGAACTCACTGCCCCCTCATAGGGCTGAGGCTGAGCTCATTAGGGTGTGGATGCAGTTGGTGACCGGGCAGTGATAAGGAAACACCACCAAGTTTGACAAGCTGAGGTTAAGGCTCAGGAGGACCTTTCCTGAGGGAGCTTATTTTCCCACTGCTCATTGGTGACTTTCTCCTTTCCTCTGAAGTCTCTGCTTCTGGCCTCTCGTGGAAGTGGGCCAGCTGGGCCACTTGGGCACTGCAGCTGAGTGAAGGTGGCTGGGAGGGGGACTACTAAGCCCTGCTAATGGAGCTACAGGATGAGATCTGTTTGCCCTTGATGGAGGAGAGCCCCCCCCCTACTGCCCCATGGGCACTCCCTGAGATAAAGTCTAGCTCTGGTGCTTCTGCCCTGCCTCTGAGAAGCTAATGGCCCCTCAGAAAGTCAGAGACTGGCTGGGGAGATGACAGCTGAGCTGCCTGGCCTACTGGCTTGTAGCTTCATGTTCTCTATTTCCTTCCTCCTACACCCTGCAGGGAGGATTTAACCCTCACCCACTATCCTCCCCATGCTGCCCTGAGGTGGGGGCTTGGCTCCTTGCCCTGCTCTCTTGACAGGTGCCTGCTGGTGCCAGGCCAGCCCCCTCCACGTCTGTCTAGGCACTGGTGACTCATCTGTGCACTCAGGAGTGGACAGCTGTGCTGGGCTTTGGCTGGTACCTTCTGCTGGGCTTCTGGGCTCTCTGCCCTGGCAGCTTAGCCTTGGGCAGAGGTGGGGCTGGGAGAGGCCCTGTCAAAGGCATAGCTTGTGGGCTGGGAGGAGACAGGTAGGGAGTGCACAGCAAAGCCCATAAAGCAATCAGCGTGGCCCTTCCCCCAGCAGGCTGAGGTTCAGGACTTGCCACTATCTGTTTCTTGCTCTGTGGGGAGCAGCTCAGGGTGGGGGCCTATCCTGGCCAGAGCCTGCTGCTTGTTGTCTTGGGAAAGGGAATGGGAACTGTGGGATGGCCCAGTGTCTGCTGCTGCAGGTTTGGGGAGCTGAAGTAACCAATGGGAGAGCCCCCTGCCTTGGAGAGCTGGCAGCAGGAAGCACCCCCCCCCCAAGTAATACCCAGCCAGTGCTAGCTGGTCCTTCTGCTTTACACACAATGGCCTGGATTTCCCTCCTCCAGTCCAGCAGCAGGTCCTGGGGTTGCTCTACATCCTTCCAGCTTTGGTATATGTGACCTTGTAAAATCACCTGTTACAAATAAACTGATATGACTCCATCCCAGCACCAATCACTGTCTTTCTTTCTAGGATGATGCCTTTCTCTGAGCAAGGGCTAGGAACTTGGCCCCATCCCCCAGACCAAATGGCCCTTCCTTGGCCTACCCTGCACCATTTGCTAAAAATGCATAGCCCCTTTCATGACCTGGATGCATGTGATTTATCCCTGCCTGTGAACATGATCAGTTTGCAAGCTCGGAGCTTTACATGTTCATGCACAGCACCAAGAGCAGCATCCCCCAGCCCCTGAACTGAGCCCTGATCCACTACAGCCTGCAAGCATTCTGCAGGTCTTGCTCACAGAGGGCAATGGGAGCCCTTGGGGAGGAAGAGCCACAGCAAGCTGGGCTCACTCACAGCTTCACTGCCACCAAGTGCTGTGGACCAGCTCTGGGCGGGCAGCTCAGGCCGTCTCATGACAGCCAATGCTCCAGAGAGCAGAGCACTATTAATGATTGTGCTGTGACTGTGCAAGCTTCCCCAGCAGTCAGCTGGGCTCTCTGCACACTGCCACTCACTGCATTCCTGCTGGCTAACAGGAGAACCTGCTCCTGGAAGAAAGCAAGTATTGTCAGGCTCCAGGGGCATGCAGTGCTTTGGGAACAAGGCTCAAAACCTCTCTGGACTGGAGGCAGAAACAGCCACTCCTTGCCTGAAACCAGTCAGCTCCAGTTGCCAGATGCAGAGGCCTCTGTTTGGAGCTACTGTCAGCGATGGAGCCAAGCCACAGCATTTCTTCAGAGAAAGGAAGGTTTATTAAGAAGCAACCTCCACCCAAACAGAGAAGCCATCTCGCCTGTCAATATGGTCAGATGCAACCACAGCAGCACCCCCCACCCCCTAGGACCCAGGTGTAACATGCAGCATCCCAGCACCTTAAATGTGAATGGACTTGGCTTGCTACATCTGAAGCTGAGGCTCAATTAACCTGGCTGTCTTTATTCCTAGCAGAGATGAGGATCTCCACACATCTGTTGCTGAGGTTTCAGCAACAGTGAAACTGCTTCATTACCTTTAAATGAAGTAAAAAAAAAATCCAAGCTGTCTATTTGTGAAGCAGCCATGGCTGGGTGAGACAGCTAACCCCACCACTCAGAGCCCTGCTGGGTTTCAGATGAACAAGGCATGAGCAAGAATAACCTCTCATCCAAAGCCACAGCACTTTGGACTGAAACAAAATAGCTTCCCTCTGAAAGGCCAGTGCAAGCCCCTAGGCTCTGGCCATGGATCGCGACAGGAGGGAGGAGCATTACTGAGTCTTTGTTCTCAGACTCCCTTCTATCTAGCCTTTCCTTGACTCAGAAGTTGCCCTCATAGGTTTCCATATTCACTGTCTCAAAGATTGAAGGCCACTGTGCTCTTCCTACATATACAGAGCAGCAAACTTCCCCTGCGATCGGAGAGGCAAGCTGGGCCCTGCCCAACCCTGAACATAAGATGGCATGGAAACACTGCCCCTGCCCCCAATGGAACCTTCAAAACTCTCCGATTTCATACATTCTAACAGAAGCAGCATTTTCTGGGCCCTGTCTCTGTCACTACCCCAGCAACAGCACAGTTCCTACTAATCTTTGCCCAGAAAGGTGCTTCATTTGATTGGGCCTCAGCATCAGTAAAGTCCATTCCCATACGGGTCCCAAGACAGTGATTCCAACGGCCATGAGTAACGCTGGGTGCTAGAGACAGAAACCACACAGGAGATGGAAGGGATTATTCAGACAAACCCCTTGGTTTCCCCAGGAAACGATAAGCCTCCCTAGAGCCAAGAAATCTCACTAGTCAGATTTTAGATTAAGCACTCAGGTGTATTAGCCACATTTCCAGAACTCAAAACCCTGATCTTTCGCATTTGCTTCAACACCACCATTGAGATGGTTGCCTGGTAGGATCCAAAGAACACACCCTCCAGAACCAAAGGGTCCATTTCTATTCCACAGAGCACAGGTTGTCCCGGCCCCTTCTCAGGGCTGCAGCTCATCCCCAGCCTGACCTTACTTCTTAGATTTCATTGCTGTGGTCATCACCCCCACGATGACGGCTGTAATGGTGAAGCCCTGAGCCAGGACACGTGCCCGCATCATCTTCTGGGACTGTTGGACTTTGCCCTTGTGGAAGCAAAAGAGTCCATAACCCAGAGCCCCAATCGTGGCAAGGCAACCTGCAGAGAAGGACAACACTGGGAGGTTAGTAGGGGGTGCCTGAGGGGCAGAGATCAGTGCCCCTAATAGGTTGCCTCTCTTTCTGACCACCCCTTTTCCTCACACCTCAATGTCTCCTCCTTCCTAAGCCCATTTCTCCTGCTTCATCTCCCTTTCTGTGCCACAGGGCTTGCTGGCACAGTGTAACCCTCAGGAACCAGAGGGGGCAGCCCATGGGCTCCCCCAAGTTACTTTCCATTTCCTGAGCATCCTCAAGCCCCTCACTGATAGGCTGGGGGGAGTGTCATTCACTCAGCTCTCCTTCCTCCAGATTCTGCCTGCTCCGTCCCTGCTGCAGGCCCTGGACCCCTAGCTCCCCTGGACCCTAAACTAACCCCCCCCTCAGCTCCATCCTACTCCAGACTCCCCCCTCCCTTAGCTCCCCAGACCCCAACTCAAATCACCCCCCTCAGGTTTGCCCTCCCCCATCCTCCCCACAGATCCCTAACTCCTCCTGGGGTCTGGCCTCCCCAGGATCCGCCCAGACCCAGAGCTTCCCCCAGGCCCCACCCTCGCTCCAGATCCCCCGCCCGCCTAATCCCTTCTGCCCCCCCAATCACCCCAAAACCCCTATTGCCCCACCCTCTCAGATCCCTCTTCCTCAGCCCCCTAACCTCCCCCTCCCCCAAACCCCCCCTCCCCCCCCCCCCGACCCCCCCCCCCGCCCCTCACCGATGGGCACCAGCGGGTTCTCGCGGGTCTTGCGGCGGAACTTCTCCCCGAAGCCCTCCTGCGGCAGCGCGCTGGTGGGGACGAAGCCCTCGATCAGTGGGGGGCTGCTGGGGTCAAAGGGCGGCGGGGACGGGCCCTGGGCCATGGCGAGCGGCGCGGGAAGGTGACTGCCGCGGCAGGACCCTCCTCAGCCACCGTCCTCGGAACGGAAGCGGAAGTCAGCGCCGGCCGCGGCATGAGGAAGGTATCCCAGCAGCGCGCGGGGCCAGCGCAAGGTCTCTCGGGATATGTAGTCCGCACCGGGCCGGTCCTGTCGGTGGTGATGGCGGAGTTCTCGCAGAGGAACTACATCTCCCATCAACCCGGCGCCGCGGCGGCCGCAGCGGCCTCTCGCCTGGGCCGCGCGTGGGGCCAGGCCCGGAGCCGCCGCGATGCCGAAGGCCAAGGGGAAGAGCCGGCGCCACCGGTTCGCCTACAGCCTGAACCGCAAGCGGCTGAACCGCCGCTTCCGCAAGCAGGCGGCGCCCCGGATACAATGGTGAGCGGGCCGGGCTGTGCGGCAGCCGGGACCCTCCCTGGGATGGGGTCCCAGCCTCTGCCGCAGCGTTGGGGGCCCTGCTGCGGGGAGTCTGGCGGGGCGTATCTTGGGGCTCCTCTGGCCACAGCCGCTGGTTGCCATGGGGCCCTGGACGTTCCCCCAGGTGGTACCGTGGTTGGGGTGTGAATCGGCTGCTTTCCTCACCGTTTCCTTTGTCCAGCTCCCAGATCAGACGTGCCTGGGACAGCACCAAATCTGTGGCCCAGAACCTGGCTGAGATGGGCTTGGCTGAAGACCCCAACAAGGCTGTTCCCATCCCGAAAAAGCAGCTGTCAGTAAGTATGGGTTAGGAGCAGCACGCTGCTCCAAGGGGGTAAGTCCCAGGAGAAGATGGGGGTGGTGGCGGCCAAGGGATGGAAGCCGACAGGAGAAGAAGATAAGCTGGGTATTGGCGACGCTCCCCGACTTGGTCATTTTCTGAGAGAACTGGTGCATGACCAGTGCAGTAGGAGACCCAACATTAAACTGGATGAAGCATTGGAAAACATGCGCTATGGCAGGGGTCTCAAACTGTGGCCCATGGGCCACACACGGCCCCCAAAGCTATTTCCTGTGGCCCCCAACAACATAATTGTTACTGATATTTGCAATAGTGTTGTATGAAAAGGTTCAGTGGTGCAGCCCTTGGGCTAATGTACTAGTCCTCATGCGTGGCACGGTCCTTGGACTAATGTACTAGTTCTCATGCGGCCCTTGTGGTGATTTGAGTTTGAGACCCCTGCTCTATGGAATAACCCTGCATTGGTCCTTGGGGCATGGACCGTAAGAGAGCTTTTCCATCTTGATTCTTTTTGTGCTGAGTTTGTGTGGAGGAGCAGTGCTGAGAGAGCGTTCCCACATGTGGCAAGGAAGTGCTGTCTTTTTTACTTTGGAATTCGTTAGCTAGGTACTACTGAATTATTCTGGGAGGCTTCACTTGGAGCATAGGTGCTGGGGTGCTGTACATGAAGTGCTCTGCTGTGCAGGCTAAAGGGGATGCCATCAGACCAAATTTGGCCCTAGCGCACACGCTTCATCACATTGAGCTTGAGCTTGTGATGACAAACTTGAAAGTAACCATGTTTGTTACAGGTATTTCTCTCAACATGGTCATTGACTCTAGGTCAACCAAACAGCCTAGAAGTGAACAGGAAATGAGGATTTTAGGACTTCCTAGTGGTTGTGGCTACAGGGTCTTGGAACTCTGTGTAGACTAGTCAATGGTACAATGGCTGGCTGGAGAAGGAACAGCCTCCAAAACCATGTCTAAATGCACAGGCCCCGGTTGAATGGCACTTTCGTGAGCTGCCTTGTCTTCCATTCAATACAGGTGGTGGAAATGGAGGTTGATGGCCAAGAGGAACGGAAGAGTGTTGTGCGGAAGCCTTACGTCCTGAACGGTGGGTAACACCCTCCTCTGACTGAAATGAGTGGAGATTGCCAGCAAATTTTTTGAGACAAAGTTTTAAACCTTTTTGTTTGAAGTGAAAAAAGTTCTGCTGGCAAACTGGGTGCAGCTGTTGAGCTTGTGGCTGTGTTGGTAACTTGTGCTGAATTGGACAAAGCTTGGGGTGTTCTCTGTTGTGGCACGTACTGTTGAGTAAAGGATTAGGGACACAGCCTATGCCTGACTCTGGCGGCAAAGGATGTTGATACTTATCACACCGCTGCTGTGGCACAGATGACACTAATGGCTTTGAAAAGGAAGAAATTGCAGCCAGCAGAAGGAACTCAGATAAACAGTGGTTCTTTGCTCTGTGGCCTGGGGCGAGTTTCTCTGATGGACTCCACTTCGCCACTCAACTCTACGGTGCTTTGCTCTCCAGGTTTCCTTCTCAGCAGGGAGAGCTGTGGGCCTGTGATCGTTTTCTGAAACCCACTGATCTCTGGGGCTTTTTGCCAGAGGGAGGCTAAGAGCCACAGCCCATTGGCTCGTGGTGTAAGAAGCGAGGGGGCAGGTGACTGGTTTTTGTGGATGAATGACGAGCCCCAGAGCATCCTGAAAAGTTCTGCAATGGCAACTGCTGTCCTCTGAGTAGGAGACTTGGAGCATGTGGCTGAGGCGGGGAGGTATCAGCCTGTTAGACTAGACCTGACTAAGGGAGGTGACTCTGTCCCATATTAACGTGTGTGATCTGAACCTTGGCTCAGTAGGGTTTTAGGGTTCATTAGCCCTTGAACTTTAAGTTCTCCAAGCACCTGGTCTGGCCAACGTTTCAGCATCTGTCCTAGGCCAGGAATCGATAGCGCTTTCTGATCTCCCCACTTGAACACTGTCTCTTCATGCTAGCTCCACTCCTGCCTGGTCTCCCATCTGAGCTGTGGGGCTGGCCGCTGGGTGGACAAGACAGATGCACATCAGGTGCATTAGAAGGCTTTCAGTCAACATTTCCAACTTATGCTCCACTCTGAACCACTGAGCTGCAGAGCTCGAGGTTACCAGGGGCTGGTGTATCTCCTGCCCCCAATGGGGGGTGGACATTACTGCAGGACATCTCCATGGGGTAGGAGCCCTGATCTACATCAGCCACTGCCCATGGTGCATGACTCAGGTCTCCCATTCCCCCCTCTGGAAGTATGAGGGTTCCTTAGGAACGCTGCATGGTCCTGTCTCCCGTCTTCACTGACACTCTGTCTTGCTGCTGCTCAGAGATGGAGTACGAGGCTAGCCTCCCAGAGAAGAAGTCAGAGACACTCTCCAGAGACCTTATCGACTATGTGCAGCACATGATACGGAGCCATGGGGAGAACTACAAGGTGAGTAGGCCCCACCTTCGGAGGGTGGGGGGGTGAGGAGGAGACCCCTGGCAGCCCCTGCCTCAGTGCTTGCAGCTAGTAGGAGAGCAACAGGACAAACCCCTGGCCTGGCCTGGCAATGAAAGCCATTGTGGTGGGTGGGATCACTGAGAGCAGCAAGATGCGTGCCCTGCCCTTCCACCCACTGTCAGAGAATGGCTCTCTGAGTTGCTGGTTTGCATCTGAGTCACCTTTTTGTGTCATGAAATCTCACCCAGCCTCTCAACAAACCTGCCTGTAAGTTGCCGTGGGGGGAGGCTTGGGCTGTCAACCCTGGCACCTGCCGGCTTTTAAGGTATGTTCTTGGGTTGTGGGGGCTCATGGCTGACTGCTCCATCCACTCCTCCCCGAAGCAGCTTCCCTGACTGTCCCCTCGCTCTGCCCCCAGGCAATGGCTCGGGATGAGAAGAACTATTACCAGGACACCCCCAAGCAGATCAAGAGGAAGATCAACGTATATAAGCGCTTCTACCCTGAGGAGTTCCAGGCTTTCACTGCCTCCCTGCAGCAGGTCAAGCCGGTCCAACAGTGACTGCAAACTGCTCCCACTCCCACCCTGCCACCCACGGCCGTGCAGGGCTTGTGATGGCTGGTGCATTGGGCCAGGGACTGTGGGGCTCGTGACGTGAGAGCTGAATTAGGTGGCATGTCAGGTGGGTGGGCGGGTGGGTGGGCAAGGATCTTCTCTCTGCGGGAAGAAGGTGGGAATTAACCTGTGCTAAAATGGGTGCAGCTCTGTTGGGGAGATGGCTGATGCCACATCAGTGGGGTCAAGGGGAAGAGACTACCGGTGGTGCTGAGTGACAATAAACTCTTCCCCAAGGCAGCATGAAACCCTGACTGCAGCTGGCTCAAGGGCTTCATCTCTTGCCCGCACAATGTAGAGCTGGAGCGACCACCAGGCTGCCCCAAGGAAAGCTTCAGTTCAGCAAATTGCTCTGGCTCATTCCTGGGGTGCAAGTCACCTGGCTGGGAGGCGATGTGGCCTCTGCTGAGGGTGGCGATAGGGCTGGATTATAGTCCCCGTGCTCGAGTCCTCAGAGCTTTGTTGTTGTATGCTTCTGAATAGCAGCCCTGGCAGTGGGCAGAGAGGCTGGCAGGGGCCACAGTCCCCAGCTATGGGGGCACCCACCTGGCCTGACTTCTACAGGAGTGATCCTCAGACCTCGGTGGTTCACAAGCCAAACCAGCAACCAGTGGTACCCAAAAGAGCTGCCCTAGTGTAGATTTGTGGTTTTGTATTGAAACAGTAGAACAAGGAAACACTTGTTTTGTATGTTCTTCTCCCAGCACACTGACTGTACAATGGGTTAATACCTTAGTAAAAGCAGCTTGCTGAGTTAACGATTAATTCAGTGTTCTGACAGTGGGGTGCTGCTGAGAGCCCGAAGGAACCTCCTCAAAGAGCCCCTTGCAGTCAGTGCTGGAGGAGAGAGCTGCTGCCCCTCCAAAGACCTGTGCCCAGCTCTGGTGGCTATAGCAAGAAAAGCAGGAACAGAGCAGCCCTCTGTGCAACTGGCCATAATGGGTGGGGCTCCTCTAGCTCTGTGCAAGATCCCTGTCTGTGCCAGTCACTCTACAAGGCCAGCCTCATGGGGGGTGGCAGCTCAGTGCGTGAGTGCAGTGAGGTAGCGCTGCACCAGTGCTGGGGGACTCTGAGGCTCCTCTGCCCCATGTTGCCACTTGTCTTCACTTCAGGGCAGGGGAAGAGCAACTGCACAGCTCAGGGAGGAGTCAGTCCCCAAGAAGCGTGCAAAAAGCTCTAGAAACAGCCCAGTCCTGCTGAGGGTGGGGCTGGCAAACCACTCCTACCCTTGACCTCTTCCATGCATACTGAGTCCAAACCAGGGAAGCCCCTGGCCTGGCGGCAGCTGGAGACATGAATGGGTAGGATCCCTCAGCCTTGTCTCACAGCCAGGCACTACCAGCTCAAAGAGCCGAGGCACAGCTGGCTGGCTCCTGGGGCCGCATCTCTTCCATGGGTGATTTTTTGTGCCAGCTGGAGCGGGTGGGCCCCAGATTGGCTTGTAGGAGCCCTGGCCCGTTCCTTGCTGGTAGGGTGGGTGTTGTGCTGCGTGCACCATGCTACCCGTCAAGCCCTGGTGGGGAAGGCATAAGGAGAGTGTGTGTAAACATTGTGCTCCTCTCTGGAGCCGGGAGTAGAGGAGGCTGCAGGACCAGGTTGCCTGCCAGCGGTGTGCTGACAGAAGCTTGCCTAAGGCCAAGGGTTGTGTAAGAAACCGCCAGTGGGGGCAGCACCATGGGAGCAGGGCAGCTCTGGGCCCTGACAGCTAAAATCCAGCAGCTTCCTATCTAGCACATCCAGTGCAGGCTCCTCCTGAGGAAGGGGCAAGCACTGGGTCAGTCCAACCTGTGAGTCACAGCTGGGAGAGAAGTTCAACCAGCAGGCTCTTCACGTGCCGGACGCTGGTGGCGGTGGGCAGGGCGGCATGAGTGGCGCTCGTGGGCAGGAGGAAGAACTCCCTCTGTCCGGTCAGCACGTGCAGGGCCAGCTCCCGATGCAAGTCAGCCACACTCAGGGCATCCGTTTTGTCCTAGGAGGAGCCAGCAGCAGCTGGGATTGAACTGCAAACCCAGCCCGTAACCCACCTGCAAAGCCATGGTCTGCCTGAAGCCTTAACCTGGGCACCTCCTTTCCTACAGGGCCCGTCATGGTAGGAGCTGTTGGCCTCAGTTCTGTTTGTCTGGGGACAGGCATCGCCAGGAAGCAATTGCTCTGTGAGGCTATGTCAAAGAACCAGGTGGTAGGTGAGGCACAGCACGCCGTCTGGGGCAAGAGGACCGCAGATTAGGTGAGCCTCAGCTCCCTGCTCGTATTGAGGCCATTTACATTGTAGGTTACAGGGAAACAGAGCTGGCGGCCTGGTTTCTTTGCAGGAGCTAAGTTCTGTTCCGGGCAGGTTTGTATTCTGCACTCATAGCCCTGGGACATCAACACCATCCATGTGTGGTGAGTACTGTGATTTCCTATGTCCCATGTGTTTCTCCGTGCCTGGGGGTAGGACTGTGTGTGTATGGCGGGGGGGTGTCTAGGAATTCCTAGGGTATGTTACGGATACATCCGCAAGGACAAAGAAAGTGGCTTTTCACTTTCTAGTCGGTGGTTTTTCACACTGCTCTCATCACCACAGCACCTGAACGGCAGGGGGTGACACTTGCTAGGGTCCTTTGTTTCTGGACTTCACACGTTCCCTTTTGGGCTGCAGCAGCCCTGCCTTGGGGTCTGAACTGCTCTGTCCCTGGCCAGCCAAAGCTGTCCAAGTTCCCACGGGGCAAGTTGGTACCTGTTTGTTGGCCAGGACGACCAAGGGTAACTGAGGATCCTCAGCCAGCAGCCAGTGCAGCTCCTGTCGAGCAGTGGGCAGGCGTGGCTCATCTGCAGAGTCCACCACAAACACCAGCACATGGGCCTGCCTCAGGAACTGGTTCCAGTAAAATCGCAGGTTCTGGCTGCCACCAACTGGGGAGACAGAGCCAGAAATCAGCTGCCCAGCTGGCCCAGGAAGGGGGAAAGGTGCTTCTCTAGGGCCCTGTATCCCCTGGTTTAAATAGAAGTCGTGGGAAATGGGGAGTATGCTTTTTAAATGAGTATCCTGGGAATGTTGGAAAACAAATCTCTCTCTTTCAGTAGAGAGAAGCAAGCATAGCCTCAGCATCTGTATCCAAACAGGCCCTGAGATAAGTGCTCTAGAAGCTGGGTGACTAAGACAAGTGTGGGAGAGATGATAACTCCTGGACAGACTGGCTCGGGATGCTGGACTCCTGGAATTCTCTGACTAGGACTGGGCCAGCCCTGTGTGCTACTCTGAAAGCATCACCCCATCAGTGGAGCCTAGGGCCAGACTTACCCTCCAGCAGGTCGATTTGCAAGCCTTCTGCAGGTACATCCACGGTGTTAAAGCCCTGGGTGGGTGCTGTGTAGTCCTTGGCTGCCTCGCTAGAAATGTAATGCAGAACACTGCTCTTCCCAGCGCCGTCCAGGCCCAGCACCAGCACTAGGACCTGCTTCTTGGAGAAATCCAGCTGCTGGGAGTGAGGGACTGGTTTTAGTTGGAGCAGCAGAGTGGCTGAGGCAGGGGCCCTACAGCATTCTAGATAGCTGGAAGAAGTGCTGGCTGCATTGGTGTACTGAGGGTGCCTAGCGCTGGGGGCCAAACCCACATTTGTGCTCCCTTGACGCCCAACGCCTTGCAGCCCTCCCTGGCCTGGTGACTGCCTGCTTTCTGGTGGCTTGGCCCACCCCATCACCATGGCACTGGCTGGCTAAGCTGAAGCCAAGCACATGCAAAACAAGGGGTTATGTGGTGCCCCATGTCCCCTGCAAGAACGGCAATGCAATGCCAAGCTCCATCTGGCTCCTTGTGAAGAGGCTGATCCAGCCCCCCGGCATGGAGGGGATGGGGGAACAAGCAACTTCAAACTCGTCTCTGGGCAAAGTGTCATGTGGATGTGCCTTGTGGGCTCCCTTGGACCTGGCACAAATGCATGGCCCCTAAGTGCTGGTTCTCTTGCTCTAGGGCAGGGGTCTCAAACCAATGTTCCCTCTAATTACTCATAGGCTGTGTGCACAAACAATTCCTTTGTGTGCGCACAAACATTTCTTTGTGAGCACCAATATTAACACTATTGAATTTTTTTGTGCACACTTTATTTTGTTGTGTGCACAGGCTCTATGACCTGTGTGCGTGCACACACGCACACAGCTTAGAGGGAACAGTGTCTCAAACTCAAATCACCATGAGGACTAGCATGTTATCCTGAGGGCCGCACCCCCGGCCCCTTGTCATACAATGATATTGGTCATGATAGAGTCATTGCGGGTGCAGGGAATAGCAGTAGGGGCCACAGGCGGCCCGCGGGCCTCGCGTTGGAGACCCCTGCTCTAGGGGCTGGGGCGGGGGCAGGCAGCAACATCTGGCCGCCACCTCTGGGAGGCAGCCCCCGTCCTGCAGCAACATCTGGCCGCCACCTCTGGGAGGCAGCCCCGTCCTGCGGCAACATCTGGCCGCCACCTCTGGGAGGCAGCCCCGTCCTGCGGCAACATCTGGCCGCCACCTCTGGGAGGCAGCCCCCTTCCTGCGGCAACATCTGGCCGCCACCTCTGGGAGGCAGCCCCGTCCTGCGGCAACATCTGGCCGCCACCTCTGGGAGGCAGCCCCGTCCTGCGGCAACATCTGGCCGCCACCTCTGGGAGGCAGCCCCTAGCCCCCTTCCTGCAGCACAGGGGAGATGCCGGTGGCCCGCTCGTGGCCCGGCAGCTTTGCCGTGGGCTCTCCGGCAACCAGCCGCTGGCTGCCGGCTGCCGCTAGGAGCCCCGGGGTCCCCAGCCCCCCGTTACCTGCTCCCCGCAGCGCCCCGCGGCCAGCCCCGGCTCCCAGCGCGCCCCCCAGCGCCCGGCCCCGCGGCGCACGTAGCTGCGCCAGGCGATGAGCAGGAGGGAGCCGAGCGCGGCCAGCGCGGCGCCCAGCACCAGGCTCAGCTGCCCCAGGGCGCCGGGGGGAGCCATGCGGCCGCCCGCTCCCGGCTCCGGCTGCGGCTCCGGCGGCGTCCCCGGGACGCACTTCGCCCGCTGGGGCCGGGCCACGCGGCGCTGGGCGGCGCCCACCTGCCCCCGCCGCGCCCCGACTCCCCGGAAGTGCCGCCGGCTGGGCTCCGCCGAGCCGGGTCCCCAGCCGGGTCCCCAGCCGGCGCTGGCCGGAGGAGCGGAGGGGAAGGAGGCTCCGGCCGCCAGCCAAGAGGGGCGTCAAACTCCAGTCCCCGGGGGGCTGGATGGGCTGTCTCAGCCCAAACCTTCCCCCCAACCCTGTTGCAGATATTGGGCAGGATCCTGTCATTGCAGGGGGCAGGAAATAGTTTGAGCCCCCGGCTGTGGGGCTGAAGAGGGACCAAGGCTTGTTAACCTGCGGGGGAGAAGATGGGGCGGGGGTGACAGTGGCTTCCTGAGAGGGGCCCGGGGCGCAGGGGACTGTGCTGGGTGGCAGCTGATATAACAAGGAGACAAGGGTCCATCTTGTGGTGGGGAAGGTCTAGGCCAGGGGTCTCGAACATGTGGCCCGTGGGCCGCATGTGGCCCCTAAAGCTGTTTCCTGTGGCCTGCATCGATGCCGTGGTTACTGGTATTTGCAATAGCATTGTATGAAAAAGGCTTCAGCGGTGCAGGCTTCAGGCTAACCTCCTAGTTGTCATGCGGCCCTCATGGTGATTTGGGTTTGAAACCCCTGGTCTAGGCTGGAGACGAGGAAAAGCCTTTCCCCTTGGAGGGTGGGAGGCAGCAGATGGGTTCCCTGGGTTGCTGGTGGAATCTCCATCCCTGGAGGTTTTTAAGGCTCAATAAATCCTTGGCAGGGGTAGTTTATTTCAGGAGTCCAGGGGCACTTTTAAAGACCAACACATTTATTTATTGCGTGAGCTTTCATCAGATGCACAAAGACGGGCAAGTGTGTGTGTGGCATTTTGTCCTACGGCAGCTCCTGTGGTAAATAAATGTGTTCATCTTAGACGTGCCAAAGGGAAACAGCTGAAATCCAAGTAATATGCAAATTAGATTGTGTGAAAGCAGAACTTACTCATGACTATGGATACTTTTCACATTATCACAGGTAGTTTGACTTCGCCCTCTCTCTGCGTGCTGTTTGCTAACGTTTGACTCTTTACAAATGCTGTGAGCTGCTGTTGCAGTCTGACCTGATCCCATCTCTGACACTCCCTGCATTTATTTTCATCCTAGTCTGTAAAATGCCGCTCTTCAAAGCCTGTGAGGAAGTGGGATTTTCTCCCACGAAGGCTCCTGCGATACATAAATCTGTTAGTCATTAAGTGCCACAAGACTTGCTTTTTTTTGCTCTGCTGGCCTGACAATGCTGCCCCTTTGAGAAGGCTTGTTTGCTTGGCTGAGCCGGCTACCCGCACTGCGCATGCCCATTGACCGGCAGAGCGGAGAACTACAGTTCCCAGGGTGCCTCGCGCACCACGCTCGCCGCCGTGCTGCGTCGTTCGTCACCGCAGTGTCGCGAGATCGGTACGCACGCACGCGCGGTGCGCCGGCGGCGGCGGGTCGGCCATGGAGGCAGCGCCTCGCTCGGTCCAGCGGCCTGCCGCGGCCCGCCCCCGCCTCCTGCCGCTCTGCGAGCCGCGGCGCCACCGCCGGGCCTGTTAGCGGGCGGGAGACCGCCCCGCATGGAGCCGTCCCCGCCGCCCGCCTGAGCCCGCCGCGCGGTGGGGCGGGTCAAAATCTCCCGGCCGGCCCCCGGGCCCGCTGGGGAGCGAGCCTGGCCCCCGGGAGAGGCGGGACGCGGAGCGCTGCGGGTGGAAACGCTCTCCGTCCTCTGAGCGGGGGGCGGCGGGAGCCCCGGTCCGAGCTCCCCGCACGACCGGCTGCCTGGCCCTCATGGCTTCGAGACAGCCCGATCTTCCAGGTAAAAACTCGCTCTTTCCCCTCATTTCACTCGGGTCGCCTCGCCATGGTTCGTTGCTGGTTTGGGCCCCTGGCTGAGGTCGTGCCGCCCTCTGGGCAAAGCCTTTGGTGTCCGGTCGAGGCTGCCTTTAGATCAGGGGTCCCGAACACATGGTCTGCGGTTCCCTGCGCCCGCAAGGACGCTGGTGTCACCGATATTTGTACGAGGCGGCTGCAGGGATGCGGCTCTCAGGCTGATGTACTAGTCCTCGTGCAGCTCTTGTGGTGATTTGAGTTTGAGAGCCCTCTTTTAAATAGTGCCCCTGTGTGAGTGTCGCTGGCCGTGGATGCTTTCTGTGTTATACCTGGGCCTCACTGTGCTGGTTGCTGCTGTACGGACACATCTGAAAGCACAGATCGGTTTTGGCCCCGGGGTCTTCAGGATACATTCTAGTTAGTGAGCGCCTGAATCACAATACTGCTGCTAGCCAGAGCATGTGGCGACTATTGTCAGACTAGGCTGCTGTTAATTTGAGAGGACAATTAATTAATAAAACGGAGAGCTTTCCAGACTGCTGCTACCCAGAAGACGATATGACGGATTATGCAAGATGTTCAGGTGTGATCCCCTTTGAAGAGCCACTAAAGAGAGACAGTACAAACTGTGGTGTCTAGTTTGACACAGCCTCTGTCTCATCCCCAGCTGATGGAGCTTACCAGCTGCTTTCCCTTCCCTGGGCTCTGGTAGGGGCCCTCTCCGTGACTGAAGCAGTCTTTTGACTGACATCAGTGACCCTTTCCCTCACCCTACTTGTCCAGTCAGGGAAAACTGATGAGGTGGATTTGTTGCAAACTGACAAGTGTCACATGGTGATTTCTCTTCATCTGAGGATCTGAAAATAGTTGTTTGGCATTTACAACTAAATTACAGAATGCCTGATCACACACATAAATCTGGTAAGAATGTGTACTAGTTGTAAAACTTCTTTGGGTAGAGCAGCCTTCCAAAATAGGTAAAGAGCACCAGATGCTGAACTTCAACGGTACTCTTGGATTGTACAAATAGTTAAACTCCTAACAGTGGGATCACTGCAGAATTACTACTGATTTTATCCATATATAAAGTTGTCAGTCTTAATTGTTAAACTCCTGTATTGTTTAGAAAATCATGTGGCTTTTTCTCCCAAATCAGACTTCGTGCCACAGAGATTCCCTTCAGTTACTGGTGAACTGTGCGTTTTAGCCCACAGCATGTGGGGTTGCGTAACAGATTACTTGTGGTGGTGCTACTTGAAGTACTGCTGTTAACTGTTACTGACAGATGTGAAGAATTAGTTACTCTGTGCTGTCAGATGACTTTATTTGCAAATAAAGGGACCCATCAATCTGTCTGATAGTTTGGAGTGAGGCCAGTAATACAGACAGAAAAAGGTCCTGGAGTTTTGCATAGGGTGTGTAAACCACAGTTCCCGTGAGCTTCTGTGGCATTCTGACTTGTAAAGGGATATTGCAGCTTGTGTGCCATCAGTTTTGTCTGCAAACACATACAGTGAGTTCAAAGAACAAAAACTTTTGTCCATGTAGAAACCTGTTTTTTCAAAAAAAGTAAAATTTGTTCTGAGGATGAGCTTCATCAGCAACCACATCAAAATATTACCAGGGTAACTGCCCATTTAAGGTCCCTTCTTAAACTGGAGACTATACAGGGTAGCAGCTTGAGACAAGCTTTTTTGTAATAGCTTCCATAAAGAAGTGGGGTCTGCACCTGGAGACCAGCACAGAGTTGGTGTGATTAAGGAGGAAGTACCTGTCTCATTCGGGAGTGGGTTTTGTTGGTGTGAGTTGTACTGTGTTTCTGAAAAGCTCATAGATTGTTTAAGGATCAGTGTTCTTAACTAATAGAGGTAATTCAGTTTGATGTGACCAAGATGCCTCCCACTGTGAAAGCTGCCATCTTTGTCCTTAGCAATTGAGCATGGCTCTGGAGGCCTTCTAGGGAAGATGTCCCTGCCAATTGGAATGCACCGTCGGGCATTCAGTTATGATGATGCCCTGGAGGATACAGCACCGATGACTCCCCCCCCATCAGATATGTGCTCCAATGTCCTGTGGAAACAACCAGTCATCCCAGAGCGCAAGTACCAGGAACTTTCAAAGGTATGCACTCTAGAATGGGTGAGGAGAGGGCAGGGAGGTGTGTGTTTGGATTCCAATGGGAGGAAGACCAGGAATTCTTCCGGGTTAAGCAAACAACTCTCTCTTTGAGTGCTGCAGAGGTGGATCAAAGTTGGGAATGTTGTTGCTTTAGATGGGAAAGATTTCCTGACTTGTCTTTCACGTTACAAATGTAGTTCCTGTGCAGCTTGTAAGGCTGACTGGAAGAGTAGTTAAATATCACAAGTGAAAGCTGAACAATTGAGGAGAAGGGGACCTTTGTACTCAGACTGCTACACTAAATCTTGCTAACACAGATTTAACACAAAAGACGTAACACTGAGCTTCTTTCTCTAAAGTAACTTCAGCACGTTTACTTCTTAAATTCAATGCATATTTTCTGGAGGCTTCAGCAAAGCCAGAGCTGGCATTCCTGGCCCCCACCCCTCTTTCTTCCATGGTGGTGGCAAAATAACTTTTCAGGCCTTTTTCATCAAAAACAAAACAAAGGCGTAACTCCAATTGCTTAAAAACATTTAAAGGCAGCCTGCAATCTCTGAAGAGTGTGTCTTCTGTGATTCTATCCATTTAAACAAATGCGTGGTGCCTGGTGACCATGGAATGAATAGGCTACAAGGGCTTGTGTAAATGAGAGAGTTGCCTGGGCATTAAGGTGTGAATTTAAACTGGCACAGCTACATCAGTGCAAAAGGCATGTGGCCACTTGTATTTGGTGTAAGAGCACCTTAGTTTGGTTTAGCTAGGCCTATTTAGGATCAGATTTAGTTAAACTGAGGCAAGGCACACTTGTACTGAAATAAGTATCCATGAGTCTTTTGAAGTGGCTTTACTATATCTGCTTAAATTGGTTTTGTTTTACCAGTGGAGCAGTTCTTGTAAAGATGGAGCCGTAGGTGGTGCACGGTGTAAAAAGCTAGTGCCTAACACTGGCAAGAGTGGTAACTTTCATGGTGTGAACTGGGGGCTATTTGTCACTTCACAAAGTATGCTAAATTAAATAATAGGAATCAGCAGACACGGTCCCCAGAGTCGAGTCGAAGAATGGGAGAACTTAGGGAACAAGTTACTTAAGTAACTAAGTTTAGAAGTTTAAAATAGGTATTGGAATAAGGCTTAAATTAATAATGTTAAACTTTGAGCTCTGTGCCTTACTTGTGGGTCTGATTTCTCTAGCCACGATGTTGGCTAGCAACTTTAGTGCCCTAGCAAAGAATCTCTTCACAGGGAAAGAACTATCACGTGTTTTGGTTGGATTGGGCTCTGAGTGGAAACATAGCAGTTATCAGTTCTAGTTTCCTTTCCCAGTTAGGCTAACAACCTGGTGGCTCTGAGCCCAAGGCTTTCCAAACCCATGTAAGAATGAGTTCCTGTTGTGGCAGGACACTAACATGTCCATTCCTGCAAGAACATTGATGTCCCAGTTACAGTTAGTCTCTCTCTTAAGAGACACAAGCAAGCTTTTTTGCGTATTTGGTTGTGTGTGTTAAAGTCCTGTTGTGATGGGGATTCAGGGAAGGTGTGCAATGCTCAAGAGGTAACTTTCTCCCTGTCTTAAACTATACCACGCTTCCTGTGCACAGGTTGAGGAAGGGGAGACTAGCATGTACCCACCTGCCATAACCCCCTCATCTTCTACTGAAAGTGTGAACAAGGTCCCTGTGGTGAAGGCCAAGGCCACTCACATCATCATGAACTCACTCATTACAAGTAAGAACTCTAATGTCTTTGTAGTAAGCTATTTAATAGATGTGGGAATGGGGTGTGCTGAGATCACATGCAGGGCTCTGTAGTCTGTGTGACCAGGTTTTGTTGGCTAATTCTTCAGCCATCCTCACAAACGCAGAGACTCAGCTATGGAATTTGTGCACGCAAACTGTTTTCTGTGCACTTAAGGCACATCTCTAGCTTTGTGGATGCAGTAATGGAAATACGCAGGGAACTGCCCTCAGCTGAGTAATAGAGGAATAAATCTGAAGCAGTTTATTTGTAAACTTTCATCCCAGTGTTGGGAATGGGTTGATGATGGAGGTGTGGAGAAACTGGCTTCCACAAGTAAGGTCTGTGCAGCAGTCCTTTATAAATAGTCTTAGTTTTGTTACAAGGTTTGAGAGCAGGTGCTGCCAGCTGTCTCTTGTTTGCTTGTTCTGTGTAACCAGTCATTGTGCTCTTAACTCCTACCTAGTGAAGGGGAGGATTGCCCCATCAAGCAAATAGAGTATTTCAGTGTAATGCTCTGGTGTTTCTTGGCAGCAGTGTAGCTGTCTTGAACATTAAAACAGCTTTCTGCAGTTAACAGTGAGGCTTTACAATGAGATTGGGTCAGCAGTGCAGCAAGATCTGCTTGCTGCATATGAGTGAATGCTAACCACTAGGATATTACTTTTGGCCCTGAATCATCTTACAATTTTTACTGCTTTGCTTTTGAAAGCTCAAATATGAATATTCATGCAATACTTCCAGACTTGTTGGTTTTGTCTTAGTTCAGTGTCCTGGAGGTTCACCAAGGGGCGTGTTGTAGTTGTCCTGACCATCTTGCTAGAAGCCAATCTTCAAAACAGTCAGCAGAGAGGGATTAGTGCTAGCTGAAGTACAGCTACTGCCTTGCTTTATGATGGATTAGCTTTGTGTGGGTAATCTTCATGTTCCCAGAGTAGCCATGCCGACCTGCAAGCAGTCTCTTCACAGTAAAATACACCGATCTGAGCAGTATTGTGCCTAGTCTCCACTTCCTTCCCTCCCCTCCCCCCTCTGACAAACTATTTTCAAACCTGTTGGCACATCCATTTCATTGCTTTGTAAGGGACCTAAGATCCCCCTAGCTTGTTAGGGAAATTGTATCCGAAGAGCAGGTGTATCTTAGGCATTCAGTAGCTATTCCAATAATGAAAAGCCCTGATTGCTTGCTGAGTGACATTAGTAAAATATAAAATCCCAGGCTGCTAATAAAATGGAAGGAAACAGTGTTAAGATGGTCTTCTCTAGCTGTAACAGCTAACGTAGGACACATTAGGTGTGAGATGCTGACGTTTCTGGCTCTGTTCCTGACGAAAACAGTTTTTCCCATCACTCAAGACTTTGCTGGTAGTAATAAAAAGGAACTGAAACCTTCAAAACCCACTAACATTTTGGACAACCTTTTCCAAAAGGTGGTGCTACACTAGCTGTTCAGAACATCTGAGTCCACAGTGAGGAACTGGCAGCACCATTTGTGTATGTGGAGTTTGGATGAACTGAGATTGTTCTGAGTGATTGTCTTAACTGACTGGTGTCATATCTGTATTCTGATTCAGGAGCCACACCAGCCTTTACCCTTTGGGCTGAGATGGGTTCATGACCATGATAGGTGTGCTGTGACAAACCCTGTGACTCGATAGCAGTCTTACCGCAGAGCTCAGTGGTGTTGTGTTTCTGTAGAACCCCAGTGACTATCATGGCTTTCTGTTCTGTCACATTAGATATTATATCTCTCTAATCTCTCTGTCATGTTCTGCTTTTGTACTGACTCATCGCAGTGCTCCATTCTGGATAATGGGAACCCTGTTTCTTGGCCTGCCTCTGCGCTTTTCAGGAGTGCGTGCAGGCAACAGTGTTGTCCTCTGGTTTGTGTGACTGTGTCATCTCGTCTGTTCTAGAGCAGACTCAGGAGAGCATTCAGCGCTTCGAACAGCAGGCAGGGCTGAGAGATGCTGGCTACACTCCCCACAAGGGCCTCACTGCTGAGGAGACAAAGTACCACCGTGTGGCTGAGGCACTCCATGTAAGACGTTTGTCTCGGATTTTGCTTTGGCTTTCTTGCACTCTGTCTACTGCTTTATTCTGGCCTCCAATGGACGCCGACAGCCTCTAGAACGTGCTATGGGTTCATGAAACTGTTTTGGGCCTTAGTCCCTCTGTTCTTAACTATCTTTATTGGTACCAGTGGCAGTTTTTCTGTTTGAAGAGCCTGCCTTGGCTTTATCCAAAGGGGCAGCTATGTTAGTCTAGTCCAGTAAAAACAAACAAACAAGGAGTCCTGTGGCACTTAAAGACTAACAAATTTACTTTTTGCATGAGCTTTCGTGAGGAAAAAAATCCCACTTCGTCAGATGCTTTGTGTGTCTTCTGTTTGCACAGAGAAGAAAGCAGCAAGAATCCTAATGCAGACATGGCTTAAAAATATTAAACAGGGATGACCCATTTAGAGACAGTGTCTAGAAAGATGAGTTAAATGCAGGAAGCCAGTGGCTCTTGTGACACATTGCCATGTCATTGTTGTTAGTGAGTAAGGATCTGGATGTTATAGCTCTCTGGGTAAATGAGCCTTACAGCAGATTCAGAATCTCTCTTCCTTGTAAGTGCTGGTCAGAACACTAACACTATGCTGACAGGCTAGTGTGAATCTAATGAGTGCATAACTTTGAACCGTTTCTGCTGGCAAATCTTATTCCTGAAATGCTTTGATAGATAAACTCTGATAGTCTGAAAAGGGGAGCTCTTAAAGCATTCGATATATTTTTAATAGGCACTTCGTTTCCAGACTTTATAACGTGCTCAATTATTGGTATGCTAGCCCACCAGATTAAAGGGGAAATTGGCATGCTCTTACTGGCTCACCTGGACTCCTATCTCTTCTGTTGAAAACTTCCTACTGCTTTTGTTTTTCTCTTGTCCTTTTGAACAGAAGTTAAAGATGCAAAGTGGAGAGATGGCCAAAGAAGACAGACAGACATCTTCTACTCAGTCCACTCCAAGCACTACCCCCCACTCTTCTCCCAAGCAGAAACACAGGTATGCTCCCCTGTAGGGCAACCCTTTTGCCTCCCAAGAGGGGTTAGTTTCCTTCAGGCAACTTGAAGCCAGAGTTGCTCTAAATAACCATCCTACCCAAGCACTGGAGACCTCAAATATTGATTTAAGGGGTGGAGTTTGGTGCCTCTCATGGATTCTCTGCAGGACTATTCAGTTTGAAAGTTCAGAATGTCTCGATTAGCATTAGTGTTTCTAGAACTCTGTGCGGTGCAAATTCTCTTCTTGGGGTAGACCCCGCACGTGTCCTTAGATGTAGGGACGTTGGCTTAAAGCAAAAGACCTGCTAATGCTTGCTTTCAGAATGGATGCTTCTTTCTGGTGGTCCCACGGTGCCAATGACTAAATTCATGTTTCTCCTTTTACTTGTTACATGCATCAAAATGATTCTTTTCCTCCAGGGGTTGGTTTAATCAGGGATCATCCACTTCTATCACTGGCCCAGACTTTGTCGCCATGGATTCTGATGGCAGGGACAGAGATAGAATATCTTCTGAAAAATGGAGCCTCTTTGGACCCAGAGCTGTCCAGAAATCCACCAATGACCCAGGTAGGTGCTTTCTGTAGAAGAACCCTTCTCAAAAGCTGCCAGAGGTCGCTGGAGATGACAGTGTGAGGACTTAATTCAGAGAGTGGTTCATGTGGATGACTTGCAACTGCATCAGTAATGTCATCACCGTCTCTAAACTAACTATTCAGTGAAAACTAGCACAAAGTGGTTGTAAAAGGATTTTCGTGGGGACTTAGCTGTGTTGTCTAACAGCTTCCCAGCCTTTGTTGACTGCATCTTGTGTTGACCAAGCCTTTTCTGAGAGTCTAAAACAGGGGTCTCAGACTCAAATCACCACGAGGGCCACATGAGGACTAGTACATTAGCTCGAGGGCTGCACCACTGAAACTCATGCATACAACGATGTTGCAAATATAAGTAATGATTGTGTTGTTGCGGGCCGCAAAAATTGTGTTGGGGGCTGCATGTGGCCCAGGGGCTGCATGTTTGAGACCCCTGGTCTAAAACTAAAGCGTCCCATGGACAGGCAGGTAGCCACTGTTTTCTTAAATAACAATATGGACACGTCTGCAGTCTGCCCTGATGGCAAGGGATGTGCTTAGGAGCTGCACAGGAGGCAGCCTGTCAAATGTGGCCCCACAGTTGTCAGTAGCTAGTTCTGAAATCCTAGCATTTCTGCCTTTTGCACATGTAGGTGTGATGGTTGTTGCTGGTACATTTCTGCATGGATCTGAGAGGAACATGCACTGTAGGGTGCTAGTTACCCCGGGGAAGCTGGGAGGGAGAACAGAGTGAAAGGATCCTTCTGAGTGTACCCTGCCTACATCAAGGCCAGATCTCAGCCTTTCAGTTGTAAGAGCATCTTACTTGTGTTGCAGATGTGTTCTGTAAAACTGAGTGAACTGGTCAGTACTTGCCTGTCTTGCTGGTTTCTTACATGCTGTAATAATTTTTTCCCTCAGGGGCCTTTACTGTCCAGCCCTATAAGGGTGCCCAGAAGCCATCCCCAATGGAGCTGATCCGTGCCCAGGCCACCAGGATGGCAGAGGACCCAGCTACTTTCAAACCACCCAAAATGGACATCCCTGTTTTGGAGGGGAAGAAACAGTCTCCGAGGTCCCATAACCTTAAGCCCCGGGATATGAACGTGCTAACTCCCACGGGGTTCTAGGAATATCTTTGCCTCCCAGGATGCTCTTGGTGTCTTCATGAGGGATTAAAGGGTGGCTTAGGATCTGCTTCCCTATCCCACTCTTTCACAGTTACCTAGGAAATTCTTTCTTCCACGTTAGAACACCTATGAGACAGAAACAAGGTCTGGAAAACAACCCTAATTTCTACAGCAAAACCTGAATCTGCTTTTTCCAGATAGCTTCTGTAATGGCACCAAGTCCATGTGAACAGTCCTGGATCAGCAGCAGTTCCCTGTTGATCTGTACGACTGGGAGATGTGCACTGCTCTAGAACCTGACAGTCCACACCTTGTGGGGGGACCTCCTACCTGAGCATCTTGTGTTCTCGGCATCTACTTATCCTCTGTTCAGTGCCATGGCCAAGTCCCCAGAAGGACAGCATGCTTCTCTCTCAGATGTACACACGACCAGGAGCCTGTGGCCTTGTGTTAAAGGCCGAACACCTCAAGCCAAGCCTATCAGAGCAGAAGCATTCGCTGAAGTTCCCTCCAGTGCCCCTTTATCATTCCATGGCGAGTGCTGGTTTGTTAAAGGAGCATCTGGTCAGCCTGACCAGTGACTGTTCAAAAGAGCAGCCTGTAATGCTAAATTCTGATGCCCAGTTCTGTACTGGTGCTGGGTGATGGTCAGGCTTTTACTTCTGCCATCAAAGGGTCCCATTATCCAGTGGGCCCAGAAGTGGAAATGACCAGAGCTAGTGTGGCTTGAACTAAACCCTTCATTCTCTTCAGATGTGGGCATGTGGCGACCCCATTCTGCTATCTTCGCTGGGGAGCACATGTGGCACTACAGGTCTCTAGAGCTCCAGTTTGCGGTTCGAGTAGAATCTTGTAAGAGGCATGCGTGGAGGGGATTTAAATAGCTGCTTGGGCGCAGGATCTTTATTTCTCAACATCAGGTGCATTCTTGCAAGGGTCAAGGGAGGACCTAAGGGAGAACTTAATCATAAACATTCCTCTGTCCTTGAGTAAGAATTAATATTTTCCTTAGCCTAGAGTTAAAGATGTCCATGGGGAACAGTCAACACACAACTTCTCTTCCTTTCTCCATACAAGTGGGAAAGAAACTTCTAAGCATCCTCCAATTCACTAAACAGTGGAAGGAGGCTTAGCGGGCAGTCTCCAGACCTGCCCTGCAGCAGATTGGTCGCTCCAGAGTCTAGATTCCTTGTTGAGTACTGGCCTGAGCTTTAGCGTTCTTTTACCAGTAGAGACTTCTTGGTCACAGTAGCAGTTAGATGGTGAACAGGGTCCAGTCCTGTTGAAGCCCATTTTAAAAGTCTTTTCTTTAAGCTCCAGGGAGGGGCTGTCTCCTGACCAAACTGCAGTGGCTAGCTAATGTCCCCCTTTGAAGAAGCATGGTTTGTAGCACAGCTTCGTTTCAAGCTTTCTCACTAATGGTAATGTCTGTCACACGTGGTGTGTTGGTAGCACCTGAGACTCCTATCCTAATCAGTTGTCATTGTGGATTGGAAGCGTGTATGATCAGTGGTAATCAGACTCGTTTGGCTTCCAGTAATTTATTGTGCTGTCCTTGTGTGTATCTTTTTTAAATGTGCCTGACTCTTGTTACCAGGGAATAAAAGCCCTTGTGAATGTAGCTTTGTGATGGTTTTTGCAGCAGCTCAACAGGTAGCATGCCTGGGGGAGAGAAGAGCAAACCTGATTTCCACAGGGCTCTTTGTTCCTTGTCCATCAACCCTTAGCTCTTGTGTCTTGTTTCTGACATGTAGGCAGGCAGTTTGCTGGGTACAGGAGCTTTTATTTGTTTGCATTAGAATGTCGACTGCTTTTTACTGTCCCATTTTGAAAGGGTGATGGTGGCCCTTAGTCTGGCCTTAAGGGGTGGATGTGGGATTATTACAGGATTTAGAGCCAACTGATCATCGTTATTGGGGGATTTCCTCCCTTTCCAGCCTGTGCTTGGATGATTGCAGTTCCCAGGTAAGTAAATAGCAGCTGTTCTCCTGCATGGAGAATGTGACCCTTGCAGTTTCAGTAAGAGTGTAGCCTCCAAGATAGATAGCTATCTAAGGCTGTAACACATGTAACCCTACCTGTCCCAGATTTAGCTTTGGCTGAGTGCTTCTTTCCTCTTAAAAACAAGAGGAAACACTAATGTGATTCGGTGTCACTGCTGTGCTGGGCCCTGCCCAGCTAATGGCACATGTCCATGCATTTAGCTGTGTGCATATACAGTGTTCTTGGAGTAGAACTCACTTTAAACTTAATATCACAGCAGTAAACTGCACTGTCATTCTTCAAAGTGTAATTGAACAGATAGAACTTGATGCAATCAAACACGGCCTTTAGCTGGTCCTCAGAGCTCTGTTCCAAGCAGCTTTGCTGTGGCTGTTGAACTCCCAGGATATTTTTAATCTGGAAGCAGGGGACAAAGAAAGAAGTGGTTTCTTGGGCCTGTGTGTGTGCGCCTGCTGTATCTTCTTAAACACACCTGCCTCCCATCTGGACTAACCATGTACACAGCATCTGCAAATACTTCCAGCCTGTTCTCCTGGAAGAGCAGAAGTGTCTCTCTTGCTCAGGTCTGTTTCTTAGTACTGTTGACACATCTGTTGTGTCTGCAGCAGAGGTTCCTTCTGCAGATCTTGTACAGTAGCAGAAGACACTCAGGTTTAAAAAAAAAAAAAATCTCTTGTAGCAGTAGCGGCTTGCAGGGCTTCAGTTACCACTCCTGTCTGCAACTTACTCTTCATAGCTGGCTACTGTGGGTTTCTAAACAGCAGGCTCATAGACACTAAGGTCAGAAGGGACCAGTGTGATCATCTAGTCTGACCTCCCGCACAGTGCAGGCCAGAAAACCTCACCGACCCACTTCTACAATGAACCTCAAACCATAACTGAGCTATTAAAGTCCTCAAATCATGATTTAAAGACTTTAATACAGAGAATCAACCAGCAAGTGAGCCATGCCCAATGCTACAGAGGAAGGCAAAAAACCCCTAGCGCCCAAGCCAATCTGCCCTGAGGGAAAATTCCTTCCCGACCCCAAATATGGCGATCAGTTAAACCCTGAGCATTAGGGGGAGTCCGCAACAGCCAGTCAAGAAGAACTTCTCTGTAAGAACTCAGAACCAACTCCATCTAATGCCCCTTCCCAGGTCACTATCAAACCCATCACCAGTAGTAAAAGATAGACAATGGCCAAGCTACACTGTCCATCATATCATTCCCTCCATAAACTTATCAAGCTCGGTTTTGAAGGCACCTGAGGGTTTTGCCCCCACCACTTCCCTTGGTAGACTATTCCAGAACTTTACTCCTCTGATGGTTAGGAATCTGTGTCTAATTTCAAGCCTAAAAACGGCTCCTCGACCCATTGTTAAGTTACTAAATTAAGTGCCGTGGCTTTCAATGGGATGAGAGCTAGCAATCACTGCACGGTAGGAATGAAAACTTTTCAATTTATGCTTACTGTCCTTTCAGCAAGCATGACATGGAAAGGAACCTGTGCCTGGTATAGCTGCATTGTTGATCATTGCTGCAGTACAGAAGGCAAATGGCATCAGTGAGAGAGGACCTCAGGTGGCCTACTATCTAAGGTCCTTTGGTGGCACAGGTGCCCTAGTGGTTAATATCCACTCAGGGCTCTACCCAGGTTGGCAGTGTTGATCTTTGGGGGTGTATGGATCCTCCAAGCTACCTTCCTTTGGTCACTTCCTACCCCCACACTCCCCACTTTTGGTACCAGTAAGGAAAAAGGAAACCAAGCCCTCAGTCCCAGCCAGGCTCCATATCCAGTCCTGATATTTCAGGTAGGCAGCTCTAGCCCGCTTTGCAGGAGCCTGCAGAGTAGGTCTGTATTTGTCCCAGCTGGTTTGCTCCCTTTTCACTCCTCTCTACAGCTGAAGCGTGCACTGCAGGGTTGGAGGGGTGGGTCTTGCTTGGCTTGTGTTCCTTAATGCCTTCCTGCTGAGTGTGCATCTGTATTCCCTGTCCATAGATAGGGGCCTCCGGTGTGGGAGATGGGTAAGGGTTGAAGTTGTTTGAAACACTGAACTGTCCGGTCTCTATTTCCTGGGTCTGTCTCAGCCATTTCAGAGCAAGGTAAGTGCTTCCTAAATCCTTGACTGCAAGGAATAAAGCCTTTGAAAGGGGTGGAAGGAAGAGAGACTTTTCCAGTCTTGGCATCACTTTCTAGGTCAGTTCATATAGATTTTTTGCGTTGAAGAGAAAGTGTATTTTGTGACTGCAGTGGCCAACTTTCTTTACCTAAGGTATTAGCCCGAAAGGGTGCAGCAGCTATGCGGGACATGGTGATCACGTGACTGAGGAGGACTGGCATGTGATAAGGAATCCCTGTACAAGAGTGACAGGCTCTTCTCTTGACAAGAATGAGCTGGTCAACAGCTGTAGGTAGGAACTGAAATAGAGCGGGTGCTGAAAGACTCGAGCTGCAGCCTCTACCATCCTTGTGCTGTGTCCAAGCTCTTGCTGGATGTGGCTAGCCAGCTAAAATTGAACAGTGGAGGACTAGCTAGATCAAGTTACTCTAGCTGGAAGAAAGAATCTCATCAACCAGGAAATTTAATTTAATTTTAAAAAGTCTCTAAGTTGCAGGACAAGCAGGTTTAGAGGAGTATAGGAGACTCCTAGGACACTATTATGCCTTCCAGATCAACTGAATAGCAGACAAGTGATGTTTAAAAGACTCCTGCCTGGCTCTAAAATACGAAGCTTTAAAGCTCCAGGGCTGGAAGTGTTCCACAGCTCCCTCAGGGCTCCCCTGCTCCTGTCAGGGGGTCATGGTGGGGAGCAGTAGCTGACAAAGCATACACAGTTTGTCGTTGAGCTGGGGGGGAAGGGGCTTCCCCAGTATCTGAAGCAGCCGGCTGCTGAAGTCTTTGATCTGTAAATCAATGTCCATGAGAGTGATGGTGTTATCCTGTGCCTTGGGTTTGGCGTTTGAAATGATTAAATCCATCCGCTCATACAGGGGACTCCTTAAATGCCCTGCAAAAGGAAAGGCTGGTGATGTCCATGTGTTAGTGCAAAGGGGCTCAGGCAGTGGCTGACCCTACTGCTGTTAAAGGGCAGCAGATGCCCTGTGGCAGCGAGCCGTTGCACAGAAATGAATAAAAGTAGGCATGAGTCTTCCTACGGTGAAGCTTGGCGCTTCCATCTGGGGCTTTTTTCTGCCTTGCTGCTCCAAAGGACAGCTGGAATGTTGCATGTGCCAACTGAGCAGCCCTGTGTTTCTGGAAAGGAGGGGAGAACTCTAACACTGCAGAGACTTAAAACTGGTAAAAGGTGTGCCACCAGTTTCCAGCGTAATGTCTCCCACCCTGCCCTGCCCCCCGGCATTAGCTGTCTTCTGACATGTCCCCATCATTGGTCAGTGGCAGGGAGACAGCGGCAGCTTGATCCCTTTACAGAATAACCAGAACTGCAGTGTGCACCAAACCCTTCGGGGACAGGCTAATTTTTGAGGGCTGAGCATTGGCTCCATGAGATGGCATGTCCTGGAGACATGCTCTGCCTGCTCTTTTCCCATACTCTTAACAGCCAGAACACAGTGCTGCAGCAGTGGTCTGGAAAGGGAGATTTGGTGTGCAAGGGGCCAGGGGAGCTCTAGCCTATGCTGGTTCTAGCTAATCTGGGCCAGGTTCATCAGCTATTGAGAGAAGCTGCTTACCCTTCACAACTGTGTGGTAACTTAGCACCAGTAAAATCAAGTGCTGAAGCATCTCATCCCATCTTTGCCATGTCTCTTCCTCATCCTGTGCAAAGAGCAGACAGAGTTATTTGGTGGGTCTCTAAGAAAGCCCAGGAAAGGGAAGGAAGAAGAATGCAATACCTGATACTGCAGCAGAAGAGAAGAATGGCTCAGGAAATGCAGGAGCTTGGTCAGAGACAAGGGCAAGGCAGTTGGCTTGTCACAGCTGTGATGGAATAGCAGCTCGAGCACACGGCAGCGCAGAAGGTGGCTCTCCATGCTGTTTAAGAAGGCCTCCCTGGAAGAAAGCAGGGTGACCCTCAGAATGAAGACAGCAGCACGGTCTGAGTGACAGCTTTTGCTGCCTCTGTAGCAAAGCATGAGCCTGAACAGGCTGGCTAATGCCATTTTTATGGGGTGGGGTGGGGTGGAGGAGTATTGGAACTGAGAAGCGGGCGGCAGCAGCAGGACTCAATCTGAAGGGCTACAGAGGGCTTAGTGCAAGCACAGCAGTCACTTAGTTTCCAAGAAACTCATTTGCTTCATCATCCTGTTTACTTCATTAGGCTCAGCCTATGTTTACTTGAAGTCAGTTGTCTGTGAGCAACTCTCTTGCTTCACTTGACCCAGAAAAACTGCATGTGCAGCACAGGTCTGCCCTGGCCACCTGCAGGAGCACAACCTGACAGGCAGAAGCCTGGCTGAAGTACCAGGCTGAAGCCAGTGAACAGGCCAGCACTAGGCCAGGGGACTTGTGCTAGGCTACTGCGTGCTGGAGCAGCAGAGCTGAAAGAAAGGGCGAGGACTTTTTCATGCTAGACAATCCATTGGAAAGGTCAGCTAGAGATGCCTGCTGCAGTGATTACTGGAAGGACAGGCAGCCCTTGCCAGTCCCAGAATGAGAGGGAGGAAAGGGTGGATTGGATGTCCAGTGTTAACACACACTTAAGTTCTCATAACACAGCGTAATGGAAGTGAGCTTTAGACGTGCTCTGAGTGAGGCCTGAACATGCTTTCGTTTGTAGGACAGATGGCAATTGAGAATTGGTGATACCAACAGTGTTCGGAACAAGGTTGCCTGAAACACTTGTGTGGGGAACACGTATGCTCCAGTCTCATGAAGGCCAAACTCACTGAGAGGCCTTGGAGACCCATCTGTGCCCAGGGTGGTGAAAGCAGTGGTTGATTGGCTGGCTGAAACCACAGCGCAGAAAGAAGGCCTTAGAGCAGGGGTACTCAAACTTTTTGTGAGCTGGTCCACATTCAGCCTTCCACCATTCATCAGGGTACACAGGCAACTAGGGTAGGCCTACTGCTGGGAGTGGGGGGGGGTGTGCTCCGGGAGCAGGGGGGTTGATGCCGCGAGCGGAGGGGGCTAGCGGGAGTGGGGGGTAATGCCGGGAGCGGGGGGGGGCGAGGGGGAGCAGGGGGGCAGCGCAGCGGGCCCTGCGGGGGGGGGCAGTGCAGTGAGCAACTGGAGTTGCTCAGCTGCCCTCTCCCTCAGAGGCAACATTGCTGTTGCCAATGTTCCCTCTAAGACCCACTGGCAGCTGAGCAACTCCTGTTGCTCACTGCGTGGGCCCCCCCCCCCCCCGGCCCCGCCCCCCCCCCCCCCCCCCGGCCCAGACCGGGGGGCCCCCCCCCCCCGCTTACCCTGCATGGCCCTCACAGCTCCTGGGGCAGAGAAGCACTAACAGAGCATGCTCAGATATTCTGGGCATGCTCCATTAGAGCTTCTCTGGGCCGGAGTTTTAACAACTCCCTGCCCCAGAGGAGCTGTGAGCAGGGCCTCTGGCTGCCAGCCCTGCATGGCCGGCAGCCTTCCCTGCGCGGGGGGCGGTCCACCAGAAATGTCTTTGTGGTCCGGGTTGTGGACTGCGGGCCGCCATTTGAGTACCCCTGCCTTAGAGCCTATGCTTTACCTCTTTTAAATAGAGTAACTGAAGTGGGTTGACCAAAGGTTTAAAGGTTGCACTGATATTTGCCCCCAGGTGTACTACCTTTATGGTCTACAGATGAGTGTGCTATTTCTCATAAACAAAGTCCCCCATCAGGCTGGCTGTCCTCTCCCCCAGCACAGCCACAGGCGGAGAAAAGGCAGAACCAACCAGCCAATCCCTGAGGGCTGTATCACATCCTGGGAGTGATTATCAAAATCAACTGGGACTGCCTGGCCCAGTCTTTTTAAGTCACCCATGCTGTTCACTGCTTCACTTGCTAGGACACCAGTCTTCCGCTCCATGCAAGGCAGAGACTGTTACCATAGCTGTAGGTGAGTGTGGATGTAAGAGCAAGAATCCAACCATCCCCAGGAAAAAGGAACGACGTGGTCAATGTGTCTGTCTCACCTTTGGCTCCTCAGAGGAATGTTCACCAAGTATGAGAATGCCACATCTGCAATCTTATTGGTACTACAGTTGGGAGACCTGTCCACCTCCACGGCTACAGACAGCATCCTCTGGAGAAGCCTCACCACCCTAGGCGAGACAAGGGGAATTGGGCCATCAGTGGAGCATCGTCCTAGCTCTCACCTGTCTTATCTGCAGCACAACAGAAAATGCCTCTTCCCACCTCTGAGAGCCCAGCACTGTGTCACAAGGTGGCTTGGCCCTGTTTCTAGGGGACACTGGTTATCTCGTACAAACCACCCCATGCCTAGCATCCTTGGAAGGAGAGGAAAGCTCCAATCTTCCTCAGAGTGAGATGTATTGAGAGGGCAGGACAGCTCTGGCACAGCTGCTGCTCATGCCAGCCCTTATTTGACCCCACAAAGGGCTTCCTGCCTCAGCGTTTCATTGTCAGACAAGACTCTGGGGCCCTGCTGCATAAGTGACTCCCAGGCACCTGAAAGGATCTGTTACAGCGGAGCCTAACATGGCCAGGTTCATGCTATGCTACTGGGAAGCAGTGCACTTACCCCATAAACACTGCTTGGCTTTCCTTACTAGAGACACTTGCTAGCTTACATCTCTCTAGCCTAGGTCCAGAGGAGCCCAGCTCTCTATCCTTTAATGACAGAGCCAGTGTCTCTTTGGCTTACTTTTGGGAAAGAAAAGGTGGCAGGATGTCATCGTCCTGCTCAGTCTCACTGTCCCCCTTTGCTGCGTCTGGCCCAGGAGAAGAGTCTCTACTGTCAGCCCTGAAGGGCTCTGATGAGGGCGGTGGTGTTCTTTGCTGCTGCTCCTGGGGCTGGGAAAATCCGAGTCCAGTAACTGCGGCAACCAGCCATTCTATCACCTCCCTGGGGTGGAAACATGAATATTAGTGAGGATGATACCTGGCTCTCCATATGCACCTTCAGAACCATTGGTCCACTTGGGACAGAGGGAAAGACCAAGTCTGGGACCCATTGGAGCAGCTCCTGTTGACTGAGAGTGACCCATCATTTATAAACGCTGTGGCTGCTCCTGTTCTCAGCGCTGATTTTGGTAATGCAAAGTGGTACCAGTTTTTTGGGGTAAAATCAGACCCCTTGAGTACAAGGCATTGCCAGTTGTCTCCTAGCAGGAGCTGTTGACGTGAGTCTCCTGCATGGACCAAGTACGTGATCTCAGCACCATCTCTGGGGAGTAAGGAGGAGCTGGACTCTGATACTGCAGGACTGAGTCCTGGGAGATTTTAGTACCCTTGCTGTATGGCACCATGGCATATTGCAGGGCCCCTGGAGCACTCCTTACTTGATGTTGCTGAAGCACTGGTCACAGGAAAGCACCTTCTTGGCAATGGATTTCTGCAGGAAGCGGAGTCTAAGATTCAGCTGGAAATCATCCTCCAGGGTCTGTATCACGTACTGCAGGAAAAGAAAACGGCCTGGGAGCCTCTCCTCCTGCGGGGCCACAGAGATTCAGAATTGGAGCCTGGGTGTGGACACAGACGGGGCTCAGCAGGAGACAGCCACTCTATGTAGCTGAAGCCAGTGTGGAGACTAGTGGGGGAAATGCATCGGCTCAAAGCAAGGAAGTCGAAGTAGTTTGACCTCCAGTAAAAATGGCCTTGCCTGGCCGGCCCAGGGAGCAGCCCAGAGTGGGATATGGCTAAGGGTCTCCAAACACTACAGTGTAGTTCTCATTATACCCCTTTAGCAGAGCAGGAAACAGGCCCGAGAGAGAGGGCTTCTTTGGGCTCCCACAGCAACTCTGTGGCTGAGCTATGACCAGACACTGGCAGCCTGGTCTCAGGCCCAGCTCAAATCACCGGACCATGAGTTGGCAAACTGCAAGCTGCAGTTTTCTGTACTGCTGCTTGCAGTTGCTCTTGTTCGAGGTGGAGGCCTGGCCTGTGGAGTCTACTGCTCTGCTCCCACCCTGCGTTGTGCCAGATCAGTCTGAGCAGCCAGGAGGAAACACCATTGCCAGGACCCCTCATCACTGGGGGCTGTGCCTCAGTCAAGGAAGTAAGAATGGCTGCAATCTGTGCTTTCAATTCAAATGGGGGGGAGGCCCAGCCTTTTGTCGTGTTGCTTCAGGACTCTGGCTCATTGCTGGATTGGGGGCAGGGGCTGGAGGCCATAGTGATCTTGGCTGTGGTTGCTGAGAGCCAAAGAGTGCTCTTTGCTGGTTGAAATGGCCCATACCAGCTGTTAGGAGCCAGAGTGCTCCGTCCATGCTGCACAGCCAGCGTTTGTGAAATCCACCATGCCCCCAAGCACTAGGAAAACCACCAGTAACTGTTGCTTGTCTCCCATCACTCCTGGGGCCATAATGAATGTACCTGTTGTTCCATGACATACCGCAACAGCTCCCAGTCCCAGCCCACTGTTGCAGCATTAGCTGGATGAAGCCTGAAATGACACAGTGGTGGCCATTTGGTTACTGAATTGCCTGACTGTCTTCAGTGGGACAGCTGGAGAGTGGGTGAAAAGCAAGGTGACCCAAAGACCTCACTCCAACGCTTTTGCCAGGTCACTGGCTATAAACCCACTGACCCAGGTTTACACACCACGCTGGTCAGGCAGAGGATTCTCTCTCTAATTTCCCTGATTTCCTTCCTTCCTTTCTCAGCCTTCCCCTGTAGCTGCATAGAACAGCCTGGTCAGGGCACTTGTGCACTACTGACCCCTTGGGCTGTGTAGTCTACAGACTTGGAACCTTTACAGCCTTCTAAACTCTGGTCAGGGGCAAGCCTTGCACACAGAGAGGAAGCTGCAGGGTCTAGTCCAGAACAATGGACTACCTTGGAGTTCAGGGAAGGTACCTTCCCAGGATGAGTCACTGCAGTGACTTACAAAAGCCTCATCTCCATCTCAAAGCGAAGTTTTGGGCCAGCAATGTAAGGGGGAAGTGCGCTCCCACACCAGGCAGCACAGAGCAGATGCTACCAAGGTAAATACACCACCTACATTTGAATTTTCATCAGCAGCATGTAGGCATCCTTCAGCATCTCCCTGGTCGTTGAACTCAGCAGGATGTTCCTGATCACATGGGACACAATCCCCCGAGGTGGGTAACGGTGGCAGGACACAAAGTCCATAAGGAACTGCAGGGTGCCCTGGGGGAAGTCCTCCTCCATGGTGGTGGCTACCATGCTCAGTTTTCTGCTGGGGATGGGCTGTGCCTTGATGCGTGCATTCTGTCAGGATAAATCAGAGCCTGGTTTGCAGGGCATGGATGGGACAAAGAGCCTTAGTGGCCACATCCAGGATGTGCTTACACCTGTATGTGGGGTCAGAGTTGCTCCGGCTCTGACACACTGGCAGCCCTGTGCACAGCTTGGCAGGTGAGGCTGCGGCTGATTTCCACAGCCTTTAAAGGACAAACATGCATGGTTGGGCTGGGTCCTGGCTGTGGTGCAGAAGTGGTGGAGGGGAGTGTGCTAACAGTAAAACTAGGCCTCAGATCCATTTTAGCCTTACTCTGAAGTCCTAGTGGGCTTTAGGCCATGATTTAGGACTCGGGGGTGGGACTGGAACCTGTGCTGAGCGGTCTTCATAACCAGAACTCCCAGCCGCAGGAGAGGCCAGGCCCAGTCACTGCAGTGGGGCTAGATTTGGACAGCTACAGCCCCTGGGCACAGTGTTCTGACCTCTTCAGAGCATGCTGGAGTGGTGTCACAGCCTGCAGTAGGCTTGGGGAGATGGCCATGTCTCCCAAAGACAGCCTGTGTTTTCACTGCCCCCTTGTGAGGCCGGGCCAAGGGTTACAGGTCACACAAAGCCATGCTCTCCACGCAGTGAAAATGCTGAACATCCACTCCTAGGAGCTGAAAAAGGTGCCCCCTAGCTCTGACTTATGGCTGACTTGATTTACCTGATCTCTGCTGTGTGCCCTGTCTCCCACACATGAGATGCCCTCTTAATAGGCCTTTGCTGACCTGATGCTTGGCTCTTTGTTGGCCAGGCTCTTCCCTAACTGGGCCTGAGGGCTTCTCCCTAATAAAACCCAATTTGGAAAACAGGTTGGCCTGGCAGAGACTGTCTGCCCAGTCTGAGATACAGACCAGCTGGTCCTGCTAGGTACTTGCAGTGCTTCGTCTGTGACATTAGCACCTGCTACTGCTGGACTGGCCTGTTCTCCCACCACGCCTCTTTTGTAGGTGTGGCGGAAAGAATGCCTTTCCCAAGCTGGCATCAAGCTGAAGGTGGCATTGTTTGAACACAGCCAGAGGAAGGGCTGAGCAAAGCAGGGGCAACATGGGAAAGGATGGGAAAAATAAAGGGGCAGCTGAAAGGCACAGGAATGAAAGCAGAACAATCCCTGCAGCCTCCCAGGAATGCCCTGAAGTAGTCTGCCTTGCTGCTGTTTGGGATGACTGAGCACTGATCCCCTACTAGGGGAAGGGAAATGCCAAAGGAGTGCCCCACCTGTCACCTCAGCACCCCTGTGTGTGAGCCTGTTTCTGAGCCCAGGCATGGAGGTGGTGGCCCTCACTCAGTTACCTGTCGGGTTTCCTCATCCTGCACCACTCCCTGGCAGAAAAGGTGGTGCACCGGCATCCCTCGGAAGTAGCGCAGTTTGTGCAGCCGGGCCTTACTGACAGTCTGTGGTTTGGCTGGCTCTGGAGATTCCTGCTTTATTGCACTCAACAGTGGCCTACTTGGCTCCAGCAGAGGCTGCTTTGCCTTGCTGGGGGTCCTGGAAGGACTTGCTGGAAGGTCACTGGAGAGACCTGGGGACTGTATCTGAGAAGGGGGCACAGGTGTGAGAGCCAGGTCTTCACTTTGCTGGCAGCCCTTGTGAGGTTCTTCAGCAGAGCTGTCCGAGGATGCCCTGCTGCTGCTGCTGAAAGGCGAGAAGGAGAACAGGTCCGAGTCCAACTGGGGGCTGGTCAAGGAGCCCAGGTCGCTGTTTATCGTGGTGGTGCTGCTGCTGCTGCTGCGCTTGGAGCTGCACAGGGAGTAGGCACAGCTGCTGATAGGGGAGAAGCAGCCATCCAGCTGGGCACCTGTCATTTCTGGGACCATGGAGGGCGGCTCTGCCTGGGCGCCACAGTCGGGGCCTGGCAGCTCTGCCTTTATGTTGAAAAGGGTGGGGACGTCAGGAGACGACACACGCTCCGCACCAGCAACAGCAGCGTGGGTGAGGGTGGCTGGACTCTCATCCTCTGTTTCGGTCAAGTCAATCACCAGGATGTTATTGTGTGCTTCAGTTTCTGCACTTGTGTCATCTCCAGTTAGGTCGATGACCTCCTGTGGGGGACAGACAACTATTAGGACTGCCGGCAATGCACGAACGGTTGATGGGAGTTTCTAATGGGGCTTAGCAGTGCCCCATCTCTCCATGGCCAGCTTGCTATCAGGACTGGATGAGGCACTGAGCAGGGAGGGGACCTGCTCTCACTCGTGCAGGATGTGAGTGGCAGAGCTGGGCACATGCCCATTCCCCTGCTTGGACTGCCAACCCTCTGCCCCACCACCAGCAGCACAAAGCACTGTTCTGAACTGTGCTCTCTAAATCCTAGCAGGAGGTGGGAAGAGATTGTCCTTGCCCTAAACTCTGGGGCAGACACTTTCCCTACCAGATGGGCAGACAGCAGGCGAGGCTCCACCCCAAACCCAAGTGGGAGGTTCTGCTGAGATCAGCCACTGCAGAGTGTGGTGCTAGGGCCCTCTCCTGTCGCAGGGGAGTGGAGCCACAATGGGACACAGGGCAACACCTGTTTTGCAGTGTCCTCTTCAGCCTGGCCAGAGTTACGGGGGGGCTGTGCAGGTTGCCAGAGGTTGGTTTTCACAGATCACCCCAAGATGACAGCAGCTCAGAGGGAGAGCAGACACAGGTCAGGCCCTACAGCTCCCACCTGGGCACATGGGGCAAAATCTGGAGCACAGCAATGCTGCCCTGCTACCCTCCCCACCAGCACAGACCCCCTGCCTTGCTCCCGCTGTGCTGGCAAGGGGTGGTCCCTAGCCCCAGAGCTAGATGGGCTCTGCTGTGGATAGATAGCCAGCTCTTGCAAGTCCTCAGCACCCAGGGAGATGCAAGTGCCAGGCATGGTCAGTGTCAGCACTGGGGCAGCTGGTGTGGGAACACATGCACAGGGCAGGACCCCCACAAACCCACGCGAGTTGTGGCCATTTCAGGCTAAGGAACTGCTGGTTGTTGTCCATGTCATGGTGATGCTGCTCCAGCAGAATGACTGCAGAAGCATTTGTGCCAGGTGAGCCAAAGAGGCTACTAGGTGTGAATCTACCTGCCAAAGGCCACCTGGCAAGGTGAGGAAGTACCACTCTTTGAGCTGGAAAAATCATATTAACTCAAATTCACCCCCTGATGCTTGCCATGTTGGTCCCTAAAAGGTGTCTGGCAAGGCTCTGTGCAATTGCAGCACATTTCTCCTAAGGAGAGGACTGAAATTACTATTAGTAGCAGGTCTGGGCATTGCATGTTTGTGCAGCCCAGCCACCAGGCAGATAATTGGTGGAGCAAAGCCTCTGACTATGCAAAGCAATGAACTCTCATTCCTGGGCTCTTCCTTTGGGAAGTAGCTATATTGCACCAGTCTGGGAGCGTGTCATTCCCAACTGCCTGACCTGTCCCTGCTCCTGCTCCTTCCTGCCCATGGAGGGAAGTCTGAATGTGGGACCCAGCGCAGTGGCTTTCACTATGTGCAACCTCCAGGACCCTCCCAGGAAGAGAAGATATTTTCATTCTGTTCTGTGAATGATACAGTATTCCCCAGGGAAGTCCGGTGAGCTCCACTGAGAGCATCTGCAACCAAAGGGGGAGAGTTCTGCAGAGATGGCAAGAGAAATCCCTTGGGCTAAAGAGGATTTATTTGACCCCGGAGCTGCTCAGCACTGCCTTCCAGCTGACTTGGTGTCCTTCCAGTCAGACAGTCCTTGGATGCTCAGTCCTCCAGATGATGAAAAATCCTCCAGAACAGAACGGAGACTGGGAAATCTGCCCTCTCCCTCTTCCCTGCTATCCGGTAAGAATGTGCCCATTGGAGTTGTTCTGAAGAGCTCATGCTTAGTGGACCATCTTCTTCCCAGCAGGCTCTCCAACCCCTTTCTGAGGCTGATCCCTCCTGCACCTCGCCCAAGAGATGCTGTCTCTCCCAGTCTCCCAACTCTTCTCTAGACAGAAGCTTCCATCATACGCTTCCTGCAAGGTACCACCCGCTAAGGCAATCGTGAACCACAACCTGCCCAGTCTGATTTAGTGAAGAATTCCTTTGCTGTCTGCATGAAGCTGAGCGCAATCAGTATTGCATCATCCCATAAATGTTCTTTCATCTCTGTCTGCTGGTGGGGACCAGTTTAGTAAAAGGACAGAACCAGCAAAAGCTCTCCCAGTCAGCCCCCTGTGAGAATGCGGCACTGAACATGGGACCACAGTGACACCCGGTGGCCTGGAAGGTGGAAATGGGAGTTGAGCACCCAGCTGCCAGAACTAGTAGATAGGTGCACAGAATGGAAAGTGTAGGTTTCTGAGTCAATCACAAGCACCTGGCACCTAAAAAACACAGTCCAACATGTTCAACGTTGCTCATTGCAAACAGATTGGGATATTGGAGAACTGACCAGCAACTGCTCCCTTGATAAGAATGATCAAAGGATTAGGAAACATGCCTGAGAGTCAGAGACTCCAGATCTGTCTATTTAGCTTAACAAAGAGAAGGTAAAGGGATGACTTAATCACTGTAGGGGGTCTTTGATGGAGCAGACAAAGATACAATAAGGAGCAATGTCTGGAAGCTGAAGCTAGACAAATTTCAATGAGAATTGTGATGCAAATTGTCAACGGTGTGGGGAATTAACCATTGGAGCAACTTACCAAGAACTGTGGTGCAGTTTCCATCACTGGACATTCTGAAATCAAGATGAGATGTTTTTCAAAATGCCCTGCTCTATCCATCCATAGCTACAGGACTTGAAGCAGGAGTTAGAAAGAAGTCCTCTGTTCTGCCAGTCAGATTAGATTACTGCAATGACCCATGGAATCATAGAAGATTATGGTAGGAGGGAATGCCAGGAGGTATCTAGACCAAACCCAACAAAACTATCCCAGCCAGGGCTCTGTCAAGCTGGGTGTAAAAACTTTTAAGGCTGAAGATTCCACCACCTCCCTAGGTAACTCAAAGCAGTGTTTCACTCCCTTCCTAGGAAAGTTTTTCCTAATATCCAACCTAGATGCCCCCACTGCAACATGAGATCCGTGCTCTTGGTTCTGTCATCTGCCAGCCCTGAGAGTGGGCTGCCTCCATCCTCTCTTGAACCCCCTTTCAGGTAGTCAAAAGTCATTATCAAATCCTCTCACTATTCTCTTCGGAAGACTAAAGAAGCCAAGTTCCCTCAGCCTCTCCTCGTAAGTCAAGTGCTCCAGCCTCCCAATCATTTTATTTTATCCTCCGCTGGACTCTCTTCATTTGTCCACATCCTTTCTGAAGGGGAGAGGGGGGGCTCAGAGCTGGACACAGTGCTCTACCTGAGGCCTCACCAGCGCCAAACAGAAGGGTCTAATCATTTCCCTCCACCTGCTGGCAAGCCTCCTACTAATGCAGCCCAATATACCGTTAGCCATCTTGGCAATGAGGGCACACTGCTCGGCCATATCCAATTTCTTGTTCATTTCTTGTCCCCAGGTCCTTTGCTGCAGAATCGCTATCTAGCCAGTCAGCCCCCAGTCTGTAGCAGTGCATGGGACTCTTCTGTTCTTGGTGCAGGACTCTGCACTTGTTCACCAGACTTTTGTTCCAGTCCTAGTCACTCTGCATCCTCTCCCTGCTCTCCAGCATTCCTACCATTCCCCTGGCTTAGTGTCAGCTGTAGAGTTGCAGAGGCTCCAGTCCACTCCATCCTCTGCTCATTAATGAAGTTATTGAGCAGAATGAGCCCCAGCCCCAGCCCCCCAGCACTCTGCTTGGTACCAGCTTCCAACTAGACGTTGAACCAGTGATTGCTGCCTGTTGAGCCTGTCAGTCTCGCCGTCTTTCCAGCCACTTGACAGTCTGTTCATCCAACCTAATGGTCCCCTTCTGGCTTTCAAATCAGAACTGGGGTGCGTGTGTGTCTGCATTATGGCTTCTGATGGATCTGGAAATGGAGTGAAAGGAGCCACCATCTCAATCTGTACCATTGGTCAGCCTTCAGACAGTAAATATTTTTAAGCATGACCAACCTGGACTGCGTCTCAACTACCCAGTCATAGAGGCAATGTGCTGGTACCCCACCCTGCCAAATCCTGTGACTGGCTTTTGCTGAGGAAGAGCCCTTGGTGTCTGATTATCTAGCGTTGGTGAAGGATGATGGCAAGGAAGAGAGTGTCAGGGGACAAAATTAGCACATGCAAGTCCAGAGGATGTGGCTACAAGAGTGGTGAGAAGGAAAGCAGCACTGGGTGGGGCATGGGGCCTGGCGTTTGAATTTGGTGCTGAGCCTGTGAAGGGGGCGGGTTTGGCTCTGCCTTCTGTGCTGTAGGCCGGGCTGCAGTGAGGGAAGCAGGGCCTGGCCGGGGCCGGGGCCGTAGGGCGGAGATGGGGGGTGAGGCTGGGAAGGGCAGGAGCCGGGCAGGCAGGTTGCGGCCGGGGCCGGGGCGGGATGCTGAGGGGGTTTCTCCTTTCAGGGAGGAGAACCCAGTGCCCCGGGGTGGCAGGAGGGCACCACCCCAATGTTCCCTCTCATTACTCCTAGCCTGTGCGCGCAGACACCTGTCCCTGGGAGCACCCGTACCAGCACGGTTGCATTTTTTTGTGGGCAGTTTATTTTCTTGTGTGCGCGGGTCTCGTGAACTGGGCGCGCACACACCTGGGAACAGCGCGCCCCGGGCCCCCTGCGCCGACTTGGCCGGGCGGGGGAGCGGAGAGCCGCCGTCAGCGTGTGAACGCCGCGGTTCCCCGGCAACGGCAGCCGACTCACCGCGCGGCGCGGCCGGCAGCGCCGGGGCAGCCTCCGGCGGGGCGGGGAGCGGCCGCCCTCCGAGCCCGAGTCGCTGAGCAGGAGAACGACGCCCTCCAGCATGGCGGGGCCCCGGGCCCGGCTGCCGCCGCGCCGTGACGTCACCGCGCGACCCGGACGGACGTCACCCGCGGCGCCCCGGAAGCGCTCCGCGGGCCGCCGCCCGTTGCCATGGCGCTCTCCCCGTACGTGCTGGCCATGCAGGAGCTGTTCCGCGCCAACACGCGCAGCCGCGAGTTCCCGGCGCACGGCGCCAAGGTGCACTCGGTGGCCTGGAGCTGCTGCGGCCGCCGCCTGGCCTCGGGCTCCTTCGACAAGACGGCCAGCGTCTTCGTGCTGGAGAAGGACCGGCTGGTGAGCGGCGGGGCGGGGGTCGCTCTGCGGGCGGCGAGCGGGGCCGGTGGCTGCGTGTCTGACGGCGGGTGTGTGTCCCTCCCCCCCAGGTGAAGGAGAACAATTACCGCGGCCACGGGGACAGCGTGGACCAGCTGTGCTGGCACCCCAGTAACCCGGATCTCTTCGTCACCGCCTCCGGGGACAAAACCATCCGCATCTGGGACGTCCGCACCACCAAGTGCATCGCCACCGTCAACACCAAAGGTGGGGCGGCCACAGGCAGGGCTCCCGCTGCCCAGCCGGCCGGCTTCCGCCCGCCAAATTGTGGGAAACGCCGCACCAGGCCCGTGCCGCCACTGGGAAGCTTTATCCCTTCCCGGCGGTGGCCCGGCGTTCCCGGGTGACCTGATCCCAGGGTTGACGCTCCCTTGCGTTTATTTTCATCCCCTTCTGTCACTTTCTCCATCTTGGAAGCGTCCGAGGAAGTGGGATTTTCTCCCTCGAAAGCTTGTGCGCAAAATAAATCTGTTGGTCTTTAAGTGCCTCTTAGGTTCTTTTATTGGCACGGTGTAAAACACCCGACCGTGTCTACAGTAACGTTGGCGCGGGTGGAACTGCAGCGCAGCTAGACTCAGCAGGAGTCACCAGGGCTGCCTGCCAGTGGCTTTAGGGACAAAGGATAGAGATTAGAATAACATTTTATATACAGAATAGGCACATCTATGAATAAAAAGCTATGATACTTTCAAAACTTTACAACACACGTGCAGAGTTACCAACTAAAACTTTACACACACACACATAGAGAGAGAGAGGTCGATACACCTAACAACAATATCCTAAACCAAAACCCAAGCAACGATAGAACAGAATTTTGGTCAAGAAAAGATCAGGTTACTTCTGTTTCTGATACGTTCCAAAGGGGCAGCCATGTTAGCGTAGTTCAGGAAAAACAGCAAGGAGGCCTGTGGCACTTAGAGACTAACAAATTCATTTATCGCATGAGCTTTTGTGGGAGAAAATCCTAAAGATTAACAAATTTAGTTGCTTATCGAAGCTTGTGCGATAAATAACTTTATTAGTCCGTAAGTGCCACAGGACTCCTTGCTGCTTCTATTTTTGGTGGAACGTTTCCTCTCAAGCTTAGTGATGCATTTTGTCCTGTTAATATTATGTTAAGATTGGTTGAACGCCTTATTTTTAAGAGCAAAATGGCGGTGCCTAGAGATTTGGATAGGGAAGAGACATGCAGCAGGAAGCATCGTCTTTCTTTGTTTTGAAGCCACAATTCTATTAGATTTAGCTTCATTTGAAACTTGCAGTTGTGGCAAAGCTAGGCTGTAAAGTTTAATGTTGGTCTCATCACGGCTTTTTGGCATTTGGAAGCAATTCAGAGAGCCAGCAAGACCAGGACTGAGGGTTGGGTTAGAAGCACAGAAGTCCACTTGTGGCACTCAGGTTATTCTTGCCCCTAATAATGGCACTGGAATTGAGCCACTCTCTTCCTTTCCAGGAGAGAACATTAACATCTGCTGGAGCCCTGATGGCCAGACGATTGCTGTGGGGAATAAGGATGATGTGGTCACCTTCATTGATGCCAAGACACATCGCTCCAAAGCCGAGGAGCAGTTTAAGTTTGAGGTGAATGAGATTTCCTGGAACAACGATAACAATATGTTCTTCCTCACCAATGGAAACGGCTGCATCAACATTCTCAGGTATGCCCCAGCATGATCTCTAGTGAGAAGGATGAGATAGGCAGGCCCTCTGCCTCTTACATCTCCTGTCTTGCACCCTCAGCTATGTTCCCTTCTCATGGCTGACCGTTAGCCTTGCCTGTAGCTGAGGTTTTATAGCATGGCTTGTTTGTAGCGCTGTGTGCAGAGCCAAGCTGCCTGGTAGGTGAGGCTGAATGCTTACTAATGAGTTTCTAGTCTGTCACCCTTTAGGATCCCTTGTCGAGGCAGTGGGGTTAACTCAGGGGGAACAGAGGGTTCAAAACCAGCCGTAAGTGGCCAGAGGAGCTAGTGAACAGCGATTGCGAGGGGCTATACAGAGGCAGATACACCTAACAACAATATGCTAAACCAAAAGCCAAGGGATAATAGAAGACCCCTCAAGAGTGTGGTGGTCACCCAGAGTATTGCACTAAATTTTGCATGTGCGATTACTGGCCTTGTGGGCGTCTGGTATGTGTGTGTACTGGAGGAGCTGAGGGAGACACTGAGGTTCACAGAAAGGACTTCATGGGATATAGTGGAGCAGTCTCACCCCCTAGTGTGACAGCCTCAGTGCTGCGGAGGAAGAGGAGAGTCTTCAGGATGGAGGGGAACAATCCCATAGTTGAGACCCTCCTTCCAGTTAATGTTGTGATACTCCTCTGGGGACTCCAGTTATTAGGAGAAAACAGGTAACAGTAATGGAGGATTTGATTATTGGAAGTTTAAGTGTAGTAGAACCTCAGAGCTACAAACAGCTTGGGAGTGGAGGTTATTCATGACCCTGAGACGTTGGTAACTCTGAATAAAAAGCTATGGTGCTTTCAAAACTTTACAACTGAAATTGACTTAATGCTTTGAAACCTTCCTATGCAGAAAAATAGTGCTGCTTTTAACCATCTTAATTTAAATGAAACAAGCACAGAAACAGTTTTCTTACCTTGTCAGATCTTCTTAAAACTTCCTCTTTATTTCTTAGTAGTTTATATTTAACAAGTACTGTGCAACTCTGCTGCTGCCTGAGTGTGTACTTCTGATTCCAAATGAGGTGTATGGTTGACTGGTCAGTTGGTAGCTCTGGTTTTTTACTCTAAAAACTACTGTAGTTGGGTTTTTAGGAGCAGGAGAACACATGGTGAATTGTCTGCTGGTTGCAAAGGTTGCAGATCTCTCGAAGCATTTAGTTAGATCTATGTGTGGTGCCGGGGAGGAGTGGTGCTTGTGGGCTATATAGGTACCAGTGGCATAGGGAAGGATAGGAGAGAGGTTCTGGAGGCTAAATTTAGGCTGCTGGGTAGGAGATTAAAGTCTAGGACCTTCTCCATGGTTGCATTTTCTGATCTGTTTCCAATTCCACCGGTAGGGTCAGAAAGACAGGCAGCTTTGCAGGGTCTCAGTGTGTCAGTGAGGTGGTGGTGTTGGGAGAGGAGAGTTAAGTTGTTTAGGAACGGGGGTACTTTTTGGGACAGGAGGAACCTCTACACTATGTGAAGGACATGCTCCACCTAAACCAAAACGGAACCAGAGCACTGGCTTGCAGTGTTAAAAAGGTTGCAGGGGAGTTTTGAAACAAAGGGCTGGAGGAAAATCAACAGATGGAAGGGAAAAGAGTTTGCACAGAGACATCCCTTCAGGGAGAATCTCTTAACGGGAATTCTCCGTATTTCAGTAAAGAGGAGAGGATAGAAATTGGTAAAGTATAAAGTACAGGTCCCATTCATTTACATCATGGGAAAGCAGACAACTAAACACTGGTGAATCTTTTATACAAATGCTGGAAATCTAAATGGTTAGGTAGGTGACCACAGTTCTCTTGGCTACTTAAGCTGTTTTGGTACTGCTCTGAAAAAAGTAAGACAGGACCCTTGTGCAGTGCAACTCCCCTCAGGGCACACTCTTACCAGGGCAGGCCTCGGTAGCTTCAGTGTTCCTTGGAGCATTCAGCATCCCCCTTCTATGCTGTGAGCTTCCTCAGGAGAGAGTCCTCTGACAGGACAACTGGGGAAGCCTCACACCTCCCCTAGGGGCCAGGCACTCTCACTTTGCAGTCAGCAGTGACTCAGCCAGAGAGATAAAAGAGCAGGTTTATTAGTCACCTGCACACAGTGTAGAATGAATCTAGTTAGCACAGTAAGGATGAAATTACTGCAAAATCCACTGGAGGGGGGAGAAGAGGCAGGGAGGGGTTGGGGGAATCTAGAGCTCTGGGATCCTCCTTCGAGATGCCTTGGAGACTGTCTAGCTCTCAGCAGCCCAACCTCAGGCAGGCCTTGTTGCCCCCTTTCCGTCCTTAGTTTCTTTCCTGGGTAAACAGGTCATCTGGTCTCCACCTCTCGCTTTGTTTCTCCAACCCCTTATCCGGCACCTTGCAGAGGGTGGGCCCTGGTCTTCAGTTTTGGCCACTGTCAGTGTCAGGCAGCCATCATACCTGTTGGCTAGGGATCTCTGTAGCAATCACACACCCTTATCCTGTAGCCTAGATACTTGAGTGATGTATAAGGGAAACACACACAGTATTCAGAGAAAACGTTGCATCTGATGAAGCAGGTTGGAGCCCACAACAAGCTTATGCCTGAAGAAATCTGTTAGTCGGTGTACAGCAAAACCAACCAGAGTACTTTCAAGACTAATACAGCTACTCTTCCAGCGAAAACATAGAGAACGTTCCTACTTCATGAGATTACTGAGTGAGGGTATTGATATGAAAGGCATCACAGAAATTTGGTGGAATGATGATAATCAATGGGACATGGTAATACCAGGGTACAAAATCTACGGGAATGGTAAGAGCAGATCGTGATGGTGGGAGAGCGGCACTAAATGTGAGAAAATGCATAGAGTCAAATACAGTAAAAATCTTAATGAATCAAACTGTACCACAGAATCTCTATGGACAGGAATTGCATGCTTGAGTACTAAGAGGCTAGCAGTAGGAATATGCTACTGATCACTTGACCGGGATGGTGATGGTGGCTGTGACATGCTCCAGAGGAGGTTACAGAGACTTCAAAAACAGTAATCCTGTGAGTAATAATGAGGGATTTCAGTGATACCTGTATTGTCTGGGTACACGTCACCTCAGGGCAGGATACAGAGAATATTTCTGGACACCATTAGTGAGAGCTTCTTGGAGCAGCAAGTCCTGGAATCCACAAAAGGAGGAGACTATTCTTGATTTAGTCCTATGTAGAGTGCAGTATCTGACTCGAGGTAACAGCTCAGTAATAGTGACCATAATGCAATTAAACTGAACTTCCTTGTGGGAGGGAAGATACCAGTGAAGCCTACCACAGCAGCATTTAACTTCAAAAGGAGCAGCTACACAAAAATGAGGAGGCTCATTAAACAGAAGTTAAAAAGAACAGTCACAAGGGTTGAAATGCCTGTAAGCTGCATGGAAGCTATTAAAAACACTGCAGTAGAGGATCAAACTAAATGTTTATACCACATTAAAAAAAATAGCAAGAAGATCAAAAAAAGTCTCTATGGGTAAACAGCAAGCATAAGAGGTAGCTAGAGGTCTTAAAGTGCCACACAACTCAAATCAAATCATAGGGCTGGAAGGGACCTCGTGAGATCATCAAGTCCAACCCCCTGGGAATTGAACCCAGGACCTTCTGTATGTTAAGCAGAGGTGTTAGCCACTACACTATTTGCAGGGTGAAAGGATAGCCTTTAAAAGTTAGAAGTCCAGTCTTGCTGCAGAAAATGGAAAGGTGCATAAATTCTGGCAAGCAAAGTGTAAATGTGTAATTAGAAAGCCCAAAAAAAGAACTTGAGGATCAACTAACAAAAGAGACCAAAAAATCAGCAAAATATATTAAGTATGTCAGAAGCAAGCAGCCTGCCAAACGCTCAGTGGGGACCACTGGACGATCAAATGCTAAAGGAGCATTCAAGGAAGACGGCCATTGTGGAGAAGCTAAATTAATTCTTTGCATTGGTCTTTACTGCAGAGGATGTGAGAGAGATTCTCATAGCTGAGTTATTCTTTTTAGATGGCCGATCTGAGGAGATGATATTAATAGAGGAAGTTTTAAAACAGATCGAGATGTTAATAGAGAAGGTTTTAAAACAAACTGATAAATGAAAATAAGTCATCAGGACCAGGTGGTCACCCAAGAGTTCTCAAGGAACACAAGTATGAAATGGCAGAACTGCTAACTATGGTATGTAACCTACCATATAAATCAGCTGCTGGACCAGGTGACTAGAGGATAGCTATTGTAATGCCAATTGTTAGGCTTATTGGTTTGTAACTCCCAGGATCACCTCCAGGACTTTTTTCTAACTTCAGGACCAGGGACACTGGTTGAAATGATAGTAAAGAACAGAATTATCAGACATGTAGGTAAACATGGTACGCTGAGAAAGAGTTAACACTCCTTGTGTAAAGGAAAATCAGGCTTCCCTAATCTGTTGGGGTTCTCTGAGCATGTGAACAAGCATGTGGACAAAAGTGAGCTACTGGATATAGTGTTCTTGGACTTTTGGAAAGCTTTTGACAAGGTCCTTCACCAAAGAAAGGCTCTTGAGCAAAGCAAGCAGTCGTGAGATGAGAAGGAAAGCTCTCTCCTGGATCAGTAACTGGGTAAAATAGAGGAAACAAAGGGTAGGAAGAAATGGTCAGTTTTTACAGTGGAAAGTAGTAAACAATGTGATCTCCAAGCAGCTGAACGAAACACCAATACTGTTTAGCATATTCGTAAATAATCTGGGAAAAGGACTTAAAGTGCCACACAACTGCTTATTGTTTTTTTATTGGTCACTTCACTCTTTAAGACTAACAGATTTATTTTTTGCATGAGCTTTCGTGGGAGAAGATCCCACTTCCTCAGATGCTTCGAAGATGGGTGAACTTCCTTTCTGTAAGTTCACCCATCTTCAAAGCATCTGAGGAAGTGGGATCTTCTCCCACGAAAGCTCATGCAAAAAATAAATCTGTTAGTCTTAAAGTGCCACACAACTACTTGTTGTTGTTTTACTGGACTAGACTAACACGGCTATCCCTTTGGAAACTGAGGTGACCAAGTCTGAAGGTGATAGAAAATGACTGAAAATAGTTAAGTCTAAAGTTGGCTGTGAAAAGTGAGAAAGGGATCTCACAAAAGTGGGTGACTGGGCAACAAAATGTTGATAAGTGCACAGTGATGTATTTTGGAAGACATAATACCAACTATGCATACAAAATGATGGGATCATATTAGTTTTTTCCAGTAAAGAAAGAGATCTTGGAATCATTGTGGGTGTTCTCTGAAGACATGCACTCAGTGTGCAGTGGCAGTCAGAACAGCTAAGGAAGGCTAGGAAACATGAGAAAAGGGATAGATAATAAGGCAGAAAATATCAGAGTGTCACTATATAAATCTTGGCACCTGTCGGTCAGGGCACACAGCATCCTTCTGCAGAGTGCATGTGTGCTCTGTGGTGTTGGACATGGGCCTTTTCACCTGCTCTCTCCTGTCTGTCTGCAGCTATCCAGAGCTGAAGCCCATTCAGTCTATCAATGCTCACCCGTCAAACTGCATCTGCATCAAGTTTGACCCTACAGGGAAGTACTTTGCCACGGGGAGTGCTGATGCTCTGGTCAGCCTATGGGATGTGGATGAGCTGGTGTGTGTGAGGTGCTTCTCCAGGTAGGTGACCTGCCCTGTGTGGGCTGTTCTTCCCCTTGCCCCCAGCCCTGAGCTGGAAAATCCATCACTGCTGCTTCACCCTGTGCTGCAGGCTGGACTGGCCCGTGAGAACGCTAAGTTTTAGCCATGATGGGAAGATGCTGGCGTCGGCATCTGAGGATCACTTCATCGACATTGCTGAGGTGGAGACAGGTAGCTGTTCTCAGTGTCCTTTCTTGGAGAGCTGGGGTGGGCACTGTAGGGCTGGGTGGAGGGAGGGGCAGTGGCAAGGCTGTGTGGGCGTGGTAGGAGGGTAGGTTGGGATTTGGGGGGCTCAGGAGTGGGCTGTGGGAGATGATTCTGTCCATTGCAGTCTGTTTAGGAAGGTGCAGTGTCTCTTGCCTTGTGGTGTTTCTGCTCCCCTCCACAGAGGGAGGGGAGTGTGCCTTGCCAGTCTGCTCCCATGCAGGGGCTTCCGAGCTGGCCCAACTCACACTGTCTCTCCTGCTGCAGGGGAGAAGCTGTGGGAGGTGCAGTGCGAGTCCCCCACCTTCACAGTGGCCTGGCACCCGAAGAGACCTTTGCTGGCCTTCGCCTGTGATGACAAAGACGGCAAATATGACAGCAGCCGGGAGGCAGGCACTGTCAAGCTCTTTGGCCTCCCCAACGACGCGTAGTGGGCACCCAGCGGGCCAGGGCCAGAGCCAGAGCCAGAGCCGGGGAGGCAGGCTCCTTCCAGCCACATTCTGCATTGCCAAAGCCTATCCCTCTTCCTCCGGCGAGATGGACGCTCCACCCTGCTCTCCACTCATTGGGCTGGCTCCTTGCTCTGGCAGTGCTGGGCAGTCTGCTTGGTGGCCAGCAGACCCTGCTCCCTGGGGGCGTTGAACACTGCAGCTGCTGTCCTAGCGAGAACACTGGCGCAGCTGACAGATTCCGGCTACCCAGCTCAGGGCTGCCTCCCCCTACCACATGGAGGTGGAGGGCCTCGTTCCAAGAGGGGCTGTTGCTAAAACCTGACTGCTCAGGCTGGCTTCAATGGGGAGGGAGCCCTGCCTGTGGCCAGCTCAGTTGCTGGGACTCCCAGCCTGACCCTCTCCTTTGGAGCAGGGTTTGGTGGCGGGTGGCACCTCCCACTGGCGATGGGGAGCCATCCTTTTCCCTTTGCTCATGTGCGAGTGTTGGAGGTGCAGCTTGCTGGGTGAGGTGATGCGGGCCCTGGGTTTCTATGGCTTTTTTGTAATTTTGGTAAGTCTATGGCAGTAAAGGAACTCAGGCCTGGTTGTCCCACAACTCTCAGCAGTGCATGGTGCGTCATGGCAGGCGCTGGCCGCTCTGCAGGGTGGGGAAGAGACGGGAGCGGGGGACACGCTGTCCCAGCAGCCAACACTCTGCAGGAGTGAGTGACTGCTCTGCACATGCCAGGTCCTGGGGCCGAGAGAGGCCTTGCTCCTCTGGCCTGTGCCAGCCAGTCTCAGCACATGGGGCTGTGACTCCAGAGCACCATCTCACTCTCCTCCCCAGGCCTGGATGCTGGGTAGTTGTGTGGGTGGGCTGAATGGAAACAAGCCCCTGCAAGTGGTGTGTGCATTGTACACCTAACCATTCTCAGCGGAGGATCTCAGCAGTTCATGCACAGCAAGGGCCTGCCGGTCTGAGGAGCAGAGCTTGGCTGCCAGGGGTGTGCTCAGAGCCAGGCTACGGCTCTTGCCACCCTGCTGTGAGGTAGGTCAATGGTATCTGCTGTCAGATGGCACTGGGTGTGGAGCCTGACTCCTGTGGGTCTGTTCTTGTATCCTCCCCTGCCCTGTCTAGTCAGTCTGAGCTTGGGGTCTGGGCTGGGCTAAAGGAAACTGAACTGCTATCTTCCCCCAGGAATGAAGACTCCCTGGGTGAAAGCCCCATCTCGCCCGGCGCCAAACCCCAGGTGACTGGCCTCCTCCCAGGCCGGCTGGTGGCTGGGTTTGGTCTATACATTGAGCTATGGGGGGGGGGGTATCTGGGGAAGCACAAAGGTGGGCTTGGGTCCTTGGACACACTTGCTAGGCGACAGCACCACAACACCCTTTGAAGTGGTCCCAGTGTAAAGCAGGGTCTGTGCTGGGCTGGGGGCTGGAGGGATCTGGCCTGGGAGAAGCTGTCTCCACCGCAGTTACACACCCCAGGCTGGTCTGTGTCTGTGGACAGGCTCACAGGGCTGTAAAATGGGGTGTGGAGGTTGGTTTTCAGGCCATGGCCCAAGCTCTGGGACCCTGTGAGGTGGGAGGGCACTGGAGCCTGGGCGCTGGCCTGAGCCCCAAGGTCTGCATGGTGAGTTTTAGCCCCAGGCTGTCTCGGGGCCTTTGTCCTAGTGTAGACAAAGCTCTGCAGTGGGGGCTGAGCCCACTCACCTGGTGTCTGGAGGAGATGCCAAGTGCCAGCCAGAGGGGCTTAAGGGAGGGGGGCTGGACTGGGTGTGCTGGGGGCTCCAGCTGGGGCAGTGGCGGGCCAGGCCCTTGGCATGGCACCTGCAGGAGTGGGCTGAGCTGGCAGGTTGTCCAGGGGCCTGACTGCCAGGAAGCCCCAGCCTGTGCTCGTCTTGGGCATCAGCCAGGCTCCAGGGGGATTTGCCTTGCTGCATGGGGGGAGCTTGGGGTGCCCCTTTGCATGCACCCAGTCAGGTGTCCAGCCTCCAAGGCCACCCAGGGGGGCACAGGGGCAGCTTGGGTTAGGGTCAGAGCCAGAAGCTGGGTGCAGAAATGGATCTGGAGGAAGGTAGGGTCACACACAGCCAGTGACAGACCCATGTCGCTGTTCACATGCCCTCCTGGGCTTCCTCCTGGCCAAACAGCAACTCCGAGCCAGAGAGGCTGGGTCTGGCCTCCACCCTGGCCAGCGGGCTGGCCCATGCTCCCCGCTGGTGGGTCGTGGCTGCAATCCGGGCCCAGCTGTGGACCAGGAGTCGGGGACCCTGACCTTGCCCCAGCAGCGCTGAGCTGTGCAGGAGAGAGGGGCCTTTGCAGGCCCATGGCTGAGGATGCTGCTGACAGTCAGGGCAGAGTGCCGGGGCAGCCGAGAGGTGGTTCCTGGGTCACGGAGCCCCCTGCGAGGGCAGAGGGGGGGTTCAGAGGAGGAAAGGGCCCGCTGGGAGATGGGGTCTACCCTGTCCAGGGAACCAGGACGGGGTGGACATCTTAATGTAAGTAAATAAAATCAGGCTAAGAGCAGCCCTAAGTCCTGTCACTAATTTCTGCTCCTTAGAGCTTGGATCGTGGCTGCCTGGCCTGGGTCAAAAGGGATCCCTGGCAGAGTGCTGTGCTAGTGGGGGGCAGCCCATGGAGGACCCGGCTCCTCCAGCCCCTAACCAGCGCCACGGTTCCAGGGGTGGCTGTTCCCCCCCCCCCCAGACAAGCCGGCAAAGAAAGTAACCCCCGCCCCCCCCCCCCCGACTGGGCCAAAGGGGCCGCCGCCTTCCTCTAGCTCAGCAAAAGAGGCGCGGAGTCCGGGGGCGCCCACGGGGGGGGGGAGGGGCATTTTTCGCAGGGGCTTTCCGGGGGGCCCCCCCCCCCCCCCCTCCAAACCGGGGGGGGGGGGGGGGGGGGGGGGGGGCAGTACACGGTTATTTCGGTCAGCCCCAAATTCCGGGCTCGTGACTCAGCCATCGCCGCCTCCCTGGCCCCGCCCCTCGCCGCAGCCCTGTGATGAGTGTGCCAGGCCTCAGCCGCCGGCCCACTCTGCCCCCAAGTCAGGCCGATACGGGGGGGCTGGACCGGACCGCCGCCCCCCCCCCCC
>ML682007.1:1284784-1312000 GCA_007922195.1 Podocnemis expansa
CCCCCCGGCCCCCGCGTGTTTGCACACTCACCCGCCCCGCGCCGCCCAGCGGCAGCGGGACGAGCCCCCCCCCCCGCGGGGCTCGGGTCCCCCAACAGCGAGTGGGGCGCCGCAGGCCGAGGGGCGCCGCTGGAGGGGCTCGGCCCGGGGGCGAGCAGAGCACAGCCAAGCTGGGGCTTGTTGCACTTGGGGCGATGAGGGCGGCGCAGCGAGCACAGGGGACCCCCCCCCAGTACACCTCGGCAGAGCCATCAGCAGGCAGGGGCCTGGTCACCCCCATTTCACTTTATTTACAGCCATGCCTTGCCCCAGCCCCCCCCCGCCCCCGCCCCCGCCCCGGCCTAATGCCCCAGCCCCGCCTGCCAGTGCCCCCCCGCTGGGGTCGCCTGGGCCCTGCGGTGAGCACCCAGCCGGTGCAGGGCAGGGGAGACACACGGGAGGCTGGGTACCCTGTACAGACACTAAGGCGGGCACATGCCCGCTGCACGCCATGAAGTATTGCGGTCTAACAGATATGGCTTTACCTATGGGGGGAGGACGAATACACAGGGAGGGAAGGCGCCTGTGTGGCTGCCTATAAACTCAGCCCCAAAGTAAAAGCAAAACCCCTGGAAACAGCCCAGGCTGAGGTCTGGACCCGACCTTCATAGGCATAGGCACTGAGCCCCCCAGCCTCACCCAAGGGCCCAATGCAGCCTCTTCACCAAGGGCATGAGAACAGCCTGACCTGTGGGGCGGCCACTGCTGGCTCTGCGCTGTCAAGGCTGGGTACCCCTAGGTCCCTCGTAGGGGAGACCCAGGCAAGGGGGCTCTGGGAACCAGAAAGGGGAGCACGCGGGCTAGAGCCCACAGCTGCATAAGGACAGGCGCTTGAAGGGGCCTGTGGAAGCGCATCAGTGCCCAGATATCCCAGTGCTGGGCACATCAGGAAGGTGGGTGAGCACCAGGGCGGGAACTGGGCTGCGCACAATCCCCACGGAGGTGGCGCAGCCTGGCCCCCGGCTGGGGCAACGGGTGTGAGTAGCAGAGCAGGGGCAATCTGAGGGCTAAGGGTGGGCTCTGCCCTCCTAACACTCCTGGACTGGCCCCAGGGCTGCCTCCATCCCATGCAGAAGGGCTGGGAACGGAGGTGACTGGTTAATCTCATCCCCAACCAGTTGCCCTCATCGGCAGCATCTCAAATATGGCAAAGGGCCCCTGGCTTGGCCCCCTGAGGGATGCACGGGGCCAGGGATGCAACTCCCAGGACATGGGCTGTGCTGGCGATCTGCCCATACCCTTGGTCTTCCCTTCCACCAGCCTCAGCCCCAGGAGGGGGCAGGAGCCAACACCCCTCGGGCTGGCAAAACATGCCCTCCGCTCTCACCCTCGCTCAGCTGGACTCCCAGGCTGCCCCTCCAGCTGCAGGTGTCCACTGGGCCCCGGCCATAGAGAAGGCAGGGGGAGAGGCAGGCTACGGGGAAGTGCAGGCTGAGGACACAGATGGTGCTGCTTTCCCGGCTGTCAATTCAGGGTGTGTCCCTCCACCAGGAAAGTGCATGCATGTGCATTTGTGCATGTGTGTGGTAGGGGGGAAACTGTGTGAACTTGGCATGCTTGCAGCTAGGGCACCAGGGAGACCAAAAGCCACAGGGGCGAGGGGCAAAGCGCCCACCGTGTGCGCACTCTCCTGCAACAGGCACGTTCCTGAGCCCTGGCAGTGGGTAGGGCGCAGGGGGCTGAGGAATGTCTGAAGGCAGCAAAAGGGCAGGGAGGAGCCATTTGAGCAGAGAGCAGGCAGAGCCCTGCCTTTCCCTGTTGTCCCCCCACCTGCCAGGGGCTAATGTGAGGTCACTGCAATGAATTTGGTCCCAGTTGGTGCCCCACACCCAGGGCATTTCCCAAGCAGCGGTCCAGCACTTTGGCACAACAGAACTCAGACGCTGTACAGCTGAGGGAGGAAGGGGCAGTGCCCAGCCTGGGGCTCTGGCTGGCCAGGATACTGCAGGCTGGGGTGCGGTTTTTGGTCTGGTTGCCTGGGGCGCTGCATGGAAGCAATGAGGGGTTCTAGGAACAGGGAACACACCAGGATCTTCCCTTTGAAACTGAGCTGGAACAAAAAATTAAAAGGAAAAAAATAAATGCAAACACTTCCTCCCCCCCAGCCCAGTGCACCCCAGTGTGGGGTGGGCCCGGGCAGTGCAGGGCTGTTACTTCTTGAAGATGTCCTGGAGCGGCCCAGGCAGGTACTTGAGCACTGTGTCCAGGATGCTCTCTTCCTCCTCCTCCTCCTCATCCCCACAGCCTGCTGGGATGGCTTTCTTGGGGCGCGTGAGGCTGCCTTCGCATGGCTGCTCCATTGCCGCTTTCTCCTCCGCTTCCTTCTCCTCCTTCTTCTTCAGGCCGTACTGCAAGGGGTGAGACAGACAGACACAGGGCCTCTGAGCACTGGGAGTCATGTGTGAGGGGACACATGCAGGGGGACGTGTGGCCTGTGCCAGCACCACCCAGCAGTTGATGCTCTTGTCCTCTGCCAGCCTCTCACCACAGTGGGTCACAGCCAGTCAGGGTTCCTGCGCTACCAGGTCATCAGCCATGGGCACAGTTGGTGGCCGGGTTTTGGTGCCCATTCTGCTGGTATCTGGGTGCTGCTCTGTCCATAAAGCGCCAGTGAATGGCAGAGGACAGACTGGTGCCCAGGCTGGGTGGGCAGCCTGCCAGGCTTTTGCGGCATGGGCAAGCTGGAACCCACCACAGCCACCTCTCCTCATTTCCAGCACTCAGGTGAGGATGGGGCAGATGACCAGACCTGGCCTACAAAGCCACCAGGTTGCCCTTCTCTGGGGTGAGCCAGTGCTGGGGATGCCTCCAGTCGCATGAAGGACACGGCTAAAGGAGGCATTGGGCAGCAGAGCCCTGCCAGCCTGGGACTGCCAGCCCTGCTGCCTGTGATCTCCTGTTCCCATCTGTCTCGGTCCACCGGATATTGGAGGCGCCTGTGATTAGAGCCAAGGCAGCCCTTGGCGCGATGTGGCTGCACTATCTGCTCCTCAGTGGGTTATTAGAGATGGCAGATAGGAAAGACAATGCCAGGCTGCAGCGCTGGCTTGCAGCAGGAGCAGGAGATAAGACTATCCCCAGCCCACCCCTTTCCTAGCTAATCCTCTGCAGCTGGGGCAGGAGAAGGCGAGTAGCAAGGTGGGGGAGCAGCAGAGTTTCAGAGCTGCTGTGAAGGGGGAAATCTCGGGGGTGGTTTCTCCCCCAGTGTCCTGAATCCTCCCTGGTGACGGGGATGGGGGTGGAGGATAAGCTTCATTTGCATCAAAACCCTCAAATGCAGGAAAGCCTTGGCTCTTGCTCCAAGGAGGTGGCCAGGATTGTGGGGGTCAGACAGACAGACAAGTTTTGTGCATGTGAGTGCAAGAGGGGATTGATGTGGGAGCCCATGTAGCTGTCTGTGCGAAATGCTGTCCAGATCGGGGAGAGAGTATGTGGTGGGAGGACATTTTGCAGGTACTGTAGGGAGGGATATGGGAGAGATGCTGGGTGCGCCAGAGAGGAGAAGGGAGTTACACCCAGGCCAGGCCCTCACAGCAGCTCACCTGGGGTCTCACATGCAGTCTGCCTGGCCTCAGGGAACTGTCTTCAATGTCACAGCATTTCACTCTTCACAGCAAGTAACTGCTGGCCCTGCTGACCCCCACCTACAGCTCCTGCCCCCAGCCAGCTACAGTGCCCCCCCAGTTAGTCAGTCACACAGCTGCTCTCCAGTCCCTCTGCCCCATGTCACTCACCTTATCCCGGATCTGTTGCCGGACCTTCTCTCTCTCGGCCTCCATCCTGGCATGCTTGGCCTTCCGTTCCTCCTCCTGCTGGCGAAGGGCTTCCTGCCTCTCCTCCTCCTTCTTCTGTGCGTCGGGGTCCTTCTCCTCCTCGCCACCCAGCATCTTCCCCATGTCTTTGGTGGCCCCTGCACAGGACACATATGGGATGTGGCCACAGCCCTGCACCTGGCCACGACCTGGTGCTCCTGCAGCAGGAACCACCCACCCGCCCAATGTCTTCCAGGCGCCATCCCCTTCAATTCCCCTCCTGTTCACAGCCAGGCATCAGTGGTGGGGAGAGGTAGAATTTGAAGAGGCAACAAAATGCAGCTGCAACTCATCAGGGAGCTGGTGTTGCTCTGTCAACTCACCTTCATCAGAACCAGTGAGAGTGAAATGCCCCAGCAGGGCTCTTACCCCCATTGGGCAGCTGGGGCATGAGGCACAGAGAAATGATTTGCCCAGGTGGCCCAAGGATCTGCAGGAGGGCAGGGATTTGGATCTGGGAATTGGCCTGGAGCCCAGCAAGAGCCCTGACTCTCTTCTAGGCTGCCTAGGTCCAAAACAGGACCCCAGATCACTCCCTGTCCACTGTAACTGGTCCAGCCTCTGCTGTCAGGTTACCTGCCACTTTGCCTTCTCTGGCCAGCCCTAGTGTGACCTTTCCCTTGGCCAGGGGGCTGAGGGGTGACTGGCCCCACGAGGCTGCACTGCTGAAGCACCTGACCAGCACAAGGGCCAGAGTAACCCTGATGAGGCAGTGTGAGGATGACACAGATGGTATTTCCCTAATGCTGGCAGGGACATTACCTGCTGCTCCTGATGAGCTCCATGCAACCAGGCTTCCCAGCTTAAGTGGTAAAGCAAAAGCTGAAGGTGTGGGGTTCACTGGGGGGCTGGGTCTGATGGCTTGTGGGGTGGGGGACCTGGGCCAAGCCTGGTATGAACCCACCCGGCCAAATTCACACAGCCAGTGCGCCAGGGCCTCAGTCCCCAAGCAGAGTGTGATCGTTGGAGAGTCTGCGGCTGGGAGAGGTGTGCCTCCATGGCCTCACTGCTCTGGTAGAGCGCTGGGCTGGCTAAGTGCAGAGGCAAGGGGAGTGGCTGTGTCAGAAAACCAGGGGGCCGTTACCCCCATTGAGTCTGTCAGCATTTAACAGAGATGACACCAGAGCAGGGTCCCTGGGCACCCTTGAGACTCCAGGATTCTCACCTCTCTGAGCTCCCAATCCCTCCCTCTTTGCTCCTCCTGGCTTAGCCTGAGCCAGCCATGCTCCCCTCCAGCAGCAGCCATTGCCAGCACCAGCAGGATCCTGCCCAGCCCTGTGGTGGGGACCGCGGGGTAGCAAGTGATACTGGAGAGCAAAGTAGCTGGTGCTGGTTTGCAAGTGGCACTGGCCACTGCAGCTTGTGGGCTGCATGAGCAGTGCTCAGACTTTGTGGTGACACCACTTTCCAGCTATGCTACCAGGCTCCCCACAGTGGGGCTGAACCAGCTATGGCTGGTGTGGGATGCGACTGCAAAGCAGCCCCCGCCTCGAGACTCAGCCCCTGGGGCAGAAGTGGGGAGGGAGGGATGCTCCAAGGGGCTTGTCCCTCTGCAGTCTAGCCCCACAGGGCTGTTCCAACAGCCTGGGATCACCAGAGAGGCTGCTCACGTGGCACCAGCTGGGGCAAGGATCTGTGACACCCCTGTGTTGGGGCTGGCAGAGCTGGGGGCGGGGGGGGGCACCCGTGTGGCCAAAGAACCAGCGCAGCTCGTGTCAAATGACTTGAGCTGCAAGGAGCTGGGGTGGCCAGCCAGTCACTGGGGAGGGAGCGACTCCCCTCATACTTCCAAATCAAATCAAATCATAGGGCTGGAAGGGACCTTGTGAGATCATCGAGTCCAACCCCCTGGGAATTGAACCCAGGACCTTCTGCATGTTAAGCAGAGGTGTTAGCCACTACACTATTCCTCATGTTCCCTGATGCAAAGATCTGGCTGGCAGGCAGGCAGCGCTGTGCGCTCAGTACAGGGGTGCTAGACTGATGTGATTTGAAAGTGAAGGCAGACAGCAAGAATGTAGGTTAGTGATGGGAGCAGGGAGCAAACAAAAGCTCCTCACAGCTCAGCTCAGGCGCCATCCCCTGGGAGGGGCTGTGCCAGGTCTCGCCTGGTGCTCAGTGGACAAGGAGCTGCAGAGCGAGCATGTCACTCAGCATGGAAAGTGCAAGTGAAGACCCCACGACATGGCCATGAGTATCTCTCTAGATGGGAGCCTAGACTCCTGTACCCATCTGGCTAGGTGCCCAGGTGGACTGCCAGCCTCCTTATGACGGCCTGGGCACCAGGTTGAAGTTGTCTTCTGCACCTCAGCAGAGCCATGACTGCAAAAGACAGGAGCTGAGGGGATCAGGCATGAGCTAGTGAGATGGTGTGGAGAAGTGGGAACCCTCTGCTAGGTTAGTAAGGGAAGACATGGGTGTTGACCCTCTTTCTTTTCTATTTGGGTGATGGGACACAGGTGGGTGATATGGGATAGAGCCACTATGGGGCAGGGGGGTCGTGTTTAGGGAGCCTGTACCTGGGACCCAACCCTGCTGGTCACACTGGATTCACTGGGTGGGCCAGGGGAAGGGGCGACTAGAGGGAAATGGGGGTCCAAGAGACAGGACCCTGCCCTGAGGTGTAGCCCTAATCCCCGGGGGTTTCACTTGGGGTTGTTCTGAGGATGCTGATACCAACTGTCCTTGCTGCTGTATGAACTGCTTTGCTAATAAACCCTCTGATTGCAACACTGGCTGAGAGTTGCTGCTGATTGGGATGGCTGGGACCCTCCGGGAGGGAGGAAATCCCCTCCAAGGGAGACCGGACAGAGCGAGGATCTGACCCTCTGAGCCTGGAGTTGGGGGCTGGCTGCACAGAGTGTGGAGACCCGGGTGCTGGACCGGAGGAGACTCCACCGTGGCAGAGACCTGACTGGCTGTGGACAGAGGGGATCCAGGAGGCTTGTCTGGGGTCCTGGGTGTGCAGTGAGGTCTCTGTCGTGGGCCAGGCCCAGCCTCAGAACAGCCCCTTTCTTGTCCTCTGACTGTGCAAGGGCCAGGCTGTAGCTGCTGGGCCCCTGTACCTCAGCTGCCAAGTTCCCATGGCCTGAGAAATCCTGCACAGGAACTGCTAGGGTGCTGGGCAAGGCAGGAAACAGCATCATCCCTTCAGTGCAGTGCAGGGTGGACCTGGGGAAGCCAGACTCAGGCTTAATGTGTGTGGGGGGGTGTCTGTGCCTCTATTTCCCATCTGGCCAATGGGGATAACCACCCTGGCTTGTCTCTCAAGGGAGCTGGGAGGGTAAATCCACCACCGCCCCTAAAGGTGCTTGGATATGAATCAGAGGGGTCAGGAACATACCTGATCTGACCCAAACAAATCAGGTCCAAAAGCCACCCTGACATAGGAAATGCCAGCCAGCCAGTGGTGGTGACCCAGGGAATCTTGGCACCCCAGCAGCAGGAAAAATCACAGGCTCCCTAGGTTGCACCTAACAATGAGGCTGGAGCTCAGAACATGAAACATTTTAGGGATTAAACCAGCTGCTGCCTCCTTCCTGCTAACACTCTTCCCAGGCTGTCATTGTTCACCCAGAGCCACACAGGGTGGATGAACAATAGCACACAGCCCCTGCCTACCTGCCTGGTGACTGAGTTGTAGCAGGGGCAGTCCAAGGACACTAAGCACCAGGATGCAGCCCCAGCAAAGTCTACCTGTTGCACTGCCAATGTGACTTCTTCAGGTTTCTGTGCGCTTCCTGAGCCCCAAGCCTGATACCAGTGGCTCCTTCACAGGCTGGGCCACTTCCATCAAACAGAGGGTAGGAAGCTGGTGTGCGGGACAATGGCTGTGGCCCACCCTCCGCTCCCGGAACAGCCATGGACCAGCTTCCCTAGTGGAAGGGGGAGAATTCCCTACACCCATTTAGCCCACTTGGCTCCTGGCACTGGTGGCGCCAGGGACATGCCAGGGAAAGGGATTGAGCTAGTGCTCCTTGGTGGCTTCCCCACACCCCCTCAGGCAGTGCTGTGCCGCCAGGCCAGCTCCCCTGCTCCACACACCACCGAGTCCTGTTCCTTTCCCAGCTACAGCCCTCAGTCTGCCTTTAGAGCCGACCTGGACTGCACAGAAGGGAGCTCAGTGCAGAATTGGGGCAGGGAGGGGAGACAGTGGGGACCTGGTGGATGGGGGAGGCAGCAGAGTGTAAGGGTACAAGGAATAGTATGTAAGTGCCCCTCTGAAAACTGTCCCGTCAGTCCCCACGCACGCTCCTGATTGCTATCTACATGGGGCTCCCCATTTACTTTTAGCCTGTGTGACAGACATCCTTGGGAAGGCTGCTCCACTGTGGGGCTGTTTCTCAGGCAGGCAGCTGGGATATCAGAAGGGGTGGGTAGGAGGCAGGCACTCAATGTGAACACGAAGAGCGACTTACCCCCTAATGCTTGCTTCATTACGAAGTCCATGGTGCCAGGCCAGATGTGTACACTCTAGGCAACAGCAGAATTCTCATCCAGTACTGAGGGCCAGACTCCTCAGCTCACGAGCCACCTAGCCAGGAAGGAGAGACAAGGTGAGGTGGGCTGAGAGCCAGTCCAGAGGCCTGTCCACCCAGGGGCTGCAGCCAGGATTGGTGCGTGTGCGTGTGCGTGTGCGTGTGCGTGTGCGTGTGCGTGTGCGTGTGCGTGTGCGTGTGCGTGTGCGTGTGCGTGTGCGTTAAGCTTGCACTCGTGATCCTTGTCCTTGGCAGATGCTGGTGCAGTTGGCCCAGAGAGGTCATTGCCACATGCACCAGAGGCTGGGACACAGCCTAGGAGAGAAATTACTACCCTGAAACAAATCATGGGCTGGACTCTGCTCTCACCAGTGCTGGTATAAATTGGGATGTATGCCACTGCAGGGCCCCAGTCTCCTAGCACAGTCCTGGTGGCACATACAAGGATGGAGGATCTTGTCTGGGTGTGGATTGGGTGGACCAGGCCACTTTCACTGCTCTGGGACGTTCCAGTTTGAGCCAGATAGACACAGGTCAACTGATGCAGGAAGCCTGGCACCCAGACCCTACATGGGTGTCCAGCACAGTTCTCCTGGCCCCCCACTTGCTAGCTGCCAACCTAGCTCTCTCTTTCTCTCCTGTGCCTCCCCCCTCACCCTTCCACGCTCAGGGTGTTATTGCACCCCCCCCCCCCCGACTCTCTTGTGTTCACACGCTTTAGAAAGCAGCAGCTTCAGACAACCAAGACTCGTGCTTCCAACATGTGAAAAGGATCTAGGGCTCCCGCCTGCCAGCTGCTGGCCAGACACCCAAGAGGGGGCAAAGCCAACTGGCAGCTTGCCCCAGCCTGGCTGGAGCAGCTGCCTGACACACCATCCCCACCCCTGCAGTCCTAAATGCCAGCCAGTGCCTGGCCCGCCATGGGAGAAAAGCTCTCATGTGTGTTGCGGAGCCAACAGTCAGCAGTTGCCTTGGCCGCCCGCCCAGAGACATGGAGTTGTTCCTCCACTGCAGGGACCCCCACGGAGTCTGACGGGCTCCGGGCTTGGTTGCTGTGGTGCAATGATCTGCCCAGACTGTCCATCCATCACTACTAACAGGTCTGGGAACAGATCTGCTCTGGAATTGCTGAAGATCTTGAGATGCTGGGAAAGCCTGGTCACCACTTAGCAAAGCTGCAGCTGTCAGCCTTGTGGCTTTTCTGCTTTGCACCTGCCTGCCTAGCTACGTGCATGGCCCATTATGATGGCTCCACTCACCTGTCGCAGCTTAACAACCCCAGGAACCAGGCAGTGCTGTTACAGGTGAGGAACTGAGTGACTTGTCCAAGGCCACTTGGGGAACCTGGGGCAGCGCTGGGAACTGAGACAGGGTCTCCCGAGACAACCCTTCCTCTCAAAGCCCAGCTGGGGACAGACACCCACAAACAGCCAAAAGGTGGCTTCCCCTCCCCATCGGCCCAAGCCTGTTTCCACTGGAGCATTCTGAGGTCCACGGGCTCCTCACGGCCCTGCTTTACGGTGCCGTGATGGCCATCTTGTCCTCTTCTTAGAGCTTTCCATTGCTTTTTGCATCATAACTTAGAGGTGTTAGCAGGGTGCCCCAGAACCCCATTACGCTAGGTGGGGCACAAACAAACAGCCCCTGCTTGTTCTGAACCATGGGCCAAAACTCCACTTGTGCAAATGAAGCCCCAAGAACATTTAACCACCTCTGACGCCTGACTGCTGCAGCTGTGGTGAGGCATGTGCCCGCCAGCCTGCAGCTACTGGCCGGTGCTAAGGCCCAGCAGTGGGCAGTTGGGAGTCACTGTCATGGAGACCGCGGACCATACGCTTGGATCCCCTCTGTTCACAGCCAATCAGGACTCTGCTATGGTGGAGCTTTCTTCTGAATCCGCCAGGTCTCCACCCTACCTGTAGCCAGCTCCTAAGTCCAGGCTCAGAGGGTCCGATCCTTGCTCTGTCTGGTCTACCCTGGGGTGGTGTCCTCCCTCCAGAAGGGTCTCAGCCATCCCACTCAGCAGTGACACTCAGCCAGTGTACACATCAGAGGATTTATCAGCAATCCAGTTTGCACAGCAGCTAGGACAGTTGGCTTTCAGATCAACAAGGAGGTCTAGCAGTAAACCCCCCAGGAAGAGCCCCGGAGGTCCTGCCTCTCAGACCCCCATCTTCCTTCTACCAAATTACAGGAACAGAAAAGACCACCACTTGGGTTATTGCCCCTGGCATCCCAAAGGAGCCAAAAGGTTTCTTACTTAATCACAGTCATGCAATCCCAGCCAGAGTAGGAATGTTCTCCTGTCTGAATCTCAGGCCTAAGCACCTGGCTCAGGACCAATCTTCCCAGGGAATGGGTGCAAGTCCCATCGCCTCAGTGACGAGCCGGCTAACGTGCTGAGGGGGAAGCAGCCTGCACCGGTCCCTGGGAGATAAAGCTGAGGGAACCCGCCTGATCTGTTCTGGCTGTCACCTCTGCAATTCTTGAGGCCTGACTCCTGCCGCCAGATGGTGCTGACTGGAGGGGCTCAGAGGCTTTTCAGCAGTGGAAGGCAGAGCTCCTTCCTGGGCTGTTCTGAGGTCAGACTATGACCATCACATCGTCTGACCTTAAAGGCCATGAGAGCGGTTGCTCATTACACTCCCAGCAAAAGGCTCTTTCTGGGAAGCCACTTTTAGGGCATGGGTTCAGTAACTGGAAAAGGAGTTGAGATTTGACACTTTATGGGACAGCTGCACATCTTATCTGGTGTGAGTGAAGGAAGGGCGGCAGTGCTGCTGAAGATTCACGCCTGACAGATCTAATATGCAGTTCTGCTCCTTCCTTTTTCTTTCAAAAGCACTTCATGGTACTTCCTAAGCCAGGGAAGAGACCACCTAGGAGAAGGGTACAAAGTATTATGCAAGCTCCAGACCATCCCATCCAGTTCTTATGAGCAGTTCTGGTTACAATGTCTAGAGCTAAGGTTGCCTGACACTTCCCATTATTCCCATTACAAGACTGTTTCCAGCTGCCAATACAACCAACAAATTTTTAACTGTTAGGTTTAAGAAAGCAAGGATATATTTAGCCCATTCAGCAAAAATGATGCAGCTATTTCTCATAATGAGGTTAGGCACATTGTTCTGGTATCAGAAACCTACCTTTTGTCCTCCCTAGAAAACTCTACTCAAATGTGGCCAAGTTCTAGGCTGCTGAAAATGGCTGTTCACACATGCTTGGTAAAGCCTTGTTAGAAGAGTTCAGCTGCTAACATCTGAGGCTGAGACCTGAGCCAATCTGTCCTTGCAATTGCTCCTCCCATCCACCCCAGAACCCAGCAGTGCTGAGCACAGACAATGAGAGCAGGAAGATGGTCAGCCCCTTAATATCAATGCTCCCCTTGCTGCTACCCAGGCGGTAAGAAAGAAGATACTGATTACCTTGGGGGCTGAGAAGCTGGGTGCTGGGAGAGGGAACTGCAAGTTGAAGGTTGAATCATAATATATGCATGCAAGGGGGATGAATTAAGGTTGCCTGGGTATCCTTAACTCTGGCAGTTCCTACCTTCAGAGGGCTGGAGTCTGTGACCTGCGACGGAGCCTCTCAGGCATAGTGTCTGGGTCCCCTCTACTTGTCACTGATCAGAAGTCTGCTGCAGTGGAGCCTGCCCCAGTCCAACCCAGGTCTCCACTCTAGAGCCCTGCAAATCTGTGGATATCTGCAGATATCCACGGACCATTTCTTGTGGATGCAGATCAGTTATGGATCCACATTTTTTAATCTGCATAGAGCTGGAGCCCTGCAAAAATGCAGATATCCGCATTGTATCTGCATCCGCGGATAAAATACAGATATCCGCGGACCATTTCTTGTGGATGCAGGTTGGATACAGATCCAAGTATTTGTAGCCATGCAGGGCTCTACTCCACACCATCCTGCAGCCAGCTCTCAAATCCAGCGTCAGCGGGTTTGACCCCTGCTCTGCCAGGAACGCTCCCTGCTGGAGCCCCCTTCCCAGAGGGGTCTTGGGGAGTTCCTCCATGGCCCAAAGGAGCAGCACCCTGCCTTCCGCTCAGAAGCGGCTAGCAGCCTGTACAGAAGTCAGAAGCATTTATTAGCATTTAGGTTCACAGCATGGAAGATCAGCTATCATGCTACCCAGAGGTTACACCTGCAAATACCCAGAAGTGGGGCCAGGCTCTGGGGATCTCTTCCATTAGACCACTGCCATATCACAGCCCTTCTCCCTCCAGCCCCTTGTCCAAACCCTCCCCTAGGCCTGTCTGTTTTATCCATACTGTTCCTTGGTCTTCATCTGCCACATCTTGTGTGAATGGCTGGGTGGGGAGTGGGTCCTAAATATATATCTAGGTGAGGCTGGGAGGAACCCATCCATCCTCCAGTGGTCCTTGTAATTACATGCCCAGTCCCACCATCAGAATACATGAACAGGAAAGAAGGGAAACCAAGGCACCACAAACAGTCCCTAGACAGTCCCCAGAGCGTCTCCCCACTTCTTTACATCACCTCAGCTTATTTTGACTGTAGCTGTCTGACGTCTTAGATTGTAGGGAAGGTGACTAGAACCATTGTGACATCTGATGTGATTCCTCAGTTGGGTGCCTGAAAAGGGGTAGAGAGGTGCATGGCATCCCCTGGCCAGACAGTGGGCCAAATCAAGCCCTCCCAAAAAGTGGAGAGCAGTCAGTGACAAGTGATCCTGGATACACTGAGTTTGCCTGAGGTTGCCTCAGTGTGTGAATCTGCGCGCTGGTGAACCAGGAGACGAGTCTGCACTCAGCTGGGGTCTCAGATTGGCTTCCACGTTACAGGGGAAACAAAACAGCAGTTTGGTGTTTTTCATTTTCTCAGGCTCCCTCTGAGCCCCTGTATACAGTGGCCAGGTCTGCCCCCAGACCTTTGCTGGCCCAGGAATGTGTGGTGAGCTGTGATCCCTGCTCGACACAACCATGTTGGTAGCAGTGCCTCATGTAGACACAGTGAGTGCCACAAAACTCCAGTTTTGCCACAACAGAATATTTTGCTATAACCCAGCATTTCCCAACCATGGCACATGGGTGCACCCTCAGGCCTGAGCAGCTGTGCCATGGGACAGGTTGAAAAGCTTCTCAGAGTTCTGGATTGGCTCATGGATATTCATTAGTTCATTTGGAGACTACACAGCAATGTACCTCATAATAAAGGTATTGATGCATGCCACAGAGAGACAAGGCTGGGAACTTCTGCACTTTCATGTGTCTGCACTGGGGGGCTCTGCTGTAACATATGGTGCACCAGCAGAGCTAAGCTGGCAGAAGGCTCCTAGTGTAGCCTGGGCCAGCATCCGCAGAGAGCAGCTTCCTGGACTCCCTGCCTGGCCTTCAGTTCTCAGATCTGCCTACACCAGAGCCTTGCTCACTGAACCAGAGGGCTGGCATCAAGGAAAACAGTAGGGGCAGCCCAGCCCCATTAGCCCTGGAAGGGAGTTACCATAATTCCACCCAAATACCTGTTCTGCACAGGACAGCAGAAGCTGAAATGAAGCGCACAGCTTTGGGGAAGACCCAGAGAGATTTGTCTCCAGGGCCAAGGGAGCAGGTGTTACACCCACAGGCACATACTTGCTTTCCTACCTGAGCCTGGCCTGGCCCCTGGCTTAGAGAGTTTGTGGATCCTATCTGTCTACACGCAGGATGCATAATTACTTGGTAGTCCCCAGCAGGTTTAACAACAGCTTGAAGAAGAAACAGTTTGATCAGGCCTTCCACTACGATGTGCCACAGTCTGGTGACATCTCCCAAGCTCCCTGCTTCCTGGGGCTGAACTGATGAGTCTGTGGGGGTTGGCACCCAGAGGGCTGTGCATCCAGATGATGGGCCACCTCAGCTTGGCTCACGCCCGTTCACATCTCTAGCAGGGACACGGACTGGTTTTATCAGGACTGCTTCAGAGTGCGACACTTTCCAAGCCAGGCACTATGCAGGGCAGAGTGTGGTGGTGGACCAGCCCTTACACCTGTGTGATCATTCACCAGCAACTGTCACAAACCTTCCTGGCTCATCACTGCTGGAGGGGGAGGCGTCTTCATCCCACAATTCTTCACATGTAAACACATTGGATGGTCACTAGACACCACAGCAAGCCCCTTGCTGGGGCGAGGCATTTCTCCTGCTGTGCCCCCACTCAGTTGATTTTAGTTCTGCCTTATACGAATTAGCTACTGTCCTATCTTGCTAATTAAGTTCATCTTTGCCAGGTGGAGCCCGCTGCTCCGGTTGAGGTTGCAGTAGATAATGACTCCTTAGCAGAATGGAAGCAGGCTCTCTGCTCTGCCCTTGGCTCTACCCTTGCCTCCCCACCAGGCTTTCAGGGCCCGCTACTGATGGACCATTTGCAGTCGATTTGAATCTTCCCCTCATCTCCGATTTAATGCTCCGATCCAGCAGTGTCATAAGGAAGACTGATTCCTTGTGCCAGAGCTGCAGTTAACAGTAAAACAGCACTTGGGAAAGATCTCCCTTTCCACAGCCTGTACGGACACCCACCCAGGGCCAACCCTATGCTTTGGGGGTGGAAGCGGGGAGCAGAACATTTCCTGGCACACTTTGGTGCTGGATTGGGTTGCTCTCTGCAGACCCTGCACCTCATCGGGAATGCCAGCTCATAGCAGTTCAGGATCAACAAGGTTTGGATAACCGAGGAGGCTGGCAGAAAATTGCCATCAAAGAGAGTCCTAGCAATAACCATAAATAAGCCCCACAGGTGCTAGAGTGGGGAAGACCTGGGATATCATCCACTGCTGGATTGATCTTGGCTGGCCAGTTCCTGGAATACAGTCCGATCGAGATGTACAATCCCAGGCAATTACACTTCCATTGCGTCCCCATGACACGATAGCTCAGCACAGCTCTATAAAGTTACAGTGCAATCAATGCACAGCTGGGGATGATGTGGATGGTGACCCCGAAGTCAGCCAGCCCTCCCCCTGCTACACCGCATCATGGAAGGGGGTCAGGACAGAGAAAAGTGTCAGAGAAACACACAGAACCTTTAACCCCCCAGCCAGACTGCAGCTCTGCAGGCAGGTTGATGAAGGAAGAGAGTCACAGACTCCAAGGCTTAAAGGACCCTGGTGGCTGTCATCTGCCTTCCTGCACTAACTCTGAGTGCAGATCTGTTAGGACACCCCCGGGCACTGTTCCCTCTAAGCTATGCACATGTGCACACACATCATGAAACACATGCACACAACAACAAGTGCACGCACACACACACACACACACACACACACACACAAAAATCAATGGTGCTAATATTGGTGCTCACAAGGAAATTTTTTTGTGCACGCAGAGAAATTTTTTCCACACACAGCCTACGACTAATTAGAGGGAACGTTGCCCCGGGCGATGTATAGCTTGGTGGTGGCAGAGAACCTGCCAGGACCCTTCTGAAGCTTTTCCACTGGTCACCCAGTCTGCAGGACCCTGGCAGGGATCAGAGCTGGCAAGGAACAAGCCCAGGAGAGTCTGCTCACTCCCTGGGGCTCACAGGCACCTTGGGCCTGGCCCAGCTGCAGCTTGTCCGGGCCAGAGGGAGCCTTGCCCTGGAGCCTTAGTGGGGCTGGGATTACAAGGTGACCCACAGCCTCTGGGCTGCCCCCTCCAGTCTCTGGCATGGCCACCCACTACTCCCCCAGCAAGTCACCAAGGAAGACTGGGGCCAGACAGCCTGAGGCGCTCAGGGGCTGCCCCTGTGGCTAGTGCCCGGCTAGAGTAGGCCACCAGCAACCAAGGAGGACATCAGCAAACGCTGGACACAGGCACCCGCAGTGTAACGGGGCATCCTGGAGCCCCCTCCCCAGTGATGGTTGTCCCTCCTGCGGGAGCCGCAAGGACATGAGACTTGGGCTACCAGATCCCGAAGCCCGGAAAGGAGGACAGGGACGTACAAAAAGGAGAACATTGGGGCACAAATGTAGCTTTCACACAATATTCTGTTGCTTTTAGGGGGCCCTGGAAGGCTTCCCGCTAAAAATAAGGTATTCAGGGCACCCCAACCTACTTTAACCCTTTAAGTAAAAAGCCAGACAAAATCGTGGATTTTAAAACGCCTGCCAGAGGGGGACACGAAGGTAAAAAGGAAGACATGTCTCCCTTCTGCCTGCCAGCCGCTAGCCCTACACGAGCCGGACTGCGGGGCTCTGGGGTCGGTAGCGGGGGCGCGGCAGCCGGGACATGGGGGGTTCAAGGGGGCAGGTGCCCGGCCTCGGACCTGCCTCTGGCGGACGGGACGGGACCCGAGCACGGGGCTTGCGGGAGCCGCCCGGGAAACTTTCCGGCCGCTGCCGGTATGTGCCCGGCGCTGCAGCCCGCCGCAGGGACGGACCCGCTCCCGGCTCCCGACCGCAGAGGGGCCGCTGCAGCGCCCGGCGGGGCGGGGCGGGGCGAGCTGGGGTGCGGGGCCCCCCTGGATGCGGGACCGGGCTCCCCCGGGCCAAGGCTCCCTCTCTCCCCGGACCCCCCACCGGCAGCGGTGCCCGCCTCGCCCGAGCGCCCCGCACTCACCCCGGAGCCTGGCTGCCGGTGCCCGCAGAGCCGCCGCTTCTCTCCGCAGCCTCCGGTGCCTCCCCTCGGCCCTGACGCGGCGCCACCGAGTGGGCAGAGCAGCCGCCCCGCAGCTCCCCGGTACCCCGGCCCCCGCCAGGCGGGTCCCCGAAACGGCGCGGGCGGGGGGGCGTTTACACGGGGGAGGGAGGAATCGGGAGTAACTTCGCCGAAGTGAGCGGAGCCGGGACCCGACCCGCACGTCTCCGCTTTCCGCGTCTGCTCGCGCGTGTAAACGCCCCGCAGGGCACCGCTCTCAGCCGGGCTCCTCACCGGGCCGGACGGACCCCAGCCCCGGGCTACCCGGCGATGCCCCCAAACCTTGGGAAGCCGCCCCCGGCCCTTCGCAACGATTCCCACGCCACTTCCCGGCTTTAATCGGGATTTACCGCCGGCACTAAGCGCTCCCTGGGAAGCCCCGGCTTCTGCAGCCGCTAATGAGCCGCTGCTCGGCGGCTGAGGCTGGGCGCTAATCGCCAAAGCTAATGACTGTTTGGGCGCGTCTTGCAAACCATGTGGAAAAAATTAAAATGGCAAAGGCAGCAAATTCGTTGAGAAGCGGGGACTTCCCTTTCACACCGACCTGCTGGGTCCCCACAGGCCAAGTAATTTGCACATCAGCAACAGTTATCAATGCTTTGTGAACGCCAGGCAGGCCAGGAGCTTTGGCTGCTCCAGTCCAAACCAGCCGACTAGGGGTGGAGGGCCTGGGGCTCCTGTGTGCATCATCACAACAATCATTTACACCTGCTTTGGCAAACGCCGGTAACCCAGCCTTGCAAAACTGCCAGGAAAATTTATCAGCCCAAGCAGAAGAGCGACCCACCCACCTTTCTGATGGATGATGATAGGGGAAAAAAAAGTCGTCTCAGCAGGCGGGTGACTAGCATGATGCAACGCTGCGGTAACCTGGCCCTTGGCACTTACAGGGGAGGCTTAGAAAAGGCCTCACAAGATAACCAGGCCTGCCGCCCTAGCTCTGGAGCTGATTGCTTTGCCCTAATACAGGGCCACATTGTAGTCACTTCCAAAGGGGCAGCAGCCCTGTTCCTCTAGTTCAGTAAAATTAACAAGGAGTCCGGTGGCACTTAAAGACTAAGAGATGTATTTATGGCATGAGCTTTCCCAGCAGAAAATCCCACTGACGAAGTAGGATTTTCTCCCATGAAAGCTCATGCAATAAATGAGTCTTAGTCTTTAAATGCCACAAGACTCCTTGTGCGCAGTCGGTGTGGCATTGCACATGTGGCACATGGGGACTAATCTTAACATGCACAGAGCACTGTACAGTGTGGAGGTGCCACTATACTCATGTGGTGGTGTGTGTGCAACAGCGAGCAATTTCCAGGGATTTAGCCACTATGGGGAGCAATTCTCCAGAGAGCTGGCAATGCCAGGAAAGGGGAGTGAGAGGGTGTCACTGCCAGGGATGTCATCACTGAGAAGGGACAAAGCAGGCCCCAGGAGTGTTGAAGATGGACTAGCAGTAATTTAAATAAAGGGAGGGGTATTCCCTTTATTTAATACCCTCTTGTTAAACACATTTGCTATGACACGTCCATTTGCCCCACCTAGGTGTAAGTTACCTGCCCACACTGGCTCTAAAATCCACACATGATGTTGAGTCCAAACCTGGCTCTTGGTTGGGCTGCAGCTTTAACAACACCAAGAACAATAGACTGGAGTTCGCAGAGCTCCTCCACTGGCTTAGCTGTTTCCAGCACTCCTCCCTCAGCACTGGTCAGCCCACACCCTATATCCTCTTTCTGAGAGTGGCCAAGGTGATAAGCCATCTGCCTCACTGCTCTAGCAGAGCCAGCATTAATTGTGTTAATTACTCAGTGGCCCCTCACACACTAGAGCCATGCTGCCGAAGGTGCTCTGCAAATGTGGCATAAGAAGAGAAGTCCAGCCCAGTGGTGCTTCCTTCGGTTGGGTCAACTCTGAAGACACTGGTGGCTGCTCGCACGCTCTGACATGCCCAGTGCATGCCCAGATCCAGGCCAGTTACACCTTGCTACCTCTTATCCCTTTATTTCACCCCTTTCCTCCACCTTTTAGGTCATTGATGAATTTAGCCCAGAAACTCCACTGGGAGGTGCTCCCACTTTTTCCAGGCTGCCTTTGACCCTTGCAGTTCAGAGCTTGTGCCTGCTGGGGGCTGGGGGAGAACCTGATACACATCACTGCATTTCTTAGCCGGTACAGGCAGGTGTGCAGTTCCCCCAGCCTGCATCTGTTTCAGACAGCAGGGCTCTAAAATGCATCTCATCCAGAGGGCCTGTTGCTCCACAGGAAAACAAACCACCCACTGCCATGCTGGTCCAGACACACTCCTCACATCCCCCCTTCACACCACACTGCTGAACAGGCCTGGCAGCACATGTGTCAGCAGCGGGTGTGAGGGGAAAGGGAGGCAGAGGGGATCTGGGCAAGGAGGGAACAGCTGCTGATGCCATCCATTACCCGGTGGGTGCAAAGGGAAGGCAATCTGCCCTTATACCAGCCTGGTAAGTTGAGGCCTGCTAGTGGATCAAATCTATACCGCAGCCAGGGGATCTGAGTCTGCTGAGCCTTTCCACTCAGTGACTGATGCGCGTCAACGGAGGTGGCAGACATAATGAGCACCTCGCCCCCCCAATGTAGCCCTCTAGACCAGGGGTACTCAAATGGCGGCCCGCGGTCCACAACCCGGACCACAAAGACATTTCTGGTGGACCGCCCCCCCGCGCAGGGAAGGCTGCCGGCCATGCAGGGCTGGCAGCCAGAGGCCCTGCTCACAGCTCCTCTGGGGCAGGGAGTTGTTAAAACTCCCACCCAGAGAAGCTCTAATGGAGCATGCCCAGAATATCTGAGCATGCTCTGTTAGTGCTTCTCTGCCCCAGGAGCTGTGAGGGCCATGCAGGGTAAGCAGGGGAGGGGGGGCCTCCAGGATCTGGCCTGCGGGGGGGGGCCCAGGGGGCGGGGGCCCACGCAGTGAGCAACAGGAGTTGCTCAGCTGCCAGTGGGTCTTAGAGGGAACATTGGCAACAGCAATGTTGCCTCTAAGGGAGAGGGCAGCTGAGCAACTCCAGTTGCTCGCTGCACTGCCCCCCCTGCAGGGCCCGCTGCGCTGCCCCCTGCTCCCACTCGCCCCCCCCGCTAGCCCCCTCCGCTCGCGGCATCAACCCCCCGCTCCCGGAGCACCCCCCCTCCGCTCGCGGCATCAACCCTCCGCTCCCAGTAGCCCCCCCGCTCCCAGAGCACACCCCCCCACTTGCAGCATCACCCCCCCTGCTCCTGCTAGCCCCCACGCTCCCGGACCACACACCCCCTGCTCACGGCATCACCCCCCCCCGCTCCCAGCAGTAGGCCTACCCTAGTTGCCAGTGGACCCCAATGAATGGTGGAAGGCTGAATGTGGACCAGCTCGCAAAAAGTTTGAGTACCCCTGATCTAGACTGTCCCAGCTCCCCAGTGTTAGTTGGTTGTTTGCATTTATCTAGACTGTCCCTGCTCCCCAGTGTTAGTTGGTTGTTTGTGTTTATCTAGACTTTTCCTGCTCCGCGCTGTTAGTTGGTTGTTTGCGTTTATCTAGACTTTTCCTGCTCCGCGCTGTTAGTTGGTTGTTTGCGTTTATCTAGACTGTCCCTGCTCCACACTGTTTGTTGGTTGTTTGCGTTTATCTAGACTTTCCCTGCTCCGCACTGTTAGTTGGTTGTTAGTGTTTATCCAGACTTTTCTGCTCCGCGCTGTTAGTTGGTTGTTAGTGTTTATCCAGACTTTCCTGCTGCCCATTGTTAATTGGTCACAGGTGTTTATGGTATCACTATAAAAGTAGGTTTTTTTGTTTACTTGAACTGGTGTCCATCTCATTGGTGGGTGTTGCCAGCCCATCGCAGTTACATCTCGAACCCGGAGTTCAACAATGTGTACTGCACTAGCTACAGCTCCAAGAAGCATCTGCTCTTGAGAGCCCTTTGGAAGGCCAGGAGTCGCCAGGCGATGGTTGGAGCTGTATGCTCAGGAGCTGTTTGAAAGGAGAGGCTCATTAAAGTGGGAGAAGGACTTCATGAAGTGCCATATCAAAGAGTCCTCAAGTTGCAACCTCACTCCTGCGCTAGCTATCTGCCTCAGGTCCCTGCACAGCGCAGCTGCACTGTCGGAAAGTGTCAGCCCAGCAAAGACCACGATCTCGCCAAATAACTGAATCGCTGTCAGAAAACCAAGTGCACACAGGCAATGGGAACAGTGCCCAGCAGGAGGCTGGGAGTGGGCACATCTCTTCTGCATACACTTTGGAGCCCACAAATAGCAGAAGCCGGCACTCGTTGCTAGTCAGAGAGGGTGATGGTCTTGCGATTACCTCTTTGCAGATTCTCAGACACTTCGGAGACCCAGCAGAAGTGGCACCCTCAATGCAGGGAGGGATCCTGGCCTTTTCTGCTTCTTCACCCTCCTCTGTCCCAGCCTCTGGCTCACCAGCTGCAGTGTAGGGAGGTTTCTTGGACCTGGCTCACCAGCTGCGGTGTAGGGAGGTTTCTTGGAAGGTGCCATGGGAGCTGGAGGCCAGTGACTCAGGATAAAAGGGAGTGAGAAAGGCAGGTCATGCATGGACGACGGAGGCTGTTGCTGAAGTTCGTGGCACACAAGCAGCAAGGCAAGTCTTCTAGGGCAGAGGAAGAGTCTACCCAGCATCCAGGCCATTGGATCCCCCCATCCTGATTGGCACCTACGGGGGCTGCCATAATGGAAACACAAAATAGATGCTAATAATAGCCTCATCCATTCATACACAAAGCTGCAGCTCACAGAGACTTTCAGGCCCATCATGCAATAGGGCAGGCAGGTCACTGTGGGCTAGGTACCTGGTGTTTCTGCCAGCTAGCTGTGGCCCACAGGAGTGTAGCAAGTTGCCAATAACTGGGTGGACAAAGCCCAGTTGCCTCTGATCTACTTCTGCCGCTGTGAAAGCTTGAGGTGATTTACAGTTTTAACCAGAAGAGCCCATTGGATGGAACATTTCGATGTGCCGCTCAGCCAGCCAGGACCACCAATGCGCACTGAGAAAGCCGAAGAACAATGGATTCACCAACATCGCTAGTTCAAGTAATGGCCTCTGAGGAGAAAAATGAGACCATAAAAATGAACTGACGACTCTAAAGCGCCAGGCTTGGGTCAGATAGGTGGGGAGATGTTAAAAGCTGGAGAGCAGAAAGGGATGGGGGCTTGCATGCTCCACTTTGTAGAGAACGGTTTGGAAAAAGAGATCTGTCCTGAAGACTGGAGAAGAGGTGTCATGTGCAAACCCCAATGCACCTATCACTGCCAGGAAGAGGGTTTGTGTTATTGTTTGGAATAAGGAGAAAACCTGAGGCTGAGGCTGCTGGAAGATCATCAGGTCTATGCTCAGGTCCCTCCATGGCCAGTTTAGGGCTTGGCTGCTGTGGTCCCTATTTTCCAAGCAATTAGTGAATCAAGTTCAAGCTACAGGGACAAAATGCTGTTCTGTGAATAACTGCATCAGCTACACTCCTGTGGGCTGGGAGCATTCAGAGCCCAGACTCAGGCTGGAGTGTGCGAGCCAGGCCCAAGTCTCCTCCAGCGAGGATCTGAATAGGGGACCATCTGCTCGACAACAGCAAGGGAATCTGGAGTCTGACTGCCTTAAGAAAAGTAGCAAAACCTTCCTCTTTGAAAAGGCTTTTCTATCTTAAATCACACCCCCCCCAATATGAACAGTCCTTGATTTCTACACCCCATCAGCCCCCTCGAGCAAAACAAATCACTGACCAACCAACCAAAAAACCCAACTATCCTAACCCAAGCAACGTTTTGACACTGAAATATAAAAGAGGTGCCAAAGACTCCATGAAGTCCACTAGGGACTGCAGTATGGCTACTGATTGTACATGGACGGTGCCCAGACAAGATGATGAAGGGCAGCAGCATGCAGTGCTAAGTCAGTACGATGGGGGGGTGTCTCCATTTCCATGGCTCACTTTGCTCTCTTGGCAGCTGGAAAGGCCCTTGGACTTCATCTATTTGTGTTTGTCAAATACTAATACCCATGTCATCGCTTCTTTGGAGCCAATTCTAGGTCTCTTTTCCTTCCTTTAGACGGCACTGTGAGCAGAGGCAGATCTTGAACACTGGCCTTTTTGTGTGTGTGGGTCCTACACAAATGTATTGCTGTCAGCAATGGCAGACTGTCCGGATGAGGGGGGAAATTCAGGTCTCTTGTGAGAGTGAGAAAAAGAGGTCAAGGAACCCCCACAGGCTCCAGTCAGCTCTGGGACCATGAGTATTAGCTGAGGGGCTGGCCTGATGCCTCAGTGGGGCTCCATGGCCCAAGAGTTGGTCAGTCGGATGGGGCATGGCTGAGCCCCTTTGGAAGCACCTTGTGGTTGTAGCACAGCCACGCCTTCCCCACAGCACCTGGCATGGTCAGCGTTTGGCCATCCTCTGTGTACAGTCTCGAAGGGTTTGCTTCAAAACCCTGGGCTGGAAAGTCAAAAAGTCTCAGATTTAGTCTCTGAGCAGCACCTGCCCAGAGCTGAGTGGTGCCGACCCACAACCTGTCTAGAAGTTACCTAGACAATGGCTGCGATTAACTGCCGCTGGTGATTGCTGTCCCCGCTCCCTGCTGCAGCCAATGTTCTGTTCCTGTTTTCATTCTAATCAGCAGGAGAAATGGATTTAAAAGAACGGACCATTTAATCTGCATTTAGAAGCTGTCAGCTGGAGGGGGCCTCTGCGACGCAGGCCGTTTGTTCCTGAATGCCACCTGCCTTTGCCGCGCAGGTGTGCGTGTGGCTGCCTTTGTGCAGCTCTGTGTGTTAAGGGCTTTGTGTGTGCACAAGCCTCTCCCTACATATGTGTGCGTGTGTGTGTGTGTGTGCACGTCTTCCTGTGTGCACACAGCATGCTGTGCACATGCGTACGTGCACATGGCTCTCCCTGTGCCTGTGTGCACATATCTCTCCCTGCCCGTGTGTCCCTGACAAGGCTACAGCCCAATTAATACTGGGCTGCATTTTGAAAAGTTGGCATTCAGGCCCAATACAATTCAGGTGGCTTTGTAATGGGTCGGGGGAAAATCTGAAAAGGGAGATCTGCTCAGTGTGGAGAGATGGGATAAGGGACATGGGGCTGGAGCAGGGAGGAAGAAGGCACTTAGCATGTAGACCTGGTGGGCCAGGGCTTCCCACTGGTTTCCTGCCTGGTTTCTTGGCAGGAGCGTCCCCAGTGTCCAGATTTGGCTCCTCAGCCCTAGGCACAGCCTGGCTCTTCCTGCACATCCGAGGGCCGGGTGAGCTGTGCCCAACAGCTGGCCCCTGCAGTTGCATCCTTCCAGCACTAGGCTCTGTAATTCTCCCTGCCTGCCTGCCTGCCATTTCATCTCAAACCCAACCAGCTCCAGCCCCCTACCTGGCCCTGGGGGACCCATTCTTCCCGTCCCCCCCGCTGGCTCCTCACCAGCCTTCTGCTAACCAACCATTCACCACACAGACAATCAGCAGCTGAAACGAGGTGGTGACTTGCCAGCCCTGCTCCTCACCCTGCTGCCATCTGCTAACACTTTGCTCCTGAGCGATTCAGCCACACATCCAGGCTAGGTGATCTCCGTGTCATTCCAGAGTGACTTTCAGCAACCCACATGTATTTTGTGACTTCATCAAGGCCCTCAGGAGATGCTGGACATGGCATGATCGTGCGTATCTGACTTGTGAGGAGTTGCAAGAAGACAGAGTGAGATCTGAATGGCAACCAGTCCATGATCTGAGTTTGTTGATGTTTCTGCACTGCCGAAGACTGGGTGAGATTTCACTAGGGAGCTAGCGGCCATGCCCATGCACTGCAGCACCAGATCCGGAGGGGCATGTCCTTGTGCAAAATCCTATAATCTCACCACAGTCTGCCCTTCCTCCCTTTGCTCCCTCACCAGGTGCTTCAGCCTTGCCTCAGATCCTCCCTTGACCCGTGAAGGGATGCAAACCCTGGCCCCAGCTGGCATTTCCTCTGGTGCTGCCTCAGAGATCCACAACATTTTAGGGCTGAGCCAGGCCTGGTAACTTCACTGTCCGGTAATTGGGGGGAAGCCACCTGCTGCACCCCTAGGCAGCATAACAGTTCTCAGTAGGCTGGGTGGGGGATGATGTGTGCCTCAATTTACCAACTCATCCGGTGCTGCTATTTGCTGAGTGTTGCAGGGAGGGAGGCTTTCTTGGTGTCACGTTCCTGCTCTGCCTTGAGACATGAACTTGAGCTGACTCAATAAGACCAACAGGCCCGGCATGGCAAAGCCGTTGTGGGACACGCCATGTCTACTTCCTCCCGCAGCCTGAAGAGTGGCTGGAAAGAAGGGAGCGATGAGCTTTTTCTGATGTTGCTGCTGGACACAGAGGAAGAGAGAGACAGAGTGAAGATGGATCCCAGGACACTGCTGTCCCCAGTACAGCCTCTGAGACATGGCTGTGCCAAGCTAAGCCAAGGACTTCCTCATGCCGCATGACAGATAAACGCCACCTTGTTCTGGAAAGGCTGCAGTGCATCACTGTGACTACAGGGAGCATTGCTCCCTGAGATGATAAAATCTCCCTCCGGAGTCCGCCTGCTTGGACTTGCTCCAGAGAAATCAGGGGGAAGGTCCAGTCTCAGAGCTGGAGCAGAGGAAAGAGGGGGTTACCTTGTCAAAAAGTGGGGCCTCGGGGGTCTGTTTCAAGGTTAGCACACAGCACAAACCCTGCTGATCCACAACAGGGGTCCCAGCAGAGCAGTGCCATGCCAAGGAACTCAGCTCTGTCTCCTCCAGCAAGTGGAGTGGAGTCAGAGGATGAAGACACTTCCCTGTCTGACAAGAGCCAGAAGAGACAGATCCAAAGTGACAGCAAGTCGGAAAGCCGACCTTGCCAGGCCTCATCAGAGAGCTCCCAATTTGGAACAAGAGACTCACTTGCTTTGCTGGCACCAGCTCAGAAACAGAAGAGGATAGAATAAAACCTCCAACAAACAAGCCAAGTTCCAGGTCTCGGCTGTCTTGTTAAGATGCCCCCAGGGTAAAGCAGACCTGGCAAAACTGCACAGTGATCTTCCCATGGCAGATGGCAGCCAGGTCCCTTTGTTTCATTAAGGCGATTAGTGGGTATCACAGCCTAACTGATCAAAGGACAAGGACGGGTTGATTCACACCTGGGGGAAGGAGCCAGGAGGGCATTTCTGCTTTTGATACCCCCTTCACTGCTCAGCCAATTTGCTCCCTCCCAGCTCCCCACCGTGGAAACCACAAACTACTTCATCTCTTTTAGTGGAAGCAAAACCACAGTCCATTCAGTAAGTGATTGCATGCCGGGACCAGCGTGCCAGCAGATGCCCCAGGAGGGCGCTTGGTGCTCAGGAGACGCAACTGCCCAGGATGACAAATTTCTCCATAAAGATAAGAGGAGGAAATGGTCAGTGGCACATCATCCTGCCTGGTCACTGTGGCTGTGCCCTGCCTTCACCAGTCAATCATTGGTCAAACCCTTTCACTTATTTCTGCCCTCACAGTGCCCCTTGGGCCAGCTCTCAGTGGGGTGAGCAGGGCAGAATTCAGCGGAGCAGCAGTGATTGACACCAGCGGCCCTTGCTTCCCAGTTCACAGTCTGCCTCCAGAGCTGGTCTGTGGTGCCTCCCAGGCGTGATGCCTTGGATCCAAAGAGACCTTTAAGAGCCATCACAGTTCAGGGAGCTTGTTAGGTGTTTGGCCCAAGCGAGTCTCATAGTCAGCAAGACACACTTAACATCCTGCACTCGCTGTCCACACTGGGTCAGCTGCCAAGACAGTACTACGTATCTTCTGTGAGTTGCCCTGTTCGCCACAGAGACAGGTGGATCTAAAGTCCACTGACGTTTGTGAGAACTTTCCTATTGACTTCCCTGGGCTTTGCATCAGGTCCACAGGCCAAAGAGGACAGACTGACTGGCTAGATACTTTGGGCCATTCTGGTAATACAAAGCAGTGGGAATCTGGCCCAGGGACTGTGGTTCCTGCAGTCCCAGAGTGACAACGTTCACACCAGCTCACTAATGAGACTGGAAGGATTCCAGCAACCGGCTGTCAGAAAAAGAGCATCCAGACCTGTTCTAGCCGATCTCTGTACCACTCTCCAGGCCACTTTAGGGGTCTGTCCTTCTTTCCCATTTGGCAAACACAGTTTCAAATGGGGTCCCTTCCATGGAAAAAATACTAGGTGATTGTGTAATTAAAGGCTCTCACAATGCATACAGACTCTGTGTGTGTGTGTGTGTGTGTGTGTGTGTGTGTGTGTGTGTGTGTGT
>ML682007.1:1312010-1345469 GCA_007922195.1 Podocnemis expansa
TGTGTGTGTGTGTGTGTGTGTGTGTGTGTGTGTGTGTGTGTGTGTGTGTGTGTGTGGAGAGTGAGAGCGAGAGCAAGCAAGAGAGAGTGAATACAGGTTGCACAGGCAACTTTAATGCTGGCATTTCCTAACTTTTCAGTACTTAACTTTGTAAATGTCATAAATAAATTCCCCTCTGGAACCTGGCACAGATGTCACAGTCTCTTAATGTAGGTTTTGGGTGAGTATTATAGAAAACTATCAATTCTAGCACTTACAGATTCAAAGAAAAGCTTGAAAAATGTGACCCAGTGGTAACTGCTGCCTGCCATAGTCCGCAACCTGAAACAAACTTGAGAAGGTGGGAAAAGCTACGTTCATCTTAATGCTAAACCATACCACCATGGGGGTGGGTGTATAGTGCAGGCCAAGGCCAATGGAAGCCCCGAACTACTGTAATTCAGCCTTTCCTGCATGGCTAGGGATCCAAAGCCGGCAGCACGGAGCTAGTCCACCAGGAATGAGAAGAGAAATTGGCTATAAAGGGGACGTGAAACTGACCAGTTCAATATCCTGTTCCTATGACAAGTGAAGTGCAAAGCATTAAGCAAACTGCCCAAGTGGTAAAAAGTATGCACAGCTTTTAATCTTGCTCCTTTAATGATCTGAGGGGTCCTTGGAAAGTTAGAGGAGGAACTGAGAGAATTGGGAATTTTCCTCTTGACCTCATCCTTTTCACTTTTATGTTCTCTCACCACCAGTATTGCTGAGAAGCCAGGAGCCAAAAATGTGCATTGAACCCATCCACACCAAGAGAGCTGCCTGGCTATAAATCCAGAGGCCGCACGTGGTTGCTAGTTCATTTCTACATCAGGGCAGGGGATGGGGGGGAAAGCTCGGGCCAAATTTTGCATGGTGTAACAATTCTAGTGAAGCTAGTGGCGTTACACTAAGGAAATCTTTGTCCCTCTGTGTTTTTATAGGGCTTACTAAAATTAAATTAAACTAACTCAGGGCTCAAGATTTGTTCAAAGATATTACTAATTTTTGGTCATGGGTGAGTGGATTTTCAAAAGAAATGTCGAATTCCCAGGACCCTCCTCATCCCCCTGCCATGATGCTAATGCAGGTCCAGACACTCCTCTCCTAGGTGGATGGGCAGAATGGGGCTCAAAGCTGCTGGTCTGCAGCACTGATTGACCTGGGCTGGTGGAGAGCCCCTTGCTGAATGGCAGAGAATGGGTATAGCGAGGGATGGACGCTAATCTTATACATGGCCCACCCTAGGAGTGAGGTACCATGAGACGCAAACCGGCCTGCTGGCTACAAATGGAGTTCAGGGCTCTAAGGAGGGCTTGGCCACTTTTCCTGCATTTCCTGAGCTGATCAGAGCCTCTCAAGGCTTGGCTGGTGTATGCAGGAGGTATTAAAGTGATTGCTTTCAGCGCACGCAGCCAGGGTTCTGCCAGGCTTCTCCAACAGCAGCTGCTCCCCCCCTCCACGGAGGCACCTTCTTAGAACGGCAGCTCACGGAGCTGGTGGAGAAAAGGTAATTACTGCACCACAGGCTGCAGGGCTGAGCTGGCAGGAAAAGCAAGGGGTAGCGTAGCCTATGGTGTGGAGTGTGACAGGTCGAGAACTCCTGAGCTTTACCCCTGGCTTTGCTGGTGATTGTGGGTGACCTCAGGCTTGGAGCCTTGTGCCAGGGGGAGTCTCTGCCCATCCCTTGTGTACCAGGCAAGAGCCTAGGCCTCATGCCCCACGGCTGCTCCTGACTGACACAGGGCACAAGGTGAAAGGCATTGCTGGGGATGGTCTCTCCAGAGGGCGTGGAGAAGGTGCTTTTTGCAGCACGCCCAGACCTGGCACCTTGCAAAGGAGCTTGCAGAGACAGCACCAGGCCTGCTTCAAGCATGAGCCCTCCAGGAAGCCCCCCCGACACACATCCAAAATGTGGGTCCACCTTTGCCCAGGTTCTTGCCAAGAGGATGAGGGCACCTCCTTCTGACAAGTGGCCGAATGCTCCTGCCTGGCTCCTGCACTCCTGCAAGATGGGCTGAGCCTGTATGCTGAGGCTTTAGCTCCAAACACCCCGGGCTGCAGATTGCAAGGGGCGGGGGAGGGCATTACAGGGGATGTTTGCACAATTTCCATCGCACTCCAATCCCCCTTCTCTCCCCTAGATGGGAGGCAGATCTAGGGGACTGGCTTAGGCTCTATCTCCGGGTTGTGTGGCAGCCCCAGAGCCTGCATTGCTCTCAGACTTGCCTGCACTAAGGACCTGCATTTTACCTGGTGCCACATGACCTAACACCCTCTGGGAGCCCTGCGGCTGTATCATAGGAAGCTGGTGAGAGACAGACAGGCTGCACCCTGCACAGCTGCTGAACTTAGTGTCATTTAGTATGATGGCATTAGGAGGGATCTTCAAACACATCCAAGGTAGGAGCCCAAACCTCACTGAAAGTCAGTGGGAAATTCCTGTGCTCCTGGCTCAGCCAAGAAAATCCCTCCCATAGCTGTTAAATAAAAGCATTTTGCGAGTGCTGGTCCAGGCACTCCATGGTGCTGGCAGATGTTGGCTCTGAGCCGTATGGAGCTGACTCCAGCCAGTGCACCCGTAGAGCAGACTCTGATCAAGCTGGCCAAGAGGAATGCAGACTCCATTCAGTCGTGAATGCGCTCAGACAATTTAGTATTAATGAAACACGGCCCAGTGTCCTGCAAGTACCACGAATACACTAAGACATATGTGCTGGGCTTGGGGACCAGCAGGACTGTCTCACACCCTGTCTCTAACCCTTCTTTTATGCACAGATACAAGCAAGTTATGCGTCCCACCCACATGGTTGGTTACCACCCTTTACCTTGTGCCTGTGGGTTCGATCAAAACGTCTCTATCACCATGCTGTCACCCTGACTATCTCAGTGTGTCCTGCTAGCATTACCAGGCGGTGTCTCCCCCACTGCCTTGCAGTGGGGTGACCTGGCCCCACCCTTCTGGACTGTGTTTCTGTGAATACTCAGAGGCTAGGCGAGCAGTTTTGCTATGCTAGCCCTCTTTCCACCTCCTTCATGTAGTGGCCAGTGAACCAACAAGCCTGTGACTGCTTTCACGGGGAAGGGCATGACACTTGCTAACTCTGATTTCCATTAGCAGGGTTTACCTCCTGTGGACCGTAGGCCTTTCACATCACACCACATGTCGCAGGCTCTCACTTTTTCCTACACTTGGGGCCTTTGTTTCCCACAGGTTGCCTGGCCACCTTGCTATTTGCAGTCAGATCAAACCTCAGCAAGGAACAGCCCTCCACTCCTAAGTCCCTAACCCTCCTCACTGGTTCTTCAGGCCACTTTGGGGTAGGACATTTCCCTGCTTGCAGACTGTGTTGTGATAGAGCTGCGGTAAAATGAAGCAGTCCCAGAGCCGGAGCGGGGCCTGGGAAGTCACACCACCCGGGGCTGGGCCACAGCAGGAGGGAGACACCGATTCATTCCTTGGCAACCCCCATGTGGCAAGAGACAGATTTCAGGGAAGAAGAATAATGAATTTCAAAGCTACTCCAGAACCCAGCTGGGCCTGGACAAGCCAGATTTCTCCTTGGCGTCCTCACTTGGCAACTGACTTGTTTTTCAGTGTGCCGATTCCATGGGGTATTTTTTTATAGACTTCACTGGTTCTGACAAGGCGATACACACGGAACGAGCTAAACCAGAGAACAATTGGGGAGTTTTGGAGCGATCCCAACAGCTTTAAAAAAAAACACAACAAAACCCTTCAAAACCGCCACACAACTCAAAACAGAGGCACTGGAGAGCAGTGGAAAAAACCGTCCCAGAACAATGGAGACTTTCAAAGCCACTAGCAAGTCTGTGCTCCCTCCGAGGCTGCGCGCTGCAGCAGTGTTGCAGGAACGCACATCATGCCTAGGTTTGGAAGCAGTCCATTTCATCCAGGATTCTGAGCACAGCTCTCAAGTTCCCACAGACTGGGGGAGCTGGACGGATTTTAACAGCTGAAAGCCTTAAAAGCTTCTATTTATTGGTGACTGCAATAAACTGAGGAGAGTGCGGCCTTGGACGGGGAGAAGCGGGTATTTGGGAAGAAGGTGTCCTTTAATAAAAGGGAGAGAACCCAATTCAAGCAAATATGAATCAGCAGGTTTAACTTTCCCCAGTTGGACGCTGCCCTGTGGATGAGGGTTGGGCTGGGACTGCTGAGCCGTTTGTTCGGGTGAGGAGATGGCAGGCGGAGACGGATGTGCTTCTGCCGCCCACTTGGCCCATAATTCAAAAAGTTACCACCGTCTCCTGTAGGCTCTGCTGAGTCACCATTTGAAGAGCATGGGAAGGAGCGAATGGGGCTGGAGACACATTGTGGGGGGGGCCCTTTGCAAGTGGCTCAGCCTCTGGCACAGTCTTCATTGAAAGCCCCTGGAAAAATTCCCAGATCCTCTGGCTCATTGGCATGTGTGCACCCTGGGTGACACGGCCCAGCACCCTGGGTGACAAAGGCAGGAGAGGGAGCAACCCAGATGCCTTTCTAAGAGGATCTTTGTACTAAGCCTGGCATCTTACCTCCAATATCTGTCCATCCATCCCTCTCGCCAGGGTTCTGCCCCACACTCTGCAAAGTGGTGGGTGGGAAGAGGCCAGCACACACTAAATGACACTCTTGTGCTTCACGTGCCATCACCCCTTATTCTTCCCATTGGAAGGGCTGGGGGCAGGGAATTCTGGCCTCTAGGTTGGCTCTATTTGCAGAATGCCCGGCCTGATGGGCCCGGCTGGGCCCTTGGCGCACAACAGGGATAGAAATGTGCACGTGACAAGAGGCCTGATTCCCTCATGCGGTAGACTGGCTCCACTGGAGTTCACAGCAACAGAGAATTGGACTCCAACACCTGTCCTAAAGTGGGGCAACAACTGCCTTCAGGGGCGGTTCCCAGGGGTAGTGGATCTTGAAAAAGACCGTATCAATTACGCTGCGACTAACACAATGTCATTGCTTGCTAGCGTCGAGGGGACTGGAGGCCCTGGTGGGCTGGATGTAGCACAGATGGCTAGCGAGGGACAGTCCCTGCCCCAGAGAGCTTACAATCTAAATGCACACAGCAGGTAGCGGCAGGGAGGGAAAACAAAGGTGAGATGGAAACTGATCTGCTCCAGTTCACACCATCAGTTTGTAGGACAGCTGGTTCTAGGCCAGGTCTCCTGCTAGCCCATTGCCTCTGCGCTCAGTCAAGGGACACTGAGAAATGTTGTCACACTAGGGGTCTTGAGGTAGAAACGACTCAATGAGAAAATGGTCCAGCACTGCCCCTGTGGCTCCAGTGCCTTCTGGCATGACAGCCACAGAGTGAAAGTGACCCACAGGATTTGCCCACCAACCTGATCAAGCTGCAGGATGCAGCCCCCCAGCAGAGACTGGGAAAAGCAAAGCAAGGCTGCAAGCTCGTTGGTGCTAACGATCTGAGGGGTTATTAATAACACAGCTATGGGAGTTATTTTAAAGTAGGTTTTTTTCATCTTGACAATGTTGCTTTGATGGGAGCTGATTTCTAAGTGCAAACCATTAGCATAGGGTGGGCAGTGCAGACACCAGAGCCCTTTTATTTCAGCAGAAGCAGCAGGAGGAAAACCAAAGGGTCTGTCAGGAGATAAAAGGGTTGTTCCCCCCTCTCCCCTTCCTCCTATTCTGCTGCAAAGGGTGTGGTGCCAGAGACCTCCACAGCAGGACGCATGAGCGCAAGCTGGGTTCATCTGGCAGCTGTGATGACTATCACTGGGGATCAGAAGGTTAAATAAATCTCCTTCCTTTGGATGTAAACCAGGCAGGAGGGTCCCATGATCCACCGACACGCCTTCCTGTAGCACAGATACCCCTGCGCTGCTGGGGGGTGGAGGGTTGGGAGACAAGGGCCTCACCCTGTTAGCAGGTCCGGGGAACGTGCAGGCTGGTTTCTGCCGTTGTCGGGTTAGACTCCAGCCTGTGGCCGTGGGAGAGGTGGCTGAGGATCTGATCTCCAGAGCTGATGCCATCCCTGGAAGGGTGGGAAAGATGTTCCCCTTTTCTGTCTTTCCCTAAATTAGAGAAGAACTGGGGCCAGCTGCATAATTAACAAGGGTCACAGGGAAGCTGCCAGAGCTCACCCGTGTTGGTGTCTCCTTATTAAGCTAAGTCGAGAATGTGGAAAGCGCAAGCAGAGTCCTTTACAAATGGGATGGAGAGAGGCTGGGGCAAACACTGGTTATTAACTGTTCAGGTTTTTGGTGGCTCAGCCTCCCTGAAGGGAAACGTCTTCCAGAGACTGTTATGTCTGGAACAGGAGCTGGAACCTGCCTGAATCTCAGCTGATTTCTTAGCTCTCTCTCCATGGGAGTGCTGCAGCGTCACACAGCCCTGGGACATCTGGAATGTGGGCGCACGGCTGGGCCCAGACCTTCACTGCACTGAGGCTCTTGGAGCCGTCATGGCTTCTCCAAGCTTACTGACCATGGACAGGGTGTGGGCGCCTCCAGCGCTGAGAGATGAGCTGCCCGCAGGACCAGAGTGGACAGTCCAAGGCAGGCTAACCGCTATGGGCCTGACCCACTACACACTGACAGTCGACAACGGGAGTCCACCAACTCCCAGCGGGCTGTGGATTGGGCCCTGAGGGGGTCCGGCAGCAGGATGCACCCACTCAGAGCAGACTAAGAACCAGGGCACCTGCTATGGTCCAGGGGTGTTGCTGGTCCTACGCTTACGGGGCTTGAGCCCCAAGTCCTAGTGCCCAAGCCCTGGGTCTTTTTCTGGGCCAGTGGCACTCCTGCTATGGTCACCTGCTGTAGCTAAATTGTTAGCACCCATCATTCCTCTTAACAGCACCATGACATGGCCCCCTTACGCTTCAGAGCCTAACACCGACTGAGACCACGCACAGCCAGCGTGCTACAGGCACACGGTGCTTTCTGCAGCTGGGTCTGTCCTGGGCTGCAGCCCTGAGTGCTGGGAATTGGGTCATGGAGAGGGACAGACTGCGTCACCTGGCCAGGGGGACAGGGTGCTGGATGGAAAGGATAAGAGCCTCAGCACAGGGACAGGAAGGGCCAAGCTCTCGAGAGTCATCCAGTTTACTAACTGCCCAGTCTAGTGCTCACAGCAACCCTACAACAGCCACTCAGTTCACAGGAGCCCTATGCCAGCAGCAGAAAATGAGACTTTCAGAGCAAATAACCATTCAATGGCCCTGCTAAGGGTTGACTGGACCCTGAGCTGCAGCCTGTCACATGGGCAGCGCTGACCCAGGCTATGCTGTCCATGCTCCCTCCAGCCCAGCAGCCTGGATTACACGGCTTCCTTTGACCTAAGGCCCAGGCTGAGTTCAGCTGGGGACAATGGTAAACATAACCCTGCCCCAGGAGTGGGGAGGGGACCCTTATCCCAGATCCTGAAGCCCAGCTCTTCCCAGATCTTGGGGGAGCAGGCTCCTGCGGAAAAGATGGCTGGAGGGATGGGTGTGCATGTGCAACATCCTTGCTGACGCTGACATGGTACTTGCAGGCTGTGAGCTCTCGAGATGTGTGGGGATGTTAGTGTCCAAATGACGCATTGTGAAGTGTCAGTGAAACATGGCTGGGGAGCAGACAGCTATTAACAGCGGCTTGTTAGTGGTGCTGGGGGTGCTGAGGAGGGAGCTGAGATGGACAGAGGGCAGGGGACAGGCCTGGAGACAGCCATGGAGGCCAGGGCAGCCCTTGCAGGATGCAGGCTTGGGGAAGCCAAGGGATTTGGGTGATTTCTATGGCAGGGTGGGGGCTGACCTCCTTGCTGTTGTCAGCACGGAGTCCTAGAGGGAAAGGGCTGTGATGGCCTCACGGTTGTCAGGGACTGCAACTGTTTAGGGGTCCCCTCCATAGCTATGTGGGTGCTTCAGTCCTGGCTTGCATCCCCCCAGGAAGGAGAGGTTAAATACTGCCAGATGGGAATGATCCAGTCAGTGGTGGGAGTGGTGGCGTTTCATCCCTGCTTTGCCCAGGTGCATGACACATGTAGTGGGCCACAGAGGGCAGGGACTTGCCCTTTGCATGGCTGGTCACAGGCCACTGAGTGACCTGTAGAGAAGCCACTTGCTCATCTTCCAGACTGGGCCCTTGTGACCTGCCGAGGCTGGTGGGTGGGGGATGAACCCCTTCAGGGAGGAGTCCATGATAACCATCAAGGAGTTTGCTCAGCTAGGGGAAATGGGTGGGCTCCGTCATCTCATGCTTTGGAAGGGCTAATAACCGTGGGCTCAGCTGGGCCACCAAAGGGGCTTTTGCTCAGGGCTGGGGGGCAGCCCATGGTGAAAAAATCTCCCCAGCCAGGTCTTTCTCTGGCCAGGGGCAGGGACAGCTGAGAGGCGGCTGGGTGTGGGGCCCTGTGCATTCACAGAGACGTCCCTGTAAGACTTGCTGAGCGTGGGATCATTAATTAAGAAATGCATCCAGCAGCTGCCTCCCTCAGGGTCTGTGCTGATGGATTCTCTCTTCAGAGCCCGTTTCCCAGGGCAGCCATCCTAGTGACTATGCACTCAGAGAAGGGCTGTGGGGCTGGTGGGAGCAGAACCCAGGGTCTCCTGCCACGGGAGCAAAATCCAGTCATGCCAGTACAAAGATCAGCCACGGGCCACAGAGCCACTGCCTAGCCTGGTGAAGACGGCAGCATGCCTTGGGGCCAGCCAGCAGTACGTGCTGAGAATGGCGCTGGCCATGCATCAACAAGAGAAACCCACCTAGATAGATGCAAGGTGACCCCTGGGAACAGGCCTGTCCCTTCCAGCGGGACGGCAAGTCAGCCAGATCCCAGGGATCGGCTTCTTTCTGCCCTAGAATGAACCCAGCTGCCGGAGGCCTGGTTCTCTCTCTCTCTTTCAAGGCTGAAGCACATGGATCATGTCTCCTTTTGCTGTTGGACAAGAGCCTTGGAGGTGACAAGCTCGAGCCAGGGATGGGCTGTTGCAGCAGAGTTTGCCCATGTTCCTGCTGCCAGTGCCTGGGATAGTGGCAAGCAGAGGACCAGTGCCTAAGTCCCTGCACTTGCCATCTGGTCTGTGCTACTCCCCTATCTCCTTGCTGTCCCCAACAGACATTATCCAAGCTCCCTGCACAGCCACCAGCCCTCCCAGAAGCCTCAGAGACTGACTGCAGGATCTGAGCTGCCTGCTGGCCGCCCTGTGGCGCTGTATGTGGGAGCAAACCCCGTTTCTAGGAGCTCACCCCCACCCCACTGCGGCACTGCCAGGGGCTCTGATGCTGTGGCTCTCCCAGCAGCCGGGCGGTGGGTGGAGGAGAGAGAGAGACATCACCGCCTATGGTATTAAAAATAATACAGCTGAGTGGAAATTTATTACTGATAAGTGTGACAGTCAGGGGGAATGAAAGTGCCTGACAAACGCCTCCTTTGTTCCCAGGCTGGGTCCTTAAGCCTTTCTGCCTCAGAAACTGCTCTGCTCATTAGGTGTTTTCTCACCTCCCGTTGCTCCGGCAGCATCACAGCCTGGCCAGATGCTGGGACTCACCTAACTAGACTTGTGCCCGGGCACCTCTCAGTGGCTGTAGGAGCACTGATGTGCCACCCAGACTCGCTCGTGCAGACAGGTCATGTTCGTTTCAGCTCTGAGTGTGGGCAGTTGAGGGGAGCTTGATGCCCATGGTGCCCCCTAGGCTTGGTCTGGAACCCACTGCGAGTTTGAGGAGGGGAAGCCCAAAGCACCTCCTAGAAATGCCAGAAGACAACAGGCACGTTAGGCACTGGTGCCCTGCTATGCCCACCCTGTGCCCGGCTCTCAGGGTAGCTTTCCTTCCTGCTGAGGGCAAGCCGAGTGCAGCCCTCCAGTAGAGATGGAAAATGCATCCCCAGTCAGGTTCAGCAGCATGTGGAGACGGGGAGGGAAAATTGTTTTGGGTCCAGACCAGCCCCCCTGCACTACTTGAGCCCTGGGGGAGGCCCTCCCGAGAGAGGGATATCCCTTGCAAATCTAGGGGCTCATCAGATGAGATTCTGTGCCCGGAACAGGCCTGCAGGAGGACTGGGACGAGGGGAAAGTTGGAGATGCAGTGCACTGCCCTCCTGTCAGGAAAGTACCAGAGCAGAGTCAAGCAGCACAATAGTGCCTGGTCAATACAGCAACGGTGTGGAAAAGTCCCCAGTGCTCTGGCCACCCTGGCCAAATGTGCAGTGGTACCAGAAGTCAAACCCTGCCAAACATGCCCAGCTGGCTGCTGCTGTTCTCTGTGCCCCACAGCAGAGCAGAGGTAGGTGTCAGGGCCGAGGAGAAAAGCTGGGTTTATGGCTCATGTCAGTTTGTTTGGCTCCCTTCTTGGCACAGCACTCCAGCCATTCTAAGGTGAGTTCGAATGCGATGGAGCTGTCTAGCTGCTTCACCCCACTTTTATCCCCAGTGGGGGGCACAAAGAATCCTGTGCATCTGGCCCCATGCCACCCCACAACAAAACAATGACACTTCAGCAAAGCCAACAGCCTCCTGTCCGGACCCAGAATGCTCTCGGCGACACACACCCAACCATGGCCACCTGAGGACACATCAGCAAAGCCAACAGCCTCCTGTCCAGACCCTGCAACGCTCTCGGCAACATGGACCTGGGCATGGCCACCCCAGAACACATCAGAAAACCCAACAGCCTCCTATTCAGACCCTGGAACGCTCACGGTGACACACACCCGACCATGGCCACCCCTGGACACATCAGCAAAGCTGACAGCCTTTTGCCCAAACCCAGAAAGCTTTCAGCAGCACGCACCCAGCCATAGCCACCCCCAGGATTTTAGCCAAGTTCCAAAGGGGCAGCCATGTTAGTCTAGTAAAGCAAAAAGAAAATAAAAAAGTGCCACAAGACTCCTCGCTTTTCTTCCCCCTAGGATTTTAGTTCAGCATTAGCAGCTCACAGGATATCTCCGGCTGAGGACAGCCGCACCAGGCTCCCAGAGATCAGGCAAGGAGATCAGGGCTGGGCTGGGTCACAGGCTAATGTGACTTGGCTACAGATTGCAGAACAGTGAGTTTATTCCCAGTGATGTTATAGCTGGGACCTGTTTCTCCTACTGGACGGTACTGGGGGGAGGGACAACGTGAGCTGTGATGATGACCACCACAGCCTTTGGGAGGGGCTCTGCAGGGCACTGTACCACAAGGAGGGAGGTTTGGTGCTTACCGTGGTCTCCACCCTGGTGTTGGAGCTGGGAAGCTGCTAGACCCTGGGGAGAGACAGAAAAGAGAGGATGAAAACCCAAATGCAAGGAGGAAGAGGATCACCAAGGGGCTGGGATCACAGAAGCTGCCAGGCTGGACCAGAACCAAGGACAAAGTTGTAGGAACCACTCTGGGGTAGATGGGGGGATCTGCCCTAAAGTCTCTTCCAAAACCCCAGTTACTAGAGATTAGCTCACAAATGATATTTGTGCCTATGAGCCCTTTGCTCTTGTTTGGAGCTGCATGGGAAGAAAGGTCATCTGCCCTGGGGTGATTCCAAGGTAGGGGATGTGCTCGCTCTGGGGTCCCCACCTCCTACCTTGTGGGTAACACACTGCCCCCAGACGCAGGGAGTGCAGCCTAGCCAGATGCCAGAGCCCCTTCCTGCAGCGCCTGGATCTCCCTGCACATCTCCATCCAAGGCAGAAGCAAATTTGGCCATGGTTGCCCTGCAAGAGCTTGCCTAGGCGGACCACTGCTCAGGGTCTTGAGGCACCTAAAGATACAGGCAGGTGCCTAGCTAAAGACCCTGGGGAATCTGGCCTCTGGACTGCACATTAAGAGATGGTTTATCAGCAGCATCCACAGAGACCTCTGCAAATGCAGTGCTGAGCCCCAGCTGGCCTCTGCACTGACAGGCAGCAGAGGTGCCCCTCATCTCCCAGTCACCCATGAGACCCCGTGCCGGCTCAGAGCGAGCCACTCAGAGCAGCCTGCCAGAGGTCTCAGACCAGTCCTGAGGACAAACGCCCCTCCATAGCACTCACAACCTGACAACAAGGGAGTTCATTTCCACAGCACTCCAGGGCTCCAGCCCTTGCCTGGGTCACTCGAGGATGAGGCCAGCAGCTGGCCCACGCTGCTCTGGCCCTGTCCTGCCTGTGCCCCACCATGAGCATGGCTCAGCTGCCCACATGACACAGAGTGAGGTGGCGCAGGGAGGTTACTGAAGACAGGCTAGGGTCCAACGATCAGTCTAGGATTGTGCTGGAGGAACAGGGGAATGATCTTGACCCACAAGCTGGTGTTTCCATGCAGGTTTCGCAAACTGGCCCTCCCCAGACGGTGGAATGGGGGAGGAGGCAGGACTAAAGAGAATAAATCTGCCTGACCACAGTGCAGCTGAAGTCTTGGCCGGCCACAGCCCATTAGTACCAGGCAGGTATTTCCCTCCCTTCCTCCCCCCTGCAGCCTCTGCAGAAAAGCATTATCAGCCCTCCCCATCTTTAAAGAGGATTAAAAGCGGTTAACTCAATTTACAAAGGCTTTGTTGTGTTGGTTTCCCCAGGCTGCTGCACAAGGAGATTTCCATCCAGTCACTTAGGCTACTTTTATCAGGTTGTCTTCAGGAGGTAATTGGGTTTTGGAGCAGCCTGTTTAAAATGCATAACCCAGCCTCATAAACAAAACCAAAGCAGCCACGGCGGTGAGGTGAGGATGCAGAACAAACCTCGGCACCCTCAAAGGAGGATTCCCCAGCCTGCCATCACAGATGCGGAGCCCTCCTGCTGGCAGGGAGATGTGGACGTGGCAGCCTGGGTGTCCCCAGAAAGCAAGAATCTCCGTGGCTATTTGGGCAAGTGGCGAGTGCCAGGCTGACCCCTTGGCAGACATGTGAGTCTGGGACAGGAGAGCAGCAGGGGCTTGGGCTGGGCCTGCAGGTACTTCACCAACATCCTGGGAAATGCAAGGAGGTAATGTCTGTAAGCCTGGAAGTCGCTCCCTTGGTGTCGGGAGTGGAGCAGGGTGACATTGGAGTGGCTGGGAGGAAGCAGAAGGTGGCCCATGGGCTTTTTGCACCTTTGCCCAGGCTTGAGGTGTGAGCTGCCATTGGGCTTTGTCTCGGTCCCACCAGCACCCAGTAGGTGAAGGCGGGAGGGGCTCTGGCATCAGTGCTGAGGGGAGCTGGCAGCCTGGGGACCGCCCTCTGGCCATCTGCAAACAGGCCTGGCTCCAGCACCGCAGGCTGCCCACCCATGCCCCAGCCACTCAGCATCAAGCCTGGTCAGAAGGGCTCCCTTCCTTGGGGGGCAGGGCAGGGCAGCTCCCAGGGACTGGGTCTCTCGGGTCTGTGGACGTCTGTGGGTGACAGTGGTTCAGCCTTCAGGGAGGTTCATAGACGCTAAGGTCAGAAGGGACCAATATGATCATCTAGTCAGACCTCCTGCACAGTGCAGGCCACAAAACCTCACCCACCCACTCCTACAATGAACCCCAAACCCATAACTGAGCTATTAAAATCCTCAAATTATGATTTAAAGACTTTAATACAGAGAATCAACCAGCAAGTGAGCCATGCCCAATGCTACAGAGGAAGGCAAAAAACCCCTAGCGCCCAAGCCAATCTGCCCTGGGGGAAAATTCCTTCCTGATCCCAAATATGGTGATCACTTAAACCCTGAGCACGAGGGCAAGTCCACAACAGCCAGTCAAGAAGAACTTCTCTGTAATAACTCAGAACCCGCTTGATCCAATGCCCCTTCCCACATCCCTATCATACCCATCACCTGTAGTAAAAGAGAGACAATGGCCAAGCTACACTGTCCATCATATCATTCCCTCCATAAACTTATCAAGCTCGGTTCTGGAGCTCCCTGGGCAAGGAGGCCTCTATCTGTGGTGGGATCACTCAGTGCTCCAACACCCAGCCCTCTTCCCAGGCACTCAGAGCTAGCAACTGATGAATGGTCCCATACCACGTCATCCACTCTCATCCTCAGTGCTAGAGAAGCCACCATTTTACTGTCCCCTCCTCCAGGAGTGGGGAAAAGAAGAAGCACGCCTCCATCCCCGAACACATGCTTTGAACCAGGTGCAGTCCCTGGAGATTAACTGCATCCCCTGGTGGCCATTTTGCTCTTCTCCTCTGGGCCAGAGCTCAGGCCTTGCACCCCACCCATCTCTCCCTGCTGTAGGCTGCTTTCATTCACAGGATCCAAGCCATTTGCTCTTGTGCTGCTCATGAGTAACAGACACAGGACATCTCCGGGACCCACACCTCCTCCAGAGTGCCTTTCAGGAGCATAGCAGGGCACAATTTGCCATCTTTGTCTAAGTCTCCCTGCTTTGAGAGGACATTTGCTGTGTTAAAAGGGGTGGCATAGAGGGCCCCATGCTTGGGAATCCTGCGTCTATGGCAGGTGCTCCCTGTTCACCCAAGACAACATGCTTAGGGACCAATAGGGTCCAATCACTGTTCAGACATCAGACAGAGGAATCCGAGTTGAGCTTCTTGCTTTATGGTCCATGGCACCATTTGGGGTGTCAGAACTGCTGGGGACCGCACAATCGCAGGTCATCCTGCACTGGCCCCTGGGAAATGCGCAAGGTGGAATCAGTTCTAGTTTCAGTGGTGTATTTATCCCCAAAGAGACCCTGTCCTGGGCCTGTTCTGAGGAGCAGCGGAGTCCCGCAGCAGCCAGACGGGGTGTGAGGTAGGGTCACAGAGTTCTTGTTAGACAAAAAGAGACTGAACCACCCCAGGGCTGGTCCAGGCCCCCTGTGCAGCCTGACCCGAGCTATGGGGACATGCGCTCAGCTCTCCAGGTTGCTGGTTACACCCGGTGCTGGTGGTCGTTTCACATGCATCACGGCCGGCGGGAAAGCTGGCTTGGCCGGTGGTTGGGAGGGCATGCCCCGCCTGGTCCTGGGGACTCGGATTGGCTAGTGGGAAGGTGCCTGCCCAGCCAGGGAACCGGGGCTAGATCTGGTTCCCCACTGCTGGCCAAATGCACCCTGACACAGTGGTCCAGAGAGCTCAGACAACTTGCTCTTCAAACAACCTCTGCTTCCCCCACCCCACCGCTGTGGGGAGGAGGCTCCCAGTACAAACTAATCTCAATACCTATTCACTCATGCTTTGTGCCACAGCCACCAACTTTCATCTTCAGTTGCCTCTTGTGTACAACATCTCCATGACAAAAGGCGACTGCAATGGCAGTCCCGCACTGTCCTCTGCTCCAACTGGCTCGACGCCCACTGACACGCCTCTCCCAGCGGTGCACAAAGGGCTACAGAAAGGCTGGATCCTTCAACAGGAGAACTGGGCCCCTGCCTTCTTCCCGCCCAGCTGTGCTGATGCCTGGGTTTTTCTAACTCCAGCCAGTTACCAGCATGCTCTCCCCAGGCTCTGATGTGGGTATGTGGGGAAAGGCCAGCCTTCAGATGGGCATTCTTCACCCCGCTTTGGTCTCCCCAGGAGCCCCCATTTGAAAGTTCACTGGCCAGTTCACAGCTCAAGCCAAGCCGAGTGCTGTGCTTGAGATCAACTATTGCCCAGCAGACAGGAAACTTCGGGCACTGGCCTCTTAATTGCTAGGATGGGACAGGGCAAAACACCAGGTGCAGCTGAGAAGCAATTTAAAAAGCAGCGATCGCACTATAAATCCTAGCTCAGTGCTGTGCTGCTCAAAGGCAGCCAAGGATTTTCTTGCCCCAAGCTGCAGACAACGAAACAGTTTCAGAAAGTGTGAGTGACTTGTCCCACTTACACACAACTCACTGGCAGAATGCAGAACTCGACAAGAACCAAGACGCTTGTTATCCAAAACCTTTCTGGGCCCACCCACCAGCTCACAACAGCAGCTCCACAACCAGCCAGACAGCTGCCTGGTGGGAGCAGCATCTTCCCATGCGGAGGGGAGCCCACTCAGGGCCTGACAGCCAGCCATCCACCACCGCCAGAGCTGTAACCAGGGCAGGGTGAATGGGGCAAAGTCCTGGGTGTTGAGTTTTGAAGGGCACCAGACCGACCCTACATGCCCCTGAAGAGGAATGTGCCTTTGTGGGAGGCACATTCCTCCAGGAGCCAGGCTGGGGCTGGGACTGGGGGAGCACATCTCCCACCCTGCCCTGAGCATGCTCAGGTGCATACCGGGGGGTGGGGAAGAAGCCTCTGGCCATGCCACCTGGCCAGGACAGTGCCACTCTCCTGACCCATGGCCAGGTAAGGGGAAAGGTGCGGGCCCCCTGAGAACTAGGACAGGAAAGCTGGTGGCCAGGCGGGCAGGCAGGGACTTGGCTTGGCCGGTGGTTGGGACAGCACGCCCCACCTGGTCCTGGGGACTCGGATTGGCTGGTGGGAAGGTGCCTGCCCAGCCAGGGAACTGGGGCTAGATCTGGTGCCCCACTGCTGGGCTGGATCAAGGCATGGTTTGGGTGCAGCATTTGGGCTGCTTGCCCCAGACACCAGAAGACCTAGTTATGGCCCTGACCACAGCTCCTCCTTCCATGCTTTACCTTCCCAAAATGGGATTTTTGCTGGCTTGAAGAGAAACAGGCAACCAGATTTCCCAAGTATGTTGCTATTATTACCCAGAACACACTAGCCGCATGCAGATTATTTGATGCAACAAACTGTCTACTGGCTAACAGGAATTGCAGTCCTGTGCATAATGTGCTGCGTCACTAGCCAATATCAAACTGCTGCTTGAATTTCCTAGGCTGCCTGAGAGGAGACCAGGCATGGGTGCATCTCCCCAGTGGTAGCAGTGGTGGGTGCTGTAGTGTAGATGGGGCTCAGGGAGTATCTCTGCCCCCTTGTTGACTCCACTGTTACCAGTGCTCCCCATTCTGTAATTTCCCTCATCTTCAAAGCGTCTGACGAAGTGGGATTTTCTCCCATGAAAGCTCATGTGATAGATAAATCTGTTAGTCTTTCTCCACTAGTGTCTCTGCCACTGTTGCCAGGATTAACTGGGCAGATCGCCTAGAGCAGAAGCCTCTCCCCATTTATCACTCTCTGGTTCAGGACACAGATGTGTGTCTGATCTGAATGTTGTGCCTCTGCAGGGACAGTGATGGGAGTGGGAGCCTGCTGGCGCTGGGGGCGCATGGGGCAGTGCTAATGGCTATGGAGGGGCACTCACTGTCAATCCCCAGGTTCCCATCAAGGCAGCCCCGAGATGGCCTGCAGGAGTTACAGCCCCTGGCAGGGGTTAAAGTAAGCTGGAACATGCCAGAATGCCATTCTGGGGCCCACTGTTTTCAGGGGCCAGCGTTCTGGGGCCCCTAAATATAGAAAACCGAGGCAGAATGATGCTTTCCAGTATATTCCGGCAGGGCAGGCAGTGCTAGAGGCACTCTTGCCCTGCTCTCAAAAGTGCCAGCCAGCTCCCCTGTGCATGCTCAGGGCAGGCTGCGCTAAAGGTAGGAGCCTGCAGCACAGCCTGGAGCAACAGGGGGAGTAAAGGATGATTCTCTCCTGCCCCGCCCTTGGGAGTCAGGGGCTGTGCTGCATGTCGCTGGAGGCCAGCGAGGGCTGCCTCACGGGGCGTGGCCTCCTCTTGGGCGGCTCCTGTGCAGCACGGGGTGGGGCAGATTTGAATGCGAAGGCATGGCTGAAGGGAAGAGGGGGCTCTTGGGGGGTTAGGGACAGTCAGGCAGTCGGTGGGGAAAGGGCATGGGGGAAGAAGGGGTTAGGCTGACTTGTGGGGGGGACCAGGAGATCCAGCAGGTAGGTTAGGGTGGGAAGAAGAGGTTGGGTTGGGGGGCTGAAGGGAGGTGGTGTGAAGATGGGGGTGGTGGGGGGGGTTAGGAGGGCTGGAGTGGCAACTTGGGGGCAGGGAGCTTAGGGAATGAGGAGGACATGGGGAAAGAGGGGTCTGATGTGGGCACTAGCGGACTGTCGAACTCCGGGTTCGAGATGTAACTGTGATGGGCTGGCGACACCCACCAATGAGACGGACACCAGTTCAAGTAAACAAAAAAACCTAATTTTATAGTGATACCATAAACACCTGTGACCAATTAACAGTGCGGAGCAGGAAAGTCTGGATAAACACCTATAAGCAAATAACAGTGTGGAGCAGGGAAGTCTGGATAAACACTAATAAAAAAACAACAAGGAGTTGTGTGGCACTTTAAGACTAACAGATTTATTTTTTCGCATGAGCTTTTGTGGGAGAAGATCCCACTTCCTCAGATGCTTCAAAGATGGGTGAATTTACAGAAAGGAATGAAACTAAATGCAAGGGGGTGTAAAACATAGGATCAGGTCATAAAGTAACAGCAAATCAGACAAGTTTAACCCACTAACAGTGCGGAGCAGGAAAGTCTGGATAAACACTAATAACCAACGAACAGTGTGGAGCATGAAAGTGTATGCAAAACACTTATAACCAACTAAAATACTTATAGCCAAATAACAGTATGGAGCAATAACCTACAAGAGGGTGGCCATAATAAGTCAAGGACTTTTCTAGCCTTTTACTGCCTCAACATTGGTATAGGCACTGATGAGGCCACCTGACGCGTATTTACCGATGGCTCAAGGCCATTTCTCCTTGTTAGCCAAGAAGGGTGGGCGGCAGAATGAAGGAGTCAGATGAGAGACAATAAACTCCCACACTCCCCCCGTGTAGGCTGGGGGAATTTGGGGACAGTTTAGAGCAGAAGTTGAGCAATAAACAACTTTACCATCAAAATGCAAAATACAAATGGCTAATGAACATATGATGAAATAACAATCTATGCTAGGCAATGAACATCTATATCATGAAAAGATTGTGTAGCTGTTTATTATTCCCCTGTGTCCTGCATAAACTATACAAAACTCAAATAAGGAAGCTACAATAACAGACTATACATAAATGGTACCAAAAAGAAGAATTAAGAGAGGTAGAAGGCTTGTATTGAATTATAATACCTGTCCTAACACCGTAGTGGAACCCAAACCGAGGAGGCAGACCAGCTGCAACATCCCAGTACTTAATCGTTCGGCCGGCAATTTGTGTACACCCCAAAAAAGAAAAAAAAAAGGTCTCGGGGGTGGGTGCTCCCTGTGTCAGTCGGGGCATCAGTCCGACCGGGTCGCGACGTGCCCTTTAGCATTCGAGGGTGGGAGAACACAAGCTAGCTGAGACGGGGGGTTTAAATAGAATTTTGCCCAGCCAGAGTAAAAATAGCCAATTGGGAGTGGGATTCTGGGCAGGACCTATGATGGAACGGAGACCCCAGACAATGACCCCTCCTTCGCGGTGACGGGGGTGCGGAGAAACTGTTCAGGGGGGATAGGAACTCATCCCCCTTCTTGCTGACAAAGCTAGGGAGGAAGAAACTCACACAGGAGATTGTCTTAACACTCTTCCCCTTGAGCTGGATAGCCCGGAGATGAGCACCATCAGGGGAGATAGATACTTAACACTCCTCCCTGTAGCCCCATAGTCTAGAGGGCTATGTTGGGGGGGCGGGGTGGCCATTATGTCTGCCACCTCCATTGACATGGACAAGGTAGGGTGATGTGGATTTGAGGCTCTGCTTCATTTGTGAGGAAAGAGCTGATGGGGCTCAAAAATGCCTACCTGGGCTGGGGCCTGCACGTCTATAAAGGGAGCCTGGATGATACGGGAAGGGGGCCCGGAGATTAGGAGGGTTCCGGGACCTATAAAATTATGCTTTAACCACTGGTATCTGAACAAGGGGAGAGAGAAAATGCAGGCTTGACAGCAGGCCTCTGAGGCTCTTCAGACTCCTCCTGTGACTCGGCTGGTGAGAAGGGGAGGCTGGATGAGCTGGGTAGAGGGCGAGGGCAGGGACAGCCTGGACCCACCCACAGGCCTAGAGGGGCCATGTACAGCTGTGTGAGCAGAGCTCTGCCCTGGGTGATGGGAGCACAGCTAGCTAATGCCTGGCACTGCCAGGGCGCACAGAGAATCGGTTGCCTAGTCCAGTCCCCAGCACTGAGGTGGAACCAAACATTATCCAGACCATCTGTGACAGGGACTCATCTATCCTGCTCTGAAAATCCTCCACCTCTCACCCCTTCCAAGGCGCCCTCCTCTCCCCCATTCGAGAGCTGGCAACGTTCCACGAGAGACCTGGTCAAGAGCCACCGCACCTGCCTCTAGCTCTGCCGGCCCCAGCCCTTGTTGCTTTCAGGGAAGTGCCACGGGCAGTGAGAAGAGGTGTCCTGCCCCCTCGCTCTGCCCCCATCCCAGCCCACAGGACTGGCACCCAAATAACCAGACACAGCAAACTTCTATTCCCTGGTCTCAAATCCCTGTGGAAAGTTACAGCCACCCTCGGCCTTTGGCTTTCCTGCTGTGATGCAGGAGGGAAGCACACACCTAGCCAGGGACTCCCTGGGGTCTGTTTCTCTTGCCCCAGGTGCCAGTGCTGGGCTGGCCTGGTTTTTCTGCTGCTTGAGTAATTGCTGCCTGGGCTGCAGCACGGGAAGAGCACTGGGAAAGTGAGTGGTGGCACCATATGGCATCTTGGCTTGGATCTCGGCACCGTGCGCAGTTACTGATGTGTTTTCTGAGGTGCTGTTCACAGGCTCGGTTTTTCTACTGTTGGCAGAACATCCTGGACGACTGCTTGGCCTATTTGGGAGGGTGGTGGGTGTTTCCATTTCTGAGAAAGGAGAAACTGCTGGGAAAAGGGGCATGCATTGATGTTCACGGGTTTAACTGCCAGTTGAGGAGTTGCCCAGCTGCCCTGTTTCACTCTTAGCAGGTGATTTGTCAGCGAGAGACTGAGGAGTTGCAGCAGTAGCAAGGTAAGTGGCTCTGATAGATATTTTGTGGGGCAATATCACAGCCAGAACCAAGGTGAGTGGGGTTCGCAGACAAGGCTCTTGGCTCCCTGGGCTGGAGGGTATGTCATATATGGACCCTGTGTGGTAAACGTTGGGACATGTAAAAAGATGCCTGCTTGTCTGGCAAGGAGAGCAAACAGTCAGGTGAAAACTGAGCCAGAAGCCTGATCAAGTGGGTGAGCAGCCTGTTCAGGTAAACAACTGAGCTGGCAAACTGATCTTAGTGCCAGGTGGAAAAGGGTTTACACACTAGATAATGAATAACTGGGTGATAAGGGCAGTGAGATGAGCCTGAAGGTGGGGTACATACACTTGCCTTTAATTCTGCGCCCGGCCCTGCTAGGGTGGGCTGATCACTCTATGAAGCAGCAAATAAACAATATCCTTCTTCAGGAAGAGTCTGGGGCCCTGTGCGTTCAAAGGAACTGGTCAACACTGGTGTGTTGGACAATCCCGCAACAGCCAAAATGCGCTCACTGGTTCTTTCTGTTGGGAGAATCTTCCCACTGTAGCCTTTGGCTATACCTTGTTTTGAGCTCGCATGCATAAAGTATTCTTTATCTATTTTATACAAATATATCTTTCTTTATATAAGTTTAAGAAACTATGGTTTTATAGTATTTCACTTTTTATAGGTAAGGAGCTTGGTACTAGTTCTTTTCATAAGCTAAAAAGCATGTATCCTACAGATCTTTGCACAGGAAGTGACTTAGTTCTGCAAGTAAGTTTGCTATGCAATAGGATAAGGCCTGTAAGCTTTGCAAACTAAGGTTTGAATTTATCTATAGGAGAAGAGTAACTGGGTGAAAGGTAAGCATAGGCTGTATAGAATTTAGCAAGTTGAGTTTTGACTATGTTCTCCAGACAAATAGGTAAAAAATATCTCCGCAAACCCACCACAAAACCCACAAACTGATAAACAAGGAAATGAAAAAAATATGCCAAAAGATAGACATCAAAACCCCCCTGAACCAGTAATCAGAAGGTGCCCCTAGCCATTTCTCAAAGATGTCCATATTTGGGTCAGAAAGAATGAAATAATATAATTATTAAAAATATATTGTGCAAAAGGGTATTTAAAGCCCCTAAATTTGTAGAGGGGTTGAAGCTTCCATGTTCCGACCAATGAACTGAAAACAATGCAAAAGGAAACTGCACAGGCCCTCAGCAATGCTATACCTAGCTACTTTTAGCTAGGTTTCTTTATTTTATTTTAGCTGATTAAGTTTAGAACTGTTAGCTTAGTATTCCAATTTATCTTCAATTTGGGTGTGAGTATAACCTTTGTAACTGTATTTAAAAAAAAAAAGAAAATCTTAGTAGCAATATTGTTAAAGGGACTACATTAATACATTTTTATAATAATTATTAACATTCATTGTACATTGTATTCATCTATATTCCTGTTCATCACTTGGTTTATGCAGCTAGCAATAAAAAATTGTTTAAAAAGTTTCAATCTGAGTACTCCTTAACTGCCTGTTTTCGGGGAGAAAGTCCTATCGAATTAACATACTTGTAGTCAATTGGGACAAAGAACATTTGCCTTCCAAATTAATCTATATTGGTCATCCCAAATTCCTAAAAAATAACAAGAATTGGCTACACCACTCTGCTGTCAGCCCATTATCTGAACTGATCCTGAGCCAGAGAATGATGGAGGATGGAAAACCTGCCTTATAAGAGGAGATGCAAAGAGCCTGGTTTGTTTAGCCTAACCCAAAGAAGGCTGAAAGGAGATATGAGACCTTTCTCTAAACACATCAGAGGGATAAACACCAGGGACGGAGAGAAATTATTGACGTTCAGCACCAAGGTGGACAGAACAAATGGATAGAAACTGTCCATCAGGAAGTTTAGACTTGAAATTAGATGCAGGTTGCAAACCATCAGAGAAGTGAAATTCTGGAATAGCCTTCCAAGAGGAGCTGTGAGGGCAAAAAACTGGCTTCAAAGACAGACCTGGATACATTTATAGAGGGGAAGCAGGGGTTAAAGTATGCTGGAATGCCCCAGAACGCCGTTCCCGGGCCCTCTATTTTTGAGGGGTTCAGCATTCCGGGGCCCCTAAAAATAGAGCTTGGTGCTGGCATGCTGCAATCTGGGGCTCACCATTGAAAAACAGAAGGCCCTGGAAAGCTGTTTTCTGGGTCCACGTTCTATTTTTCGGGGCCTGAACGCTGCGCCCCTAAAAATAGAAGGCCCTGGAAAAGCGTTCCACTGCGTTCTGGCAGGCAAGGGACAGAGGTAGGGACTAGGGGCTTAAGCCTCACCCCCAACCTGAAGCCTGCTGCCCGAGCCCCAGCCACAGCACCACTGCAGGGCCTACCGCCTCCACCTCCCCAGCTGTGCCACTGGCAGTGAGCATGGGGGCCGCTGGCTTGTGCTAGGTGGGGGGGTATTCAGGGCAGGAGGTGGCAGGACCTGGGGTCCAGGGGGGCCCACCGCCACTGCAAGGGGGCTCACTGACACTGGAGGGGGGCCCACCATCATGGGAGCATTCCAGGACCCCCCCAAATTATACTTTAACCCCTGAGGGGAAGGTATGATGGGACAGCTTAGTTGGGCAATGGACTGATCTTTGCCTACTGGTGGTGGAATGAGATGGGATGGTTCATGGGGTGAGTTCTGAGTTATTACAGAGAATTCTTTCTTAGGGGTCTGGCTGGTGAGTCTCGCCCACATGCTCAGGATTTAACTGATCATATTTGGGGTTGGGAAGGAATTTTCCCCCATGGAAGATTGCCAAGGGCTCTGGGGGTTTTTCACCATCCTTTGTAGCATGGGGCATGGCTCACTTGCTGGTGGATTCTCTGTGCCCTAAAGTCTTTAAACCATGCTTTGAGGACCTCAGTAACTCAGTCATAGGATAGAGGCTTATAACAGGAGTGGATGGGTGGGTGAGGTTTTATGGCCTGCATTGTGCTATGGATCCATAGTTCTAATTCCCTGGCCTGTGAGGAGAGCAGGAACAATTAGGTTGGTCTAATCTTTAGAGACTAAAACTACTTCCAGCATGAACACCATTTCAACTCAACAGCAAGCTCAATAGATACATGGCACTGATGCAGTGCCTTCCACATGCCAGTTACAGGCCCTGTGAACCCCAGTAAGCCTCAGGGGGAATATTCCTTTGCCCAAATTGAGAGAGGTGAAGCAACTGACTTAAGTTAAGCTAGGTGGAATCTCCATCTTTGGAGATATTTAAGGCTCGGTTAGACAAAGTCCTGGCTGGGATAATTTAGAGAGAGTGGTCCTGCTTTTTTGAGAGGGTGTTGGACTAAATGACCTCATGAGGTCCCTTCTAACCCTGTGATTCTAGGTCTAGGTCTAGGAGGTCAGACTAAAAGATCATATTGGCCCCTTCTGACCGCAGAGTCTATGAGTTGGTTCTGAGTCCCTGGGACAGGCTCTCTGGCCTGACCATGCGGGCGATAGGGCTAGCTGCCTTGAACTCTATGAATCCATGCAGTGCTTTGGTGCAGTTTTCCTCCCTTAACTGTGTGACTCTAGCTCATCTCCACCTCCAGGTTCTGGGTGGGATCAGAAGGTCTGATACCCCTAGGTCTGTCCTTTGGGGGAGTCACAGCCCAACTGGCAACAGCCAATACAAAACATCTCATGGGCATCCCAGACACATGGTGGAGATTTACAGTTCCCTGGAGGGGTCCCTTGAATACACTTCCTTCTGTTGCTACACCAACAATAGCCAGGATGAAGTTGCTTTGCACTCTGGGATAGCTGGTATCATCTTCCACACTACCTAGTTTCAAATAGGGCTCTGACATCAAATGCTCATTTCATTTTTAAAAGATCTGGTCTTATCCCATACCACCACTAAAACTAACATCAGGACTCCTAGGTTCTGCCCCCAACTCTCCCTCTCACAGCTGCCACCTGGGGCAAATCACATGACTTCTCTGCTTTTGTTTCCCCACACATACAATAACACCCCTTCATAGGCAACTGCACTTCTTACTAGTGGGATGCCAGCAACCCAATGTTTGCTACACTACAGCTGCAGCTGCAGCTCACAATCACTAATTCCCCCACACTGCACCTACCTGCTAGATCAACTGATAGATGTTTCTTGAAGTAAGAACTCATCACTCTGCAGTGCCCAGTGCCATGGGGCCCAGCACCTAGACAGGAACTGGTGAGCACTGTCCCAATGCTGCTGCTAATTACAGTAATAACACATCACTGAGCCCATATGGAAGGCATTGGTGTGGTCCTTGGATTGTGTGCTTACTGGGGCAGAACCTGTGTCTTTATTTGCCTTGGTGCAGCACCCAGCACAGCAAGGCTCTGACCCTGTCTGCTACCAGAATATACATCAGCAATGAATATTCATTAGTCTCATTAATACTCTCTGTTATTAATACTTTCTCTCCTTGAAGCCCACGGGCTGGTTCCCTGGTGATGCGGGCAATGAAACATGTCATTACCATGTCACTTGTAATCACCATGAAATAAGAGTCTTGGATTTGCTGCCTATGCACTGGGCCATCTCCATGCTGTCACCCTTTTGCAAACTCTTTCCTTGGTGGGTAAAGGTGAGTGTCATCATGCTGCTACAGGGAATCAGCCACACCAGGGTAAGCTACCCTAGAGAAGGTACCTGGGTTTGATTGGCTCACACACCAGATTGCCCTGTGCCATTTGTGGCTGTGCCCTGCCCCGGGACTCGCTGCATGCCTGCAGGAATCGAATCCCTGGTTGATTATTGGAGGATAGACTTCTCGTCCTCTTGGCTTTTACAGAGCACCATGTGCCTTGCCTGATTTACCATGCATTATTAAACAGATGTGCTGCAGCCCTCTGTATTTTTCCTGCCTGCTTTGGCTGTGCAAAGTAGGTTCTCGGAGCAGCTATTTCTCTCTGAAATTCCCTGCTAAGATCAGGCTGGAGATTTGGATCTGCTGCAGGTACAGGCAATTCTCTGACTGGGTTTATGACTTGACAGGTTTCTCCTACTTTTGTGCCTTATCTCTGTATAAATACACACATTGTAAATTCCAATTTCCATTAAAAAAGCCATAATGCATTCAAGCCCAATGTTATCCTCAATGCCATGGCTTCTCCCAGCCTTTCCCACACAGAGGGGACTTACAGCATTTACATACCTAATACAGTATCTAAATGCACACTTACCCCGTGGCCAGCCCATCAATATTTATGGCAGGCGCACACATGCACAATGCACTGCAGAGGAGTCAGGGAAGGAGCTGTGAGCGGAATACCAGGTGCCACTTAGTTATCTCTCTGCATCACAGAAAAGGTCTCTGTTGAGGGACATCGCACTACAGGGATCCTCTTCCAGCATCTGGCACCCCACCGGTCCCCAAGACAGCCCTGAGATGCTTCAGACTGCTGCTGAAGTCAGCAGCAAAGCTTTGAGGTCTGCTTTTGAGGCAAAGCAGCAACTCAGCAAGCTCTGGGGAGAGCGGAAGGGTGGGGATAAAGGGCCTGGATTCACTAGCTCACTTGCTGGGAGAGTAATAGCCCATTTCGTGCCTGTACAGAGCCTTGTACAAGAGGATCCACAAGGGCTTGGCAAGCATTACTTGTGACTCAGTCTGAGAAGGTCGAAGCTTTCTGCTAGGGACAGGTTTGATTTTGGTTGGCACCCAGGTGGGAATCAGTTCCCTGCTCCCTACCCTGGCCAGCTTCAGCCTCACCCTCCTGGGAACTTGGTGGGGCTTCTGCAATCATTTCTAGGTGAGGAAACTGAGGCACAGTATGAGACAAAGAGAGAAGCCTGGGATCCCACAGCAAATTGGTAGTGGCATCAGGAACAGAAGCAAGGAGCTGTCACTGCCACATCCTTGTTTTCCCACCAGACAACCCCCTGCCCCATCAGAAAACTGGCTCTGAATCTGAAATCCTGGGGTCTCATCTGAGTGACCATAGACTCATAGACTCTAAGGTCAGGAGGGAACCAATATGATCATCTATTTTGACCTCCCACACAGTGCAGGCCACAAAACCTCACCGACCCATTCCTACAATGAACCTCAAATCCATAACTGAGCTATTAAAGTCCTCAAATCATGATTTAAAGACTTTAATACAGAGAATCAACCAGCAAGTGAGCCATGCCCAATGCTACAGAGGAAAGCAAAAAACCCCGAGCGCCCAAGCCAACCTGCCCTGGGGAAAATTCCTTCCTGATCCCAAATATGGTGATCAGTTAAACCCTGAGCATGAGGGCAAGTCCACAACAGCCAGTCAAGAAGAACTTCTCTGTAATAACTCAGAACCCACTCTAAGACCAGCTGGGCCTTGACTTGGGCCATGATTTGGTTGTAAGATCTCACCAGAAGCCCTGTCCTGCCAGGATCTCCCCACCCTCCCATAGTGCAGGTACCACAGAACCTCTCCAAATGGCTTTCATCGCATGGCAGTTCTTCCAGGGGGCTGGTGCAGGGCTGCCGGCTGCCAGCTGCCAGGGGAAGAAGGGGAGGCCCTGCCCAGCCTGCACCTTCAAGCTGAACTTTGATTGGAATCAGCGGGTGTGTTAGGAGCCTAAAGAGAGTCAGGAATTTAGCTTCTTCAGGGCTTTCAGTCCTTAATTTTCTTGGGCATCTGTAGCAATAAGGATGTGAGCAGGTGCATGCCCCGGGGTGTGTGAAGAGAAATAAAGGAGTGTGCTGTCAGGTACTGTGCAGTAGTGGGGGCCTGGCTGTTAGGTACATATATAGGTGCTGAGAGCCAGGGAGAGAAGAATGGTCCAGGGGGAATGGCACAGTTTACAAAGGCAGCATATGAGGGATGGTCAGATGGTACAGTGATGGGAAGGGATAAATCCGTAGATGATGGAAACAGAAAAGGAGACCCATATCCAAGGAAAATGGCTCTGGAGGCCAAGAACTCAACAAGATCCAAAAAGGACTGGCCGTTTCTGAGCTTATCTAGAGTTATCATCAGGAATGAAAACAAACACCTTGGCAGGGAGGTGAGGTCACATAATTCAGGGGTCAAGACAGTTGCCAAGAACCAGAAACCCAATGTAGGGACAGGGCATCCCCATCTTACACCTTCCTCTGCAGGAAATGGTTCTGGGTCTCATGAGAGGGAGGCTGCTGGGCTAGACAAGGCTTGGCTCTGCATCCCTCACTGTTCCCCGCCACTCGGGTTGGTCTCAGATTTCCCACTGAACATTTTTTCTTTCTTAAACTGGGCCTGGCTTTTTGAACACATCACTTTTTTCCACCAAATGGCACTTCCTTGGAAATCCACTCATTTTTGGGAGGCAGGGAACAACCTCCCCTCCCCTTATTTTGATTTTGGTTTTCAGCAGTTTGAAGCCCATAAAATTCCAGTTTGGGGGTTCTCAATGATAATTAAAAAAAAGGCCAGGGGGAAAATTCCCACTTTTGCCCAGCCCTTATGCCATGCAAATAGAAAACACCTGCATTCTGCTGTGTTGCGGCAGCCATGCTGTCCATTGCCAGGGGAGCAGGAGAAGGAACCAAGGTTTCCTGGCAGCCAGAGGCCCAACATTCATCTGGGCTGGGGTGCCTGGCTTGCTTTTTTACTGGGCTCTGCCTCTGCACCTCCCACTAGCCCCTCCAGGGCACCGTGCTCCTACTGCACCCCTCTTCTTGTACTTGGGTCTGTTCCTTTGTTACTGGGAAAGACATCTGCAGGGATGAGAGGTTCCTGGGGAGCTGAGCAAACTGCCAGCGACAGGCTGGAGAGGGGCACAAAGCACCTGGATGCAAACAAAGAATGGTGGGAGCTGCTGCACCTACCTTTCTGTGTCTCTAGCCAGGTGTCCTTCTCCCTTCCGGGGACTAACACGCCGACGCCTTCTTGCTGGGCCAGAGCATGTCAGGGACAGTGTGCTGGAGAGAAGAGAAGGGGAGGACAGGTCAGGGGAGTGGTATGCCTGCCCTCTTTCCTGATCCCCAGCTCAGAAGGAGGCCCCTGGGCAGAGCCATCCATCCAGTACCAGTGTGGCAGTCAGGGTATCTCATGCCGTGTGCAAAAGCAGCCCCAGGTGCAGCAGCAGGCTAGAGAACGCATATGGCTGCTAATTAGTGCTGTCTCCCTCAAGATGGCATCTCATTATTTCCCAGGGCCTCACCCTCCCAGTCGCACATGGCCCCGGCATTTGGTGGAGCCCCCGCTTCCTTCTCCTAGACTGCATAGATGGGTAACTGGAGTCTCTGCCAGATGGGATCTGCTCCCCCATCCAACTCTCCCTGTGGCAGATGAAAAGATCCCAGCCCAGAGCACTCTGTAAGCTGGGGTTACAGCTGAAAGCCCAGGTGAAAGGCCCTGGCAGGTATACAGAATAGCAGAAAGCTGAGAAAGCCAGAGTTCAAGTTCGGTTCAAAGGAAAGCAGACCATCTAAAGTCAGGAGCTGCTCTGCTGAGCCAGCTCCCCATTTTGCCCCTGCAATAACAGCTGCGGCCTCGCCCTGCGTTGCTCTGCTCTGAACTGCTAGGTAAGAAAGATGCATGGTTTTTTGACCACGGCCTTTGCCCAGGCTGAGCACGTCTTCATCTGGTGCTGGGACAGCACTGCTGTCAGTCTCTCCTCTGCCCCCTAGCTCTGTTTTCCCCAGGAAGGCGTGAAGTCCCCCATCCTAAAAGCAGTGCTCCATCACTCTGAGAAAGGGCTCCCACAGCACAGTGCCACAGGATTCCTTGTTTGTTTTACTGAACTAGACTAACATGACTGTCCCTATGGAGCCACAGCACAGTGTTAGGTTGCTTCCAGATACGTGCATTTCTGTTAGGAAGGAAACCCAACACCGCATGATGGGAGCTTTGCTTGGTCTAGCTTGCCCAGTTTCAAGCCAGGTACCTCAGCCATATGTACAGTCAGGAGATGTTGAGGTGGATCAGGAGTTTGTGAAAAGTCAGCACGTCCGTGTTGTGATTGAGGGGAAAGCACCTGGTGTTTCACTCTGTCACAAGGAGACGCAGTCTTGAGCAGTGGCTTTGGTTTTCACCCCATCTTGGGTTTTCCCCAGGGCAGTTAAATTAATTGGGGTGGTTTAATGATGTATTTAGACTTTCAAATACTTGGGTTCCTTCAAATTTAATTGCCTTTCCTAGCTTTCTAATGATTGTTCCTTAAAGATAACATTTTTGTTAGTTAAAAACCCCCCATCAACCTACAAGACTGTTACAGGATATTTTAAAAACCCGACCTGCTGGGTGGTACTGATTGGATCTCCAACTCCAAGGCCAGTTTTTGTCTGGGAATTTCCTGAAGACTATTTTTTAACCCCCTTTCCAGCATTTCTGGCAAGCGGTGGGAGACAGTTGTGACAACATGGGAATTTTTGGTAGCAAAGGACCAGCACCCCCCCCTCCCCCCTTTGTGGTGTCCTAGGCTGAGTGCCCCAAATCATTAGGCACTTTTGAAAATGGCCCTGGAGTGTAGGTGACTCAGAAGCAACTGGCACCTTTTTAGCTAAGCGGCAACATGCACAAGGCCATAGCTGCAGCCCCAGGAGGCCAGGAATTGAATGGGTCAGGGAACCCCATTGCCTCTCCTGCCCTAGAAGTGGCCCTTGCAGGGCAGAGCTAAGGGTGATTCCTGGCAGGTGTGAACCTCGTCCTGGTGCTGCCCAGCTATGGAGAAACAAAGAGACTCAGTCTCCAGGGTTGGCATCCAGCACCTTCAGTGAGGACTAAAGTCACCCTGAAGGAAAAGGGGAGGAGTTTGGGGGGGTCAGTGGATCCCAGGACCTATCTGGATCTGGTTCCTCTTTTCCTTCATCGCTTTGTTGCAAGAGTGCATCATCACTGTGTCCTAGCAACATCATGGACATTACCGCGGCAACGCACTGTGACATCACTCGCCAACTGGTTCCTGAATGCTATGGAGAAATCTCCCAGGGCAAAACACAGGTTTTTAGTAACTCGAAACAGTTGAAAGAGGGCAGAGAAAGAGCAAATGCCCATGGTGGGGGCCAGTGTTTAAAATAAATCTGTTAGTCTTAAAGTGCCGCACAACTCCTTGTTGTTTTTTTACTGGACTAGACTAACACTGCTATCCCTTTTGAAATTCCATAGGGCTGGCCAGGTTCTTGGGAAGAGAACGATTAATCCATAACCCAGAAACAGGAGAGAGATTCAACAAACTAGATAAACAAATTACACAAGGGAGCCAGAAGGAAAACATGAGTTGAGAGTGGCTCTCTTGGAGAGGAGGCTGCACTTTTAAAAGCACTGAAGAGCAGGGAAGATCTGTTGCACTCCCACAGGCAGAAACCTCTGGGAATGTGCCAGGCACAGCTATGGGTCTGGTTACGGAGCTGGCTCCATTGCAGTCCTCCTCCACCTTTCGTCTACAAGTGGCTGCTCAGATTACTGGGCATGTATCTGGGCTACAGAAGATGCCACCCGTCTCCCAAGTTCCTTTCATCACTGGCCCTAGGGACCTGCAGGCTGCTGCCTCTGCCCACCCCGGGGGCAACTGCTTAGCATTTTAAAGATGGGCCTGTTTGTCTTCTAAAAGTGCTGAATTTTTTAAACATTTCAGATCAAGCAGATGCAGAGAGGAAAAGAGGCAAATCAACTACACAGGCAGGAAAGCTTTGCTGCGGGTCTTTCATGTCACAAACACTTTCCCTGGGGAGAGAAAGAAGTACTCCCCACCTGCCTCTGACTCCATGGGGGTGGCAGCTGTGTGCCACAGTGGCTTGGATAGCTTGGGAGTGGGAGAGAGAGGGCCACAGACCAGCGGGGAAATTCTGGGGAAATGGTGTCCAATGAAAATACACACTGCCCACATATCCGGTCCTTTCTTGGCCTGAAATCTGCCCCCATTTACAGTCATTCTCTGATGTCAAGGGACTGTCACAGTGTCAAACACTCTCACAAAAATCTGTGATAGTGTGTATACATTTATATAACCTTGTTGCATTTCTCTAGTCCCTTTCATCTGGGGAGAGAGAGCTCAAAGCACTTTATAAACTTTGTACATTCAACACCACTTAAATGCAGCCACTTCTGGGACTGAGCAGTGACAAGTGATTGTAAAACTGACAGTGCCACAATGTCAGAGGGATGAAATTTTGGACAAAGACAACGGGCAAGCTGCTAGCTGTAGGTAAAAGTGCCCTGGGATCATGAATGGCCACAGAGAGTGGACAAAAGCTAAGGGGTAAGGTGTCATCACAGAGACACCCAGGCAATGAACTTCCTGGTATTCAGGTGAGATGCAGTTTACAGATTTATTAGTTCCAGGGTGCTGTAGGTGCACGTCAAGGAGATGGGGTGGCCCAGAGGCATGTTCATTTGTCAGTGGTCTCTCTAAATTCGTGGAGCCTCGCTGAGTTCTGTGGGGACAGAATTAGGCCACTGATGGAAAAAGCAACAGAAGACATGTGAAGCAGGAATGACACAACCCCTGTCTGTTCAGCTCCCTGATCCCAAGGCCACGTCCAGGGCTGCCATTCCATCTGCCTGACTGTGCCTTTGTGCTGGTAATGCTGACTTTAAAGACAAACACTTATCAAGGTTACAGGGTTTTCTCCTTCTTTATAAGGTTCATGTTATTGCTACACTAGGAAGGCAACTGATCCAGGTGGCTCATAAGGTTCACGAGCACACCTTCATTACTATTTAATATTTACGCCATGCTAGGTCCCAAGAGATTGCTGAGGGCAAGGGCCTGGATGTGCTTCGTGCTGTACAAACATCAAGGCAAACACCCTCCCTGCCTTGAGATGTTCACAACAGTTATACCACCGCCATTCACAAACGCTGTGACTTGGCTCTAAATGCGCACCTCACCAGCTCTGCGCACCTCACTCACCGAGGGCAGTGCAATGAGAACTAGTAGGGACCTAGGTGGGTTGTTTCATGAGGTGAAAAGGTGGAAAGGGGCTAAACAGGCACAGCTTGGCTCAGTGGCCAGTGGGGGACAGGCCGAGTGTCCAGGAGGATCCAAAGGTGTTCATTAATAAGGATGGAGGGAGGGAGGGTTAGGGCAGGATCAGTCATCTAGAGCTAAGAGAAGTGGGAAGCACTAAGGAGAAGGGACATTGAGGCTGCATGGCCTGAAAGCTGGGAAGAGTCTCTTGTAGTTAGAGGTGGGAGACCCCTCAGTGGGGGGATTTAGGACTGGCCGGGCCAAGGAACTGCATGGCTCCCTCAGGCCTGCATCTCGCAAACGCCTGTGTGCAGAGACTGGGCTGGTGTGGCCCAGTGTGGAAGGGCCCAAGGCGAAACAGTCTGAGTTCAAGGCTGCTCAGTCTGGTGACCCCAAGGGCTTTGAATCAGGCCACCAGCTCAGTGTCCATGGCCTGTGTGTTTCTTGGCTTGCCAAGTGCCACTGACCAGCTCACCTCTAACCACAGCAGGCCATGGCAAAGAAAGGCAGTTTCCTCTCCTTGGCCCTGGGACAGACCCTGGCCAGGCCAGCAGTTTTGGGCCCCCCCTCAGCTGGCCCTGCAGGAGCAGAGAAGGATTTGAGCTTTTCCCTTTCCCTGCCTCTGGGCTCCGGAACTGCTGGCAGAGCAGCTTTCAGCCACAGATCTGGGGGGCAAGGAGGCGGCTGGGGGGAATCGCCCCCCGGGATGCAGCCAGCCCCTCTCGCTGCCGACAATGGCTGGGGGCCCAACAGCCCGCCCGGTTCCTCCGGGCCGACAGGGACATGGGGGAAGACAAGGCCCGGGGCGGAAAAAGGCCCGCGCCGCTCTCCCGGCCTAGCGCGGCGCGGCGCGGTTCCGCTCTCCCGGC